>OX463757.1:6126795-6742098 GCA_949824845.1 Rhingia rostrata | reverse complement strand
GAAAATTTCCTCTTAAAAGAAGTTCGGGCCTAGTTATGACGAACATTGTTTTTAAAAAAATTAGCCAAATCGATGAAGTCGTTACCCGATTGTAAAAATAAAAAAAAAGTGGTCGTAAACGTGGGTATGGTCATCTTTTCTTTTTTTTATCCCTACGTTGGGATATGACGAAAATTTAGAAAAAAAAATTTGCCAAATCGGTGCAGCTGTTCTCAAGTGATGGGGTTCCCCACCATCGACATTTTATTTTTATTTGTATGGAATATTTTGTGTGTGACAAAAAAAATCTCTAAAAAAAAATTGTCGCAATTTTTTTTTTTTTAATGTAAAATAAAATGTCATTACGTTATGAAGGTAACTATAAACGTCCATCTATCATGAAGATGGTGTCGTAACATCGCTCCATACAAAATATATGAGAAAATTAATTTTCCAGACGTTCTTGTGTTATAAGCGTAGTAACTAACGTCACTCTTTTTTTTTTAACGTTTAGTTATTCACAATTTCTTTAATATTAATTAATAGCCTAAATAAACTTAAAGACTAGACATTTTTAAATTTTGCCAAAGTAAAAGACCATTATGGACATTATAAGCATGGGTTTTAGACTACTCAATCCAGACTAGTCGGGTTGATCTTAAATTTTGACTAATTTTTCTTTCGTCAATCTGTTATTTTTGACAATTTACGCCCATCACTAAAAAACGAACAATGACAGTCGATATATCTACTCAAACAATTCATGAAAAATGATAGCCCTACAGAAGTTAATTGCAATGTTGTCCTCGACATTTGCAAAATTTCGAAAACATTTGAAAAAAAAAAAAATTAAATCAAATCACCCTTCTGTCAAAAAATGTATCAAAATCATATAGGACTACCAATTCGATTTGGATTGACGAACGATAAACCTCCTATTGATGGAAGCAAATGATTGATTACATTCCCACTGTTATGTGTCCTTTTCCTAATGATGCCCCAATCCATATCTCAATGGAATTCCAATGACAAATCCTTGTGTATAAATTCATGAAACACCTATATAGGTGTATATCGATTGACACATTGATGTGTTTACAGCAACATCCTATCAATGACAGAGATACATATACACCGTCGTTATCATCAAAAGGGAGGCTGGCTATGAATTTATTGAAGCAGGCATGATGTATGCCATTAGGCCTTTATTCCACCGCACATCATCTTGCCCATGGCTTTAATCAATCATAGACTGATGAAATTTATCAGCATCCTCTCCAAACCTCCTGATATTCGAATGTTTGGATATGCGTTCCTAATTTGTTTTTTTTTTTTTTTTACGTTCGCCCCGAATGTTCCGTATTTTCAATTAACGAAATGGAAATGTTTTCAAAATCAACTTGGAAAGTAATAACATGTGTGGGAGCTGCGCGTCTATTTCCCCAACAGACACAACAACAAATCCGCCCCAAACAAAAATCGAGGAATTAATGTGCTTAAGGATCTCATGATCGATGTAGGTATGTTCAACGAGTTCGTAACGAGTAATTTGGTAAAGTTTTACTTTTTTTGTTGTTTTTTTTTTGATGAATGTGATAATATTGTTGCCGAAGATTCTTTAATGGGCAAACGCGGGAATATCAATGGAAATATTGAATCAGTTATTGACGTAAAACTAATTGCGTATGGATTTGAAGGGGTGAAGTGTTTTTCTTCAATTGCAATGTTTGTGTACCTTGCTTCGTAATGTATGCTTTTGATGATATGCTCCTAAATTAATAAACTCTGAGAGGGATGTACTTGTATCTATCATCGATAAAAAATAAATACAGATTTATTGGTTCTGCGATATGTATACAAACAGTTATTTATGGCTTTATGAGATAAGTTTATTTGGCTAAGATGGGGGGGTCTGTGAAATATGTTGCGAACAACGGAAAGCTACAGGCGCTTTTTATGTTCAAGCTTCCAGGTAAATGTTTTTTTTTTTGTTTTTAATATCATTTGAATGAAATAAAGTTTTAGAATTTGTATTTCATTGATTGTTTATAACATTATGTGTGGAATGTGATATCAGTTATGTGGGCTCTTTTGAGCACATCATGCATAACAATTTCGCAGACTTCTGGTGTCATTTCAAAAATGTCGGTTCCAATGACGTTCTTTAGCATCGAAGTTTTTTTTCTTAATTTGCACGCGCTACAGAGATTATGAATACCCTTACAGTATTCGAGCACAGCGCGTGCATTAAGGAAATAGAGGAGAAGGAAGGAGGAGATACCGATGTGCGTTGGTTTTTAATTTCTCTAAATTGTAATGGAGAGGAAAAACTAAGTTTGGAAAAGCATTCCACATCCGTATTCTTCAGTTTAGGAATGAATCTCTACATTTCATAGTACGTCCAAGATAGGCTTGAAAATCAACTGATAAGCATTCATCGTACGGCGAGTATTTCAGTTGAATTGTTGAAAGGAGTGGAATGTAAATGGCTACCTCGTTCCAGCATTTGTTGTTGGAATAGCGGTAAAATAGTGTAAAGCAAGAGACATTTCTACGATGTTCGAGCGAAACTATGAAGTTTGCTGTGGTTGGTTCTCCTATCAATTTTATCGTATTTGTATCCTATTTAGTAGGTGGAACGGTGTTTTGGCTGCATCTGGCCATATCTGTACTTAAGTTTAGGATGTATATGCGCTTTATAACTACATTAAGGACAGGAGTCGAATTACCACACCAGTTATCGAGTGAGTGAAATGCATACGTTAACGAATGATCGAATGATCATGATTGGGATGATCACACACGAATGGTCACGTATCGAAACCACTTTTAAAATTGTACAAATTTTACTAGTAATTATAGCAACAAGCCATTATATAAGCCGCAACTGATTTGCAAGGTTTCCCACGCTCACCAGCAAGAGACGCAGCCAAGAACGAGGCGTACAAGGCTAAGCTGCAGGTGAAGACGAGAGCTGCCGTTGAGCTCTATCGGCAGAGAAGAAGGGAAGAACACCGGCTTTTTAGAAAGAAGAAAAAAGAGCAAGAAAAGCGCGCGATCGAGGATATAGAGAGGTGCCACTCTAGGAAAGATGTTCGCAAGTTTTACCAAAGTGTAAATCGTCAATGCCAAGGATACAAGGCTCGAACAGAATCCTGTCTAGATGAACAAGCAAATATCGTAGTTAAGACACAGTCGATGCTGAGGATATGGAAGAACCACTTCTGCAGACTGTTAAAAGGCGATGACGAACAACATTCTGCTGTTAGGCAGAACGAACCATTCAATATTGGCACCGACAGCGAAAACTGTCAACCACCCGACCTGAGTGAAGTTAGGATAGCAATATCTAAACTCGAGCTGCCGGAAATGACGGCCTTCCCGCTGTGCTTTATAAACCTGGCGGAGATGACTTGCTAAGTAACATCAAAGAGTATAGAACTACATAGAGTGCGCATATCATACAACAAAAATGTTTCTATGTGGGGTACTGATATTGATACCCCAGTGTTCACATTGCTACACCAGCATCAAGCAACAGCATAGCCGACGCATAAGATCGACGAAATTTCCCCTTCGCACCTACCGGGGCTCAGTGGCGCAATGGTAGGTGCGATTAACTGCAGCGCAGAAGGTCTGGGTTCGATTCCCAGCCGTATCAACAGTGATGTGATGATCTGACAAATAATCCGAGTAGTATGAATTGTCAAGAATAGCTTCTCTCAACTTAGCCGTATGGATTCGGCATAAAACAGGAGGTCCCGCCATCGTGCAATAAATACACACAAACACATGAATTGTTGTGAGAAAGCTAGGCCCTGGGTACGAACGAGCCTGTTGCGGCAAATTATTGTAACTACCCACCGTTTCTGAATCGGCTTCAATTTTTTATCTGTGATGCGTACTCAATGTAGTTCTATACTCATCCACAAACACATAAACCAAATCTGGTCGGAGGAAAGTTTGCCTGAACAATGAACAATCGGGCATAGTTTGCCCGATCCACGAAAAAGGAGACCCTCTAAGCTGCGGCAGCTACAAAGGCATTAGTCTCCTCAACACCGCCTTCAAATCCTGCCGAAATATTTGAAAGCTTGAAACCTTTTACCAAAAACCTGATCGGCCCTTATCAGTGTGGTTTTAGGCCGGGAAAGTCCACAACCAATCAAATTTTCGCACTTCGGCAGATCCTGGAAAAAACCCAAGAAGTCCAAATCGATACCCACCACCTATTCATCGATTTCAAAGTGCATACGACAGCATTTATAGAGACGAACTATACATAAGTATGTCTAGTTTTGGTATACCACCCAAACTCGTCCGTTTGTGTAGGAGGATGATGGAGAATTTTCATTGCTCTATCAGAGTCGAACGTCCACGACACATTTGATACCAAAAAAGGATGAAGGCAGGGCAATGCGGTGTGACTTCCTCAATCCGATTCTTGAGAGGATTTTGCAAAACTCCCAACCTCCGACATAAACTCTGACAACATCTCGTCAGAAATTTAACGAAGAATTACTCTTGCCAACCGCTGTTTTTTCGGGCTAAGAGGGCAATTCAGTGGTAAAGCCCTCACTCGAACTACTAAGGAGATCCTATATAAGACCCTGTTCATCCCAGTCCTGCTCTAAGGCGCGGAGGCATCGACCGTCTCAAAAGCGGTTGAAGAAATCCTTGATCGATTTGATAGGAAAATTCATCGAAAAATCTTCGGTCCCGTTTGCGTGGACGGCCCATGGTCAAAAAACTCCGCATTGGACGTTTAAGATGGCTTCGACATGTAGAACGAATGGACAACTATATTACGGCTCGCAGAGTCTTCGATTCCCATCCAGACGTCGGACGCAGTAGAGGAAGACCTCGCCTTAAGTGGCGCGCACTAGTAGAAACCGACTTCAACCAACTTGGAGTGCGCAACTGGAGACAGTTAGCTAAGAACCGGCCTAATTGGAGAAGCATATTGGTTGAGGCCCAGGTTCATGCCGGACTTTAGCGCCACTTAAGTAACTAAGTAAATCAGTCTGAGTGTCAGTTTCTATACTTCGTCCAATTTTTTTTTTATAATTTACACGCACCAAAGGTCATAAAGACATTGAAACCACGCACTGCATACAAGAAAAATTGTTTTATGGCGGGTCGTACCGGCACAGCCCGCCATATGATTTGGATTTCGTTTCTCATGTGTGCAAGTGTATCCCCGCCCGCCCGTACCGTGAAGCTGGTGATCAAAAGTTTCTGTTTTTTGCTCTCAATGCGTCATCTGTTTGGCTTTATAATCTTTGCACGCACTCAATGGGTTCGAATAAACTTTATATGCTGTAACCACAGTACGAGCGTTTGAGAAGGAAAGAAAGAGAGTGATAGGAAAGATTTTGGATGTAGTGGAGACTTACCCCATGGGTGGTGTCCTTACTAACTTCGGGAAGTCACTGTTTTTTGTGTTCGTAAAATTTGAAGAAATTTCAAGATGGTGCATGCTTTCTTTAGGTATATCAACCGACCTTTTTCATTTCTTTTGAAAAAAATGTTTTAAGCCACTTGTTGGGATTGCTGAATTTGAAAATAACATCGGATAGGGTATAAAAGAATTATCGTATCAGATTGTAGTCTGCTCATACGTTTTCCTAGTTTCTGCACAAAAATACCCGCAATTCAGTCTCACCTCACTGATCCGGATTACTTTATTTGATAAACATGACCTACTTGCCTCGAAAACAGAGTATTTTAGGATGCATATAGGATTTTATTGCTATGTCAAGAAGATTATGACTTCTATAGTTTTTTTTACGATTATTACGAATTAAAATTCTCGCATGTCATCGCTGATATAAAAGATTTTTAAAACCAATTCGATATGATTTTCTCGATGCTCTCTAAGTCTTCTCACATAGTTAACACCTAATTTATTCCTAAAGTTTTATTTTTCTTTATGTTTAACAAAAATTTCATTTTTTAAAGATATCGCAAAATTTTTTTTTTTTATTTATTTCGAGAACAAAAGCTAAATATTAATTGATGAGATTCCTCAAAGCCTATTAAAATAACTAAAAGAAACAATTTTAGATTTTTCAAATACCAACCACAGTCTGCCATTTTTTTTTTCAAAAACGCAAATGATTTATTTTTGAAAAAAAAAAAACAAAAACATATTACAGATACAGAAACACACACGTATTTATTTATTTATGCCATTTGGCTGGTGACATCGAAAGTAGATAATTCCGTGGAATTATCTCGTGAGAATCCAGCAGTCAGTTGGAATCTCAATCCATGCGTGTTAATCAGAAAATGTCGTTCCTGTGACATCAAAGTGAAACCCTACGACGACACCCGCATAGATGTGTGTGTTTTTTTTTGTTAACTAGTAAATAAATTTACGATTGTTGTGTAGATGTTTTGAGTAACGTGATGTGACGTCTTATTATAATAATGACGAGAAGATTTTCCTAATTATCGGCGGGTTCACCAAGTTGGCATAGTTTTGCTGCTTAACATTGACAGGGACATGTTGGTTGGAAAATTCTAAGAGACGTTTCTATTTTTTTTTTTTTTGAAAATATTTTTTGTTTTGGAAAATTCAATCGACATGTGCTCGACGAGGAGCCACCATTTGCCGATTTTGTTTGATTGAATTTCCTTGGCACATGTTCAAACTAGAAACGACAAATACAGATATTATTAATATTTTGTTGGCACTAAGAAGTGTCATAACTTCTATAATTCGTATCGTTAAACATATAATTTGTCAACCTTATGGCTTTTGGGTCGTTTATCTTAAAGAAAAATGCGTCGTTGACTTTTTTTTAATATTTTGTTTGCGACGGACTAATAAACATTTGTTTTGGAATATTTTTGATAGGTAAATCATGTAAGGTAGATATAAATTTTTGAAACTAATAAACATTTATGTGTTTCGCATTTATCATGTCCTAAGATGAAAGGGGACAATGGCTGCCAAATCGTTGTCTGAGTATCAACTTAACTTCCATTTTGAAGTGAACATTTTTATGAAACGAAAAAGTGTAACGAAGAAAAGGAGCCAACTATAAATGTATTTATAAGGTTAAGGCTGTGAGAGAATGAGATAAAACGCGATTTTTTGTAGTTTGCCTATCCTTCGCCTCCTCTTTGTGATATGGTTCGTAGCGTCCGCGCTACTCTACCTTCGCGTCGCGTGTATTGCACTCACCCTATTCCAAATTTAAGAGAACTTTGACTTTGACTTCTACCGCGTGATTTTCAAGAACATTTGAGGACATGTTTTTATTCTTTAAATAAATCGCAAGGATTAAAAGTGATTTGCAGCTTTATTCGCCTTTTTACGACAATCGCTAATTGTCGTCGGCTTGTAACGGGTTAAATTTTAAGAGTTGATGTTGAATGTGAACCGCACCTAGACGTCAAGTTTTTTTCTGCATTTCATTTGACATTTCTGAGTTTCAGACTCACTCAATTTGAACCATGGAATGGTACACAGTTGAGCAACGCGTTGAAGTTATTCAGGCTTATTATGAAAATGGGCGTTAAAATCAAAATGCATATCGTGCACTTCGTGATTTTTTCAGTCAATTTAATCGGAAAAATCGTGCAAACCGGGTCTGTAGGACATGTGATAACGCCAGTGCATGCTCGTACAGCCCGCACTGCAGAAAATATTGCTCCTGTTCGCGATAGTGTGGCGCAAGAGCCGTCCACCTCAACTCGTCGTCGTGCCCAACAATTGAACCTGTCACGCACGTCGTTGATGAACATTATGCATAAAGACTTGCATTTACACGCGTACAAGGTACAATTGACTCAAGAACTAAAGCCTCTTGAACATTTCAAGCGTCGTCAATGGTCAGAATGGTGGCAAGAAATGGCAACAGTGGATGATCAATCATCATCTTCACTGATGAGGCACATTCTCACCTCAGTGGATTCGTCAATAAGCAGAATTGCCGCATTTGAACGAATGATAATCCAAGAGTGATTGTCGAAAAACCAATGCACCCACTAAGAGTGACTGTTTGGTGCGGTTTTTGGGCTGGCGGCACTATCAGGCCGTATTTTTCCAAAATGAGCCGGTCAGGCAGTTACTGTGAATGGTGTTCGCTATCGTGAGATGAGAACGAACTTTTTATGGCCCGAATTGGAAGATATGGATGTGGACGATATGTGGTTTCAACAGGACGGTGCCACTTGCCACACAGCTAACAAAACAATGGCTCTATGCGCGAAAAATTCAATGACCGTGTTATCTCACTTGCTGTCGATGTCAATTGGCCGCCAAGATCATGTGATTTGACCCCGTTGGACTTCTTTCTCTGGGGTTGTTTGAAAAAAAAGGTGTACCTCGATAAGCCAACAACAATTCAAGAGCTAGAGGATGAGATAATTCGGCACATTAACGGCATAGAACCTCAATTATGCTTCAGCGTCATCAAAAATTTGGACCATCGGATGGAGGTGTTCCGCCGAGGTCGCGGCGGTCATTTGGCCGATATTTTGTTTCATAAATAATTGAACCATACCATCATATCATAATCAAAAGAAATGAAAATAATTTCCCAAATAATTTGTGATTTATTTAAAATCAACATCGGCCCTTAAAATTTAACCACTCTACAAACAAATACAAACTTTTGGCGCAACAGGCTCGTTAGCACCAAGGGGCGAGCTTTCTCGCAATCTCACGATGGCGGGACACCGAACGGCAAATTTGAGATAAGCTTTTAGTGACAATTGCTACTATCTGATCCATCCAGCTGCTGAGCTATGCGGACTATATTGACATCATCGGTCGCTTCCAGAGTGTCGTGATAGAAGCGTTCCCGGCGATTGAAAAACAGGCAAAATCAGTTGGCCTTGAAGTAAATAAGGACAAGACTAAGTATTTACAAGGTGTGCCAAAAGAGATCACCCTATTGGAAGATGCTCTTATTTTTGCAAATGCCCGCCAATGTCAAATCTGTTTTGACATTTGTGGACTAGACAGATGTAGAATACAAGTGAACTAACCATGGATCGATACACTCTCCAAGAACGCGGGATAATCGAAGTAGACGATGCCGTCCGTATAGGCTCATTTCCACCCCAGCGAGGGGCACCGAAAATCCACGAGTAATGCACGAGTAATCCACGAGTAATCCACGAGTAATGCTCGCTCAATGTTACTGCATGGTGTGCTGTTCACGCTGGAAGAGTCATCGGGCCTTTTTTTCGAGCACGCCGCTGGCCAAACGACAACAGTGGACGGTGCACGCTATAGGGCCATGTTAACCGAGTTTTTTGCCGCAATTGGACGAATTAGGACTGGAGGACATGTGGTTCCAACAGAACGAAGCAACGGCACACACTGCGCGAGCCACAGCCGATATTCTGAAGGCTAAACAACATCGGATGACTTCTTTCGGCCCACCTTGTACATGCTATCAACAAACAAACAAGCATCTGTCCACCGCATAGGTGGAGTAAGTAATTAAGGAGTTCACCTACCTCGGAGTAAACATAGACTCCACGAATGTCACCCTTGTGGAGATCCGGCGAAGAATTACCCTAGGAAACCGTTACTACTTCGGTTTGGCGAAACAACTGGGCTCAAAACCTGTCTGTTCTACGTTACGGCGCCGAATGTGGGACGGTAAGTAAGAAGGGAGAGCTGATACTGGGATCCTGCGAGAGAAAAATACTTTGGCGGATTTTTGGTACTGTGTGCGAGGAGGGCGAACTCTATGAGTTGTACCAAGATGTGGATTTAGTCCAAAAAGCCAAAACACGTCGACGACATTGGCGGCTGGGCCAGATCGAGCAAATGGACAATAATTCTCGAGCTAAGAGGATCTTCGAATCCCAGCCCCCAGGTTCGAGAGGCAAGAAAGATCGAACCTCCTTTTCAAAGACCAAGCCATCGCGGATGCCAGAACGCTGGAAGCACCTGGCCGGGGATCGTAGAGGATGGAAGTCTGCAGTGTCTCAGGCAGAGACTCTTTATGGGTCGGAGAAGCCTGATAAGTAAGTACTATCTGGTCTGGTGAAATAAAAATTATGGTCGATCCCTAAAAATGTAAAGAATGAAAAACTAGGGAAACACAACGGCCAAACTATGATGGCGTTCTATGAAAATCAAATTAAATTCTGTACTTCTAAGAAACTTCAGCCTTCATTTGGTCCATTAAAATGAAATGGCAGTCAAAAGATTTCAATGCGATACCTTGACTTTTTACCAAGCTGATGCCTAGCAACTTCAATCTCAGTTTTCAGTGGCGACCCTTGAGATATGGTCCTTTGTAACGTCTTGGCTGCAGCCGACGAGTACGGGGTAAAGACGTATTCTCACAATAATGCACATATTTCCTTCCTAGAAGGCAGCGGAAGAACTCCCAGTATGGAGTCAACGGTGGTGTCTACATTTCCTGTTGATATGGACAAAGTGAACACACTATTTTCAGCTGCTTCGATATATTGGGTCAACAGGTTATCTAGGATTATCAAGATCAAGTACGACCACTTGAACAGAGATGGTGGTCGATGAGCCAAAAGGTCTAACGGCAGCGATTAATCGAGTAGTCGATACAGATGGGGGCGTCCTAGGGGTATCTAACAAATTTGGAACTGTTGCATCAAAGTATGGGGGTCCTAGGGTTATCTAATAAATTTTGAACTGTGTCATCAAAGTAGCTTGCTTATCACGTAAAAATCCACATTATAGCAACGTTCTGCAATATCAGCCCCACCTTTGAGACTGAAGACACCATCAAGGTGGAATCCTACAATCTCCGGGTAGGAGCTTACGGACCCTGTCCGGAATACGATATTACAATCGAAAAAGTAGACTTCAGTGCGAAAATCGGTAATGAAAACATTTTTGACGGGTAAGCCTCCACGGAACGACGACAAATAATGTCTTCCGACTTCCTGTTTCTTTGAAAAAGTTTGTGGGTTCTGGCTTTGTCATACTCGGGCCACATCCTCTTGGATGTTTCACAGGGGGGTAGGAAGTTTCACCAGTTTTTGTTTTCTGTTCCACCCGTAATTTGAGGTGACATAGTGGCGGTTCGTAAGACTGGTCTGCCTGGTCAAGTTCATCAGCAATTTCATTGCTTTGTATGCCTCTGTATCTGGGACGCAGCAGAGCATAACATTATGTTGGATGACAAGAACCATCAGCTCTTCACGAGCTTGGACTTTGTTTCTACAGCAGAGATTGCATTAATTGTAGCCTGACTACCAATAAGGATGGTGATATCATCTGGTGGTATCGCCAGCATTGATGGCGCTTTGGCTGCATCTGCTACTGTCATTACCTCCGGCTTGAAGACATTGCTGTACTCAGGGAGGAGAAAAGTGCTGTACAGCTTTATTGTTTCGGAAAACACTGCCGCTCAAACGCCTACGTCCATTATTGAACCAGCAGTACAGATGGATACAGTTTCGGTTCCCAGTTCGCTTTGGCTGCCTCTTCTACCGTCATTATGCACGCCTCGAAGACATTGGTGGACTCAGGGAGACGAAAAGTGCCGTTCAGCTTTAATGGAAAACGCTCCCGCTCAAACGCCAACGTCCATTTTTAAACTATTAGTACAGACGGATACAGTTGGCCCAGTTCTTTCATCTACCATACCTCTTTACTTTGAAAAATGCAGGTCATTAAAAGTCAGTCTTAGGTAGCACGTAGTCAGAAGACACAGCTGAGCCCAGGTAACTGTTTGGAATTCGAGAGTGTCTTGCCTGAGTACATTTTCCAGTAGTTGAGCTGGCTGATTCTAAGTGCACTTTTGGCTGGAGATTCTTGCATTTACATGTCTAGGTAGCAGGTTGAGAATGGTTTCCAATTCCTCTGTTGGTGGGGTTCTCAATGTAATTGTAGATCCCACACATATTATCCCTTGTACCGTCGTCATGTTTTTCAGATTGGTAACTTTATTTGTATATTGACACCAGAAAAGCCCTCCATATAATCCTCCAAAATAATCTTTGGATTTAGGCCCGAGTTTTTTTTTACAATTTTCGGCAACACGTAAAACTCTTAACCCGAAAGTCCAAATGCTTACACTACCAAACCATAACCGTATCAGTCCTAATTTACGGATCCGGGTTCTGGACAACAAGTAGCAAAGCGGAGTCAACTTTGACCACTTTGAAGAGAAAATTTCTTCGTCGAATTATTGCTCCTGTATGCGAGGAATGCGAATGGAGGAGACGATAGAACCGCGAAATTTATAAGGTGTACCAAGATGTGGATGAACCACAAAAGGTTCAAACACGAAGACTACATTGGCTCGATCACATTGAGCGTGTGCAAAATAATGCTCCAGCAAAACCAATCTTAAAATCCCAGCCTTCGATGCGACAAGGAAGACCGAATCTCCAGTTTAAGGATAAAGCGATAGCGACGCTAGAGCGCTTGGACCGAATACCTAACAGCAACGTGTACAGGATCGAAGAGTATAGAAGGCTGCCATTTCTCAGACAGGTATCCCAACGGAGCTGGAGCCCGTTAAGTAGTGTAAGTACCAGTTACTCTAGATCTTACACATAAAAACTAAGCCCTGCTTCCCCTTTTCCTTAAGCCGGCCACACACACGCAGTTTTAACTGTCCGGTTTGACTGTTCAGGCCGCCTAT
This sequence comes from Rhingia rostrata, assembly GCA_949824845.1. Lineage (NCBI taxonomy): Eukaryota > Metazoa > Arthropoda > Insecta > Diptera > Syrphidae > Rhingia > Rhingia rostrata. Next base: position 6,729,511 of record OX463757.1, on the reverse strand, counting down.
TCAGTTTTACCGGACCGCCATAGCGCATTCACACGTTCCGGTAAATATCTGAGGAGAGTCAGTTTGTGTGTTTTTGTCGTTCGATAAACACGGCATCAACCGTCCCCCCACATTTCACTTTAAACTGACGGCCTGACTGTCTGAAGCTACAGACGCTCCGGTTTTTCTTATAACAGGCGGACTAAACAGGCAAAACGATTGATTTTTCGATTTTTCTCCGACCGCCTGCTCAGGCCAAAAAGACTGATAACTATATCATGCACACGTTTAGTTATAACTGAGCAGGCTGCCTGAACAGCCAAACCAGACAGTAAGAACTGCGCGTGTGAAGCCGGCTTTATATTAAACCTAACTATTGTAAATCTAACCAAACATATAACATTCCAACAACCCCGTACCAATTGACTGAAAAGGTCATACTTGCACCCACAAATCCCTCGTTCCCATCATCTAAAACTAGCCAATGTCCACTCATGACATAGGACCACATATTGTATCCTAAAATTTCCTACAATCAAACCACAAAATCTAGTTAGTTGGCGTGCACTCTCGACAGTTTCAGCAAAAACCAATTAAAATCGATTCCCCCATAGGTGTACTTCGGGATAGGGAATCGATGACTCAGGCATATAAAATGCATAAAGGACCACTCAACCATTACACTCTACACAATGCCACCATAAAACATTTCTCGAAAGGACCTTTAATTAAATATCTCGATGGATGCATCCACAAAACACATTACTACATCATCAATTTTCCATGCATACCCGATGTGTATGGTGTATAGTTGGTCCTTTCGCCCGCCCAGAAAATACGATAGATGACCATCCATGCGTATCCCAACCATACACCCGTCGACAGGTAAGTGAATTGCGAGCTTATGAATTCACCTCCACATGGGTATTTTATTCATTGTGCCATCGATATCCGAATGCATTGCCATGATTTAGCCATTCTCAGCACCCGTTGCTGAATCCTTTCTATTTTTTTCGGGTCGATGAAAAGTTGAGAACAAAAAAAAATCCAATTGCAAATATTCTCACGTTCGTTTGGTTTTTTTTTTTTTTTATTTTTATTGAATAAAATGGGAACGTACTGCAGAGGAACTCAGCACTCTGGTGGGAAAGGAAATCCTGCAGGATGCATTTACCCAGTGCCAACGGGTGATTCGGTTCATTTTTTTTTCAATGAACTCTCTTGCTCTTTACGTCGTTTGTCTATGCAGTGTTCTGTTCTGCAGAAGTAGCTCTGGAAACTGAGAACGTGATATTGATAGCTTCAAATTAAAGTTTGCCTAGGGATATCCGACGTTGGCCTTCAACGGAGCAATAAATGTGAGGACTAACGGTTTTTGCTTCTTTATTCATCCCAAATCAGAATTATACAAAACGAATACCTAAAATTAGACGCATTATCCTTTTCGGGAGCAAATCGTGGCTTACGTGCGATTGAGGGAAATCCAATTCAAATGGAAGTTCTAAAAAAGAAAGGCCAGGACCATGCCGCACTAATGCCAGTGTAAGCACTCGACAAACCTGGATATTAATTTCTCTTTCATTTTCAATTGAATGCGATGTGCTATAACAAATCTCTATGGGATATGTATTACCTATTCATTGAGTGTGATCTCTCCCAGGGATAACGATGTAGCGAGGTGTATTTGTTCAGAGTTTATCTCGTGAATTCGATATAAATGGGACAGGAGATGGGATAATACGTGGCTCGTGCGTCATAACGAAGGCTTCTTATACTTTTTGCACCCTGAAAGGCTTTCGTCCTTCGTGTGCCAATGGCAGTTCCTTTTTTTCGAGTCACCATCGTGGTATGGGATTATGTGCCGTACAATGAAGGTATTATTCTTCGTCGATGTAGTGCTTTTTTTCAAAGGACAGTTGGGTGTAGTCTTGTCCTGTCCATGCCCATATACTGGTAATCTGTTGCATGTGCATCGTATATTTTGCAGAAAGCCATTCATGGCGTGTGATATATCACATGGAGCAGGGGGGAAGATTTTCTTGTTCGTGCTTGTGAGTTATCTCTGAGTTATGGCCAGTTCTGGTGAAGTTGTTTTGTTGAAATATGAACTTGTTACGGTCAGTGGCATGGTAGCTTCTGTCGTCCCTAAGAAATAGAAATTTTATTTTCTTCCCAAGGACATAATAGGAGAAGAAGCCATTTTGATATCAGTTCTTGGCTGCTTCAGCATGGTTTTGAGAGAGACCTTATTATACGATGTCATAGTGGAAGGCTCTTGTAATTTAATCAAAAAGGCAGGGATGGCATGTTGTAAAAAGAAGTATACATGCAAACTTTTGTCGAAACAGGCTAGTGAACCAATTGTTTTTTATCACAACCCTTTTTGTGCATATAGGTACTTCTTAGACGATAGCCCTCAACTTTTATGCAGGATTCAAACGGCTGAGTTGATATAATCAATTAATTGTCAAACAATCGCAGGGCACATTGTTAGGATTTGACAAGTTGGCACTTTAAATTTTCTCAGAGGTAAGTGAAAAAAAATAACAATTTTTGGCGCAACAGGCTCGTTAGTGCACAGGGCCGAGCTTAATCACAACCATTCATGTGTGCGTGTGTACTTATAGCACGATGGCGGGACCTCATGTTTTATGCTGATTCCGAACGGCGAATTTGAGAGAAGCTTTTCGTGGATGATTTGTAGGATCATCACGAGAAGAGGGCCAGTGAAAAATAGTTTAGGTGTTGCAATGGCTGGGGACCTTCTGCGCGGCGGGTCGATTTCCAGCCAAGTGACCTTCTTCAATATTCTCTGCATGGATGGTAAATATTTGACTTAAGACGATTGACAGGACTTTTAGTCTTGGTGATTACCATCATTTCTGGTTTTTTTAACACAGCCTGTTTTAAGGGTGCCAACAATTTCTAGAGCATATTATACGAAATACCAGATCACTTTAAAAAAAAGCAGATTCTGGACTACATACGTCACAAATTCGTTTCTCTACCATTTTTTACTCTCCCTCCCTCCCTCCTGTGGAGTTACTAGTATCCCATCGGACGCGTCCTCGGGTGGAGGATAGAGGAATTATCTGCAGATATGCGGGTAGGAGCGAAATAAAATGCCACTCGTGGATCAAAACTAGCTAGGGATAAGGTTGCCTATCAAAAAACATTCTAAAGATGGAGTTAAGGGTGGCGTCTACAGTACCAGTTTGTATGGACAGTTAAACAGCCGATTTGAACTGCTCCATATACTCGGAAAACATTTCATCAAGGAATCTCAAGGGTTAGTCATCCCCCTTGAACAGAGATGGTGACAGAAGAGCTGAGAGGACAACGGCTGCACTCAATCCCATAGCGGATACTGAGGGCCCCCGGTCCTAGGAGAATCTTCAAATTGGGCCTGCCCTTCCAGATTGGGGACGTAGGTTTGGTTAACTACCCACTCACGGAAAATTTGTTTTAACGAAGCAGCTAAGAGCCTCCTAAAAAACTGATTTTATTGTTGAGCGACCACGCTAAATAAAAACCGGAAAACCTGGAATGTGAGAACATTAAATGGGAGGGATTCGGCCGAACAACTAGCGTAAGCTGCTACAAAGCAGACATTGCTACCATCCAGGAAATACGATAAAATGCGCTGGGCTAAAGAGAATGAAAACCTGTGGCATCTACTATGGACCGTGTTATATAGCGAAAGACTGCTTCTACGAACTCCTTGACAAGACATTCATAAGTCTTGTGAAGGACTACAGACGAACTGTACTCAAATCTTGATAAGAGGTTTTAGTGCAAAGATCGGAAGGGAAGACAGCTTGTAAGGCTCACACAGAATACTGTCGAGATGAAAAAGGAAATATTGTAGCTGAGACACCGTCGATGCTGACGATATGGAAGATCTACATTTGCAAACTGTTAAACGGCGATGGCGAACAATCTCCCGCTTGCAGGCAGAATGAACCATTCGATAAAGGCGACGACAACGAAAGCTAACAACCACCCGTCCTAACTGAAGTGAGGATAGCAATATCTTAACTCAAGCTGTTAGAAATGACGGCATTCCCGTCGAGCTTTATAAAGAGATGATTTGGCGAGTAACATCCACTAACTCATAAGCCAAATCTTATCGGATGCCTGAAGAATGGAACCTAAGCATCGTTTGCACGATTCACATAACTGTACTGCGCCGAATACAAGATCATATATGCCGTTATATGTGAACGCCTGAAACCGTTTACCAACAACCTGATCGGCTCGTTTAGGCCAGGAATGACCAGAACGGATCAAATCCTCACAATTTGCAGATCCTGGCAAAAATTCAAGAAATCGAAATAGATACCCACCATCAATTCATCGATTTTAAAGCCGCTAATGTCAGCATTTATGGAGACCAAACCTTACAGAGTCATGTCTAGTTTTGGTATACCGCCAAACTCCTACGTCTGTTTAAGATGACGATATAGAATTATCGCTGCTCCATCAGGGTCGGAAACGATCTCAACTCACAAATTTGAAAAAAAAAGATTCAGGCAAGGCGATGCACTGTCGAGTGACTTTTTTGATCTGATTCTTGGGAAGATTTTGCAAACTCTCAAGCCAACACAAGAGGCAGAATGAGCCAAAAATCGGGGCGAGTACTGGCATACACCGACGATATTGAAAAGACAAGCAGCATCGACGAATTGGATGGAACGCCATCTTTGACAGATGTAACTTTGAGAAAGTACAGGACTTTGTCTACCTCGGTTCCTGTATTAACTCTGAAAACAACATTTAGTCAGAAATTAAACGAAGAATTACTCTTCCCAACAGCTGTTTCTTTGGGATAAGAAGGCAAAGTAGTCCTCATTCGAACTACTAAAGAGATCCTATGCAAGACCGTTATCATCGCAGTCCTGCTCGACGGCGCTGAAGCATGGACCATATCAAAAGTGGATGAAGACATCCTTGGTAAATTTGAGAGAAAATTTTTTCGAAAAATCTTTAGTCCCGTTGACGGGCTACAAACACGATGATTCAACCAAACTCCGCATTTGACGTTTAAGATGGCTAGACATATAGAGCGAATGGACACCAATACTCCGGCTCGTAGAGCCTTCGATTCCCAAGCAGACATGGGACGCAGTAGAGAAAGACCTCGCATTAAGTGAACTTAGAAACCAACCTCAAACTCCTAACTCGAAGGACGAAATGTGTGCTCTACAAAACCCTTATCCTGCCAGTACTTTTTTATGGCGCCGAGTGCCGGACGATATGCAAGAAGGGAGATCTGATACTGGGCTACTTCTAGAGGAAAATACTTCGACAGATTTTTGGTCCTGTTTGTGGGGAGGGCGAATGGAGGAGAAGATACAATCGCGAACTCTATGAGCTGTAGCCAGAGGTGGATGTAGTCCAAAAAAAACTGAAACACGTCGACTTCATTATCTCGGGCACATCGAGCGAATAGACAATAATGCTTCAGATAAGAGGCTCTTCGAATCCCAGCCACCAGGTTCGAGAAGGCAACAGAGACCGCACCTCCGTTTCAAAGACCACGCCTTCGCGGATGCCAGAGCGCTTGATCTAGACAACTGGAAGCTGCGAGCCCGGGATCGTAGAGGATTGAAACCTGCAGTGTCTCAGGCAGAGACTTTTCACGGGTCGGGAGCCTGATAAATAAGTAGAAACTGACATCAGCCAACTTGAAGCACGCAACTTTGAGCCGTTAGCTACTGACTGGGTTAATTGCGAAGAGGATTGTTGGTGTAGGCTCACTTCCCAAAATGTATGCCACTCTGTAGTGCCACTTGTAAAAGTACGTAAGTACTTATATGTCTTATGTGAAATAAGGAAGGAACACTTAGACGGCACTGAAACTGAAGGACTATTAACCACAACACCCATACCGAAAGAAAAACAGCGCCATCGTTGAATTGACTGGCAAACTGTTTTTGTTTTCAAATGTTACAATGGACATGTTCTGGATTTTGTGTTCACACAAATTCCTAAACCTCTCACCACAAGTCATAACCTCACAAATAATTGCCAACCTTCGATGCCAACCAATAAAAAAAAAACTCATTCATCATCTAAACCATCAATCTTAACATTTCCAATGTTTGACCTAAAACAGTGCGATTAGCAAAACCTCCACGCGAAGGAAACAAAAACCCAGTGCCCCCTTTGCATGTAATCAATTTAAAGAGCCATCCGTTCTCCAATAATTACCCCCTCCCGCAATCAGCCAACTACAACATACCCCCTGGTGAAGAACATGTTCAGTTGAACACAATGCCACTAATAGCCGCTGCTTCAGAGTTGTGACTCCAATGTCCGAGGCAGTAATTGCATTTTACTGCTGCCCAAGGGAACCAATGAATGTAATAGTTCCACCATTCGCAAGTTGGACATAAAATTCTAAAATGTCTTTCCCAAGCAGCTAGCGCAAACATTTTAATGATGCTCCTCTCAGCCTCGGCAAAGGGTGTCTCTGCTGGCGTCTAATTGGCACCAAGGCAGTAGCGTCTACGACTCGCTACGAAATGATTTTATGCGCCCATGCAATAAAGTCGGGAATCTCTATTGGAACACAATACACAGCATATGTAGGAATTGGTCGTTGTCTTCGTCGTCGCCACTAGGGACATGACGTGTTCACAGGTCACGAAAGCGGCATAATTCTAGGAGTCCATTTCCGCCACTATTTCTATTCGCAGTTCCCACTAACGACCACTTATGGGAATGTTGGCATCGCGTTCCTGCTGCAGCAGGGGCTTATCACTACGCATACCTATATGTTCCGACAACGTTCGATCGTGTTCGCCCCTTGGGAACATGACGATTTCTCGGAATTGGAATATGTATCGTTGCAATCGCCCTAGAGGGAAGATATTCCAAATGGAAAACTGTCCAAGCGCATACAGTTCCGTAGTGTGCCGCTCCATTGAGTCGGAGTAAAGATCTCTCACCTGCCTTCAACTGTTGGCGTCGCGTCATCGTCCTAGTGTGCGCTGCTCCTTGAACGCATTTCTTGTATGCAGATTGAATCGGGTCAGTGCATGTGTGTCAGGTATGCATGAGTCGTTCCAAGACAATGGACACATCAATTTGTCCGGCACACCACCATTTCGAGCACTTTATGGAAATTAAATTGCGGAACCAAGTAGGACTAATCGCCATCCGGTGTGACCACTATCGAACGACGTCTTCCTCCTTCTCCGATGGAGATGACAGCGTGCCAATTGATCGTTACCAATTTTGGCCAGCATTTCGTTGCGAAATGAGCACGCAAACGCAACGCCACTCACATAGAACCAAAGAAAGGGGCATCTGCGCAGATGCAGATGCAAAATGACTCAGCATTGGCTGGCTGGACACCTGGATCACCATCCAGCACACGTATGGTCTGAGTATGGGAACAAATTTATTTATGTTCGCTGCAATTATAAATTACCTCGGTCGAGTTTGAGAAGTTTCCTTGTTGTTGCTCGCTGCGAACATGTACGGGAGTAATGGGAGCGAGAGTGCACTTTGAGGCGGACCGCTTTAGGTCTCTATAGACGCGCGTCTCGTTGCGCCGATGACGAGTCGTTTGCCAGTTTTTTTTTGTCTAGTTGTAGCTCTAGACTTCTTTGGGGTTTATAGATCACAGGTATGTCTGTATGTGAGCACACAATGGAGCTTCGTTGTTTGTTTCGGTTGAACATATTTTACGTTTGATTTGTTGATAAACAACCAGAGAGAGACGAATGAATGAGGAATTTATGCTATGAGCTGGGGAGGCATGATTGAATCATGGATATATCGAGGCTAAGTGGAAATAGATTGGTGCCGCGAAGGATAATCATTGAATTTGAATTCATGAACAATGCACATGACGAGATGTTGGAGGTTAGCTTTGTGCTGTCATTGTGACGATCTGTGAGTAACCTTTTGAATTTCAATTTTTTTTTTTTTTCAAATGGAATTTCATGTGGAAACAACTACAGCTTGCGAACCTTTTAAAAACTGCGAAATATAAAACACTTCATTATTTTAAGTTGATTCAATGTACGTTTATGTTTTTTTAAGGTAAGTGTTTTTTGCCTGTCAAAGTTTTACCGATTTTCTCAATTTGTTACAGGTGGGTAGTTCCGTAAGTAATCTATCGAATTTCAATACAAGAGTTGAACTATTCTTCCACCAATAGTTTCGACGCATACTAGATGTCTTCCACTTACAGATCCCTCCGAGATCTCCGTCAGTAAAACACCTGGCAAAGCGGTGATTTTCTGTAATACGTTGAGACATTTGTTTGGATTCGTTTCCCCACCCATACTGTTGAAACAGTACAGCTGGTGTTCATCCTTTTGGGAATTGTTCGCTATTTTAAGCTGCAAAGTAAGGAAACCTTTTTTTGACAGTAAAGGTCCCCTCTGCTGGGAATGTTGTTCCACTGAATAGAAATTCTCTGCCAAAGCAGCGAAGGAAAATATCTGAGAGGTCCGTAAAAGGAACACGTCTACTGATGTGATGTGTAATCGCTTCCGTTCACAAAAGAGTCTATTTTGTGGAAAGACTGCAATCGCAAGAGACCGCCAAGACCTTCGCGCAACGCGTATCCCTTAACCTCTCGATTAACACCATACCACCAGCATCGAATGTCGAAGAACAATAGCAACGATGACAACAAGTTATTCGAACAGCCGCAACTGATGTGTCACCAGCAAGAAAACCCTGGTTTGATGAGGAATGCCAACAGATGCCCGCAGAGCTGCCGTTGAGCTCTATAGGCAGAGAAGAAGGGAAGAACATCGGCTTTTCAGAAAGAAGAAAAAAGAGCAACAAAATCGCGATCGACTATAGAGAGGTGCAACTCCAGGAACGATGTTCGCAAGTTTCACCAAAGTGTAAAACGTCAAAGCCAAGGATACAAGGCTCGAACCGAATCGTGTCGAGATGAACTGGGAAGTATCGCAGTTGAGACACAGTCGATGCTGAGGATATGGAAGAACCACTTCTACAGACTGGCAAACGGCGATGACGAACAACACTCCACTGCGAACCACCCGCCCTACTGAAGTGAGGATAGCAATATATTAACTCAAGCTTTATAAGGCTGCCGGAAATGACGGCTTTCCGGCTTTCCGGCTTTATAATGCCGGCGGAGATGACTTGGTATGAAACATTCACCAACTCATAAGCCAAATCTGGTCGGAATAAAGTATGACTGAAGAATGGAACCTCAGCATAGTTTGCCCGATCCACCAAAAAGGAGACCCTCGAAACTGCGCCAACAACAGAGGCATAAGTCACCTCAACATCGCCTACAACATCCTATCTACCGTAATATGTGAACGCCTGAAACCGTTTACCAACAACCTGATCGGCCCATATCAGGATGGTTTTAGGCCAGGAAGGTCCACAACCGATCAAATTTTCACACTACGGCAGATCCTGGAAAAAAACCCAAAAAGTCCAAATCGATACCCACCACCTATTCATCGATTTCAAAGCCGCATACGACAGCATTTATAGAGACGAACTGTAGAAAGCCATGTCCAGTTTTGGTATACCGCTCAAACTCGTTTGTTGGTGTAGGATGACGATGGAGAATTCTGGCTTCTCCATCAGGGTCGGAATCGACCTCACCGACACATTCGATAACAAAAAAGGATTACGGCAAGGCGATGCGTTGTCATGTGACTTCTTCAATATGATTTTTGAGAGGATTGTGCAAAACTCACGAGCCAACACCAGAGGCACAATTTTCGAAAAAATCTGTACAACTACTAGCATATGCGGACGATATTGACATCATTGGTAGGACTCAACGTGATGTCATAGTATAGAGAAGAAAGCGGCAGAAATGGGTTTAGCAGTTAGTGAGGGCAAGACGAAGTATATGTTGTCAACACGAAAGGACACACAACATCGACGAATTGGACAGAACGTCACCATCGACAGATATAACTTTGAGGTAATACGGAACTTTGTCTATCTCGGGTCCGCTATTAACTCTGACAACAACATCTCGTCAGAAATTGAACGAAGAATTACTCTTGCCAACCGCTGTTTCTTCGGGCTAAGAAGGCAATCCAGTAGGAAAGCCCTCACTGGAACTACTAAGGAGATCCTATATAAGACGCTGATCATCCCAGTCCTGCTCTACGGCGCTGAAGCATGGCCCTCCTCAAAAGCGGGTGAAGAAATTCTTCGAAAAATCTTCGGTCCCGTTTGCGTTGACGGGCTATGGAGACGAAGATTCAACCAAGATCTATACGAGCTCTACAGCGACATGCCCCTGGTCGAAAAACTCCGCATTGGACGTTTAAGATGGCTATAACATGTAGAACGAATGGACACCAATACTCCGGCTCACAGTGTCTTCGATTCCCAGCCAATCGTCGGACGCAGTAGAGGAAGACCTCGCCTTAATTGGCGCGAAAAAGTAGAAAACCACCTCAACCAACTGGAGGACCGGTCTAATTGGAGAGGCATGTTAGTTGAGGCCCAGGTTCATTCCGGACTGTAGCGCCACTTAAGTCAGTAAGTACAAATCTTTTGGCAGACTCGTTGGCGCGACGGTTAGTGCGATGAACTGCCTCGCAGAAGGTCCGAGTTCTATGGCCCTCTTCTAGTGATGATTTGACAAATCCTCCTTGTAGTATCAATTGTCAAGAAAAGCTTATCTCAAATTCGCCGTTTGGAGTCGCGATAAAACAAAGGGTTGTGGTTGAGGTTGTGAGAAAGCACGGCCCTGAGTATTAACGAGCCTGTTGCGCAAAATATTTGCATATTTTGCAAATCTTTTGGCGCGATTATGCGCAATCAGAAACCTTTACAGAAATGTCAGAATTTATTACTGCTCCAAGAATTTAAGGTCAACTCACTTTAACTCGTATAGATAACACCTACAAGGTAAAAGCACTTTTAACAAGGCATGTTTTTTTTTATAATGCTAAGTAAAATGGTGCTGTATCAATAGTAAATATAGAAATTTATATGTCTTTCGAAGGAATAAATCTTCTAATTACAGATATATGTCCACACAGTAAAAACAAAAAATACCCGAGTGCAACGTTTTACACTAAGTCGCTTTCAGCAACAAAATGTGACTAAAAAAAACTCCCGGTGCTTGTGCACCACAGCAAAAATTTAAATGCTACTTAAATATATGTTATGAAACGTAATCAGATGTTTTTGATTTTAACAATTTTTTTTTTTTTTACTTTTTGCCAGTTTTCTTCATAGTGATGCCCTCTGTGAGGTAGGAAAAACCTGGTAACCCTATCATAGATCCATGCATATTTTTGTTTAAACAAAATATTTTCATTTGAAATATAATTCCAAATATTGTAACGCATTTTATTTTCTAAAATTCCAACACAAACACTTTTAAATACTCACTCAGTTGAATGTCTTAAAAATCGTTCATTACCTGAAATGAAAACAAAAATTTATTTTAATTTACGCACTAAATGGACACATATAGTTTATTTGTTGTTAATAATTTTGTTTGCATCGACAAATATAAATAAATTAAACTTAAGCATATCACATACATCAATCGGGGAATGCCGGCATAATATTTCGCAACACCAACTTTGTTATTAGTAAGGCAATTTAGTTCGCGTGCCTGCGAAAACAATTTAATGCTATGCCGTTAATTATTTCGTTTGCAAAACATTAATTGCAAATACTACTACGAATTGTGAAAAAAAAACAGAAATAAAGCACTTTGAGGTAAATAATTCGAGGAATCGAAATCAAAGTTTAAGTTTTTGATATCGTTTGCACACAGTTTTTTTTTTTTTGGGATTTTAAAATGTTTTATCTCATTTGGAATATATTGATATAACGGACCAGTGGAAAAGGAAAAAAAGCTTAGGAGCGGTCTATTTAAGAGCGCGGTTTTTTCAGCTTATGCACTTTTGCAATTTTCACATTTCATGACGTGGTAAACAGTGTAATTGAATCAATTTTTCGTAACCATTAGTGCGATTGCTTTTTTAGGTTTTGTAGATATTAATCGAATTTGGCAGAATTTATTTTTTTGAATCGAATTCCGAGATTCTTTACTTTCCCATCTCTTGCGAAAATCTTATTTACACCCAGGTATAAAACCTATTTTTTGTTAACACGTTTATTTACTCACATAATATAAATTATGAAATAATCAATAACCTAAATAGACTTAAAATCTGGACATATGAACAATTAAAAAAGCAAATAACCAATATGGTTCGCAATATTTCTCATTACCTATTCCATAGGGGTTTATTAGTTTTGATATATAATTTGTAACATAGAGAAATAATTTAGCTAGACACAGCTTAACGTCACGGGTAATTTATGAAGATTTAAGTTTTTTTTCAGGTTAGAAGCACTGGTTAGTAATGGCGTCCAAACGTCATCTGTCAAAGTGAAAAGTTTTCAGTATCCTCTGCCATTTAATCATGGAACGACTTACAAACGAACAACGATGGCAAATTATTGAAATTTGTTATTAAAATTCGTGCTCTGGGAAAAATGTGCACCTTTTGTTACGACCATATTATGGTCGTCATAATCAACCTGGTGAATCAACAACTCGTGCTGTTATCACCAAATTTCGCAACAAATTTACTTTGTTGGACATGAAACCATCGACTCGCATACTTACCGAAGAGAATATTGCAATCGTAGCGACCGATGTAAATGAAGATCATGAAATGTTAATTCATCGGCGTTCTCAGCAATTAGGCATGTGTTACTCAACCACATGGAAAATTTCACGTGCTGATTTCTGTTTGAAAGCCTTCAACTTGTGCAAGAATTGAAGCCGAATGACCTACCGCAACGTCTAATTTTTGGTGAATGGGCCTTTAAACAGCTCCATGAAAATCCGCTGTTTTATCGAAAAATTGTGTCCACCGATGAGGCTCATTTCTGGCTCAACGGATACGTAAATAAGCAAAACTATCGCATCTGGAGTGATCAAGAGCCACATGCCATACAAGAATTACCGATGCATCCCAAAAAAACGACAGTTTGGTCCATTTTTCTTCAAAGAGGGCCGTGGAAGAAATGTCACCGTCAACGGCGAACGACATCGAGCTATGATACACTCGAGTTGGCCCCATTTGGCTGAGTTGAACTTGGTTGAAATGTGGTTTCATCAAAAAGGTGCACCATGCCACACAGCTCGTGAAACAATGGAAATGTCGAAGGGTGAATTTGGTTATCAGCTTATCTCTTGAAACGGCCCTGTGAGTTGGTCGCCAAGATCATGCGATTTACCGCCGCTTGACTATTTCTTGTGGGGTTATGTTAAGTCGTTAGTCTATGTAGACAAGCCGAACACGATTGAAGCCTATCTGTAAGGCTTCAATCGTAACACTCATAACACGCGTAATAAGTGGAATACAGGACGAAATGCCCGAAAAAGTTACGCAAAACTGGACCTTCCGAATGGACCATTTGAAACGGAGTCGCGGACAACATTTACATGAAGTTGTCTTTAAAACGTAAATGGCAAAGAGGCTAATTTATCGATTACAATACAAATCTTGAATGTTTCAGTGTTTTATTCGACTAAAATCACCCGTTGTAACTTTGAGGTAGTGCGGGACTATTTCTATCTCGGCTCCGCTATTACATCTGACAACAAAATCTCCTCAAAAATTAAACGAAGAATTACTCTCGCCAACCGATGATTCTTCGAGCTAGAATGGCAATTCAGTAGTAAAGCCCTCACTCAAACTACTAATCATCCCAGACCGTCTCTAAAGCGGATGAAGAAATCCTTGGTCGATTTGAGAGGAAAATTCTTCGAAAAATCTTCGGTCCCGTTTTCGTTGACGGGCTATGGAGATTCAACCAAGAACTATAGCTGTACAGCGACATGCCCCTGGTCAAAAAACTCCGCATTGAACGTTTAAGATGGCTAGGACATGTAGAACGAATGGACACCAATACTGCGGCTCGCAGAGTCTTCGATTCTCAGCCAGACGTCGGACGCAGTAGAGGGAGACTTCACCTTAAGTGGCGCGCACAAATAGAAACCAACCTCAACCAACTTGACGTGCGCAACTGGGCTGATTGGAGAGGCATTTTGGTTGAGGCCCAGGTTCATTCCGGACTGTAGTGCCATTTAAGTAAGCAAGTAAGAGACTGGCAAAGTTTCTTACTACTCCAGCGTTATATCTGTCTATAATGACGTTCTATCTGCATACGTAGTATAGGTGCATTTTATAAAGGCGCTGAAATTCCAAGTTCAGTTTTGAACGATTTTTTAGTTTTGAGGTACACAGAATCCAAAAGAGTTTTTTTTTACTTTTGAATTGGGAAAGCGGATTAAAATGGCAAAAGGAATTAAAAGTCACCAGAAATTTTCCACTTTTATTTTATTTCTGCTGTGGTTTCTCCTTCTGTATGATATTTAAAAGTGCGTGTTAATTCTAAAAAGCACGAGTTAAACACAATTTAATAGATGGATTATAAAACCTTATACAATCTGAATTATTGAAAAATATCAACTCAATACTATAGAAGAAACTTACTAACTCATTCCACCCTAATTTCCTCTAACAACATTTTATACCCTATGTATTCCATAGGGGAACATTAGTTTTGCTGCATATTTTGTAACATGGAGAAATAATTTTGCTAGATATACCTTAAAGTATATGGAAGGACTCTGAATTGCTAGCTGAATTTTTTTTAATTCATTTTCACAAAATTTATAAATCAAGTAGTGTCTGATATTGTCTCCAAATTTTTATTTATTTACTTAATCCCTCTTTTTTGTTTTTTGAATACTTTCTCGGCCAAACAAAACAAATTCGATATTTTTAACTTTTTATTTATTTTTTTTACTTAGACAATAATTGCGTTTGGATGGATATTTATAGTGCTTAGTTGTGTAAACATTTTGTTTTATCTATAAATACGTGTGAAAAAGTGTAAAACAACAATCGATGGCCAGTTTACAGTGTAAATTGGTAAATTTGGATTTATAAATCCAAATTAAATAAACAAGAGTTTAAGTAGAACTTGTTATGGTTTTTATGTATTTTGTTTCCTTGTCTGACGGCGTAGCAACCAACTTTCTCGATGTACATTATATTCAGCAGCGTGGAAGAAAAGTGGCAAATGGCAATACTGCCAACAAGAGGTTTGACAGTTTGACAGTCTGGAAGTTTGGAACTGACTTATTGTTTCTCAAACGGCAGAAACAAAGAGAATTATGTGGTTCGACGATAAATGAAGACGAAATGAGATACGTAGTGTTGCAGCAATAACTTACAGCCCCAAGTTGGGTTTTTAGCCTGCCGAATCTCACAGTGGTCCAAGAATTCACCAACCTGGAAAAAAATACAAGCATTCAAAATACCTTGAAGAAGTTATTGATCTTAGAGTCGATTAATTATCGACAAGAACCAACTATGTAGAGCAATAGCTACCTTGCCCTGCCATTTACGTTTTAAAGAGAACTTCATGTAAATGTTGTCCGCGGCTCCGTTTCATATGATCCATTCGTAGTGTCTAATTTTGCGTCACTCTTTCGAGAATTTCGGCCACCATTCCACGAATTAGGCGTGTTATGTTATCCTGCAAGGCTTCAATCCTGTTCGGCTTGTCCACATATACTAACGACTTTACATAACCCTACAAGAAATATTCAAGAGGCGTTAAATCGCATGATCTTGGCGGCCAACTCACACATATTTTGAGAGATTAGCTGCTCACCAAATTCGTACTTCAACATTTCCATTGTTTCACGAGCTGTGTGGCATTTTGCACCGTCTTGTAGAAACCATATGTCAGCCAAGTTCAACTTAGCCAACAGGACCAAAAAAAAGTCGCGTATCATGGCTCGATATCGTGCGCCGTTGACGGTGACATTTCTTCCACGGCCCTCTTTGAAGAAAAATGGACCAAACTGTCGTTTTTTTGGGATACATCGGTAATTCTTGTATAGCATGTGGCTCTCGATCACTCTAGATGCGATAGTTTTGCTTATTTACGTATCCCTTGTGCCAGAAATGAGCCTCATCGCTGAACACAATTTTTCGATAAGACAGCGAATTTTCATGAAGCTGTTCTAAGGCCCATTCACTAAAAATTAGACGTTGTGGTAGCTCATTCGGTTTCAATTCTTTCGCAAGTTGAAGGCTTTCAAACCGAAATCAGCACGTAAAATTTTCCACGTGGTTGAGTAACACATTCCCAATTGCTGAGAACGGCGACGAATTGACATTTCATGGTCTTCATAACACCGGGCGCTACGATTGCAATATTCTCTTCGGTAAGTATGCGAGTCGATGGTTTCATGTCCAACAAAGTAAATTTGTTGCGAAATTTGGTGATAACAGCTCGAATTGTTGATTCACCAGGTCGATTATGACGACCATAATATGATCGTGACAAACGATGCACATTTTTCCCAGAGCATGAATTTTAATAATAAATTTCAATAATTTGCCATCGTTGTTCGTTTGTAAGTCGTTCCATGATTAAATGGCAGAGGATACTGAAAACTTTTCACTTTGACAGATGACGTTTGGACGCCATTACTAACCAGTGCTGCCAACCTGAAAAAAACTTTACTGTTAAAAAATCACACGTTATATATTCGTAAGTCGCTATTTGTGTTCGTTTCGCGTATGGCTGGTATTTGAGGGAATCCGTTTCCGGAGACTTTTTCTGTTCATTACCGACTGTTTTTAACATGGTAAGGGAGTTATCCTGAGGCCACAACCCACACCTTGATGACCAGTTAAAATTGATTAGGACACATGGACATCAGTACCTAGATCCACTACGGGATTGAGATTGCAAAATGTCGTCGTTAACGTCAAAACAATACGTGAACCTGACGAATCTGATGGATATACGCCGAAACCATTCTGTATATCTTTGCAACGGAAAGAGATGAGCAAAACGTATAAAAGATTTGAAAAGAGCTACGCCGAAAACATAGACTGCATGCATACCAACCTCAAATCGTGAAATAACATGAAATAAGAATGCATTTACATTTGGATTGGTTTGCATGGAGAAGTTTGTTGGTTGTGGACGGCTCAACGCTGGATTGTGGTGCAAGATTAACGTCTTTTGAGTTATGTTTATAAGACCTGTAGATGGTGATGCTTCCAGTTGAACAGAGACCCTAAGCGGTATAAGGTTGCTTATTCTTCAAACTCTGAATAGAGAAATATTTTGGTTAAGACGTGGTTAGCCTGGAGCGAAATCCCTTTTCCTATAAAAAAGTCGCTTAAAGAGAAAATTACTTTTGAAATTTAAAATGCAAGCGCAACGAAACAAATAAATATTCAGAACATTCAATCTCCGTCGATTGATTTCCCATCCCGCAAAATCAATGGAATTGGAATTAATTAAAATTTCCATTTCAATTAAAGTCAATTAATCTTGCCTAGCTAAGACGGAGTAATCGCTACATTTATCTCTTCATTTTTTTTTTGTTTTTTTTGTTCCACCTCCAGCCAGGCGGAAGAAGGATACGAATTTTTTTTTTTTTTTTTTTTCAAAAGAAAAATGATACGAAATACGATGAATCCTCGGTCTGGATGATTTATCGCCAATTAATCATCATCATCCTTACAAGGACATTTATTCAGACAGTGGCGTATTTTTTTTCTCTTATTTTAAGGAAAACGGATAGCTCTTGTCATCACTTTGGAAGGCTTTAATCAGCAGTGAGTATCTATTAAGTTTCATGTTAATGATACAAAAGATTCAGCTTTCAATAGACTCGAACACAACGAAAACCAAATGGTTGAAGTTCTCGCAAGGATAATAAGGGCAATTAAGCGCCGCCAACCAGAGTAGGGTGTAGTTTCGTGAAAACTATCTCGTAGAGAGACATAAATTGGAAAACAAATTATTGTCAAGTTTGTCAGAAGCTCTTCAGCGAACTCCACCTCGTGTATGTTAAAAGTCAACAGACGACCTCCAAAGCATAGAGGGTAACCCTCATTAAAGAAGTTTTCTCTCTGTAACCTACTACATCTCCAGCTGTTGCTTTTATGACCTGCCGGGGTTGGGCACATACATGGTAATGAATTTTATCTCATTAAGGTGTACGAAAGTCGAGTGTATATCCTGGGTGTATCCTGGCCAAATTAGATGTGACGTCAAAAGCAGGCAGCACACATAAATCCGCATCATTAGGCAGGGCTTATGTGTGCGGCTGGATTAAAAGCGCTTCCATTTGATGACTGTAGTAGGTCCTGCCATTTGCTCAAAGTGATTTTCATGTGGTTATAGGGATACACCTACCGACTAAAATTTGGTTGGGGCATGTATACTATACCAGCACCACATCTTGAGGGGATTTTGCATTTGAAAGCGCACACGGGAATCCTTATGCGTAATCCGTTGTAATGCCTTAATTATTTATTTTAATGAGCAGCACACAGAAGAGGACGGAAGAACCTCGTTAGAGTGCGAGGTTTACATCAATGCCGACGACGACAGTGAGAATGTGACAAAAGTAATACCCAAGCCTGAAGGTGAAGGTGAAATCCTGTGAAAGTTTGCCGCAGTACTATTATGTGTTTGCGCTACAATTAGGGAATTACTATGAGGATGTTGCTATGGGTTTGGGTATTGGTGAGGGCTGGTAGTTTTCTGGGATTTTGTGTGTGTCTTCCCATGAAATGGGAGTTTTCCAGATTTGTTGTATAATCATAAATTGCCTCGTCTTGGGACTGTCCAGTGTGCTCAATGTGCTGCTAAAATGGAGTTTTCTTAATTTGGGAAAAAGTTTCTCTGCCACAAATGGGTCCTTTGAGAGTAACGCTTTAAGGAGGTTACTTTTCTTTGGGGAAATATTTTCTTCTCTTTGTTGCTTGGAATGGTGAGAGGGAGTGTGAGGTTATTTGTTCTGTCATGAATCGCCCTCGGAGGTATTCTTTTTTTTTTCTGAGATTTTTTTCTGTGCTGCAGATAGATGCGAGTACCCCAATAAACAGCGTTGAAAACATTACACTGAGGCGATGCTCACTAAAACCCGCATCAAAGTTACCCTCTTGCGAATAAATGGAGGAGAGCACACAATCAAGTCAAAGGCCTGCATAAAGTACGTAGAAATACTCTTGGACTATGGGCTTTACCTCAGAAATCATATAAAACACATACGTGGAAAAGCCAGATGACCAGTCAGTATAATCTCAAGGCAGCCAGTGTGGAAACTGCTGACAACATAAGCCAATCAACCCACTTTTACATAGCTGCCATTGCAGCATTGGCAACATGTTCTGAGTTCTATCTGAGGAGGACTAAATCTGTGTACAGAAAATCATCACTCAGGGTATCCAGGGATGCTGTATCTAGGGGTGCATTAAGCCAAACCAACCGATCGTAACGCAACATGCACAGAAGACGTACTAACTGTAGTCGAACGAGGAGAGGAAATCAGAAAGAATGCAAAGCACATAATTTTTTATGGGCCTATAAGCTTCCGAGTTTTAGGAAGTTCTACCAAAGTGTAAAACGTCAAAGCCAATGATCAAGGCTCGAACAGAATCCAGTCGAGATGAAGAAGGAAATATCGTTTTTGAGACACAGGATATGGAAGAACTACTTCTGCAGACTGTTTAACAGCGATGACCAACAAAATTCCGCTCTCAGGCAGAACGAACCATTCAACATTGGCACAGAGAGCCAAAACTGCGTACCACCCGACCTGAGTGTTGTGAGGATAGAAATATATAAACTCAAGCTTAATAAGGCTGTCGGTGATGACGGCAATTTCCGCTGAGATTATAAGGCCGGCGGAGATGACTTATTAAGTAACATCCACCAACTCATAAACTAAATCTGTCCTTATCAGTGTCATTTTAGGCCAGGAAAGTCCACAACCCATCAAATTTTCACACTTCGGCAGATATTGGAAAAAAGCAAAGAAGTCAAAATCGATACCCACCACCTATTCATCGATTTCAACGTCGCATACGACAGCATTTATAGAGACGAACTATACAGAGCCATGTCTAGTTTTGGCATACCGCCCAAACTCGCCCGTTTGTGAGGGCAAACATTAAACGAAGAATTACTCTTGCCAACCTCTGTTTCTTCGGGCTAAGAAGGCAATTTAGTAGTAAAGCCCTCACTCGAACTACGAAGGAGATCGTATATAAGACCCTAATCATCCCAGTCCTGCTATACGGTGCTGAAGCATGGACCGTCTCAAAAGCGGATGAAGAAATCCTTGGTCGATTTGAGAGGAAAATTCTTCTATAAAGATTCAACCAAGAAATATACGAGCTGTACAGCGACATGCCCCTGGTCAAAAAACTCCGCATTGGACGTTTAAGATGGCTTGGACATGTAGAACTAATGGACACCAATACTCCGGCTCGCAGAGTCTTCGATTCACAGCCAGATGTAAGACGCAGTAGAGGAAGACCTCGCCTTAAGTGGCATCTACAATTAGAAGCCGATCTCAACCAGCTTGGAGTGCGCAACTGTAAGCAGTATGTGAACGCTTGAAACCATTTACCAACAACATGATCGGCCCTTATCTGTGTCATTTTAGGCCAGGAAATTCAACAACCGATCAAATTTTCACACAGAGGAAAATTCTTCGAAAAATCTTCGGTCCCGTATGGGTTGACGTGCTATGGAGTCGAAGATTCGACCAAGAACTTTACGAGCTGTATAGCGACATGCCCCTAGTGAAAAAACTCCGCATTGGACGTTTAAGATGGCTTGGACATGTAGAACGAATGGACACCAATACTCGGGCTCGCAGAGTCTTCGATTCACAGCCAGACCTTGCCTGAAGTGGCGCACAAACGTAGAAACCGATCTCAACCAGCTTCTAGTGCGGAACTGGAAGCAGTTACCTTAGGACCGGGCTTATTGGGGAGGTTGTTGAGAGCCAGGTTCATTGCGGCCTGGGGCGCCACTTAAGTAAGTAAAGTCGAATTTAAGTTTGTGTCGTACACGTAGTGTGTATTAGCAAAGAGTATAGATCTACATAGAGTGCGCATCTCATACAACGAATATTTTGTATGTGGGGAAGTTATATTGATATCCCAGTGTTCACATTGCCACCCCAGAATCAAACAACAGCATTGCCGAGGCATACGATCGACGATATTTCCCTTTCGCACTTACCGCCCGCGTCTGAAACGGCTACAACATAGATGCGTAGTTCTGTACTCGTTGGTATTAGTTAATTTTTTTTTTTATCTGGAAACACTCTTGTTTGAGGAAAAAGTGAAGCTTCTCACTCTGTTAACTCCTTAAATAAAACGGCAGAAGCGCTGTCTTGTTTTTTTTTTCTTAAAATTTGTTAAGCCTCATCAGATTCATAGTTCTTTTCAAAGCAAATGCACTCCGAGCCACTGAACCTGTGCTTAGCTGTGAGTTTTATCATGGTAAATGCATTTCCAAAATCCATTTTGCACACCATTCCCATTGTCAGCTACTAAAAAGGGTTTGATGTGACATTTGCAGTCTGCGACTATCCGTTCAACACAAAAAACTTTTCCGTAAGAACAAGAGGACATTATTTACCAAAACCCCACCCAGGAACCATCCGAAAGCGTCATGTCACTTGCCTTCAATTCAAAAGAAAATCTGTCAATGGCAATTCAGCGATTTAGTAAAACAATTGTCCATGTCTCACACACACACAGATACTTGTGCATCTTTTCTCTTTTCCAGATAGATATACCGCCAGCCCTGCCCCCAAAACTACTCAGCACGATTCATTCCCTGACATTCAGTCCATGACATCTTAATGAATTAGGAAAACTTTATTTCCACTCTCGACAACCAGTTCAAGTGTTAACATCCTTACTTGTGTTCTCGGAGAAGAAATTTGAACAGCGCCTCACCTAGAACAGAACAATGCACACATCTTCTGCTCTTTTCATTCGAAATGAAGTATTATTCCAGCTTTCGATCCTTCGAGAGGGATTTTCTCGCACATTGAGTGGCAACAGAAAAGGCATCCTGTGATGATAACAAAACTTGACGGCAATCTGAACAGACATAATGGCAAAGGGTTACAAAAGATCCCGATATACGGCATACACTCGGAGCGCAGCAGAACAATGTCCTTCCATTCAATGCCAATAGCATGAGGAGACTTTGGCAAAAAGGAAACATTATTGGGCTAGACAATGACTTTCCGAAAGCTTTTAAGTAATTAACGGCTTCATCGGCGAGAGTGTTACTTGGCACAAGTACTCGTAGATACACAGATTCCCAATGTCACCCAATGAAATCGAATCGAAGTCAGATGACACGATTTTTCTGGGTCAAGTTGGGCAACAATGTGGAATTGCCACCCAAGTGAGCATTGTAGACTGACCTAATCTAAAAAAGGATGGCATTCCTTTTTTTTTTTTAATGTTGAATAATGGCCAGCAATTTATATTCCATCTCTTATCCGAAATGCGATGAGATAGCAAACAACTTAAGATGATGAGGGGGGGGGGGGAGAAGAATCTCTTCTGATGCAATGATTCAATTTAATTTCATCCACTCCCCGATGATGGACTATGATATTAAAACCGTCTGCAAGGACGACGACAACGATGAGAGTGAAGTGAAGAATTAAATGATTGCCAACTATACGAGGATGACTACATACTCATGGAGAAGCTGCACGGATTCCCTCTATTATTTTCAATTTGATTTCTGATACTCGTGCTTGCGTATCTATCTTTGCTGCGATGGGATGGATGCGGCTGCTGTCGCTACTACAGACAGGCAGACAAGTTGACAAGAATGGATGCTAGGTATCTTTATGATGAAGTTTTCCTCCTTAGCCTGTGCTGCACTGCGAACTAAGATAATTGCATTTCCAACCAAGTGTCCAGCAATACTGAACGTCCTCCTTTCATCTTTACGTATGATATACGTCTTCAAAGTTTGTTAGATGGGGGGCTACACACACACCCAGCCTATATCGCTATACGGGATTGATTGAAATGGGTCTCTTGAAGACCATTAATCTTAATTGAAATTGCTTCTGTTTTATTGCCATTGGAATGGCATTTTCTGGCCAATTATGTTGTAGTCAAACGAATCTATTGATGAGGGGACATCATCTCGTTACAAGTGGGTGGTCGATGGATATCCAATTGGATAGGGGAGATGTCGTTTGGAGTACTTTCCAAAGTATTTACTTACCTGACCTTCACCAAAAGTCAATAAAAATTGCTTTCAAGGCTTTTATCTAAGTTTATTGGGCCATCGAAGTTGGGTTTGAGCGCTTCAATGTTCCATTCTGAGAAAAAACCTGAAATGTGGCCAATTTTGTCAATGGAATAGTAGAAGACATGATACAATTAAAGGGGAAGCTAGGAAAGAAATAAAGAGCCGAAGAAGGAAATTTTCAGCCTATTAGTCGAATGAATTATGTGAAAGCCTTTTCGAGGACGTCTTAGACGTTTTAATTATGTCATAGTGGGTGAGAACTAAATGAACGTGATTTCAAGGAAAAGATCTGCTCTCCATTCTGTAACGAAGGAAAATATTAGCGTCTTGAGTGGTAAGAATTTGTCTCACTTCAGAGAGGTAGTAGATAGTTAATCACTGCGGACAATCTTGCCAGGCTTTCAATTGAAAACTGGAGCCAATCGATTTCGATGGTGATGGTGTGTCAAAAAATCTCCAGTCTCAAGGTATGCTTCGAGCTTGGGTATTAAAAATTTTCCAGTGAAGCTGTCATTAAATAACAGCAATTTGTCTCTAGCACCATCGTGTCATTATACATTATAACCTGCAAAACGCTCCATTTTGTCAGCAACAAGCGTACAAGCCCAGTAAGATCTCTGTAAGCTCAAATTCATTTTTATAAAGGTTGCTCTTCCACACACGTTGCCAACAAGAAAACCCAAAAAAAAACCCTTTGTTTCTGAAGAAAAAATTTCGAAGTTTAAAGATTTCTGCGGTACGGTCTTACCCAGAAAGTCTCCTTCACTACCATCAACGATTATAATTTTGAAAGTGGCCGCCGCACATGCTGGCGAGGGGACTGAGGTAGTTGGAGAGAAAATCGAAATACAAACACATTTCTCACCATTTAAGGTCTGAGAATGTTTTTAAGTCGTTCGGCTGTCATACGCGTTTTGTGAGCCGAACAGCAATGTTGTTGCATATACTCTCACACAAACCTAGGAGCTTACGAACTGTCAAAAGTACTCAAGCCAAATGTCAATTTCGATAGAATTACTAACACAATGAAAAGGGGTTCATATATACAATTTCTTCTGCCGCTATATTCATCTGCTTGGAGTATGGTATGAAACCGGACCAATGCCAGAGTTAAACTCATCTCATGTGCGGAGGCCGACGAATACAAAAATTTCATTCTAGGTACCTAGCAAGTCTCCTACGTAACAGTCAACGATAATAACTTCAAAAGCTACGGAATGAGAACCCAGGGTTGTCATTTCTGATAAAAGGTAGTTGAATACTAGGAGGCAGCGTTCATGGGATTTTGCTGTTAAGCAACACGAAAAATGTCTGATTACTTACCGGAAAGCAGGGTTAATGCTGGTAGATTTTATATATTTTCACCGTTCAAAAATGCCACCCCTAGCTAAGTGCCGACCGTACCATTGATATCCAGATGTATCCAAGTAATATTTATCCGCTTAGAGATTATGATATCGAAAAAAAATAATGCGGGAACATTTTAAATTTGGGACTTCATTTTTGTTTCATAATTTTATCTTACAAATTGGAACTGGACCTCCAGGTTGGCGGTTGTGCTTTGGGTTAACTAACCACCCATTTAAAAAAAAAAAAAAAACATTGTTACGAAGCAACCAACAGTCTCGAAAGGACTGATTTTATTGTTGACGACCCTGCTAAACGAAAAAAGTACAAAGACGTTCGTATCTACACCTGGAATGTGAAAACATTAAAAATGAGAGGTGTAAGCGAACAACTAGTGGACGCCCTAAACTTCTACAAAGCAGACATTACTGCTTTCGGAAAATATGATGGGATGGGTCGGCCAAAAAGAGGATGAAAAACTGTGACATCTATTATGGAGCGTGTTATAGTGAGCAGAAACAGCGACTATACGGATGGGGATTTGTTATAAGTGCCAAACGTAGGCAAAAAGTCTTATTTTACCAAGAAATTAGCGAACGCATTGTAACAATCCGCATCAAAGCCAAATTCGCCAACATAAGCTTTATACGCGCTAACGCCCCAACGGAGAAAAAAGATGATATAGATAAGGATTGCTTCTATGAGCTCCTTGACAAAACCTATGAGCGACTACCGAAGTACGATGTTAAGGTCGTGCTGGGAGATTTTACCGCAAAGGCAGGAATGCAGCCATCTTCAGCAGTATTGTCGGAAAACATAGCCTACACGACAACACGTCTGGTAACAGACTTAGGCTAATAGACTTCGCTACGGAACGTAATGCCCCTTTAGCCAGCACACGGTTTCCTCACCTCGATATCCACAAGGGAACATGGCGGTCTCCAGATCAACGAACGCTCAACCCTATAGCCAGCACACGGTTTCCTCACCTCGATATCCATAAGGGAACATGGCGGTCTCCAGATCAACGAACGCTCAACCAAACTGATCATATTGCGATAGAAACGAGACACGCATCCAGTATTTTGAATGCTCGAACATTCCGGGGAGCTAACATCGAGTCGGGCCACTCACTACCTTGTTGCAGCCAAGGTAGGAATGCGAATATCCAAAACGCCACAACAATCCAGAAATAACAATCAGAGTCGTTCTACAACATCCAACCATCATCAACCATCATTATCAACACCCCAGAAATACTGTGATGTCGAACCTGCAATAGCAAAAGACCGCCAAGGCCTTCGCGCAACGCGTATTCCTTAACCTCTCGATTAACACTATACCACCAGCATGGAATGTCGAAGAACAATGGCAACGATGCCAACAAGCAATTAGATCAGCCGCAACTGATGTGCTAGGTTTCTCGCGCCCACCAGCAAGAAACCCCTGATTTGATGAGGAATGCCGACATATACTCACAGCCAAGAACGAGGACTACAACACTAAGCTGCGGGTGAAGACGAGAGCTGCCGTTGAGCTCTATAGGCAGAGAAGAAGGGAAGAACAACGGCTTTTCGGAAAGATGAAAAAAGAACAAGAAAAGCGCGCGATCGAGGATATAGAGAGGTGCCATTCCAGGAACGATATTCGCAAGTTTTTCCAAATTGTAAAACGTCAAAGTATACGATACGAGGCTCGAACCGAATCCTATCGAGATGAACTTCTGCAGACTGTTAAACGGCGATGATGAACAACATTCTACTGTCAGGCAGAACGAACCATTCAATGTTGGCAACGACAGCGAAAACTGCCAACCACCCGACCTGAGTGAGGATAGCAATAGCTAAACTCAAGCTTAATAAGGCGGCCGGAAATGACGGCCTTCCCGCTGAGATTTATAAAGCCGGTGGAGATGACTTGGTAAATAAGATCCACCAGCTCATAAGCCAAATCTGGTCGGAAGAAAGTATGCCTGAAGAATTGAACCTCAGTAACGTTTGCCCGATCCACAAAAAAGGAGACCCTCCGAACTGCGCCAGCTAAAGAGGCATAAGTCTCCTCAACTTCGCCTACAAGATACTATTTGCCGTAATATGTGAACACCTCAAACCGTTTACCAACAACCTGATCGTCGATAACCTCAGTATCGTTTGGCCGATTCACAAAAGACCCCCTAAACTAAGCAACTACACAGGAAAAGTATTTTCAACATCGCCTTCAAGATCCTACCTGCCGTAATTGGTGAACGCCTGAAACCGTTTACCAACAACCTGATCAGCCCTTATCAGTGTAGCTTAAGGCCAGGAAAGTCCACAACCGATCAAATTTCCACACAATCCTGAAAAAAAACACAAGATGTCCAATCGATACCCACCACCCACAAAGGTGCATACGACAGCATATAGAGACGAGCTATACAGATCTGTGTCTAGTTTTGGTATACAGCCCAAACTCGTCAGCTTTTATAGAACGCTTTTATAGCGACCTCACCGACACATTCGATACCAAAAATAAGGAATCAGGCAAGACGATGCGCTATCACGTGACTTCTTTAATTTGATTCTTGAGAAGATTGTGCAAAACTCCCGAGCCAACACCAGACGCATAATTTTCCAAAAATCGGTGCAACTTTTAGCATACGCCAACGATATTGACATCATTGCTACCCAACGTGATGTCAAATCCACGTTTGTTAAGAGTTAACTCAGCACTGAAAAACCGGGCCTTAGCAATTAAGTCCAGTTTTACATGTTTCTTGTTTGAAACACATCCAGGAGAATTAAACTACCATGAGCAGCTTTTGAGATCCGCCATATGAAAAGAGCGTCAGATTGGAGCTTCGTGAAACTGTACCTTTGCCAACGAAAATGATTCCAGAACTTGTGCCTCAAACCATAAAAGCCCCACAAATGCCTTTCACTGTCATTTATTTTTTGGTTAAGTTTTTCAATACCCTTGAGTTGACATCTTTATCTACCATCCAATTACAAAATCAATCGCTTAACAAATATTCAAGAGCTCACCAACTTTAGCAATATTTCACTCCCCAAACTTCCCCCAACTTTATACTACAACTCCGATGAGATGTTCGCTTTAGCTTATTAGTTGTGAGAACTTTTCCAATAACGCTATAAATCTCTACAATTCTTCTGTGTTCTCCTATTGAATACAAAAAAAAAAAGGATTCCTAATCCACATCTGCACTTTTTCACTTCCTCCATCCTTTCAACTTTGTTCCTCGCATTTCATAGAAATTCTTTGAATGTATTTCACGCCGCAACATATTATTCCCAAGAACTATGCCAGAGAATGTGCCGCATTGTATGTCGCCGGAGAATAGGAAATCCATACTTTGCCACATTTTTTTCCCACAGGACCTTTTTTATTCTCCCGAAAGAGGAATAAGCTTGCATTATGCAAGATAGTAATAATGCTGTGGAGGCATACATCCGCCCTTATCTGGCGGCTTCTCTTGCATACATACAATTTTGCATGAGAATACAAAAAAAAAAATGGTGGAAAAAAAGGACTATGAGGAGCAAAAGTCATTTTCATAAAATCGTAAAAAAAAAACCGTTAAAACTATCTAAGTAGGTGCATCAAATGAAATTCAACTCAGACACACATACACGCAATTTCCTCAAAAGGCAAAGCCGCATAGGGGAAGCAGCAAAAGGCCGCCAGCATTTTCCGGTGCCACCACAGTTTTCTTTCTCAAAATTAAGACTTTGTGTGCGGGCGAGGGAAGATCCTTTTTCTGTGTTTATCTTTTATGTTCTACTCTGCTAAACTGCCACATGCAGGCTTTGGCCTGGAATCAAACTTTTTATTCGCAGCGCCTAATCCCCTAATCAGAAGCAGACAGACACATAGATGAAAATTTTCTCTTTGCATACCCCGACGTGATGTGAAGTTTTTTTTTTTTTTTTTTGTCCTTCTAAAAATGAAACCACGTGGGTATATAGAAAAGGAGGCATTCCTCTTTGGCAAGAGAGGGGGTGGAAATAGAAGAATGGAAATCATAATTAACAAGGAAAAATGTCTTTAGTTGCTAAAGGTCGCTCCTCTTGTTTTATTGTGTTGGTAATCCTTTTAGATTCACACTTTTGCTCCGTCCAAATCCGGAGATGATGGTTGAAGAAATAAAAATTCAAATAAACCGGCTGTCTACCCTTGCCAGTGGAATGCTCAAAGGATTTTTATTTTATGCTTCTGTTACTGAGATGAGCTTAGGAAACATGAAGGCTTTTGGTGTTTCTTTCATTAAAGCGATTGCGATTTTTTTTTCGATTGAAAATCAGTTCAAGGATAAGAATGCAGGGAATCGTGGAAGAATTCTTCATTTTATTTTTTACGACTTGTATTTGTTTTTGTTTTTGTGTTGATTTTAAGGAATTAAAACTCAAATCGAGGTGTTGAGAGGTTACAGTTGGTTGGTCTTGATTTCATTATGCACATAGGGTTATCCATGAGAAAAGACTGATTATTCTAAATATTTATCGCCGACTTCCAATTACTATCAGGGCCAAAAATGAAACCGATCTCGATGCTGACTTTCATCGCAAAATTTTGTTCAGTGATGAGGCTCATTTTTGGTTGAATGGCTACGTCAACAAGTAAAATTGCCGCATTTGGAGTGAAGAGAATCCACATGAGACCCTTGAGACGCCATAACATCCACAAAAACTGACTGTTTGGTGTGCTCGATGCGCTGGTGCAGTCATTGTGTCATACTTCTTCCGATATGATGCTGGAGAGACAGTTACCGTTAATGAAGACCAGTATCGAACCAAGATAACCGAATATTTTGTTCCCGAATTGGATGGCATGAATGTGGATGAGATGTGGTTCCAACAAGACGGCGCTACATGACACACAGCGCACGTCACATTCGATTTATTGTAGGAAACATTCGATGAGCGCATAATTTTGCGGAATGGACATGTCGATTGGTCACCAAGATCGTGTGATTTGACACCATTGGATTATTTTCTTTGGGGGATATGTGAAGACGCTCGTCTACGCCAACAAACCAGAAATGTATGAGGACTTGAAGGCCAACATTCGTGGCGTTATTGCCTACATACGGCCCCAAATGATCGCAAAAGTGGTTGAAAATTAGACCTCTAGACTTGGCTTTATTCAAACCAGCCCCGGCGGCCACATGCCCGAAATCATATTTAAACATTAATGGCATAAAATTATCCTTCCAATAAAGCCAAATTTATGGACACTTAAATGATTTTCTTGTGTTTTATTTCAATTCGAAGTTCTATACAACTAAAAAAAACACCCTCTATATTTTACACTTGACTTAAGCGCCATCTACTGATAGAACTAAACATTTTTCTCATGATTTTATATACACACACTTTAAATTTGAGTATATTCGCACCATAAGTATGAAAAATTATAAAAAAAATTTGAACATATGAAGTTTTGTTAAAATACCTGGGGGAAATTAATAAAAAAAAATATTTCTTAATCCCATTAAATACATTCCACACCACTTCAAAAATTGGGCAGTAGATACTTTCGAACCAAAGCTTGAATGCAATAATAGTGATGCTTATAAATTTGAGCTTCAGCTTTTAAGTTCCTCAGAACTTGATCATCACCGAAATTAATTTCATTTCTATATGACAGAAATTTTAAGCCCGTGTACAACTGCCCTTCTTCATAACCCTCAAACTTAATTCACTTTTTTTTTTTAAATATCACCTTACTTCTCACATCGGATAAAATTTTTGAATTTACGCTTCTCTGGAAACAACGGCATGCTGCGGTACACTAACCTCAATTAAATAAGAAATTCTGGGTGTTTCCAAACAATTAGCCCCCCGCCCAGCCTAAAATAGAACGGTACACGCGGTGTTCTACGAATCCGCACAAAATTGAAAATGAAATTCGAATTTTGATGAAAATTGAGAAAAAAAATGTTTTATTGTGTCTGCTTTGATTCCGACAAACACATGTTTCCATGAAATGAAAATTTCATCAACGAGAGCAGAGAAAAAAAAAAGGGAAAAATTGTGAATAAATAACATTATCCTTCTTCGTCATGAGCGAATGAAGGCCATGGACAGGATTCAGCAGTTTTGAAAAGGGTCAGCGTTTCCGATAACATTTAATATTTTATATTAAGGCATTTAGGGATGAATGTGTTTTTCTTTCTCTGTTTGTAGATAAAAGAGATTTTATGCAAAAAAAAAAAAAAAAAACACATATATGGAGGTCAGGCGGGAAGGCTGTTATCCTCTTTAATTTAGAGGATTGGATTGAATGAAGTCTCTCAGTCCTGATGTGGGTAAACGTTAGTATGTCACGATTTGAAGTATGAATTTTCCTCGTTTCAATATGATAATCAGTTGGTTATTCTTATTTTACATGATTTCAACTTTGTTTTCTGGATAAGGATCGTTGAGGATGACAGCGATGAATATTTGGGAACGGTTGCAGGAGTTGGAGAAATCATTGAAATTCTTTTATACATTTTTAAAAATTTAAGGAATGTGGTACATTTTTTATACATTAAATGGTCAGATTAGGTTGCTATCTTAATAACTGGTTTTTCAATAGGGACATACAAATTGTGTTTTAAAACAAACGCATCCTTAAAGTTTTTTTGTGATCTTTCAAGTTCAACATGTTATCGAGTTTTATATTTGAATGAAGTTAACGAATGAGCAACGTCTGAAACTTGCTAAAAATTAGAACCAGCTTTCTGAGAACATGTCAGAAAGTTAAACAGGAGCTTTGCAGGACCCAGTAGACATTATCGTCGTCCAAGAAAAGAGGATGAAAAACGGGGACATCTACTACGGGGCGTGTTATAGTGAGCAGATTCAGTGGGTAGTCGGATGTGGTTTGATATAAGTGCAAGACTATCGCAAGAAGTCTTATGGTACTTAGGTAGGTAGAAGTGGCTGTTCAGCCTAAGCCCGAGCAGAAATTATGTGCCTTTTTGTTACCACGACTCATGTGACCTTTATTATGATTGTTGTGGATGTGATAAAGGCGGTCTCTAGATCCAGGCTGTGAGGTTTAGAAAACAGATAACATCTAGTCTCCTTTTTCGTGAGATGTCGCTAAGGTTGTCGAAGAATGGTTGATCTAATGCACGCAATCTGGCTCTTGCTAGTGCCAGGCATTTGCAGATGAAATGGGAGAGTATTTCTCTCTCATTTGTGTTCCCGCAACTGGGGCATTGGGGGTTGCATGGGATCCCTAATTTGACCGCATGGTCTCCAATTGGCTAGTGCTCTCTTACTATCGCCGTAATTCTTGCGATATCTGTGCAGGTTCTATGTAGTAGCTCGTCTGTTCTGATCTTGTCGTAGGAAGGCCATATCTTCGTCGATATGAAGCAATTTTTTAACCTTCTCCATTTGGAGTCGATCTTCTTCAGGACGTATGAGTGGATTTGTCCATTTACAACACCTAGCGGGATACGAACCCTTGCCGCAAGTGAGCTGTGTAGAGCTGAGCTTTGCCTGGTCAGCTCGTCTACACGATCGTTTCCTTCAGTGTCATTGGAATCCAGATATTTGTGACCTTGAAGCGTTCGCCAAGGTGGGCAACCTCGTTCCGGCATTCCTGTACCAGCTTGGAAGATATGGTAGCCGAGTTGATGGCCTCAATGGCCGCTTTACTACCTATGAGAAATAGATAGCATAGAAATAGATTTACTGTTTCGTTGTGTCACGCCTCTGTAGCGTGCAATCCTCTCGGATAGCCAGTAGTTCCGCCTAGAATACGCTGGCAAATTCCGGTAGGCGGTATGATCAGTGATTCCGAGTAGACTCCGGGCTAAGTGGCGAAATGGTAAGTGCAAAGAACTGCCGCGCAGAAGGTCTGGATTCAATTCCCACACCTAAATGATTTTTCACTTCGGCTTCCTCTCGTGATGATCTGACAAATCATCCGAGTAGTATCGATTGTCATGAAAAGCTTATCTCAACTTAGCCGTTCGGATTCGGCATAAAACAGGAGGTCCCGCCATCGTCCTAAAAACTACACACGCGCACATGAATGGTTGTAAGAAAAAAGCTACGCCCTGGGTACTAATGAGCCTGTTGCGCCATAAATTTATTTTTTATTTATGAGTAGACTCCGGGACCCTACACCACAGTTCATTATAGATCCGTCGGCGTAGAGGACCGTGACGAAGTCTCTTACTGCTTCGTTCCTCTTCCACTGAACTATGGTAGGAAAGCGTATATGGAAGCCTTTCTTGAAGCTTAGTATAGGTGATATGAAGTCTGGTGGAAACGTGGTAACGAGTCCAGGATATTATTTTGGCCATACGGCCTTGCAGTCCAGCATCCTGGCTCCTTAAGTCCTACTGAGCTGCATCAAGCGTTATCTTTAATGTATTGTTCGAGAGGCAAGAGGGCATCCGTTGGCAGCGAACTCCTTGCGCCCGTTGTTCCTATTCTGGCTGTCCTTTGCAGCCTTTTTAGTTTTGTGAGGTTGTAACCTTTACTCAATGCGGGCCACCATACTAGTGAGCCGTATGTGATCCACAAGGTCATCTGTAGTTGAAGTCCCCAGAGGGCAATCCGTCGGCACCGATCTACTGCGCCCGTTGTTCCTATTCTGGCTGTCCTTTGCAGCCATTTTAGTTTTGTGAGGTTGTAACCTTTACTCAATGCGGGCCACCATACTAGTGAGCCGTGTGTGATCCACAAGGTCATCTGTGGTTGAAGTCTCCAAAGGGCAATCCGTCGGCACCGATCTACTGCACCCGTTGTTCCTATTCTGGCTGTCCTTTGCAGCCTTTTTAGTTTTGTGAGGTTGTAACCTTTACACAATGCGGGCCACCATACTAGTGAGCCGTATGTGATCCACAGGGTCATCGTTGGTTGAAGTCCCCACTTCTTTTCAAGGGTTTCGCTGCAAGCACTGAAGGCAACACACGCCTTCCTTACTCTATGTTCGATGTTGTGTTTCCAGTTAAGATTTGGGTTAATCGTGATACCCAGATACCTGGCGCTGTGAGTGTTTGGACATTAAGACTGGGGAGGGTGAAGTCGGGTATTTGGGTTTACGCCGCGGCCATAACTTGCAGCTCAGGTACTAACCGTGTCTAGAGCAGATCCCAAGATTTCAATTATCACGGAGCGGAGTTTTCCTGTAACTAGTGTCATCCGCATACGCCACAAAAAATGTTTTCATAACCATAAGCCAGAATAGGGGAGAGATGACGCCATCCTGTAGCGTTCCTGTATGATCAAATTAGGTTAAGTGGTTATTTCACAGTGTTGCCTGGATAATTCTTGTTCCGAGCATGGAGACTGTATGAGCAAATTTGGTTAAACGGTTATTTCACAGTGTTGCCTGGATAATTCTTGTTCCGAGCATAGAGACTATTCTTTGGCTATACCTAGCTAAATCAGAGTTCCAAGAATAGCTGCAGTGAGGACGTTGTTGAAAGCTCCCTCTATATCTAAGAAGGAGGCTAGTGTGTATTCCTTATAGTGTTAGAATTTTTCGATTGTCCGCCCTACCTCTTGGAGAGATGCTCCCGTGGATCTGTTCTTGAGGTAGGCCAAGAAGGTTCTTTCTTAGAAACTTCGCATTTGGATGTCTAGAACACGCTCCAGGGTTTCTAGTACAAAGGAGGTTAGACTGATTTGTCTGAAGTTCTTCGCGGTCTCGTGGCCGCGTTTGCCTACCATCGGCATCAACACCACTCGAGCACTTCTTCACGAGTAAGGTACGTGGTTTAGTATTAAACAGCTTCAAAGGTTCACGCCAGACTTGGCACTGTAAGGTCTAGTGTCCTCTATTGACTTAGGTCCCGGAGACTTAAACGAAGAGAAGCTGTTAATAGCCCAGGAAATCTTTTTCCTCGGAAATTATTGAATTGATATTGCTGCGTGGTGCAGTTTCCGTACTAGTATCACAACATCCGGGAAAGTTTATGTTTAAAAAGAGTTCTTTGTTCTCCACTGAGAATTCTGTCCACCCTCCATGTACCTACCTTCTCAGAAAAGAAGAGTTGGAGTGTTCCTTAGACAGAATTTTGCTTAGCCTGCCGGATTTCTTCAGGATTTCAATGGATTGGCAATAATCCATCCAGGTCTCACTTGAATCGGTGAAACTATTAGTATAAGCCGAAGATAATGACACGATTGGTCGGGCTCAACGTCATAGCCAAGTTTTCTAGTAAAGAAAAGGAAGCGGCGAAAACAGGTTGAGTTGAAATGAGGGTAACGTCATATGCTCTCAACACGAAAGGACATACAACATCGATGAATTAAAGGGAACGGTGACTTTGTCTACCTCGGATCCGCTTTTAACTCTGACAACTACGTCTTTTCAGATATTAAACGAAGAATTACTCCAGCAAATCGCTGTTTGTTTGGCATAAGAAGGCAATGTTGTAGTATAGCCCTCGCTCGAACTAATAACGAGATCATGTACAAGAAGATAATCGTCACAGTCCAGCTCTACGGCGCTGAAGCATGGACCCTATCGAAAATGAATGAATAAATTGTCGTTTTATGAAAAGGATTATTTGAAACAATTTTCCCGTTTGCGTTGGCGGTCCATGGAGACGAAAATTCCACCACGAACTATAGGAGCTGAACAGCGGCATACCCCTAGGCAAAAAAAATCCGCATTGGATGTTTACGATGGAAGGAGATGTGAAGCAAATGGATAACAAAACTCCCACTCGCAGTCTTCGATTCCCAGCTAGACGTCGTCGGAGTGCTTTAATGATAGTATCCCTCCCCCTATAGCAGACCACCAGACAGTTATGCAGTGCTTAACTCCGTGCGTAAGTATCGTACTGACATATCTCTGGTCGTTCGCATGTATCTCCAGACATAGACGAATGGGACAAGAGTGAACCTACGACTACGAATTGCGAAAATAAAAATGAAAAGATATGCGAATAGTCTACAGATGATTTCGTTGCCATTTTTAGCCTTAAGTTGAACATTTTACACTGATGGTTAAAACACACAGCATATCTTATCGGCGAGGTTATATCCTAGCCGTCATAAACCGCACATTTAATTTCATTCATACCAGCAACTCCTGGGATTCACTGCGATTTTATTTATTCGCCTCCTGTAATGATTTAGTTTGGTAATTTTTTACGACTACAGCAATCAAGGTCTAAAGATTACACTGACACAGTTTTTAGATTATTAAGCCCTTAGTAGACTAACATGTGTTTGACTTCTCCCCATCGACATATTTTACCAGAAGCGCTATTTGTAGCGAAGAAGGTGACGTTATAAAGTAAACAAAAGTACACTCTCATACTTCTTTACAGTTAAAGAAGTATGAGAGTGTACTTTTGTTTACTTTATAACGTCACCTTCTTCGAGAGACGTCATTAAAAGCTCCCACATACAAATATGCCTCGTTAAATAAAAATCTGCCTAATTACAGGCCAAATAATACATGCCCCCTCACCAATCCTAACCCGCATATCCTTGACAAACCAAATTACTCCCGCAATACCATCGGCATTAAAAGTTTCATTAATTCATTGCATGTGCTATCCGCCTAAATCATGCCCATATATGTATGACATACTCCCCCCATGAAACAGCATTAATTGGCAAAATGTAATCGGCAGAAATTTACTATCCTTTCGTGTCGTAAAAAAGGACATCGAAACTTTTCTATGCAATAAAATTCGCCACCCAAAAGTTCTAGTTACCTACTAATGTTTGTAAATAAAAGCGAGACGCGTTACATTCTTCTGCACAATTTTACGACACATTGCTGGCTTTATGATGGCAATTATTCCTTTCTTAGCAGTTCTGACAATTAAATCGGGTACGTGTGTAAACGTGATTTCCAGAATCTAATTCGGATTTCTAATAAAGCCATACATTGTCCGGGTACACATACTTGATTATCGAACATTCAATCAGCAATATCAAACACCTGCACCCTGCGAAAGGGATAATCGAAATCGAAAGGATAAACTACTCTAATTCATGCAACACAAAAAGAAAACACATCCCCCCACATGATCCATACTCGTACAAGTACATAAAAATAATTTCGCAGCTTGGGAGAATTTCACTAAATGAAGACGTTGTGCTCGTATGGTATCCCCTTTTACGCCGCATCCACAAAATTGTGGAATTTCACAGATGAGAAGTGCAAATAGTGCCATAATTTGTGTGCACACCCTCCATCATCATATGCCATACGTACCCTATCCTTGTTCATTACTTTTTCATGGCATCAGAGTGGAAACTGGAAGAAAGGACGAAAAATAAAGGTTCTTGGGTTCCTTGAATATTCTGTAAATTTGTGTACTAGATACCATAGGTGGTTGGGTTGATCCAGACATATACACCACACCTATACACAGTTTCATGGTAGTTTGCCAGAAATGGGAATTTATGATTGGATATTGTTTACGCATTGCAGGTTCATTCATACGTTTATTATCCTCCGAAGGGGCTTCAAGAAGGCGAACAGAGAGTCAGGGTAAATGTACTTTAACATATTGATGTTACTTTTTTTGGTGGATTCCTTTGGAAACTTTACTCGAGTGAATAAATGTTTCAATTTATCCTGTGAGTTGTAATTTTTGTTTTATTTTTATGCTAGGATGTGAGTGCAGAGAGAAGGACCAAAGATTACCTATACATGAGTTAAAGCAGACGTTTGGGGACAATGTCTATACAAAGTTCAGCAATATCGGATACATTTAAGCTCTAGGAAACCCGCATATAAAAAATATAAACTCCCATTTGAACAACTTAAAATGGATCCAGTTCGTAGCACAACTCTTTTGTTTCAAGCATTTTAATGGTGGTGGAGTATTGTACAATCAAGGAGAAACGCTCTTTCTCGGTGTAGGAGTTAAAGGGAATTCGACTTTTATTAGATCTTTTTGGTTGGAATTTTTGAACCAATGGGGTTCGAACATGCACACATATATTCACAAGTAATCGATACCGCTTGGCCAGAACTCATCAAAAATTTTATATTAGAAAGTTTTGTAGCGACTAGAATCGCCTTATAACTTACGGAATTTATGTGACCATTCATGTGACCGTGTGTACTTCTTGCATGATAGCGGGACCTCCTGTTTTGTGCTGACTCCAAATGACGAATTCGAGATTAGCTTTTCTTGAAAATTGATACTACTCGGATGATTTATCAAATCTTCACGAGAGGAGGGCCAGTGAAAAATCATTTAGCTGTTGCTACGGCTGGGAATCGAACCCAGACTTGATGTGCGGCAGTACATCGCACTAACCATCGCGCAATGATCCCGTCGACGCAGTATTGATGAAATAAGACCGGATATGCTAGAAAAAGTGGTGCAACATTTCGTCGACAGGCTGGCAGAGATTTTAACGCAGAGGTAGGAAGAGAAGACATCTTTAGCAGTATTGTCGGAAAACATAGCCTACACGACAACACATCTTAGACTTACTGAGTTCACCTCGATATTCATTAGGGGACGTGGCGATCTCCAGATCAACGAACGATCAACCAAATTGATCACATTGCGATAGGCAAGAGGCAAGCATCCAGTTTTTGGGATGTCCGAACATTTCGAGGAGGTAACATCGACTCAGGCCAGTCATTACCTTGTTGCAGCCAAGGTAGGAATGCGGATATCCAACACAGAGTCTACCCTCGTTCTACAACACCCAACCATCATCAACCATCATCATCAACAAACCCGAAATACTGTGAAAAAATTTTATGTGGAAAGACTGCAATCGCAAGAGACCGCCAAGACCTTCGCCCAACGCGTATCCATTAACCTCTCAATTAACGCCATTCTACCATCAGCCATAGATCAGCCGCAACTGATGTGCTAGGTTTCTCGAGCCCACCAGCAAGAAACACTTGGTTTGATGAAGAATGCCGACAGATGCTCGCAGCCAAGAACGAGGCCTACAAGGCTAAGCTGCAGGTGAAGACGAGAGCTGCGGTTGAGCTCTATAGGCAGAGAAGAAGGGAAGAACACCGGCCTTTCAGAAAGAAGAAAAAAGGCCAAGAAAAGCGCGCGCGATAGAGGCTATAGAGAGGTGCCACTCTAGGAACGGTGTTCGCAAGTTTTACCAAAGTGTAAAACGTCAAAGCCAAGGATACATGGCTCGAACAGAATCCTGTCGAGAAGAACAAGGAAGTATCGTAGTTGATGCTGAGGATATGGAAGAACCACTTCTGCAGACCGTTAAACGGCGCTGTCAGGCAGAACCAACCCTCCAATGTTGGCAACGACAGCGAAAGCTGCCAACCACCCGACCTGAATGAAGTGAGGATAGCAATATTTAAACTCAAGCTTAATAAGGCTGCCGGAAATGACGGCCTTCCATCCGAGATTTATAAGGCCGGCGGAGATGACTTGGTAAGTAACATCCACCTACTCATAAGCCAAATCTAATCGAAAGAATGGAACCTCAGCATCGTTTGCCCGATCCACAAAAAGGAGACCCTCTGACCTAACAGAGGCATGAGTCTCCTCCACATCGACTTATCGATCCTGTCTGGCCTAAAACCGTTTACCAACAACCTGATCGGCTCTTATCAGTGTGGTTTTAGGCAAGGAAAGTCCTCAGCCGATAAAATTTTTACACTTCGCAGATCCTGGAAAAACCCCAGAAAGTCCAAATCGATACCCACCACTTATCCATCGATTTCAAAGCCGCATACGACAGCATTTATAGAGACGAACTATACAGAGCCTAGTTTCGGTACACAGCCCAAACTCGTCCGTTTGTGTAGGACGACGATGGAGAATTCTCGCTGCTCGCTCCTCACCGACACATTCGATACCAAAAAAGGATTTAGGCAAGGCGATGCGCTGTCATCGGACTTCTTCAATTTAACTCTTGAGAGGATTGTGCAAAACTCACGAGCCAACACCAGAGGCACAATTTTCCAAAAATCCGTACAACTACTAGCATACGCCGAGGAAATTGACATCATTGGTCGGACCCAACGTGATGTCATAGCCACGTTTGCTAGTATTCAACCAAGAACTATACGAGCTGTACAGGGACATGCCCCTGGTCTAAAAACTCCACATTGGACGTTTAAGATGGCAAGGACATGTAGAACGAATGGACACCAATCTCCGGCTCGCAGAGTCTTTAATTGCCAACCAGACGTCGGACGCAGTAGAGGAAGACCTCGCCTTAAGTGACACGCACAAGTAGAAACTGAAATCAACCGTCTTAGAGTGCGCAACTGGAGGCAGTTAGCTAAGGACAGGGCTAATTGGATAGGCATGTTGGTTGAGGCCCAGGTTCATTCTAGACTGTAGCGCTACTTAAGTAAGTAAGAAAGAAATCTAACCATTCAGAGCTAACTGGATTATTGAAGGAATACTCTTCCGGATGAAGCTTCCTTTTTACTGAGAGAGCTGGACCAGAGCATAGAAGGTGAGTTATACCTTCTTCATATTCTTCGTCCAAGCAGCTTCTACAGAAGCTGTCTGGCAAGCTCATCTGCCTTGCAATTCCCTGGCATGTCTCGGTGGCCCTGTCTCTTAACGAGACAGTGGGCTTTCGTGGGCTTATTTCGAATTGAACGAGTTTGCTTCCAGGGTTTTGACTCCCGCTTGGCTGTCACTGTAGACGCTAATATGCATCGGGAATATTACGTTCCTTTGCAGACAAGACAAGGCTTCTTTGATTACCATGATTTCCGACTGGAAAACGCAACAATGGTCGGGAAAGCGAAAGGATATGCTTAGGTAAAGCCAGAAAGAAATTTGTGGTTGCATACCCCATTTCTTTCCGATTGCCTTTTTACAAGAGTATAAGGCTTCGGTGGCTTTCTTACCGCGTTCTTAGAATTTGGCTTTCCAGTTGAGTTTCTTATCCAAAACCAGACCCAGGTATTTGGCTGATTCTGCGAACTTGAGACTGATGCCGTTAAGCTTAGGAGGGTCAATGTGCGGCAATTTGTATTTCCTGTTGAAAAGGATCAATACGGTTGTTTGATCGTTCGCGCTGTTTGGCGACCCAATCAGAGGGTACAGCGGGGCCATTTTGTAATAGATCTCTTAGAATATTAAGGTATTTCCCTGCTTGAGTAAGCAATCACTTTGCATTCCTCTCTTTCTAGGTTAACTAGTAACTTGTTGGCCACTAGGTTCCAGAGAACAGGAGACAGGATAACTCCTTCTGGGTGCCATGTGTTATGAAATTTGTGAGCCAATAAAGCCAAAATGTTGGTCCCAAATACAACAGTAAGCCCGAGCAGGGGGTTGCATGAGGGCACAATGCCCCCATATTCAAATGGCAATAACACCCGCGGGGGTTAACTCTTTTTCGGGGCAGAACTTGTTTCTATTTTGAAAAAAATGAGCCATGTGGGGGCTATTTCCTTTTATTGTGGGGGTTATTTCAGTGAGGGTTATTTTACTGCATCTTAGTAGGTACGTTCATTGGAAAGCTTCCTACCAATGCGATTAGCACTACAAAAGCGTAAACTACTTGTTAAGATAACTTCGTGCTAGTCATCACAACAGAATGAAAACAAATGAGAGGAACGAAGTCGGTTCTCATAATAGGTGGAAAATTTTCGGCAACGCATAATTCGTCGGAGATTCAAATTCCATTCGAGGTATATGTCATCGGAGAAAAATCACTTCACTACCTATAATTCGTAAATAAATTCCGCTAAGAACTTGTGTCGGAGGAAACCGGAAAAAGAATTCCACTTAGCTGTCAAAAATTGCACGAAAAAAAAAAACAAATGAACGCACTTCAACGCAATTCGCGGGGTGCGTTCCAAAATGTCGGAGAATTATTCCAAACAGCTTTTCGGAAGAATTTTTCGAAGCTAAAATGCTCCGAATCGTACAAAATCGGAGAATTTTCCGCTCCGACGGATACCTCGCTAGGGCCGAATGTCTCTCTGAATGGTGATATGTATATTGACTGACACTTATCACATTTTCAGACCAGATTGTCGCAAAATAGTTACGAATGGAACAGAGAGAAGCCTCAAATGAAACAGCAAACTAGACTTCGTTAGAGAACCACAGATGTCCATAGTCTATATATAACTTGGGCCACACAACGGGCCCTATAGCTTCATTTCATGACATTGTTTGATGATTGGTTTAAGGTCTTCCCATGACCCCCTCTTGCATTACCAGTCAGATTGACAGTGCGTTTGTTGAATTCGCCTCGACATGCTTGGCCTTAAAATGCTCCTTCGTTAGGATGACTTTATGACTTGTAAATAATAATTATGTTCCACATTCCACACAATTCGTTTCAGAACTTATCGCTATAGGTACTGTCATCATTTTTTTTTTTTTGCAAAGCTGGGATAATTTTTTATTTCATGACATGCATTCAATACGCGTGCCAATTTACAATCGTCGTTTCATATTTCATTACCCAGAGGTTATGACTAAGCACAATCAACTTTATTGCTAATTAAATTTCAACGCTTTGAGGCCCACTGAACTGAATTCAAAATATGTATCTCAAAAAAAAAAAAGCAATTTTACGAATACATTTTGGTGTTCCGCAGAATAATAAACATAATCCTGCTTATGCGGCGAATATTGCTTGAAATTGAATACTTGCTCTGGGGATGAGAGCTTTTTCCGGAAATAGCTAAATTCAAACACAATACCACGAACAAATCATGTTTTCATGATATCACCTATTATGGTGGACAATATGTTTGGCAGGCGTAGTAGGAGGACTTGTGTCGGTGTAGACAATAAATCGGTGCTTGACCCTGCTCGAGAATCACTCAACCAATTAGTCACCGGAAACGAATGCCGGCAGCATAGTAAGGCCTGGTCGAGGTCCCTGATTTATTCATGTCGGCAATTTTGTTGCCATGTTCTTTGGATGGGACAGGGAGCCATAAACAATCTGTCATAGATGGGGACAAGTGAAAGGGACCCTAATACCGCGCTGGAGATTCCCACAGGTGAATTGTGAGGAGTTGAAGTGATATAAATGTGTCGACCGCATGTGTTCATTAATTTATGAGTGTACTGCGATAAATATATTCGTTTAGGGTCGATGAATGTGTTGATGGATATAACTGTCATAGAAATCATTAAAGCTTGGATTAGTGTCGGAAGATGGTTCATATGTTATCCTTATCCGAAGATCATTTGAGACGGGAGTAGCTCGTTGCAAGGGAAAGCATTAAAGGCAATTTATGGATCACCCTATTGCCATAATTACAACTATGATTGAGAAGTATTAATCTTTCTTGATTCATTTTGTATTTATTTAGTACTACTTCATCTAGAAAGTGGAGGCTCAAAGGACGACGGAGTGAAAAAATACAAAATCATGCTGATTTACGCACCTAAGCCAAATCAGCCAAATATCGGAGCCTGATATTGGATAAGACATAGAACTGGTAAGTCAAAAGAACGCGATTAAGGAACGACAAGCTGTGATGAGTGGTCGCATTCCCGATTTCAGACATGGGGAATGCAACCAACCACCACTCTCTAAGTGTTCATCGATTAGCACATGGATCTTCGGGTGGTTCCAAATAGCCTCAAACCGCATAAATTGTGAAAAATTCTGCTGACAATTCCAACACCCATGATGTTATCACACATCTAGTGCCTTCAGACATTTTCGGCAAGCAGCCCGAAGCTTGCGCAGTTTGAAGAGAAATGCTTTAGAGAAATGAAACCATCTCTGGCTGGCCTTTCTTATCATTAAAACGTATTCGATAAGTAAGTCATGGCATATAACGAAGTCCTATACTGCCTCACTCGAACTACTTAGAAGAACCTATACAAGTCCCTGATCAACCCAGTTCTCCTCTACGGCACTGAATATGGACCTCAATACATCAAAAGCGGATGAAGAAATCCCTGGTCTTTTCTGAAGGAAAAATTCTTGGAAAAATATTGGTCCCGTTTGCAATGACGGGCTATGTAGACCAGGATTCAACCAAGAACTATACGAGCTGTACAGTGACATAACCAGAATAAAAAAAAAAAAAAAACACTCCGCTTTGGACGTTTGATATGGATAGGGCATGTAAAGCAAATGGACACCAATACGGCTAGCAGAGTCATAGATTTTCAGATAGAAGTTGGGAGCATTAAGGAAGACCTCGCCTTAATTGGCGCGCACAAGTAGAAACCAACATCAACCAAACTGGAGTGCGCAACTATAGGACCGAGCTAATTGACAGAGACA
This sequence comes from Rhingia rostrata, assembly GCA_949824845.1. Taxonomy (NCBI): domain Eukaryota; kingdom Metazoa; phylum Arthropoda; class Insecta; order Diptera; family Syrphidae; genus Rhingia; species Rhingia rostrata. The sequence goes on along the minus strand of OX463757.1, from coordinate 6,685,883 downwards.
TGTTGGTTGAGGTGCCGTGACATAAGGCCAAACTTCAAGCAACCCGGAGTCCGCAACTATTGGCAGTTAGCTAAGGACCGAGCTAGTTGGAGAGACATGTTGGTTGAGGTGCCGTGACATAGGACCATATTCTAGCATTTGGCATTATGTTCTAGCATTTGGCATTATGAAACATTAGGCCAATTGAGGAAAGTGATATAAAGCCAAATGGAGCTCAAATCAAATTGTATCTACAAAGCATATTAAACCGCAATCGAAAGTGTCATAAAGCGAAATTGGCCTTTTGACGCTTCATCAATGTGTCATAATACCAAATGCTAAAATTTGGCCTTATGTCACTTCCACAAAGCGTCATAAGACCAAATTTATAGATTTGGCCTTATGACGCTTGCCCTCATGCCACGGCACCGTTGGTTGAGGCCAAGATTGATTTTGGACGTTACCGCCACTTAAGTAAGTAAATATGTGCATGACAATATTAGTGATACAATTTGTTCAAAATATGTTAATATGGCAACAAAATGGAACCCAGACCATGTAAGTAAAGAAAGACACGTTTCCTTCCATTCATGGATTTTTATTTCCTGGTGTTGATTAGCTCTAAATGGTTCTTCGCTCACAGTTGCTTTTGAGGCGGAATATCCCATGATCAGTATGAACATCTTATCAACCAAAATATTATTTCCATGTTGGCATGTGTTTCAATAAAAATACAAATTTTGGGCGCAACAGGCTCGTTAGTAGCTAGAGCCGAGCTTTCTCACAACCATTCATGTGAACGTAATCGATGCATGATGGCGGGACCTCCTGTTTTATGGCGGCTCTAAGCGCGAATATAACCTTTTTTTGAAAATTGATACTAGTCGGATGATTTGTCAGATCATCACGAGAGGAAGGCCAGTGAAAAATCATTTAGGTGTTGCTACGCATGGGAATCGAACCCCTGACCTTCTGTGTTTCAATAGGTTAAAGTGGCTTCCAGCGATTTGCCAGCACACCTAGACCAGTGTTTGATCCATTGTGATACCACGTGGAATTTGTAAATTCTGTTCGTTACTTGTAAGAACTCTGTGCTAGTAATGAAACAGAGCCTCCTGACTTCCATGTTTCTCAAATCGCTGAGATTTTAGGAGAAGTAAGCTCTAAGATGAAGCTTCCTGTTGTTTGACAGGGCCGGGCACTTACAAAGAAAATGAAGTATTGCTTCTTCTTTCTTTTCGCCCATACAGCTTTAACGGAAGTATTTCGTATGAAGGCCTAGCCTTTCTGAGTGCCTACCTATGGCTGAGCATACAAGTGATTCGATATGCGATAATTCGATACGACAAAATTATTTTAAAATTGCACCACAGAATACAAGCACTGAAATTAACTGTTTGATTTATTTTTTCTTTAAACGTCAAAACAAACACTTCTCGCACAAATCGCTTCAAAAAGTGGTCAGAAGAGTTTGAGCGCGAGAAGCATGCGAGAGGTTTGCCAGAAGCTCGCATTTTTCGAATAAAAAATCGCTACATTGTGCGCGCGTGCGTAAGAATACCGAACAGTTTTCTCGCACTCAATCGCTCCAGGCATCTGTTCGCTTTCTCGCACTACTGTACGTGCAGCCTATGAGGCAGTGTCCATGTGACGACACCTATGATGGAGCTAATAAAGTGTCTAGCGAGCGAGATCAGTCCCTTGGACCTTCTTAAATCCAGATTTGGTCAAATTTTTAAGATTATTTGACACGTCGTGTGAAGACTCCATCTGAGATTTGATTTGCTGTTACCATGCTGCGATAGCAAGCTTTTGCATGTAGCGATTGGAATGCCAAGTTTACCCGTCTCGGGTATGACTGGTAATTTAGTTAAATGTCTGGCGAGTTCACTACATTACATCCCTGTAATGTGAACATGTCAGGTACCCAGCATAGGTGAATGTTTAACTGCTCTGACGCTTTTGAAGAGATTAGCGGCAATTTAGCGTTGTCTTTGAATTTATTGAGACTATTTCCTGAGATTCAATGAGCAATTGGCTGTCCGAGAAGATGCTAATCTGCATTAGCAAAGTATCCGTCGGATCCGACAATTTCCGCATTCTTCGTCGGAGGTTCCAATTTAATTCGAGGTATGTGTCATCGGAAAAGAAAGTCACAGCAGTACAATTCGTAAATTAATTCCGCAAAGAATTTGTGACGGAAGAAATCGGTAAAATAATTGCACTAAGCTGTCAAAAATTGCACGAAAAATTGTACGAAGAACGCACCTGTACACACTTCAACTCAATTCACCGGGATGTGTTACAAAATGTTGGAGAAATATTCCAAACAGCTTTTCGGAAGAATTCCTCGAAGTTAAATCCTCCGAATCGTTAAAAATCGGAGAATTTTCCTCTCGGATGGATACCTCGCTAGGGCTGAATATCCTTGGCCTATATTTCATTCTTTTTCAACCAAGATAAGACTTTTTGCCTGAAACACGCTGCAATGATCAGGAAGATGGAGAGATAGGTTGAGGTTTAGCCTCTCGGATGGATACTCCGCTAGGGCTGAATATCCTTGGCCTATATTTCATTCTTTTTCAACCAATATAAGACTTTTTACCTGAAACACGCTGCAATGATCAGGAAGATGGAGAGATAGGTTGAGGTTTAGCCTCTCGGATGGATACCTCGCTAGGGCTGAATATCCTTCGCCTATATTTCATTCTTTTTCAACCAAGATAAGACTTTTTACCTGAAACACGCTGCAATGATCAGGAAGATGGAGAGATAGGTTGAGGTTTAGCCTCTCGGATGGATACCTCGCTAGGGCTGAATATCCTTGGCCTATATTTCATTCTTTTTCAACCAAGATAAGACTTTTTACCTGAAACACGCTGCAATGATCAGGAAGATGGAGAGATAGGTTGAGGTCTAGCCTGTCGGAGAAGACAGTACTCCGTCAGTTGTTTTGGAGCCAACGCACAGTGGGTATCGCCATAGGTCAAAATTCAAAAAACTAAGTGTCACTTCTTCACAATTCAATGTGGTAATAACATTCTACAAACTCCCGTTAAACCAAAAGCAAAAAAAGTTAGACGGTACAGTTTTTTTTTTCATTCTTTTATAGCCATTCAAAGTTGATATTATATTAAAGCATTCAGCTCGTTTACCGGTGCTGTTATTTACTCGTGAACTTGTGACAGTGATAACTTGTGTTAAAAAAGTGTGAAAATTTAAAATTATTATGGATATTAAACGAGAAGGTGAGTACTTTCTATAAACATACATTTTATTATTAAATAATTTGATATCTTATTGCAAGAAAAGCCCTACGCGTAGCAATTTTTTTTAACTTTTTTTTATCTTAGTTTACAGTAAGTTAGAGTTTTAGTTGATTTGCCACTAAGTGCCCTCTATAAATTAGGTATTAAAATAAAGATCACTTTCCTACCTTTCGAAATCATGTTGTTTTTTTTCCACTTTTTTCCACTTTCCGAGTTATACTAGTTTAAGTGAACACATTACGTTTATTTTCGGTTTTGAAAAAAAATTATAAAACTAACTTGATGTACGGTTTTATCTTTGATAGGTAATGGTTATCGATGTATTTTTACACAACATTTTTTATTTGGCAAATGGCTTGAAAGTCGACAAAACAATTCAACATGTTCAACCCAAGTCAACCAAATACTGGAAGACATTAAAAGCAGTTGGCCTGATCAAGGGGTAGAGAAGGTGGAATTTGATCTCGTCTATAACAAAATTCTTTCTGTTTGCAAGAAACTGATACAATTTTGGAAGAAATATAAAGCTAGAAAAACAATAATTGTAAGAAATCATTCCACTTGGCTTGATATGTCTGAAAATGTCTTCGTAAATTATATCGACGAAAATTTTGCAAGTACATCGCAACAACGAGGTCGTCCTAAAAAAGATTTTCAAGAATGTTCTGTGCGGACTAAACGAAGACGTTTGGCAGAAATATCGAGATCCGATGAATCAATTGCCACAGCCTTACGTGAAACGTCATGTAATTCGGATTTGGAAGAAAACCATACAATAGGTGCAACATGTAGTGAAGTTTTGTCGCTTTTTGTAGAAGCAAAGCTCACAAAAAACCAATACCTACTTATTCAAAATTTTATCAATTCTAAAATAAAAAAGAACGCACTGCCCAGCTACAATGCTATAAAAAAGGAAAAAGAGAACTGTTATCCAAAAACTGAAAAAATAACCGTCACCGAAAACAGTGCCGAAGTAGAATTGCAAGCTTTACTTAACCACACGGCAACAAGAATTCTTACATCACAGAAAGATGTCCTAGACACTCTGAAAGATTCATCGAAAAGTTTACAGTTAGAAGGCAAATGGGGATTTGATGGGAGTACTGGACAAAGCGAGTACAAGCAAAGCTTTCGTGATCCTGATGCAAAAGACAGCGATTTATTTGTAACATCTTACGTTCCATTGCAGTTAAAACTAAAAAATGATGACTTTCTTGTTTGGAAAAACCCGCGGCCTGCCTCAACACGTTACTGTCGCCCAATTAGGTTTCAGTTTAAAAAAGAAACAACTGCAGTATCTGTTAGTGAGGAACAGTACTTCTCTGAAAAAAATAAATGCTTTGGAGCCTTTAATTATTAATGTCGATGATATAGAATGGACAGTTACTTACAACTTACATTTGACTATGGTTGACGGTAAAGTTTGTAACGCTCTAAACGATACTACATCTTCTTTAAAATGTTACATATGCGGAGCAACACCAAAAGAAATGAACAACATTGACTTGTGCCTTCAAAAAGGGGTAAATTCTAATAGTTTTTCCATTGGCTTATCTCCGCTTCATGCGTGGATAAGATTTTTCGAGTTTTTTGTTCATCTATCGTACAGACTTAATATTAAAAAATGGCAGGTTAGAGGTGAAGACAGAATAGAATTTGAAAATAAGAAGAAAATAATCCAAGCTCAGTTCCGAGAAAAATTGGGATTAATTGTAGACAGACCAAAACAAGGAGGAAGTGGTTCATCAAATGATGGCAATACAGCCAGGAAATTTTTTCTCAATTCCGAAATTTCATCAGATATAACCGGAATCGACAAAACATTGATCGACAGATGTGCCAAAATTTTACAAGCCTTAAACTCGGGTTATAAAATCGATTCTGACAAGTTCAGAGCTTTTGCCTTGGATACAGCTGAGAAAATAACTAAAACCTATCCATGGTACTATTTACCCGCCTCAGTGCACAAGGTGTTGGTGCATGGTGCATCGGTTATTGAACATCATGGGCTTATTTCCATAGGAGAATTGAGCGAGGAAGCTGCAGAATCAAGAAATAAGGATATAAAAAATTACCGACTGCATCACACAAGAAAAATGTCTCGTGTCGTCACTAAAAAGGACCTTATGAACAGATTGTTATTAACTTCCGACCCGTTCATATCAAATATGAGAAAATTACCAACTAAGAAAAAATCGCATTTATCAAAAAATGCATTAAGTCTATTATTAATGTAATTTATAATTTTTTTTTCTAATTTCGTGTGAATTATTTTATTTTTTCTTTATTTTATTGTATGAATAAACAAATTAAAATGATAATATCAGCGTTTCAATAAAAAAAAATCAAGCATTCTATTTTTGACCGCAACTTGTATGGGCAGGTACCCACTGTGCAACGGTATAAGAATGATTCAAGTCATTTTGTAAAGTTTCGTCACTTTTCCATGACGATCTGTCTAGGATTTGTGATTTGATTGTGTTCCCCTAACGCTTCCCAGTATCTGCTTGGACCTTCCAACTCAAATTCCACCAACAATCTTCCGAGTATTTTGTAATTTTTCCACAATTCCATCCTAAAAATAGCACAATTTCACCATTAAACATAAAAACATAACAAAATACAAAAACACGTATATTTTTTCAACAAATTTTCCAACAAAGTTACGCATGAATTCTCCACGTTTTCCAAACCGCAAAACCATAAAATATTGATCGTGTTTTACTACTTTTTAATGACGATCCATTAAGTTTCAAAAATAGATCAGTTTTCCATTTTACATGTGCGTTTTGATTTTATTTTTTTTTTTTTTGAAATCATAAAAATATACAAATTGTATACGAAAAAATAAAAAAAAATTGGTTTCGCCCATATCATTGCACGGGCCAAAAACCAATCACCAAATACGCACTCACTCACTCTAATTAGTTTTTGTTTTTTTATTTGAGAAAATCCGTGCTTAAACAAACACACTAACAGAACAAAAACAAATAAACAAATTGCGGTTTCGGTATATAAAGATCCTTCGAACAGGTAAAATATTTAACTCAATTTTAATTATGTATATGTATGCACTCAACACCTCAAATGGCCTAACCAACATTATGATGTTAATCATGGACTGCTGGGAATACAAACACAGCACGAAACATGGCGGAATCGGGCATACTAATATGCCGGCTAAAAACCAAATAAAATAATGTTTTGTTCAACGAGATGGATTTTTTGTTATTTTTTTATGTTTAGAATTTGCTGAACTTTCAGGGCACCGACGCACGCGACGGTGAATGTATGGATTCGAAAGAAATACAAGTTCAAAGCGGAAATGGAAATGAAAATTTACATAATGAATAAATTTCAGATAATACAAAGTTCAGAGCTGAGATTAATCATGCTCGGGGATGGATTTGAAGAACGAAGAAGGCGCCAAAAAAAAAGGTTTGGTTTAACATTTTAGCAAACATTAAATGTTGTGTTGTCTTGCAGACTTAGTTAAAGTCTCACGAAAAACGCAAACGAAACATTTTTAGATGCGTTTTCAGTTTTGGGCATTTACATTGAGAGGTGGATAAGGTTTCATCAAGTTTCAATGTAATCCACTTGTTTTTCTATTATTATGCATAAGAGACAACCTTGTTGCACTAAATCATTCAGTTGAATTTATTTGTTTATTTATTTTTAAATGTATAATTTGAACTTAATACACAAAAATAATTAGTTAAACTTAATAATTATAAAAAAAAAAACTTTTATGTAATACAGAATTCATAAAAACTCTCAAATCAAATCAAAGTTGGAGAATGCTTTGATCTTTTCGCTGATCTTTCTCCTGTCATTCTAATTACGAGCAAGTCACTCGATAGAAATGAAAACCCACCCAGACTAACAAATGCGAACACCATCTGGGAAGGTTTCAAAAAAGATGTTGAAAATAATATCCGACTGGGTGTATCGCTCAGAACCCCATTGGAACTTGAAGTCGCGGATGGCTCCATTATCAATACCGGTAAAAAAGCAGCACAGAAAAATACTCATCAACAAAGCGAAATGGTCAGCTATAGAAATGTCAAGTACCCAAGGGAAATAAACTCTCGTAAAAGATGGCACCAACCTCGTCCCCCGCAAGAATAGACACATCTCAATCGGCTGAGTAAATTGCTATCAAATTCGATTAAAAACTTTAAGAACCAAGCAGCAAAAACTTATCTGCAGAGCCTGACCGTTGGAACAGAATCGAATTATTCACTTTGGAAAGCAATTAAAGTAATAAAACGGCCAAAAAACCGCTGTGCCAACAATTAGGATGACTCAAGACGTTTGGGCAAAAAGCGATAAGGAAAAAGCAGACGTTTTTGTCGCATATCTTGGGAAAACATTTGAACCATTTGATGATCCAGAAAACATTAATTTATTCGAGACTACAACAGATAAGCCCTCGGGCTAAGTGGCGCAATGGTCTGGGTTCGATTCCCAGCTGTAACAACACCTTAATGATTTTTTCACTGGCCCTCCTCTCGTGATGATCTGACATATCATCGGAGTAGTATCAATTGTCAAGAAAGGCTTATCTCAAATTCCCCGTTCGGAGTCGGCACCCACATTTGTGGGTGGCCGCGGTGTAGTGGTAATGTGTTCGTCTGTTGAGTGGAAGGTTGCGCGTTCAATCCCAACCAAAATCCATTTCACTTTTATTTAAAAGAAATAAAAGGTCGGTGTAATACCTAAAAGTATGCACACCATCTTGAATTTCTTCAAATTTAACGAACACAAGAAAAAATGACTCCCCGAAGCTAGTTCGGACACCACCCATGGAGTTTAAGTCTCCACTACATCCAAAATCTTTCCTATCCTCTCTTTCTTCCCCTTCTCTAACGCTCGTACTATGGTAACATATAAAAGGGTATTCATAACCCCTTAAGTACGTGTAAATTATAAAAAAAAAAAAAAAAAAACAGGAGGTCCCACCAACGTGCAAGAAGTACACACGCACACATGATTGGTTGTGAGAAAGCTCGGCCCTGGGTACTAACGAGCCTGTTGCGCAAAAAAAAAATATTTTGTGCAACAGATAGTAATCTGGTTAGATCCGCAAGGATTGCTGAGCTTAAACGGGAAATACAGAAACTAGAGCCTAAAAAAGCAGATTACAGGAGAACTCCTTAAAACGTTGCCTCGGAAAGCATTAACTAAAATCGTCTTCATTGTATTGACATTGACATTGACATTGACATCATATCACATGAATGCAACGAACTACAGACACGTTACAGCACTGGCGACTGAGACCATCGGCTGGGACAGAGCAAGACATTAACACAACAGAGAAAGACAGATACACACACAGAAGGAAAGCCATATGGCATAAGCCTACGTGGCACAGAGGAGACATCGATTTATATTGTCTCACAGGTGGCCTCAGATAAGCTTGCGATTTTTTAGAATAAGAATGCTGCCAAAGCTGGGGCTTGAACCTGCAGCGTTTGGCTTACCAGTCGACTCTAAATGTAAAATGCATTCCTCTGAGCCATGGCCAGCTGCCCTCTACATTGTACATGCATCAATTAGATTAGAATACCAAGACAGTGGATAGTCACGGAAGTGATTATGTTTCTCAAACCAGGAAAATCTCCGAATTAAATAAAATCTTACAGACCTATTTCACTTCTTCCAATAACTTCAAGAGTTTTTGAAAAGATATTACTCGGTCGCTTACACCCCATTATTCATCAGAAACGCCTCTTACCTGACCATCAATTTGGGTTTAGACTGTGGACTAAGTTTATCGAAATATTGATGTAATCGAGAAAGCTTTCGGAGGAAAGAAAATTTGCTCAGCCGTATTTCTTGATGTGTCGCAAGCTTTTGACAAGGTCTGGCATAGCAACCTTCAATACAGAGGAAGGCAAGTTCTGTCTGAAAAATATATCCTCGTCTCGTATTTTGAACATAGACTCCCTTGGAAGCTTGGAAACGAATATTCAGAGTTCAAAGAAATATTGGCAGAAGTACCCCAAGGAAGCGTCCTTGGACCACTCTTCCACAAACATAAAATACAATAGTTGCCACATTTGCTGACGATACAGCTATACTAACAGTTGGGACAACAATAGGGGAAACAAATATGAAATTACAAAACGCTCTTAAAGAGGTTAATGAATGGACAAAACTAGGCGGATTTCACTTAACGAGAGCAAATAGATTCATGTAGATTTTCCGTATAAGTACATTTTGCAAATGAAGCGAAATATATCGGAATTACACGCGATGCAAATTAAAATGGAAGTCGCATGTAAAAAAGAAATGCGAAGAACTTAAAAACAGAGAACTGTACTGGTAACTCGGAAAATATTCGAAACTTAACCTTGATAACAAGCTGCTATTATAACGGATGATCCAAGTAGATATACTTTTTTCAATAGCCTTTTTTGACAGATCACGTGTGAGTCGTGTCATGCTGTCATGTTATTTTTGTTTAGTATTGTTTGGCATTTCATAATGGAAAGACTTACGCGTGAACAACGTTTACAAATTGTTCAACTTTATTATGAAAATTCACGTTCTGTGAGGAATGTGTTTCGTGCACTTCGCTCAACTTATGGTCAACATAATCGGCCTACTGAGAGTACTATTCGCAACACCATCACCCATTTTGAGACCCAGCATTCATTGTTGGATAATATTCGACCGAATAGACCACGTCCAGCACGCTGTGAAGAAAATATAGCGGCCGTAGCTGAGAGTGTACACGAAGACCGTAGAGAGTCGATTCGGCGCCGTTCGCAGCAACTCGGACTGACGTATGGAACGACTTGGCGCATTTTACGTCAAGATCTTAAATTGAAAGCGTACAAAATACAGCTTGTGCAACAACTGACGCCGCTCGACCTTCCCAAGCGACATCGCTTCGCTCTATGGGCTCTTGAAAAGTTCCAAGAAGATCCGACGTTTTCGAGGCAAATTTTGTTTAGCGATGAGGCCCATTTCTGGCTCAATGGGTATGTAAACAAACAAAATTTCCGCATTTGGGACGAAGAGCAACCTGAAGAAATTGAAGAACTGCCACTTCATCCAGAAAAAAACAACGGTTTGGTGTGGTTTGTGGGCCGGTGGAATCATCGGTCCATATTTCTTTAAAAATTATGCCGGTGCGAACGTAACCGTCAATGGCGACCGGTATCGTGGCATGATAACCGACTATTTGATGCTTGAAATTGAAGCTCGTGATCTCGGCGACATTTGGTTTCAGGAAGACGGCGCCACTTCCCACACATCGCATCAATCAATGGACTTATTGAGAGAACATTTCGGTGAGCACATAATTTCACGTTTTGGGCCGGTCGATTGGCCCCCAAGATCGTGTGATATCACACCGTTAGACTTTTTCCTGTGGGGATATGTAAAGTCAAAAGCTTATGCCGACAAACCCGCTTCGATTCAGGCCTCGGAGGAAAACATCACGCGTGTCATTCGCCAGTTACCAGTCGAAATGCTCGAACGAGTTATCGAAAATTGGACTCAACGGATGGACCATCTGCGACGTAGCAACGGCCAACATTTGATAGACATAATCTTCAAAAAATAAATGCCAAAGAATGTTCTTTCAAATGATAATAAACCTTCTCCGTTAAATTTGAATTTTCTGTGTTTTTTTTCTTTAAAAATGTAGGGAACCTCGAAATGGATCACCCATTACAAGCAAGTGCTAAAGCCGGTCTGGACATATGGTATACAAATATGGGGTTGTACCAGTGAAACGAATCAAAATAGTTTACAAACTTTTGAAAACAAAATGTTAAGATCATTCGTCAATGCGCCGTGGTATATTTTGAACGAAGCTCTAGGTAGTGATCTGGGTATTCCCGCGGTTAAAGATGGAACGAAGAATTTTGCCGAAAACATAAAAAGCGTTTATTATGACACGTTAACACAACGATCCTCCAAATTCTTGACGAAACAAATTTATTGCGGTGTCTTCAAAGAACTAAATCCTTGGATTTAGCCCGATAATCACAAACCGCGCTATAAATTGCTGATAAAGCAGGAACTCTCCAAGGAAAGTTACCTGCCAAACATTTATATATACTCGTGATAAAAAATTACTAGATAAGTCGCATGCTTAGTTGCGTCAATACATATTTGTTCTTACCCTCATTTACAGCTAAATCAATTTTTGTCGTTTCCTTCATTCCTAGTTAACATGGCTTTGACATCAAGTTGAGTCTGTCAATATTGTCGGCTTATACTAATAGTTGCACCGATTTATGGAAGATTGTGGCTCATGTGTTGGGTCGGGAGTTTTGCGCAATCCTCTCAAGAATGAGATTGAAAGTCACAAAACAGTGCGTCGCCTTGCCTAAGCCGTTTTTTGGTATCGACTGTGTCGGTGTGGTCGTTTCCGATGGTTTAACAGCGAGAATTCTTCTACGTCATCCTTCCCAGACGGACAAGAAGTTTGGGCGGTACACAAAAACTAGCCATGACTTGATCAGCTTAATTAACTGTGGACTTTCCTGGCCCAAAACCACACTGATAAGGGCCGATCAGGTTGTTGGAAAACGGTTTCAGTAGTTCATATATCACGGCAGATAGGATCTTGTAGGCGATGTTGACGAGACTTATGCCTGGCAAACGATGCTAAAGTGCAATTCTTCAGATTTATTTTCAGCTGACCAAATTTTTCTTATGGGTTGGTGAATGTGATTTACCAAATCATCTCTAATGGATTTATAAAGCTCGACGGGAAGGCCATTATTTTCTGCAGCCTTGTTAAGTCTAATTTTAGATATTGCTGTCCTTACTTAACTTGGTTAGGGAGGTTAGTAGCTTTCGCTGTCGTCACCAATATTAAATGGTACGTTCTCTCTGACAGCGGGAGGTCATCACCGTTAATAAATGTTTTTTTTTTTTTCATATATTCAGCATCAGTTCTAGTTAACGTAAAAAATAAATTTTGTGTCTTAACTACGATATTTCCTTGTTCATTTCGACAAAATTCTGTTTGATCCTTGTATCCCTGGCATTGATGCTTTGAACTTTGGTAAAACTTGCGAACACAATTGCTGGAATGGCACCTCTCTATATCGTAGATATCGCATTTCGCTTGCAAATTTTTCTTCTTTCTGAAAAGACGGTGTTCCTCTTTCCTTCTTTGCCTATAGAACTCAATGGCAGCTCTCGTCTTCGCCTATAGCTCAGTCTTGCAGGCCACGTTCTTGGCTGCAAGCATCTGGTGGCACTCTTCTTCAAACCAAGGGATTCTTGGTGGAAAGAGAAGTCGAGCACATAAGTTGCGGCTGACTTATTGATTTGGTGACATCGTTGCCATTGTTCTACGACATTAGAAGCTGGTGGTATTGTGTTAATCGTGAGGCTAAGAAATACGCGTTCTGTGGAGCACTTGGCGGTCTCAGGCGAACGCTACTCGTATTAATATTGTCGATGAGAGTAAGCCCGACACATATAGTGTTATAAAGAAGTGATAGTAAAAAAATTATTTTTCAAAGATAATTCCTGCTCGCCCCTTAATCATCAAATCCGTCCCTGATCCAATGTGCCATACACCACCAGTCCCACACTCATCGATGCGCTGAAGATGAGTAAATACCTTCTTATATTCCACCTGCAACTTCAATATCTAATCACCGTTCGTTTATGCAAATGTGACTGTGAAAATTCGACGAAATCTGTGAGTATCTTCAATGCACGATGTGAAAACCTACTTTATACACAAACAGAAAACATTGAATGGCATAAAATATATTCAATAAAAAATACTTCTAAGCGAATCGATTGTTTTACAGCGATTAGATCCCATTTTACAAATGATGTGGTATTCAAATTGAAATTCAGAAAATGCATACCTCTGCTGTGTGCTAACAAAAATGTCGCTGAGTAATTCCATCCATCCGTCCAACAATGGAACGTACGTACTCAGTCATGCATAACAAAGGTAGGGATATACCACTACATCAGACACCACCTCGTCGCCGCCGGAGCAGGTGAGGTTACACTTAGTGTCTAAACAGTGTGTTACACTACGTAGATACAACTGGTATACTACGGAACACCAACGATTAGATAGATACTCGTGTTCATTTGAATGGCAGAGAACAAAGCAAACGAAATGAACAAAAAAATGGAAAAGATACTCAACAGGAGGTGCTCGTACGTGAACTTGGCTCAGGGGTGGCAAATGCATCGTCTAATGCATCTCAATAGAATTTCGATGCAATGAAACGAAATCAAATGAATTGATAGATGAAATAAATTTGCATGAATCATGTCAAATAAATTCATGTATAGATTACCAGCGAAAACAGAAGATTACGTACCCCAGTCATTCATCGGAAAAAGCCGATGATGTGATGCCGCAGTGGGTACAAAGTGCAACAAACAGCTTGAGATACATTATACTTTGTAGGTACATGTGGTCGATTTAACAGTAATTGTGACGACATTTAGTCGAACAAACAAAGTTCGATTTCAAGCTGAAGTTTAATGACTGCTGGCACTTCCGATTTGGAGACACACGTTTGTGAGTCATTAGGGTGGCAACCGATTGGTTTTCGACTTCTATTTGATTTCACAAAGTTCCGTTAAAACGTGAGTCAGGATGGATTTCCAGTTTTTGGTCAATTCGAATTACATCAGACCACAGGGAAGTGGGTTACTTGATTTTAGTGACCTATTGCGGATTGTAGAGTATTCATCAGTCAATGAGTTTCGGGTTTTAAGAAGTTACGAGCTGATTGAAGGGAAATAAATCATTGATCGACTTTGATTAATTCCTATAAGTGATTGATTTGGAAATTCTTTTAGTTTATAAAGGTGTAACTATAAAGTGTTTTACAGGTTTTATATTTTAACTTTACCATATCTATTCATATAAAAATATCTAAATCTCAGGTGGCGATAAAGCTGTCATCCGAAGTTATTTGGTTGTCATTTTTTTATTATCACGCAAAATAATTAAAACAATTATTCCGCGATTCATGTCTTTTTGACGTGAATTTGGGGTATGTTTACTTTACAAGTGTCAAAGTAGAATTGACATTTGCCGCCATTTGCAAAAATTGAAATATCTTATGATAGAGTGATGAATTTCGTGTCACCAGTCTATAGTATTATCGTCTTTTATAGATCGAGAGATATTTGGCTTTTAACTTTTTTAACTTTTTTAACTTTTAAATTCATTTTTTATTTACTTAAAATATTAACTTACTACTAGACAAAAATGCTTAAATCTAACTTATCAATAACTGGTTTACTTAATCTAACTTATCGGCCCTTAGTGGGCGCTGTAAGCTTATATTTAGCTGTTTTATTTTGCCTTTAGGCTTAGATTTGTCGGTTTTTTGGTTTTATATTTAATTTTAATTTACAAAGAAAAAATTGAAAACTTTGTTTAGTGACTTTTTTTTGTTTTATATAAAAGCTTATTCTAGATAATATATAACTTAAGACTACTTAAACTACTTAAGACTACTTAAACCTAACTTAAGACTACTTAACTACTAAAACCTAGCTTAATAATAATCGGGGTGGCGAGCCCTCGTTGCGCATGCCCCGAGGGGTCGCCATCCTGATTGCGCCTTTCAGTCCCACGGCAGCCTGCGTTCAACCATATTGTACGCCAATATGGTGCACAAGCCCCGCCCCAGACCTTGTTCCTAATTTAAAATCTTACCTATGGAGTTGGACTAAAAGTCCGCAAAGTCCTGAGGAAGTGCAGAATCACCTTCCTCATATAGCCACCAGAATTCAGTGCGCTGTTTTGCAGCATCGATCCTATCACGATCCGATACCGCCGTGCTAAAGCGGAGGAGCTCCGGAGTATTATCGACGTACCCGTCGCGGATTAGCCGTTTGTCCCGCGCGTCACGATAGCGGTGGTATAAAACCGGGATACCGTTCCTGTCTTGTACTAACCCTAACGAATCGATGTAAATGAATGCCTCTGGTGGAATAAAGCCCGATATGAGCGTGCTCTCCATGTATAAATCATTGGGATAATAAGCCCCAAAGATCAGGCTGTTGTCGCTAGCCATCGCCCTTGCAGCGTGCCTTCGAGTCACCTTAATTAGGAAATTGTCAACTCTATTTAACTGAGCCCCATTGTATAGAACCTCGTTGCGATAATATTTTATGTACTCGGAGTCCGGCGTTCGGTACAATCCTAAGCAGGATCGGAGACAACGTCTCTCAAACAGCCGTATCCTTTCCATGTAGGATGGTGATACATTGAACCACACGGGACAACCGTAAGCGATGATCGGCCTTATGAGGGCCATGTAGCAAATGACTTTCACCCTTGAATCAAGTTGACTGCTATGAAACAATCTTCTTGTCAGAGCATAAGCCCCCATAGCCCTGGCTAGACAAGCATCCACCTTTTTATTAAAATATAGAAACTTGTCAAGCCAGATGCCAAGGTATTTGACTTCACTTCTCACCGCCAACGGCCGTCCATGCTGTCCCATGATACATGATTTCGGTTTTTTGGAAATTGATCCTCAATTTCCAATCATCGCAATATCCCTTAATGTGATCGAAGTCACGTTGCAAAAGTGTGTTGATGACCTCGATTTTCGGACCTGATCTGTACGCCACTAGATCATCTGCGTACGCAGATGTTAAACAATATCGGGGAGTTCACCGCCCCCTGTTGTAAACCGTTTTTAATTTCAAAGACTTTACTCGAAGTTACGTTGCCACATTTGATAACGAACTTCTTTCCCATAAGCATTTCATAAATCATATATAGCATGGGTTTACGCATGCCCAGTCTGGTCAGCTTGTAGAAAAGCCCCTCTAACCATACGGTGTCGAAGGCCTTCTCAAAGTCAACCAGACAGGCCCCTGTGCATTGTTTTTTGGACTTATTCCATTGGATGTCGGACACTAGTTTCGACGCGGCATGAATGGTATCATGTCTCGCTCGAAAACCAAACTGATTATCCGGGATAATTTTGTTTTCCTCAAC
This sequence comes from Rhingia rostrata, assembly GCA_949824845.1. Taxonomy (NCBI): domain Eukaryota; kingdom Metazoa; phylum Arthropoda; class Insecta; order Diptera; family Syrphidae; genus Rhingia; species Rhingia rostrata. Next base: position 6,669,653 of record OX463757.1, on the reverse strand, counting down.
CCACTTAAGCAGAGCTCTATTGACTATCTTCTCGAATACCTTGCTTACATTCGGCAGAAGGCTTATTGACCGAAGATTTGCAGGGTTTGTTTTGTCCTTGTCCTTTTTGGGGATAGGATGTACCACCGCCGTTTTCCAGTGCACCGGATAATGTGCATTATTCAGTGCATTGTTAAACAGGGTGGTGAAGATATCGACTGCTTCTATTGGCAGGTGTCTCAATACGACGTTTGGGACGCCGTCCTCTCCTGCCGACTTTTTATTTTTCAATGATACCAAGATGTCCAGGAGTTCATCTTTTTGCACGAACAGCATCAGGCTATTGGCGACTATGCCATTGGAAGGGTTTTCGTCATTGAATACGGAAAAACCGTGATTCTCAGATCGCCAAGCTTGAAGTTCAGTGCGCAGATGAAAGTGATTCAGAGAGATATTTGGCCATGATACAACTACTACAGATATGACTGTGCCCATGTGCCATAAGTGTCTATGACGTAGGGATATGTGCAGAACGGGGCAAATATAACAACGCAAAAATATCTGTTTAGCTGCATATTTTACTCTCCAAATAGGTATTTAGTAATCACAAAAACATTCAATTAAAGAAACCCCGACGTCCCTAATTATAAAATCTAAAGAAATTAAAAATGCAAAGCTAATGTAACGTTTTTCATTTTATTCTTATCGAGCCTATAAAACTTGGCAACGACGAAAAGAAGCATAAACTGCCAAAAACCTGTTTTACCTATGATTTTATTTGGATAGTTCGTTTCATTAATTTTTGCTTTCGCATTCATTTTCTAGTGTTTTAATGGCTTTTCTGATCTTTTATCGTCTATTGAGTAGTAAGTGTAAGCAAAGATTATAAAGTCATACAGATGACGCATTGAGAACAAAAAACAGAAAACTTTGCTCACCGGCTTCATGGCACGAGCTAGCGGTGTGCACGTGCACACATGAGAAACGAGATCCAAACATATGGCAGGCTGTGCCAGTACGACCCGCCAAATAACAAATTTGCTTTTATTGAGTCTGTCATCTGTATGACTTTATAATCTTTGGTGTAAGATAATAGTCGGATAGTCTCCACGCCAAGCCGAAGACGAAGTTGTTGATAAAAATATTTCATGAGCTACTTGAAGATTTCACATTGACAACTATCATCAACTTGTCCCGTTTCCTTGTTGAAACCTAGAATGCGTTCATACACCACGCCACAGCCATTGCGAAACATTGTAAGAAAACTTATCTATATTTAAGCCCGGACCTTTATAGATCGCTTACCATACCATCAGGAGCTTATCGTAAGCCAGCATATCTAGCAACGCTGCAGGGCAAGAATGAAGCATATCTAGCAACGCTGCAGGGCAAGACAGAACTGCTGATAAACTTGACGTTGAGGGAAAAACAGAGACTTTTCAGAAGTAACAATAAAGCAGCCCGATCGATACCAATCGATCTCCAGAAATTATACTCGTAAGCTTTAGTAAAATGTAAAACGTTAAAGACAGGGTTATAAGGCCTAAATATCATTTTGTCGTGATGTCCAAGAAAAAATTGATATTTGTGTCAGAATGTATGAATATGAAAGAACCATTCTGCAAAGTTTTTTTCAACACTTAAACGGTGAAACCAATTCCCAACGACTTGATGGTCCTTTTCATTTGGTATAACTTTTCTTTTCTGTCATAAAGCCTAGAATCGGTCAATTCATCAAACTTTGACAGTTCCTAGAAAAAAACCTTGCATTTATAAATCGATACTCATCATTCTTTATACATTTTATAGTCCCTTACGATAATATCTATAAGAACCAATCCTATGGTACAATCCATCACAGATCTGTTGATGTAATGACAACTTTGGTCAAACTAAACGAGACGTCAGACTAATACTTTGACACCAATATCTCACCAGAAATGAAAATGAATGAAATGAAAAATTGTTCTTGCCAAAATTGTTGTTCCTCAAGTTAAGAAAGGCAATTTCATGAAAAAAAAACTGATTCCAGCTCTAAGGCTCTGGTCTGCAGCATGGACCGTATCAAAAGCGGATTAAGGAATCCTATATCGGGTTTAGCAAAATTTCTTTTGGGTAAATCGTTTGTCACGATCATGTTGACTGAATTTGCGAAAAAAACGAAGACGGGTGCACGACATTCACAGTTTATTTGTATCAATCAAGAAATGTTGGAATATTTTAATGTCTACCAAGAGTAATTGGGATGAAGAGGATGAGTTCACATTAGCTATACTATCTACAATTTTTTTTAAGAGAAAAAGGAATTTATTTCATCCGCTTCCAATTTTCTTGATGAAATTGTTCCCAACATTAGCAACTTGAACGACGAAATAAATACATGCCTTCAATAAAACTTCGAAACCTCTGCGAATTTTGAGGATTCGCCAAAAATTGAGACCTCAAATGAAAGTGAAGGCAAAGCTGCCTTTACCTTTGTCGGAAAAGACAGAAGTTGCAATTCGGTCCTGCAACATATATATGTTCACAAAGGGCCGAGGTGAATAATATTCCAGTGAAAGACATTTTAACTCTACAAAAAGTTAAAGATAAAAAAATGTAATCCGGTAATAGGTCCAATACACGCCGCAGGCACATCGATACAGACCTTAATTCTGTGTAAACATGCCTTCGCCACAAATGGTGCAGCCAATCTGCACAGACATTTGTTTGCATACTTTCGTCGTGGTCGTCGGGTCGGAAGAATGAGGGATACTGCTTGTGCGGAATTTATCATTTTACCAATGAAGGAAGCAAAGAAAAAAAAGAATTTAGAAAGGATGTGTTCTTGGTATTACCAAATTATTAAAAAAGCTGGAGATGAGTTCGCGGCCAAACCAGAAAAATTTCTCTAAAGTTCTACTCTACCCAGAATCGTCTTTCTCTAATTTAATGCATTTTTGTGCAGTAAAATATCTGCAAATTATACCACACAAACACTTCATTGCAGACCTAGAAAAATTCAAAAAGTTTTGAAATCACGCAGACGGTCGCGGCAAACTGTCGACATGGAAACCCACAACACAGAAAGTATGCGCAGGCATGTGCACAACAGCAAAATGTATTGGTCTGCAGCGACGTGTCTGCGTCGTGTATGGGACCTATAAGTGCAACAACATTGGCTTTCGCACCTGCCTCCATTCCTATTAGCTGTGTAAATCGGATACTATATGTGAAATTATTGCAAACAGTTATAGTATTAAATCCATTAAATTTTATTCAATTTGACTAAATAGTTTGCAAGAAATGAAATGACAATTTAGCTTATCAAATTCAAAAATCTGTTATACGGATTTTTCGAAAAAAAAACTGGGTATACAGTTTTAGACATTAAGATATTTAATCAAAATTGTTAGAGCCGTTTTCGAGAAAATTGACGTCATGTACAGTTTTTATATAAGAGGTACCGTTAATGAAATGGCTAAGTGTCAACAAATTACCTAGAATTGTGGCCAACAAAAGTGTATATACGAGGTTTGAACAAAAAAAATCACAGAGCCGTTTGGGCTGGTAAAATCTTTATGGACAGACGGAATTACTTTAAACATTTTTTTTGGTTCCTCTATCATTGTTATGTTCGAATGAAACAAAATCTCGACGTCGAAAACGTCTCTTTGTAAGATAAACTTAAAAATTAAAAACAATTATACCTACGAGGTGGACAGTGACAAAGACTCGGCATTGTACGTTTAAAACAAAACAAAGATCTATTCATATTTTTAATTCCTCGGAAGGTACAAACTAGTCAAAAGATAACAGTTTAAAAAATTCAAAAAAAACATTAAAAATTTCATTGATCAATATACAAGGTGGCGCAAAAGTAATCCTCCTATCAGAAAATGCTATAAATTTTGCGATTGGCCCCTAATGTCAGTTCTGTTTTGACATTTGTGTAGTAAACACATGCGTAATACACGTTACGCTACACTGCTCCAGAACGCGGAATATTGGTGACTATTTATTTGAGCAATAATCGGTCGGTGACTTTGGCACAACGTGAATTTCGTCGCAGATTTCCTAGCCGTCCAACGCCTACTGGTGAAACACTGCGACGTTTAGCCGCTCGCCTCGAAGAGACTTGCACAACACGAGATGCTGCCAGGCGTGGCAGACCCCGGAGTAGCCGTTCTGCAGAGAATATATCTGCTGTAGCCGAAGATGTCATGGAAGCGCGCGCCGTCGACATCGACCAGACAACGTGCCACGCAAATGGGTACCAGTCGACGGTCTTTACAGCGAATTTTGGTACGACATTTGAAGATGTTTCCGTACAAAGTCCAGACGGTGCATCAGCTGTTAGCTGACGCCAATCGCGTCTAACATACGCTCAAGCCATCCTTAATCACCACCAAGAGGAAGATGATTTTTCATCAAAAATAATCATGAGTGATGAGGCCCATTTCCATCTTAGCGGGTACGTAAAGAAGCAAAATTTACGCTTCTGGGGCACTGAAAATCCGCGTGTAACCCACGAAGAGCCATTTCACCCGCTCAAAGTCACTGTATGGTGTGCTGTTTTCGCTGGAGGAGTCATCGGACCTTTTTTCTGCGAAGACGTCGCGGTCCAAATTGTTACTGTGAATGGTGAGCGCTACAGAGCAATGATCAACGAGTTCTTTTTGTCGCAACTTGATGAATTGGGATTGGAAAACATGTGGTTCCAACAGGACGGTGCAACGGCACACACTGCACGTGCCACAACCGATATGCTGAAGGATTGATTTCCCGGGCGCAAGATCGCCTGATTTGACCGCTCCAGACTTCTTTTTGTGGGGCTTTTTGAAGTCGCGGGTTTATATCAACAAGCCTCAGACTCTTGCAGCTCTTAAAGACAATATCCGTCAAGAATGTGAGGACCTATCGCCGGAAGTTTTGGCCAAAGTGATGGAAAATGCCATAAAAAGGGCTCAAATGACAATCAGCTGTGGCGGCGGCCATTTACATGACATCATGTTCTCGACTTGATGTAAAAAAAATTAAAAGACCAAATAAAAATAATCCACAAGAAGAATCAAAGTTTTTCTTTTTTTTTTTAAATTACAGCCAAAAAACATCGGATGGTTATTTTTGCGCCACCTTGTGCAAAACGCTGCTAAAAATCAATTGGTTAGTTATCACTCAGTTGAAACGCAGAATTTAGAAATTAGATTCAAAATTTACCTTTATCCAAATAAAAAATGTATTTCTATCTTGCCTATTAGTTAAATGTCTTTAAGACCCGGTTTTTCAGTGCGAGATTATTCTAGTTTCGGGATTTAACTCTAGTTAACTCGATTAAGTAGCTTTTCAGTCAATTGAAATCCACATCTACCTTCGAGTTAACCCAGCAAGTTTGGTGGGTTAACCCTGGGACTAAATGTTCAGATGTTTTTGACGGATGATAAAATACCAAACAAACAATTATTTTCTATTCCATTTATCAAACTTTTTGAAACTAAATACGTATATCTTATATTCATATGCACTCGAAACTGTTTTAAAAATGAAGTTTGATTGTTTTAAGAAGAAAAAGACTTGACATTGACATCACAGTACTTCGCACAGGAATGCAACGAACTGAAGACATCGGCTGGAGAAAAAGACTTGTAAGATCGCGACAAAGGCATATTCATTTGGGGAAAAATAAACCAAACAGCTGATAACTGAGCTGTTGCAGATTCCATATATTTCGATAACTTTTTAACAGCAAAATCGATAAATCATAAGTGCTACCAAATCGAATCACCTCAGTCGGAATCAAATTTAATCCCGCACTGAAAAAAAAAACTGCTTCATGAGTTAGCTCTGGGTTAACTCAGAGTTAACTCAGCACTGAAAGACCGGGCCTAAAAGTAATAAAGTACAAAAAATACAAGAGGGTTCACAGAAAAAAGTTTGAATATTTGTTTGACTTTGCTAAAATAGTGATTCTCTGTGAAGAGTAAGTTTATATAATTAAGACATCTCCTCGGAAATCGAACGAAGAATTACTCTTGCCAACCGCTGTTTTTTTTCAGAGCTTAATTGAATTTCTCCAGTCCTTATCTTACAGACCTGCTCTACGATGCTTATTGTCCCAAGAGCCATTGAAACCGTAGAAATTTGTCAAAAAAAAAAAAACAAATTAATGACGCAACAATTCACAATTCACCATGTGTGCGTGTGTACTTCTAGCACGATGGCGGGACCTGCTATTTTATGCCGACTCCGAACGGTGAAATTGAGACAAACTTGACAATTGATACTACTCGTATGATTTGTAAGATCCTCGCGAGAGATAGGCCAGTGAAAAGTTATTTAGGTGTTGCTACGGCTGGGAATCAAACCCAGACCTTCTGCGCGGATGTTCATCGCATGAAACAGGAGGTCATCGGCATTACACAGGATGTCCTGACATCGTGCAAGAAGTAAAAGCGAACACATGAATGGTAGTGATAAAGCTGGGCCCTGGGTAATAACGTTGTTTTCTTATGGTGTTTTCCATTGGTTAAAAATCATTCTTTTCTTTTAATCTAAATCTGTCAAAAGACCGAATTTGACAGTTGTTGTTCGAATGATCGATATTACAACAACAACTTGTGTACAAATAACGCTATTTGGTTAGAATTATAGCTATTTTGGACATTACCAAGTGTCCTCATCAGATTCCTTCTCATAGTGACGCTAATTGAAAGTTCAGTTCCCTGTATGATTATTGAAACTATTTGTAATCCCCTAACCGGGGATTCATCTTTTAACCCCGTGTTTAATAAGCCTACCACTTGCGCCTCTGAGTTTTTATCTCAGATAAATTTTGCAAATTTGAAGTTTTCGACTGATTCACTCTTAATGCACTAACGCTAATACAAACGATAGCTGTCAGTTTGACTAGAGTGATTTCCGTGTTGATTTATTATTATTTCGGTTGTGAAAAGCAATTACTTATTAATAAAACTGTAGCAGTTCAATGTACAAAATATATTAAATCAAAAATAAACAACCTAAGACTTGAAATTGACAGCTACACCGATACTAACTTCACAGACACGAGATCGCAACAATACACAGACAAAAAAAATCAATCTGAAATCGTGTTCCATTGGTAACAAAAAAAACGAATTTCAGGTCAAAATACAGATTACCCAATGAAAAACGCCATAAGAGTGAGCTTTCTATCTCTTTCACTACTCAGTAGGTATACTAAACGTCAAAAATTAGCTACTAGATAAATTTAAGCGAGCTCCAGAGTAGGTTAAATCTATGTTTATGTAATTTGAACGCAATTGACACATGCTCTTAAAAAAATGTTTTCTGAAAAATTTGGAAACATAAAATTCAAGTTCACAATTTATTTGAAACAAAAATGACAGAACAAATTCAACAGAATGCGAGTGTCAAATTATGAAATACAGGGCGAACGTTCGGAAGTAAGAGGTGTTCCTAGGATAAAAAAAGATTTAAAAAAAAGATATGAACCACGAAACATTAGCCTGATGAATACCAGACCATGATTTAAGCTTCAAACTGTGGCATTTGTGGTATTCGAAACAGTAGTGTCAACTATTTCAAAATTATTTCCTTTCAACGCGATAAAATAATCACAACTTTCAAAAATACAAAAAAAAAACTCACCTTAGCTTGAAATGTTATCCCATTTAAGAAGGCCTGCTCAGCATGCAACGGTATCCTAAGATCCTGATCATCTTGTACCAAATCGTACGGTGTCGACGGCATCCTTAAATAATTTAATATCACTGATTCAGACCACTTATAGTATCATGAAATTGATTTCATTTTCTTGGCACTGCGCTTGCGTACGGATTTCTTGATATAAAGCAAGAAGCCACTTTTACTTCGGGCACTCATGCAAACCACTATTTGATTATTAATTTTCCCTTGATTTATTCGAATTCGAATTTTCAAAATTCACTAGAGGGGAACACTAATCACCAAATTGCACCCCCCGCAAACACTTGACTTTTGAATGTAAACCGCGCACAAAAATTCGACTTTACTGCACAATGCTCGTTTTCGTAACTTAATCACTTTTACTTAAAACAAAATAAAAATATTTTATAGTGTTGTTACCAGGCTATTAGGTTTTTCTCTTATTCTTTTTTTTTTTCAAAATTATAACCGAATTTTTTGAAAGAAATTCGTTTCGAGCACGAGCGATAATTTCAAAATAACACAAAATGATATGAATGACTTTTTGGTTCTGCCCTCCTTCTTGCTGATTAATTAGTGTTTTCCATTCTTTCGTTATTTGCTTGAGGAACTCTCTTTCGAAAACACAGATATCTGGAAATACAACAAAAAAACAGAAATTACGGCGTCAGTTTTTGAAAAGATTTACGTAGAAAGACTTTGAAATTTAAATCGAATGCGAGATACCATAAGGCATGGCATGTTGAAATAAATTTTCTAATAAGTGTCCAATAACTTCAAGACTGGTCCCCAAAACGTAAAACAATTTAACGCTTTGTCTCATTGGATGCTGATTCTCTTTGTGTAAGGTGAATCTTTTCGAACAGAAAGTAAAAAAAAAAAATCTCAATCAAGACGAATAAAAAACGAACTTTTTTGTAACTTTTAACTGAGTGACGTAGGGTCGGGATACCAAGAAATTCCAAACACAAGATACGGATACGGAACGAATAATGTTATTCAAAGCAAAAAACGATTATATGACACAACGAACGAACAAATCACTCCTCGTGTGCTGACACCACAGACGAGTCGAGGGGGATAGATGTATTGTCTGGGGGGCAAAAGTCATATGGGCAACCTATGTATAGTCACAGATACTGATTTGTTTTTTTTTTTTTTTTTGGGCAAACACACCTGGTCTTGACAGGTAAACTAACAACTAAGAGATACACACGCTACACATACTCACACAAAACCCCTGACGCGAGTCGACGTCCAAAAACGAACGTCACGCCGCAAGCGAGAGGAATTTCTTTTGTGGAGATTTTCAGGTTTAAGGTCTGGTTCTTTATGTTCATCCGCGCAGGTTTTTTTTTCGGAGTAACTCTTCATTATGAATACCAGCATCCCTGACTTGTTACCTTGGAATTTCGGCTAGTAGGTGAAATTCACAGACCAATATAGACAAAGGGATAGGTAGTCCTCAAGAGCAAACAAAGTCTAACCCTGAAAACCCCCGAAAGAGTTTGGTGGATCTATTTTCATAATTCAGACATTATTCCGTTACATATCATTTGAATCAACCGAAGAAACTTTTCCGAGTGGAAATTGTTCGCGAAGAGAATTGAAATACCAGACTACCTCTACACAGTGTCCTTGCTTTAACGTTCCCTTTGAAGGTACCTAATTAAATAAAAGTTTTTGTAATTCATTTACCCAATTTCAATTGTGATTATGAGTCGAGGGTTTCCTTTGTCATAAAAGCTTTTGTTCGGTAGGAGTGAGTGAAACATTTCAATGGGAATTTTATTAATTTGAGAGGACTTTCTATAATTGAGATTAAAATTCCCCAAAAAAAAAGTCAATCTCATGGAAATGTCAAGTGATGGTGTTCCATTTGTAAGGGAGTTTCGACCACTTGTTATATTTTTGCAAAAAAAATGACAAAGACAACTTTTAATGGTTAACTGAAAGGACACAATTTGATGTGGCAACTAAAACCAATTCATTTCAGTTTTTGGCACAAGCTATAGCTGAAGTCACTGAAGATCATCAATAAAAGACAAAACATAATCGAAATTATTATTTCACAAGATGATTAGAGGTTACAGGGATAATTTAATAAAGCAGTGTGGGAGGACCTGATTTGTGGTTAAACCGCACTTATAGCGATGCTTCAAAGTTGTATACATTAACATCAATGTCATTTCAGTTTGAAAATATTACTTATATGTAGGATAAAACAAACAACCTGTAGCTCTACAATATGCTAATTTTATAAAAACAAATTTCATTTAAACTATCCGTGTAAATCCACCAAGTAATGGGTTAATATAGTACAATATCAGATGTCCAAAGTCAATTGTAAACAACCCAATGGCCGTGTTCCTCGGTTAACTTTATCGATGTACACATCCCGTTGGTCAATCCACCATTTTAGCCACGTGAAATTTGATGCGAAACGTCTGACGTTGGACATTTGCACATGGGCACACAGATATAAGTGAAACAGCTGATTTTTCTTCGACCTGTCATGAAGATGTTTTTGATTTTAGTAAATTTACCCGATGTTATGGGATTATTTAAGTTTATTTTTATACTTTTCTGATAAAGAATAATTATCCCGCATAGATAGTTAAAAGAAATCTTTAAATGTGAAAAAAAATGAGATAAAAATACAGGGTGTCCGCCGGGAAGGATTCTACTTTGTTTGTTTATAATTTTGGATTAAATGAAAGAGAAAGGATCTTAAATTGATAAATGTTTTATTTAATATCGGCAATTATGTATGGAAGAAAATATCAGGTAGATGGGCGCCTCTGTAAGTCTCACAAATGCAAGCCCTTTTGAGTACATTTTTCATTACATTCTCACACATTTCACCCGGTATTTCATTAATTTTATAACGAATAGTTTGTTTGAGTTGCTCAAGCGTTTCTGCTTTGTTTGCATAAACCTTGCTTTTCAGATATCTCCACAAAAAGAAGTCCGGAGCAGTCAAAACAGGCGAACGTAGAGGCCAATCATCATCACAATTGGTTGAAATAACTTGTTGTGGAAGAGGTCTCGCAGTAATTTCATTGTAATCCTGGCTGTATGCGATGTGGCACCGTCTTGTTGATACCACATGTTAATCAAGCCCAAAACATGCAGTTGTGGCGTTAGAAAGTTTTCAATCATATCAGGATATCGCTCCCCATTCAAAGTTACCGTTACGCAGTTTTCATTTGTAAAGAAGTAAGGTCCAATGATTCCTCCTGACCAAATTGCACACCAGACTGTGACTGAAGAATAATTTGAGGGTTTTCCATTGCCCAGAACCGACTATTCTGCTTATTCACATATCCATTCAAATGAAAATGTGCCTCTTCAGTCATTATGATTTTTTCATGAAAATCGAGGTTGTCATGAGCTAGCTGTAACATCCTATTCGCATATGTACGGCGGCGTAAATGGTCTTGTGGAAGAAGCTCTTATGTCAACTGAATCTTAATTGGAAACAAATGCAAATCCTTGTGCGAAATTGTGGAAAAAGTTGTCCTTTGAATACCAAGCTCCTGATCACGGCGTCGAATTAAGGTTGATGGATTGTTTTGAGCAGCAGTAATGTTTTCAGCCGATCTTGCTGTACGTTGTGGTCCATTCTTGCGGCTATCACCCACAGACCCTCTTTCTTCGAAATCATTCACTAGACGATAAGTAGTGCGTTCTGTTGGCACGTTGTTTCTCCTAAAAAATTTCACGCAACTTTCTCATCGACACAGTAATCGATGATTGATTTTGATAAAATGTTTTAACGATTAAAACACGTTGGTTTATCGACTATTTTTCCATAATAAATTTGCTACCTGTCTAGATACTTCACGACTGCCAAATATGAACTGTCAACACTTATGTTCACCAAAATGGCGGCAAAACAAAGTAGTATACCTTCCCGGCGGACACCCTGTATAAGGGTTGGAATAGTTTGACATTTACATTAACAATCAGTAAGATTTTGCGTTCCACGTTACCTTACCTCGTTTTTCAGTTGTAATCTGAAATCCGGAGTCCGGCCAAATTATTGAATTTTCCACTTCTCAGAAAATTCACATCAAATGTACGCTTCCAATGTTATGTTCCCCCTTTTTATTTTGGAATTTTTCTGATTTTATAACCAAGTCACATTGAGGTTATCACGATCTTGCCAATTGTTTGGGTTAAATGTTAAATCAGCAGTCAACCATTTAGTGGGTAACATTAAGTGCAATGGCATCATCACCTGTCAAATATCTGATGGCGTTATGTGAACATTAATGATTGACGGGATGATCTGACAAAGCCATCCGAGTAGTATCAATTCTCAACAAAAGTTTATCTCAAATTCGCCGTTCAGAGTCGGCATAAAACAGGAGGTCCCGACATAGTGCAAGAAGTACACACGTATACACATGAATGATTGTTAGAAAGCTCGGAGCAGGGTACTAACGAGCCTGTTGAGCCAAAAATTTGTCTTTTAAATGGTCATTCAACATCTTTGATGTTTATCAATCGATAGGGTACTTTGCGAAAACGTCAGTGTCAAATAAAAATACTATCTGAAAAGACTGTCTGAAGGTGGAGATCAAGGCTTTTTTTTGTTTGAATTTTTTTTTTTAATTTCATAAAAAATCGTTGTAAAATGCAAAATAATTTTCCTACATATTGTTTTGACGTTTTAATAAAATACATAAGTCATGCACTTGTGAGGGAAATAGTTTACCGAAGTATTCATTAAGCATAAAACCAGTATTTTAGACCAGGGGACTGAGGTCTGCGGTAAGAAACTGATAAAAATCTTCCACCTAGTTTGAGGTTAAGAAAAAAGTACACTTATCAATATTTTGGTTCTGAACAGTCAAAATCAATGTAGTTGCGTATAACAAACCCAAGAGCTTGCGAATTATCAAAATGTACTGATGACAATATTGTCAATTCCGATTGAAATACTAACACAATTAAAAGTTGTCCCTGCATAAAATTTGTTCTGCCGGCATAATTCATCCCGTGTGCGCTTGAAGTATGGTATGAAACCGATTATATGCCAAATGAATTGATCTCGTGTGCGAAAGCCCCTTTGAAATATTTTTGAAACGTCAATTCAGTTCAAGTTCAGTACAATAGAGCTGTTCATGAAACTATCTCCCTCACAAGCGCGTTGTCTCTTCCATTAAAACGTCAAAACCACTCGGAGATATGAGATATTTTATATGGCGGGAGTACTAATTATTTGATTATTTGCTTCGAAATAGAAGTTTTTCAAAGTGAAACACAAATTATAAATACAAAAGAATACTAAGAGTGTGTAAAATTATATAATAGAAATAAAAAGGGTGAAATTGATAACCGGTGTCATTGCAAAGTGTGAAAATAAATGCGATTGCAAACAAAGTTTTCATGTAGTAGAGATTATTTGCTTCTTGTTTTCACAAACAATAAAAAGTCTGAAAATGTTATTTTGTTTATAAATTGTTCTGTTCGTATTTTGCACGTTTACACAATTCTCAAGCAATTTAAAAATTTTCAAAAAAATAAAAACAAATAAAACCCCGCCAATAAATTTGCCATCAGTCAAATGTAAGATGGCGTTTGTTTTCATACAGATGTCAGTTTTCATTCGGCACTGACGTTGTCCTGAAGAACTCTATTTTCACTGAAACAAAAACAAAAACAAATTTTTGGCCTAACAGGCTCGTTAATACCCAGAGCCGAGCTTTCTCACAGCCATGCATGTTTGCGTGTGTACTTCATGCACGATGGCGGGACCTCCTGTTTTGTGTCGACTCTGAACGGGGAATTGGCGATAAGCTTTTCTTGACAATTGATTGGTTCGGATGATTTGTCAGATCATCACGAGAGGAGGGCCAGTAAAAAATCGTTTAGGTGTTGCTACGGCTGGGAATCGAACCCACCCTTCTGCGCGGCAGTTCATCGTGATCGCACTAACCATATCGCGCCTCTGAGCCCCTGGAAAAACAACACGCTGATAAAGTGACCCTGTCGTTCAGTTGTCTTAACTCAAAGTGCATATCGGCGACAATATTGTGGCCAACAAGCATCGTTTGACTGTCGAATTTATTTGAGCATGGGACGGTAAGAGATCAAGCACATACTATTTACCAACGGCCAAGACATTTCCAATTAACTGGTTGAAGAGGTAAGCGAGTGTGTTGCTGTGTACCCACAAGTGTATTATCGTCACAGCGCTCAGTATTATGATATATGATTACCATTTGTTTCCGTGTGACTAGCCTTATTATGTATCACCATTGTATGACCAAACCGGCGTTTGCGTTTGCACCCAATATATAAAACACAATTATTGTACCAGTGACCTCACATTATTTTTTTAACAGATAACGGCTTTGCGTTTTTATTTCTGTCTCGTTTTGCGTACACACGTCATTGAGGCTCACGTTACAGTATATCTGTTAGTTTTATCTCTTTTGGCGCATCCACGTCATCGACTCTCATGGCAAAAACCCAACAAGCGCATTACCATATCTGTAGTATCATCAATATTTCTAATAAGATACAACGGTTGTTTTGTATGTCATCAAATAGGCAATTTATGATTATTGCATGCTGAAAAGTAAGAAAATTGTACTTGAACAGAAAAAGGTCCCCTTTGACGAGAATGTTGTTCCACTTTATAATTACATCTCATCTGAGGAAGATGAAGAAAATTTCTGAGAGGTCCGTAGGTAAAGTAAACCCAATATTTATTAAGTAATTAAATATAAAACATGCCGCTGATATGGTTTTTTAAACGCTATATGAAGCAACAACAAAAAAAACATTTACATCGCCATTTTATGCCGGTCGTACAGCTTTATTGTTTGACAGCTGTCATGTGTGAACATTACGGTTTAGTTAAGGACAATAACACGGACATAAAATCACATGAAAATCCGTTATAACTCAATCAAATCAAATTGCTTTCTCGATAATTTTTTGTAGAACGTTCAATGTATGCAGTAAATCTTAAAAATGAACATGAAAACCACTCAAGATCCACAATACTGTCAGGCATTATCTATATAAATTTAACAAAACGTCCAGGTTTGAACCCCTGTGTAGAGATCGGATACATAACCATGAACTAATCAAACTCACGATTGTGAACGTACTTCATGAAATTAAGATTCCTTTCTATCAGCACAATAGTCCAATCATTATAGTCTGAGTGCTCTTAAATCTATGATTATTTTCCACCTGGCTATTATGTACTATTCAAAGCGAATGACTCTGACTTTATGATCTGCGATTACGTTTGAACATGTACATGTGCTTTATAACAAAAGAAGTTATAATGGCGCCCAACGTTGGACATTTAAGAATAAAATATTTATACGTATAAATATTATAAATTGTCAACAGAATGGGGACGGTAAAACAATGTTATTTTTTATTTAGTGAAGCTTTTGGTTATTCTGTCAACCATATGCTGTAAGCATAATTGCTGAATTTGTTATAAGAAAATGAAATCCGAAACTTTTAAACATTTTCAACCATAACCGCCCATTTAGAATCCAAACCATCTTGTCCAAAACCACTTTCACCTTATGCCCACTCCCAAGAGAACAACGTTTAACCCGCTTTCAATCGTGAATCCTATAAGCAATTCTAATCACAGTCTTCACTATCAATTTCCATTGGGAGTACTCTCAATTTCTAGAAATCCAGCACGACATCCACCTCCCAAAGAAGACCTCGCCTAAACGACGACACTATTTACGAATATGTCGACGACGCGAAGTCGACGTTGGCTTACCATTTTTACTTTCAGGCAAAACAAACCCCTCTTCGAATAAACTACCAATTTCATACCGAACTTCCTCCATGACAGAGGTAAGTAGTCTCCAGAATCGTGAGCAAGTCGACATCCAGATGTAAAAAAAGGAACTCTACTCCTGGGTGCATTCAACTTCATGATCTCTTCGCTTGCCCCCCGATGCACACTTGGCGTTGTTTGTTATCGTCGCACGCGAGTTACACAGAGTCCACCAACCTTCTTTGTGCAAAGAACAAATAGTTTGGGTTCCACAAATGGTCTGGCCAGGCTACCATTAACCACGAACCGAGAACCACAAACCTCTAAACAGCTAACTCCGAGTAGTGGAAGTGTAATTGTTGTGTCGGGGTCCTTCACCTTCTGTCAGTCAGGTGGAGAACAAAGAGAACCTCCAAAGAAGAAGAAACAAAAACCCATTCTAATGCAGCTGCACCTTTGCAGCGCGCACGATGCGTAAGTGAAACAGCTATATGTGTATGCGCAAACCATTAAACAAAACCCTAGGACAAACCGTTCGCCTTATACAGTCACAGGCCAGTGTGGATAGATTCACATGTGTCTGTCTACCCTTCGGTAAAGTCGCCCCCTCTTCATTGGCTTGGTCAACTTCTTAGTCTAACACTCACACGAACAACGGACTACTGCATGTGGATGTGGTTGGTGGTGCCTACACTTGTGCACGTGCATGTTCAGCTGGGCTGGGCAGGAAAAACTCGTTTTGACTCTGGCTTGTATCTGTCAGATACTTGAGATTTTTTTATTCTTCACTACTCGCTGTGTCTGGGCATAATTGCTGGTGCAACTACTTTTTTCGACTCTGATGCATTTTAAGACAAGCCCTGCAAACAAAGCACTGCTTGTGATCTTATGCAATGGCATCCCAAGCATCGATTGTTATCCCCCCGCAGATGTGTTCATTTGTTTCCATTGAAGCCATCATCGAGACCAGCTACAATGCTAAAAGGTGAGGAGCGCGCGAGCGCGCGCAGCAGCCAAGAATGTTAAGTGAATGAAAAAAAAAACAGATTTTGCAATGAAATCGAAATTATCCACCAAAGCAAGTATGTATGCGAATCATACAAGCTGTGTCCATGGCATTTCGATGCTCGGATAAAGTCGGACTTTTGATCACATAAACAAGTACGGCGACACAAAAAACTGACCAAACACCGTAAAAATGAAAAAAAAAAAACGCAAAATCTGAAGAACTTGAAGATCAGGAACAATATCTTGGGGAAAAATATACACAAACATGGTGTGCGTCCATTTTCGTTTTCATTCGAACAGCCGCAGCCAACAACTACCACGAGGAAAGAAGTTACACATATCCATGTGGCGGTCACTATTTTTAGATACTCGCAGCACCGATTCCCAAACAAAATAGCACCAAAGATACAGCAAAAAAAATGTTTTAAAACAAAAATTGGGAAGAGAGGTAATAGAAAAAGATAAATGAACGTTTTTTTGCATATCAGTTTGCATGATGGCTTAAAGCAGGGGAGTGGAACCTTTTCAGCAGTAGGCGGACGTATAATCGGTAAACTGAAAGTAATCAATAAGTGATTGCGTCTCATAGTTTTTTCCTAGATAAATTTTCTAAATTTTCATAAGGTCGGGGACACATTTGAGCAAGTTGACAAAAGGCGGGATACTCTAAATTAATACAAGAATTAAGATTCCTTTCGTACAATAGGCTAGTCATTAGAGTCTGAGTGGTTTTTATTAATTGTATTGCACCTGGCAATTATGTACTATTCAATGTGAATTATGCTTCAGATGTTAGGCATTATCACTCCGATTTCATGACCTGCAATTCTGGTTAAACACATATTTGCTCTCGAAAACAAAAGACGCTATAATGGCGCCCAACGTTGGACGTTGAAGATTAAAATAATTGATTGTGTAGATTTTTTTAATTACAACAAAATGAGGACAGCGCGAAAGAGTTTATTCTCTATAATACAAGAATAATCGTTAAATTTGTAAAAGTCTTGGACTTGGACTTGGACATCACAGTACTTCGCACATGAATGCAACGAACTACAGACACGTAACATTCGGTACATACATTGGGTCGGGTAAATATTTGACGAAAAAAAGGAAGACACTCACAATTAAAACAAGAAGTAGCACCCAAACTGAATAGGAATATTTAAACAACAGTTAAACCTCTTAAAACAATCTACTCATTCCGTGTATATAGTAGGTCTAGCGTCAACGAACTCACTTGGCCAGTCCACTGTTCCTCAGGTATTTACAACTCGTCGCCCTAGTGACACAAAGTATGTCAATATTTGAAAATTTTCGTTTTTTTTTTTAGATTTTTTAATTTTTTACCATTTTTCATTTGTGAGTTTCGTGAATAATTTTGTAAAGTGCTAACTTCTATCTTACTTCACTCAAAGGTACAATTTTTTCTCGCAATAAATAAATTCTATATTTTAACTAAGGTGGCATACCCATCCCAAGATTTTGAAAGAAATGTAGTAACGTTCTTGTGTCACTAGAGCGAACAGCTGTACCTTAGGAATGTTTAGTTTCGGCATTAACCTCAATTTAACCCTTGAAACATATTTTTCACCCCAAGCTAACTTCGAGTTACCCAACACCTAAACAATGATCAATAGTACCTATAATATGGGTTTCAAAGCTGTCAGTAAAGAATTGATGTTTTTTTTTTGACAGCGTTATCGAAATCTCCACTCATTTCATTTTTTTTCATTTTACAATAATAAAAAAAAATGGTTCATGAGAAAACTCTAAGTTTGTTTTCATCAAGGTTCAGTAAACTTTGGTTTGAGTATGATTTAACTCTGACTTAACTCAATACTGAAAAACTAGGCCCTAAAATTTGGCAAGCATTGACTGGAAATTTCGGGGTTATCGAATTTTTACATGTTTAATCGTATAATTTTCATTTATATTATTTTTTTAAATCATGCCAGAGAATTGGATACGATGTATGTACGATACGCAAGTTTGACTTACAGAGCTCTTAAAAATCTCCATGGAAGTTGTAAGCAAACCACAGACCACAATTCCTCAAGCGAAGGAATAAAGAATAGTACTAGATTTCTCAGACAAACATTTGGCGATCTCCTGTTTTCAATCTCTGATTTTTCATGATTTATGGAAAAGCGGGTACCTATAAATAAATTAAAACCCACCGTTTGACAGAAAAATCATGCTTCGGTGAGAATTGTGTTTCACTAATTAAAAGAACCTTCGTTGAGATTTCAAAGAAAAATTTCTGAAAACTCTGTAAGTGGTACAGTTAGTGTTCTCTTGAATGTTTTTGTTCCAAAAAGCTTTTCCATTTCAGTTGATAGGGTTTATCCAGGAGAGATCGACAGAATTATTCCATTTACAGAAAAATTCTGTCATTACCATTCGGTTGCTGTGCTGTATGAAATTTAAAGAATTAAGCTTTCTGTCTTAATTTGCATGTCATGCTAATTTGCACAGATCCCATAGATGGTTATCTTAATGTCCATTGGATTAATGGTCTTTTAATTCATTCGGTTAATCTTTTCAGAGTCATTTACATTTGGCGATTGTGAATTAGTAGAGCAATCTATTGAGAAACAAAATGTAGCCCAGTTCCACTTATGAATACATACGTGATCCTCACAAAATCCGTAAATGGGAGGTGATTCCTAACTTGAGGAACCAAAGAATTTTGACAATGTTGAAAAGACTACAATTTTGTTGGATTCATTTTCTCACATTTCCTTCTGAAACCAAGCGACTGGCAATTTTTGACATTTTATATAAAAAATTGGTGTTACGTCAAGTTAGTAAAGGGCTGTGTTCGTAGAGTAATCTAGTGAAAGAAAAAATGTAGCCCAGTTCCACTTATGAATACAACCGTGATCCTCAAAAAAATACGAATAAGGAAGATGGTTCGTGACTTGAGGAACTAAAGAATTTTGACAAGACTATAATTTTGTTGGATTCATCTTTTCAAATTCTTTTTTTTTTGAAACGAAGCCACTGGTCATTTTTGACATTTTATAAAAAAAAAATTGGTGTTACGTCAAGTTAGGAATGGGGTTTGTTCGTCCATTAATTTTGTTTGTTTGACAGGTAAAGTTTGCTTTTTAAGAATGTTGTTCCATTGAATAGGAATATCTCTCTAAGGCAGTTATGAAAAGCCTTGAAGAATCCGTTATTTGATTTGGATGGTCTATTGTATTTAAATATCTCTATTTTCTGTTTCAAAACACTTAAATTGGTACCAAGTTATTTATTAATATCTTCACATCCTTCCCCCGTAAGTAAAAAGAAGTTACTTTCCTTATTAAAGAGATAAGGATCTGTATAATGTATAGGTACCTTCTATATTGCCTCCCCAGCCTCCCCATTGATTCCGCCTTATGATTCGCCGATGAGTTCAAAAAGTTTAAGGAAAAAAATTTAACAGCAATTTGTAATAATCATGTCAACAAATATACAACCATATACACCAAATAAGCATTGAAACCCAAAGAAACGAAAATATTTTGATTTATTTTAAAAACCGTTTAGCTACATTAAAAATTAGGGAACACACTGATCCGTCAGAATCACTGACGTGTGTCGTGTGCATGGATTGGATTTCTTATTAAGTGTTTTAGACCAACGTGTCTTATTTTGAAACCACCACTTAACGAATCCGTGGGGTCCGTTTTTTTTTTAATATTATGATCATCGTCGACTGAGGATCTGAGCGAAGCAGATCCTCATGCACTATATACTTTTCGCCGACAGTTCATGCGTGTCACTCTCAAAAATATACCTACCAAAACACTACCTCCCGTATTAATAAATGCTGATAAGCTAATCAATGACTAACATAACAGTTTTTCCCATAAAATACTCCCGCAAATGCCAAAAGTTAGTTACTGATTAGCTACTTAGTGTTTATTCATACGGGGGTACGTCTATGGATCATCTATCCCCCAACCTCCCCTTACTATATTGTTTTCTTAAGCCAGAACACAAGGGGTTATTTCTCAAATGCTGTTTCAATAAATCTGTGGCTTTTTTTATTTTATTTTTTTGCTAAGACCGTCGAGGGATTTGTTAGAGAAAATGTAGATTTGGTAGATTTGATTGACAAGCCGACAAGTGCTGGATGTTTGCCCAGCGAAAACTGAAGTTTTTCTTCCCTTCCTTTCTCCAACCAAACTTTGTTAGTTTCTGAAAAATTCCAAGGAGATTACAAATTTTGAACTCAGGAGAAACAATTTTTTACTAGATTTCCGAGGTATAAATTTTAAAAATTAATTTGATCAATAGCCGTGTTTTAGTTTTTTTATTCCGCACAAATTTTCCCCCGAGTGCTTTATCTGTAAATTAATAGAAAGGGTAAGGAGATGATTCCTACAAATTTAATCTCGACATATTGGTCAAAACATCCACATCCACTCACTTAGTGGGGAATCTGAATTTTATCGGATATTTCAAAGGGAACTGTGAATGGAACAAATCAAATTGTAAAGATCACGAGTTCTGACCTCTTAAAGCCACCTCGACAATTTTTGTTCAAAATGGCGTTTATTTTTTTTTTAAGTCGAATCAATTTTTTGACTACGAAATAGAGACGGTGATGTGTAATTATATCCAAATTTATGGGCCGTCTGGTTACTTCTTTACATCTAAACTTCCTACTCCTCAATCGTCATGTAGGACTTGGACTTGGACATCACAGTACTTCGCACATGAATGCAACGAACTACCGACACGTAACAGCACTGGAGACTGAGGCCATCGGCTGGGACAGATCAAGACATTAATACAACAGAGAGAGACAGATAGATACGTAGAAAGGAAAGTGTATGTTATACACCTACGTGCTACGTGGCACAGAGGAGGAGACATAGATTTATATTGTCTCATATTATCGCACAGGTGGCCTCAGATAAGCTGGCAATTTTCGTAGAAAAAAATGCTGCCGAAGCTGAGGCTTGAACCCGCAGCTTTTGGCTTAGCAATCAACTACGCATTCCTCTGAGCCATGGCCACCTGCTATCGTCATGTATTAAGAGTAGCTTTCGGGGATTGTCTGGCTCTGAATATAATTTTAGGAAACGGGGCAAATAGAGCTTAATTGTGGACGAAAAACGAAAATCTCATTTAGACAGTTTAAGCATTCAGATAATAATATCACAATTACCATATCTCAAAGCTTTTTTTGCAAAAATACATACACACATGTCAAAAAAGGAAGATCGACAAAAAAAGTAATAAATAATTCACAAATAGGGATGTTGTAAGAGGGGGTTGAATAATCCTTCCTTAATGATAGAAAACACTCCAATAAGACACGATTCATCAGATTTGTTCTTGACCAACGAAGGCATAAGAAAAACATTGCGTCAGTAGCAACGGCTTTAAGGGAGGTAGGTATGCTGATATGTTGGGGCAAAACATTCCATTCAAATCGGCAACTCTAGTTACTCTAGTTGCATAACTTTAGCTTGAGCGTTTTCTCTTTACCAAAATACATGCACGTTAAATTATTACTCAGATTTAGATGAGCCAGAGAATAGAAGAAGGATTTGCAGATGTCAGTAAATGTCATTTCAATTAGTCACAAAATTACGATTTTCTTCAATAAATAGATACTTTACCACATACCAAGTATTTAATTTTTTTAAAAATATATTAAAGCCTCGAAACAATTAGGGGAACTTTAATTTAGTGATATTAAATAAGAAGATGAAGGACTGTCATCTGCCGAGTAAAAATACTGTTCGTGTAACGAAAAGGGATATTTACATTTTTTTTGTATTCTGTCTATTTCACACCAAAAATGAACCCACTGTTTCGAATTTGTAACAAACCTGAACAAATATAAGTGAGAGCCATTGAGTTCAATGTCAGACGAGTTCGGACATTGCTCAAATGTTCAAGAACAACAAACTGACATCCAGTATACTACGTTATAAAATGTTACACTATTATTCTTTATCATTCTTGTATCGTTGCTGAAGAATAATGGTGTAACACCAAAGCGTGAATACCCCTAAAGTATTGTTATACCCTTCCTACATTTTGTGTGACCCATCTGTATGAAGTTAAGAATTTACCCAGCGAAACAACATACTGTTTCGATTAATGTTTATGTAAAGTTTTTTTTAACTACGTTATAAAATTAAGGTCGATCAGCAATTCAGCCCACTAGGCAGTAGAGAGAAGTTCTCACAGAGATAAAAAAAAGCTTCATCTATGATCTTTAATGAAATACAAGTTTTCGTAACCGATTAAAAGTTATTTGAAATAAGTTTGTTACATTCTTCCGTCAAAAAACAAAAAAAGATTGCTATTATGTATTGACATTTTTTTTTATATTACACAAATGGCGACCTTAGCGTTTTATTTTGCAATGAAATGATGAGCTCCTTCTGCACGATTAAATGAGCCCAAATTGTACTTGACTTTAAAAGTAATAAACTTTAAATGGATAATAATTTATTGCCTCTTGACACTTGCTCGTGTATTTCTTATGGAAAAAATAGTTATTTTAGTCAGTGATTAGCTATTTAGCATTTATTAATACATGGATACGTGTCCTCCGTCATTTTATTTTTATATAGATACATCGAACGTTTGGTAAGTATCAGGTTTTTCAACAGGAACGCTACAAAAGTTGAGCGACAGGGACAGCAAACGACGCCATTTTTTTGCCGCTCTTTTAACATTTCTCTTCAGTAAGGTTTGCCATTTCATGATGGAAAGATAAACGATAAAACAACGAGTCGAAATGATTACAACCGAAATTTGGAGTCAGTGGCCTCAACGTTAAGAGCGCTACGTCCAATTTATGGTCGTCATAATCGTCCTAGCAGATCAACAACAACGTCTAGTGGAAAAATTTGAATCCACAGGCAAAGTACAAAATGTTCCCGTGGCAGTGAGATAAAGAAGTGCCCGTAGTGTCGAGAATATTGCTGCCGCTGAGGCTTCAGTTGAAGAAAGCCCAAATGTGTCTCTCACACGTCGTTCTCAAGCGTTGGCCATCTCTGTGACGTCGTTGTGGCGAATTTTTCGAAAAGATCTTGGCCTACATCCTTACAAGATTAAATTGACGCAAGAACTGAAGCCACTTGACCACCAGAAGCGTCGTATGTTCGTGAATTGGGCTGAGCAACAACTTGAAAATGATTCGGATTTTCATCGAAAAATCATCTTCAGCGATGAGGCTCATTTCTGGCTGAATGGCTTCGTCAATAAACAAAATATGCGGTATTGGTCAGACAGCTATCCACACGTACTCCATGAGTCATCATTGCATCCCGAAAAAATTACGGTTTGGTGAGGTTTATGGGCCGGCGGCGTCATTGGGCTGTACTTCTTCGTGATTATCAAGACCGGCACGTTACTGTGAATGGGAATCGCTACCGTTCAATGTTAACCGAATATTTTTGGGCCCAATTGGATGATATGGACTTGGAGGACATGTGGTTCCAACAGGACGGTGCCACAAGCCACACAGCGAATGCCACAATCAATTTATTGGAAACCAAGTTTGGAGAACGTGGTATTTCACGAAATAGTCCAGTCGCTTGGCCGCCTCGGTCGTGCGATTTGACGCAGTCTATTTCCTGTGGGGCTAAGTCCAGTCTATGGTCTATGCCAACAAGCCAGCGACGATTGATGAACTTCGTACGAATAACGAACGTAAAATTGCAGCAGTATCGGCCGATTTATGCTTGAAAACCGTCGAAAATTGGGTTCAGCGTCTGGACTTCTGCGGCGTTCCCGTGGTGGCCATGCAAAAGAAATCGAGTTCCATAGATAATGGCATCGAACGTACTTTCACAGGAATAAAGAATTTCATTGATATCCAAAACCGTTTTGTTTTGTAGCGCTCTTATTGAAAAACCCTTTGTTATTATATCCTTCATTTCAATTCATTGTGATTGTTATCCTATCGAAAGTAGTAGGCGTGTATTTAATGTCAGAAAAAATAACTTGCATTTTTCTAACAACTTAATTTTTTTCCATTTCTTTTTTTATGATTGCTTTTATGGGTTCTATTCGAAATCCATTTGGTCACGACACACAATAATAACCATCAAGTCGCTATTCGGAGGTAAGCACAACAGTCAAATGTCAAAAGTTAATCAACGAGTATCTACATAGGTGATATTAAAACTGGAAATAGTACTTTTTGACTATTCAACTGTCATCAACTGCTGATGACATTATGAGTGGTGTGACCAATTATCATACAGTCTTACCATGATACCGGCCCGCGGGCTTTCCATGTGTTAAGCCCTGTTTTTAGGAACATACCCCCCATTCACTGTTAAGTAAAAGACATACTAAGGAGACAAACAACAACAAAATATCGTCGCGGGAGAAGATATTTGTAGTTGATATGTAGACAGATTGTAGATTATTTGTTTTCAGTTCTCTCCGTGTGCGACGTCCGTAATAAATTGCAGCATCAGCGGCGCGGCGGCCGCTTGCTATATGGGTGGATACGATGAGATCCAACAAAACAATTTTTTTTTTTATAAAAATAGACATGGAGGGAGCCCCAATAGTAGTCCGCATGCTTTTCGTGTGCATCTCATGGCCCAACGCATTTTCACAAAAACACACACGAACAACAAGGAATTTGAAAATTTTCCTTTTTATTTATAACCACACATAATGCGTTAAGTAAATTCAAAAAAAAAAGTAACGGTCACTTAATTACCTAATTTTGGGTGTAGGTATTTTCGTATTCAAATTCGTAGTTTTCATTCGATTCGCATAGTTATGTTGCACACGGATTAGGAGGGCGTATGGAGGACGGGTACACACGGGGAATTTCGTTACACGCCAATTTTTTTTTTGTTTTTTCGAATCCTTTCACTATCAGCCGGAATATATAAAAATGCTGATGAAACACACCTCAGAAGCACACACTGATGTCCCGGACTATAAATATATAATTAGTAGACACAGACAAACACGGCGCGACGAGATGAAGACTACGGCCACCACGACGGAAGAACTTAGTGGGTGTAGGTTGTATCCAAAGTGGAGTGAAGATAAAGGCGAATCGAACGCGTAACGTAGTCACAGGCAGGCACTCACGCGAACACAAAAGAGGGCGCTCTTGCTTGTGTAACCGCCGAACAACAACTGTCAGTAGAACCAAAGAAACCAGAAATTCAAAATATCACACCGATACACATTGTGCCACACACAAACGAATACCCCAAAACACCGACACTATACATCAACACAATGACGTACCATACACCGCATACCAGTTTCTTTATTTTTAGTGTGCGTTCGGTTTTATACTTGCTTTCTGAAGTTCCATCTTTTTATGCGTTATTTTGGTTCTCTCGGTCTCGACTCTCGCTGTAGCTGTGTGAATATAGCCAACAGATGGCTGTACCAATGCGAGGATGTGTGCGTGTAGGAATGTTTTGGAGCCAATAGCAGGGGGCGCGCACAACGTGTTCACTTTGCAGACTGAAGTCTGTTGTGTTTTGCTTTGGTTGTATGACGGGAGCATGTGCGATGCTTCGAGGGGTAAATGTTTTGGCGGATAACTTCTGCCGACACTGGTTTTGGGGGCACAGTGCAGAAAGTGCACAAGAAGAGTGGTTTGATTCGATTTATGATATGACAATGACTTATGAGATTGTTCTTCTGGGACTTTAGGGCAGTTTGAGTTCCATGGTATGGTTGTCTGTCTTCTGAGGACTTAAGGGCTTTTAAATTCCATTACATCTGCCTATAAGCTAGTGAGGAAGAATTTTTTTTTCGAATGGTTATGATGAATGATATTGGTAAAAGGACATCATCAAACCGTTATTACATTCTCAATCGAAAAATGATGGGATTGTGTTAAGCAGACTTTGACTCCATAACACCTGTCATTTTGTTTAATTCTATTTTGATATTTCTCTGAAACTCGGTTGTTATGTGTCAACTCTAGTAAAACCACAGTTATAGTACTTATGCGTGGAGGTTTAGCCTTTTTGCATTTGACTATTTGGGTAGAAGCCTGTTTAAGATATTATGCAGGAAAATAAACAAGCATAACCGAAGTTATGATGGCATGGCCTCTGTATGGTTGTTTTTAAGCTTCCGGAGATGTGTGTTCATGTAACATAAGTTAAGATGTTTCGGTAGAACTTCGCGAGAAGTTCGATTAAATTCGCGCCCCATTATCATTTTCAAAATTCACTTGGGTAATTCACTCAGGCAACGCTAATCAAATCACGTTCAGGGGGTCAATTCCCGTTCTGTGATACTGTAAAATTAAAAGAGTTTTCACAAGTTCACTCTGATTTCGATTCTCGATCTACCTATGAAAAAATGAAAACAAATGTCAAAATCTTTCCATATGATAAGTTTTTTTATCACGGCAGTTTTATTTGTGAAGAAGTGTGAAAAAGTGATGGAAGTCAAAATTAAACGGGGACAAAGGTCTTCAGAAACACAAAACAAATATTTAATCGACTTTCTTGAGAACAGGCCTGATTTGGCCAATGACAAGTAAGTAACCTTTAATTAATATAAATATTATATTCTGCGTTGAAAATATATCAACTTAAAAAAATTTAATTTACAGATTTACAACAGCTGACGGTGCTCATACCCGTGATCATGAGTGGAAGGAACTAAGCTTCCTTCTGAACAGCTTAGGCGGTACCTTCAAAGATGGGCCGAAGTGGAGGAGCTACTGGAAAGAGTTAACGTAAGTTTAATAGATAATAATATCAATGAAACAATAATAATTTCATAATATTTTCATGTTTATACAGAATAAGTTTGCGAAGCCGTGATAGCGCCATTAAAGGACAGCGCCAGAAAAGCGGCGTTAATGGACCCATTCCTATTAAAAATCTTACGGATACAGACAGAAGGGTAATAAACATTATTACTCCAGAAGCCGTAGAAGGGGTCTCAGCAATCGTGAGCGAGATCGGATTTGAGCCTATAATCGTTAGTTTAGAGGTGCACTTAAAACTTCAGTCAATTAAAAATATATTATTGTACTCTTTTTACCAGATCCAACATGAAGAAGGTCCAGATCCTATTATTGAAGACGACGACGTGCTGTATCCTTCAGCTGAAAGAGAAGAAATTCCATCAACGTCCATTTCTATAGGCAACCGTCGAAAACGGCCAAGGCGTACATTAAATAACACCACTGACGACGCCTTGGCCGCATATAAAGAAATAGAAGAGAAGAAAATGAAGCTGGAGGAAAAAAAAAATGTTAATGGAGGAAAACAATATAATACAAAATAAAATTAACAAAAAACTGGATAAGTTGCTCCAAGCACTAATTAATAAAAAATAATTTTGACTAAATGAAATGCATTAATGTTTATTTTTCTTTTATTTTTACAATTTTTACTAAGGTCAGCTTTATTTCAATATCAAATGCCTGGCTTACTATTCTGTTGTGAATGCATCTACCTTCTTGCAAAAATTTGATTCGATGAAGAGTGCGGATCCTCTTCAGATATATCCACTTCGTAATCATATTGCAATTCGATATCCTCCAAATATGTGATTAACTTCGAACGGGTTATGACTATCCCGAAAGGAACGTCGCAAAATTGCCACTTTATTTCTAAGAAAAAAAACCCATTATTTTTG
Source organism: Rhingia rostrata (assembly GCA_949824845.1). NCBI lineage: Eukaryota > Metazoa > Arthropoda > Insecta > Diptera > Syrphidae > Rhingia > Rhingia rostrata. The sequence continues at coordinate 6,641,608 of OX463757.1, read as the reverse complement.
TTGAAAACAAAACAACAAATTAATAAATCACCTCTATTCAATACGACGCCTATTGTTTATAATGACTCTTGTAATTATTTCCGACATTTTAGGTAATAATAAGATATATATAATGCAAACACAAAAAAAACGAATGAAAACAACAAGCGCACAAATGACAGATAGGTGACAGCATTTATCATTTAGTACATTTTAGTACACATTTAGACCACTGTTTATCATGATGGGTTCGAGAATCGCATTAGGTGTGGTCGTGAAGTGATAAAATGAAAAACTGCTGTGAAAACTGAAATGATAAATTATTTATCATTTCACAGTATCACAGAACGGGAATTGACCCCCAGGTCACAATTTAGACTGACTCGCTGGTTGTCGCTTCACTTCTATTTATACCACTCTACATACTGATCTAGAAAGAGATGGCATATTCTCGGAGGTTTCCGCAGTGAAGTGGTTTTGACAGATACCACTATTCCAGTCATTCATCCCAGTGGGCGCATACAGTACCACTAATAGACACTAAATGGATCTGTTCGATTCACACATCAGGGTATGTTCGCACACTCCAACCTGGATTTATAGCAATAATAACAGGTAAAAACAAAAAGAAAATAATAAAATATTTTCGGAAAGACATTTTGCGAAGCCTGTAATTTGATTCTAAAAAGCATTTTACAGGAAACAAAGGTTTTTCTGTAAGGCTTCTTAGAAGTATTGAAAGAAGTCTTATAGAAGTAAATAACTTCCTAAAGTGCGCCAAATGTTTTTCAATATGGCAATATTGCTGGGATGAAAATTGCTTCGATAGTGGTTTATCGAAGCGAAGTTGTTAGTTGGGTAATAGGGGCCTCACACCACACAAGCCTGCATGCGCGTATAGGGATTCCGCATACAAACAGTTGTGTGATTATGCATGTTGCATGAAAGTTTTATTTGTTTTTTTTTTTATTTTCTTGCTTGTGCATGCATGTGTTTGCGAAGTTTCGTGACAAAATTCAATCAGATGTTGTTCATATTATCATTAGTATAACAACCACTGCCAGTCAGCGATAAACAGAAAAATGAATACTACGCAGTTTGCATTAATGATGTTTGGAGAAAGTGTGTGTGTGATCGTAGCCGTGTGTGCTACCGACCCTATTGTAATCTATCGAATCTGCACTCTCGGCTCAGTTGTCAGCTGAGTTGTTTTCATAAAAATAACAAAGAATAAATAAAAGAGCACTCATTTTAATATTGGTATTTTAGCACATGTAAATATTAACATATGATCTTCAAATTGACTTAAATTAAATTGACTGAGTTAGATTTAACTCGATGATAAACCGGAAAATAATATTAAATCGCATGAAAAACTTACCTTTAAACTCTTACCTGGGCTGTCAAATGTCAACCACAATGAGTTTTGTTCTTTGACGACTTTAATGAGTGGCATACGCTCATATTCCCACAGAGAATATACAAGGTGGCGCAAAAGTAATCCTTTTATCAGAAAATGCTATAAACTTTGCGATTGGCCCCTAATGTCAGTTCTGTTTTGACATTAATGTAGTAAACTCATGCGAAATACACGTTAATAAACAATTTTACGCTACACTGCTCTAGAACGCGGAATATTGGTGACTATTTATTTGAGCAATAATCGGTTGGTGACTTTGGCACAACGTGAATTTCGTCGCAGATTTCCTAGCCGTCCAACGCCTACTGGTGAAACACTGCGACGTTTAGCCGCTCGCCTCGAAGAGACTGGCACAACACGAGATGCTGCCAGGCGTGGCAGACCCCGGAGTAGCAATTCTGCAGAAAATATTGCTGCTGTAGCCGAAGATGTCATGGAAGCGCCGTCGACATCGACCAGACGACGTGCCACGCAAATGGGTATCAGTCGACGGTCTTTACAGCGAATTTTGGTACAGGATTTGAAGATGTTTCCGTACAAAGTCCAGAGGGTGCATCAGCTGTTAGCTGCTGACTGCCAAATGCGTCTAACATACGCTCAAGCCATCCTTAATCACCACCAAGAGGAAGATGATTTTTCATCAAAAATAATCATGAGTGAGCCATTACCCCACTCAAAGTCACATTTGATAGACATAATCTTCATAAAAAAATGCCAAAGAATGTTCTTTCAAATTATATTAAACATTCTCCGTTAAATTTGAATTTTCTGTGTTTTTTTCTTTAAAAAAGTTGGGAAATATAGCAAGTTGTCAAACGTAATTCGAAAACTTAGTGAGAGGTGTTTTTCACTAAGTTTTTTGGTGAAAATGGAAATATGCTCATTTCAGCTGGAGTGAGAACGTAGTATAACTCTAAAAAACTTCTGCCGTGTGTGAATTGCGTTAAAGTGCGGTTAAATTTTACCCACTAGCTAATTTTTAACATTTCTGCAGGGGTACAAAAATGGCATTTCGATGTGTCAATTGGATTGAATAGGATTTTATTTTGATACTATTTTCAATAATTTCCCAAAAGAATTGAAAAAAAATTCCTTTCTTCAAATTTTCTTGTTTTAAAATAAAACGGAATAAATTTTAGGGAAATCATCAAAAATCTTCTAATTGTTTATATGTATCAGCAACAAAAATAACTATTACAACGTCGTAAGCGTTGTAAACGTGATAAACTACAACGTGATAAATGAACTGTAAAAATTTGCATGGGACATTTTTTCCAACAATATCGAAATTTTCTCACACGAATTGGGTGTTTACTGAAATGGTAAACGTTGTAAACTTTTGAAATGCTATTTTAACATTTAATCAGTCGTTTTCACGCATTAAACGTATTCGCTTAACTGAAAAAAAAATTATGTAAAACATAATGAGAACAATAGGAGCAAAATTCTAGCAATAAATTAATCAATAAATTGAGATAAAACTCAGTGGGTTACCGCACTATTAAGTGGTTCAATTTTAGGGTCGTTCATGACACGTAGTCGTAAAATTACAATCATATTATGAAAAATACCAGCCGTATCTCTAAAAGCATCTTCAAAATGCCTAACTTTAGGCAACCTCTAAGTACTGCCTAAATGCAAAATCAGTATCTATAATGGATTTTCACATCTAGGCAACGTTGCCTAAAGGCCGCCTAACTTGGGCGCAAGCTAACTATGCCTATAGGCCACCTTTCTTTCACTTTATTTTCATTTTGACGTATTCGAGAATTTCAATTTGAAAATTTATTTTGAGACTATGTGTGGTCATTTTCAAGTTAAACTAATTTAATAAATATGGACTCAAGCTTAATTTTTGTTTGTGAACTTAATTGTACTGAATATTATAAATTCATACATGCCAAAAAGTAGGAGACCAAAAATTTGAAAATCAATGAAACTATTAAATGGGAAATATTTTAGGCAAAAGTATATACTTTATAAATTCAATATGGTGAAGTTAATCAATCTTGTGCAATCCGATCTTAAAGGATCAAATAGTGGTGGTCACATTTCTGCTGATATTCAAGTGGTGGCTGCTATAAGATATTGGGGGCGAAACGAGGTAAATTATATTACCATAATATTACAATATAATTGTTTAGAAAATAACAATAATTTCTTTTAGATGCAAGACGATGGAGCTGACATTCATAGCTTTAGCCAATTTTCTGTAACCTACACATAAGATTAAATAAATTCAATTCAATTACATTTACGCCTTGCGTTAATTGTAATAGAGATGCAAAGACATTTGCCTCGAAGAATCCGCAATTTGTACATGCCTACAACAATGTCTGATAAAATAAAGGATACAGGAAATAAACAAGTCCCGAAAAGTATGTAGATTGCTATAGAAAAGACTTCAACCATATAATAGTTCCAAAAAAAGATGATCTAGCCGGCGTTTGCTCGGGGATGAGTGCTATGTTACTCCAACATTCTGTTTACTATATTGAATCCTAAAACCAATTGCAAAATACAGCAATTACATTGTTAAATATATCACGCAGAGTATTCAATAAGATGTGCTATTCTAAAATAAACATCTATTAAGGCCGTGTGTCAATTGCGTTAAAATGGGGTTTAACTCTATCCACTGGCTAATTTTTGACATTTCTGCTGGTGCTTTCCATCTCTGTCACCCCTCAGTAGGTATATCAAATGTCAAAAATTGGCCAATGGATACTTTTTAGCGAGCTGTTGAGCCAGTTAAAATTTTGGAAAGCATTTGCAGAAATGTCAAAAATTAGCCAGTGGATAAAGTTTAACCCCAATTTTAAAATTAGACAGTGGATAAAGTTTAATCCCAATTTCAGGCAACGTTGACCAGAGAGAACATAAATATTTATACCTCCGAGACACCGCCTAAGGAGATCTAATATATACGGCTGTACATCTCCAATTCTCCTTTAATGCTGATACGACAGAGCCACTACATATTTTTCATGTCTTGTTCATGTACCAGTTTCTCCTCCATCAATGAACACTTCCTAATAGTACTAGATTATTGAAACCATCTTTCGCGTTTCATTCCCGAACAATTCCACAAGCTTTTGACAACTGCGGATTTTCTTTCTTTCATCGCAGAACAGTCAAACCGAACGTACGTACTTGAAATTTTATTTCTTGTAATTTTTCATAAAATAAATGAAATTTTATCAAACTTTTCATTAGTATTTGCTAATCAATAAACGAATTTCATTTATTTTGAAAATTTTCATGTGTATCCCTTGTGATGTGTCAAATATATTTGGATTTCTCTAACCATGTTTATTTTTTCGCCCACAGTAGTCGGTTTACAAAAGTGATAAAATGGTGAACGGACGTATCCCATCCGTCTTCTCGAAGACCTATGTTACCCCACGTCGTCCTTATGAAAAGGCGCGTTTGGATCAGGAGTTGAAGATCATCGGCGAGTATGGTCTACGTAACAAGCGCGAGGTCTGGAGAGTCAAGTATGCCCTTGCCAAGATCCGTAAAGCTGCTCGTGAGCTCCTTACTTTAGACGAGAAGGATGAGAAGAGATTGTTCCAAGGTATGTTTTTCGTTACCATTGGTTAATCCCGTGTGTGTTTGATTGTGATGATTTACTTTATAAATAATACAATTCTGACACTTCTTGGCAGAAATAACTTTGTTGAAAGCAATTCGCTGAAAATGTCACATTCATCCTCGTGCATTTAGATTTGTGTGCAAGACTAATTGAAATTTTCTTCGCCTTTAGGTAACGCTCTCCTCCGTCGTTTGGTGCGCATTGGTGTGTTGGACGAATCTCGCATGAAGCTCGATTACGTTTTGGGTTTAAAAATCGAAGATTTCTTGGAACGTCGTCTCCAGACTCAGGTCTTCAAATTGGGATTGGCCAAGTCTATCCATCATGCTCGTGTTTTGATCCGTCAAAGACATATCCGGTAAATATCCATGAAAACTCGGGACAGGACTGTCCTTTGAGAGAGATTCTTATGGTTTGTTCAGTAAGACCACTTGGAAGTCGAACAGTTTATTGCTGTACCGGCTTTCAACGTCTTTAGGTATTTGCTCATTCATAGCAAATCGATTGTAAGTGCACTGAACTTGATTTCATTTAGCAGCTTCTGTTACAATATTTGGGTATCAATTTCTAATCGTTTGTTTTTTTTTTTTTTGCAGTGTCCGCAAACAGGTGGTGAACATCCCATCGTTCGTTGTGCGTCTGGATTCCCAGAAACACATTGACTTCTCCCTGAAGTCGCCCTTCGGTGGTGGCCGTTCTGGTCGCGTGAAGAGGAAGAACATGAAGAAGAACCAAGGTGGTGCCGCCGCAGCTGAAGAAGAAGAAGATTAAGTGAATGGCAACGGAAGACAGTTGGATGCTGTCGGAAATTGTGTATCCTTGACGATAATAAAAGTTTTCTAAAATTTAATTGACTTGAGTTCTTTGTTGTGGATTGCAGGAGGTGTGACGGTCGTGCACTGTATCTTTGGACACAATGGGGTTGGGTCCAAATGATGCGTTCTGATTATTCCGATAATAGAAATATGGCTTGATGGTACCTATTAGTCCTAGTTTTACAAGAAATGGTGTATCAGATTGATGTACCCTCGACGATAACTTTCTGGAACGAAATCGTCTTATAATTGGCTTTCAATATGATCCGTCGCGCATTTGGGGTTTGTAGAGCAATGTTCTTGGTTTCTTTTGCTAAACCAATAGGGCTTATGCCAATGGAGTTTTGGGGGCATATTGGATTCTGGTTTTGCGATGTGAATCGTTTATGTGTTGTAAAAGTCGCTAATTACTTGCGTCTGTCTAGGTGGCGAATGGCTCAGGGCTAGGTAATAGTGGCTAGAGAGTTTGAGACCAATTCCTACTCTGACTGTATATGAGGAAGAATGAAGGAAAATATTATACAGTTGGGTTCGATGATTGAAACTTGTGATACCCCACAATCGCAACGCTGGCCTTTGAGGTGGTTACTTGAATTTTAATGTGGAATTGTCTGTTTGTTGAAAACTATCTGGATGGTTCACAATGTTGGTGGAGGGGGGTAAGTTGAGCGAGGCTATTTTCGATATATGGCCATTCCTCAATACGCCGTCGAAGGCTTTCTTTACGTCTATAAAGCTTATGCATCGTTCTGCGCGATATCATTTCGCAGATGGGCGGTGGAAAGGCCTCTCCCAAATCTTGATAGGAAGAGATGGCCACTATCGGATTCTCTTTAGGTGAGATGATGTGTGTCGTTGTTGTTGAACCTGGCCCTCGACCAACATGCCTCTTGAATTAGCTTGGTCCTCAGGTAACTTATGTCTGAACTACGGTTGATGCTGAGGATATAGAAGAACAACTTCTGCAAACGATGACGAACAATATCCCGCTGTCAGGCAGAGCGAACCATTCACCATTGGCGAAGACTGCGAAAACTATTATACAACCGACTTAAGCCTAAGCATGGCTGTCGGAAATGACGGTCTTTGGATTAAAGTATGCCTTAAAAATGAAACCAAAACATCGTTGACCAAAACTTTAAAATGAATCAGGTACAGAGGCAAAAATCTCTTAAAATTACTTACAAGACCCTATCTATCCTATGAAGTACCTACAAGATTCAACCACGAACTATATGAGCTTTACATAGACATAGAAGAGATCTAAAAAACTCCGACTTTTACGATGATTAGGAGAAGGCACCAATACTCCGACTCACAGTCTTAACGATTCCCAGCCAGATTTGGGACGCAGTAGATGAAGACCTTGCCTTTAGTGGCTCGCACAAGTAGAAACCGACCTCAACCAACTTGAGTCTTGAAGTAGATATGTACGTAAGTGGAAGCAGTAAGTTAAAGACCTGGCTAAGAGGAGAGACATGTTAGTTGAGGCCCAGGTTCATTTCGGACTGTTGCGCAACTTATATTCGTATATTCACCAGAAATTAAATTGCAGAGCTAGCAATTACCTCGATTGATCTAGAGATGTTGTTGTAGCTCTATATTTAAGATTTGCCTCACCTGAGATAAAAAATATAAAAAAAAATGTCAACAGAATCACGGGAATTTCAAATCATAGCAGGCTTGCCAAACTATTTCAATTATCAAATCAATTTGGTTGTGATTTTCAATTGGAAAGCAGAGATAAGGAAAGGAAGAAGAAAATAAACGAAAAAAGAAAATAAAAGAAAAAATAAATAAAAACGCAAAAGAAACCATCGAATATAAGAACAAAACGTGCCTTACAACGGGGACAATAATCCATTACAGTTATTTTAATACAAATGTATGTTATTAATGATTTTTATACTTCAGAAATGTTCGGAGACATTTTATTTCATTTGGAGCCTCTTCTATGCGAGCAGGACACCGCGAGCCATAACGTTGAAAACTGATTCGGAATCAGTAACAATTTATGGCCCGGTTGTTACCAATAACGGTAATTGAATTTTTGACATTCTATTTTCGGATTTCAAATGTTTTTCTCGTTTCAACTGCTGCACATGTGGCTCCTCCTGCGCATAATTCATCGAATGAAGGCAATATCCTCGAATTTAATGACGAAGAAGACGAATATATTGACCAGGATTTGATAGAATACGAAGACTATGAGGATGACGATGACGAAGAAGTAGGTGAATATTTGCAACAAGGCCAATACAACGTTGCATATACCACCGAATATATTCCAAGAAGTGAATTGTTTGCAGAACCTGAGTTTGTCGTTTCAAGGACTGTGATACATGGCGTGAAGAGAATCCTGTCGAGATGAACAATCAAATATCGTAGTTGAGACACAGCCGATGCTGAGTATATGAAAGAACCACTTCTGCAAAATGTTAAATAAGTAAAATTTGGTCGGATGAAAATTTTGAATGTAGAATGGAATTTCAGTTTGAGTTGGTGGTCTCTTTAGTCTTGAATGGCTCCGGAGACTAAGATTTAAAGATTTAAAGACTTATGTCGATGGCCAGAGTGAGAGAGAATTAGCACCAAAATTCGCAGACCTTATGTATCTCCAGCAACATCTTCCATATAAGCCACACAAACTTGATGTCAGCAACTGGAGGCAGTTAAACAGCTGACTTTCAAAGAGTATAAAACTACATACAGTACTCATCAGAGCTAAAATTGTTGTAGCCGTTTCAGATACTGGCGCCTGGCGGTAAGCCTTCAATCGCATGTGTCGACTGTGCTGTTGTTTGATGCTGGGGTAGCTATGTGATCACTGGGGTATTAATATCAGAACCCAACATAGAAAAGTTTCGTTGTATGAGATGCGCACCCTATCTAGTTCTATACTCTTTGGTAAGACTGAAGAGTATAGAACAAGTAAATAGGGCAAGCCGTTGTGTCCGAACGTAGAATTATTTTTTTAGGTCCAATATGTAGTAAGTACAAAAATTGAGGCTTCATCTCTTACACTACTTTAACAGGTGCTAAAGTTTAGGCTTGTTTATTCCATTTTACTAAAAAGTTGTCAATTTTTCGAAACAGAACATCCAGGCATTATTTTGGTCCGAGAATATATCATTCAAATTGATTATTGTGTACCATTTCATAACTTCATTAGGTCCCTTTGTGTCTTCCCCTCCATTTGGTCTGAAAAAAAAACATCCGTTAAGCTTTGTTAACATCTTGCTGGGCTTTGTCCAAGAAAAAAATAGCACTCATAACCTTGTAAAATTAAGTCAATCACATCTCATCAGATATGACCACCACCACTCTCTTAACTATCTTATCGGTCAGAAATATTTCTATGCTTCGCCCACAGCAGCGAGAAGGAAAACCATCATCCATGTAGCCTTAGATGAACTCTCCCATGCACACTCAGGTGTTCGATTCTAGTAGCCAAACGTCAGCTTATGACGGTATTAACTTAAAAAACTAGTAATGGTGTCTAAATTACACCGAGACTGCCATTCCTCCAAATTGAATCTCTCTATCCACAACCGGCTGGTGTTTAACATGGTCTGGTCAACTCGATTACTCCATCACCCAACTACAAACACACCAAGCAAAGTGTTTCTTTAGCCGAAGTCTAGCCGAAGCTCGGTAAAAAGTAAGTCGCGACTCGATTTCGCACATTGCCAACAAAATTTTCAACAAATACAAAGCTGGATGTAGAATCGGGATTGCCTCTGGTATTCATGGAAACAGTAATGTTGCTTCAGGTAAGAAAGTCTGTTGTGCTGATGTGCAAATTGAATGTCGCCTATTTCACTGCATTTTTGAAGTTGAATTGAATTTTTAATAATACTAAGGGTTCGAGAATTCCTTAGACCAGCGTTTTACAAACTATCTTACGGGAGTATATCATGGTCTGGCATTTGATGATATTGAGCTCCAGAAAAGTTTTGTTGCCACCAGGTTAAAAAGTTATTTAAATCTGTTTAAAGTGAAGTGCTTATTAACGGACTCAGTGGGATAAACGGCTGCGCAGAAGGTCTGGATTCCATTCCCAGCCGAAGCAACACCTAAATGATTTTTCACTGTCCCTCCTCTCGTGATGATCTGACAAATCACCCGAGTAGTATCAGTTGTCAAGAGAAGCTTATCTCAAATTCGCCCTTCGACGTCGGCATAAAGCAGGAGGTCCCACCATCGTGCAAAAAGTACACACGCACACATGAATGGTTGTGAGAAAGCTCCGCCCTGGGTACTAACGAGGCTGTTGCTCCAAAAATGTGTATTTTTTTTTGTAACTATCGGACACTGGTCTCATCCAATCGGATTTGACTTGATTAACGATAACTGCGAGTGCTGATAACAAGAAGAAACGAAAAGCATCAACAAAAAAAACAGCCACTAAAAACAGGCGAACCTATAAGTTGCAGACTTAGGGAAGAAGTCTTATGTTTACAAGACATTAGCGAATACAATGTAACGATTCGCATCCAGGAAGAATTCGGAAGGAAAAAGATGACATAGCTAAAGATTGCTTCTTCGAGCTTTTTGACAAAACCGTTGAGCGACTACTGAAGTACGATGTTAAAATCATGCTGGGAGATTTTAACGCAAAGGTGGAAAGAGTATACATATTTAGCAGTATTGTCGAAAAACACAGCCTACACGACAAATTGTCTGGCAACGGACTTAGGGTAAATGAATTTGCTGTGGAAAGAAATGGCAGTATAGACAGCATACGGTTTCCTCACCTCGATATTCATAACGGGACGTGGCGGTCTTCAGGTCAATCAAATAGATCAATCACATTGCGATAGACAAGAAACACTCATCCAGTATTTCGGATGTCCGAACACTCCAATACAAATTGCGAACAGAATCCTGTCGAAATGAATACGGAAAAGCCCTCTAGTTGCGCACTCCAAGTTGGTTGAGATCGGTTTATATTCATGCGTACTACTTAAGGCGAGGTCTTCCCCCACTGCGTTTGACGTCTGGCTTGGAAATCAAAGACTGCGTCCTAGCAACATGTTCTCGTGTTCTTAAACGTCCAATGGGGAGTGCTTTTTTTACTAGGGGTATGTCGGTGTACAGCTTGCATAGTTCTTGGTTGGATCTTTGTCTCTATAACCCTTCAACGCAAACGAGAAAGAATTATCCAACGATTTCTTCGTCCACTTAGGGTTGATTGGATATGGGATGATCAGGGTCTTATATAGAATCTCCTTAGTTATTCGAGTTAGGGATTTACTGCGAAGAACCCCAACAGCGGTTGGCAAGAGTTCTATTTCTGGCGAGATGTTGTTATCAGAGTTGATAGCGGAGACGAGGTAGACAAAGTCCCGTACTACCTCAAAGTTATATCTGTAAATGGTGACGTTCTGTCCAATTCATCGATGTTGTATGTCCATTCGTGTTGACAGCATATACTTCGTCTTGCTCTTATTTACTGCTAAGCCTATTTTTACCGCTTCCTTCTCCATACTAGCAAACGTGGCTATGACATTACGTTGGGTCCTACCAATGATGTCAATATCGTCGGCGTATGCTAGTAGTTGTACAGATTTTTGAAAATTGTGCCTCTGGTGTTGGCTCGTGAGGTTTGCACAATCCTCTCAAGAATCAGCTTGAAGAAGTCACATGACAGCGCATCGCCTTTGGTAAATCCGAATATGTCGGTGACCCTGATGGAGCAGCGAGAATTCTCCATCGTCATCCTACACAAACGGACGAGTTTGGGCGGTATACCAAAACGAGACACGGCTCTGTATAGTTCGTCTCTATCAATTCTGTCGTATGCGGCTTTGAAATCGATGAATAGGTGATGTCTATCGACTTGGGTTTTTTCCAGGATCTGACGAAGTGTGAAATTGATCGTTTCAGGCGGTCACACATTACGGCAGATAGGATCTTGTAGGGGATGTTGAGGACAATTATGCCTCTGTAGTTGGCGCATATTTAGAGGATCCGCTTGTTTGTGGATCGGGCAAACGTGCCGAGGATTCATTCTTCATGCATACTTTCATCCGATTAGATTTGGCTTATGGGTTGGTGAATGTTACTTACCAAGTAATCTCCGCCGGCTTTATAAATTTTGGCGGGAGGGCCACCATTTCCAAAACAGCCCTGCTGATTTTTGTTATGATTAACGTGAGTGATAATGCATGTTAGGTCTTCAAAGTCTGTACCACAACACGGATTTTGAAGACCTAACTTCATTATCACTCACGTTATAATGACGGCCTTAGGCCTGAGTTTTCAGGGGGTCTGGCAGACCTTAGAACCTCTTCAGTAATAAGAGCGTTGGAAACTGTTTTTTTTTTCGTATGTGACCTTGAAGTGGGTATTGAAGGCTGTGACGATGCATATTTCACTGTTGAAAGATTTGTCGTTGACTATTACCTTTGGGTAGGAGATTTTTTTTTCTTTTTGCCTATAATTCTGAAAGCTCCAGAGCCAGATTCTGTCCAATAGCTGCTAATTTAACCATATTCTGGTCTTGTATTCAATTATTTTTTTCAGGAGTCAAATTTTGGATGAAACTAGGACAGCTCTCTGTATTACCTATTAACTCTGTTGTATGTGTAATGGTAAATGTTTTTCAAGCGTTTGTCCATCAATTTGCTCTATTGCCCTGCATGTAGGCGGATTTTTGTATCTTTTTAGAGCTCGTTATACTAGCCGAGTGTGTATCCTGGCAACCGTCGACAACTGCCTTGAAATTTGCGATTAAATTGTCAAAATGTGCATTAGATATGGTCGTTCGCGGGAGTTGACGGTAAAGGAGGGACAAGTTTAGATCCTCCCTTAATGGGTGCCAATATATATATGAAAGACATTACATTCTCGGGTTCTTGAAAGCAGATATTGGATTGTTTTAGACATTTTTAACGTGAGAGGTTAAGTCGAAAGAAGTGGAGAAGTCTGTTGGAAATGTCTGGACCTCGAAATTCTGGTTAATGCGGTTTGAACTTAGAAATTGGTCTAAAAAGGAGGCACCTCTAGGGAAGCTGGTAAAAGTCGAGGTGATGTTTTCAAGTAGAGGGTTATGTGACTGTTGCCAGGATTCGTTAACGTTATGCACCGAGTCGCCCCATGTTGGACTTCTAGCGTTGAAGTCTCTTCCGATGATAGCCCCGTGAAAGGAGTTGGCAAGTTTTTCTTTTTTGAACACCTCGCCGCTAAGCGGGGATGTACGACTGTTCAAGGGGAAGTAGATTGAGCTAACTAAATTTTTTTGTTGTTGTTGGATTCAATAGAAGTGATTATAATGACACTCGGGAGTATAGTGAGGTCCCAATCTTCAACGTCGTATTGTCTTTGATTATTCCCTGTAGTTGGTCGTTACGTAGAATGTGAAAAGAATTGAGGAAGACCTTGTGTCTACCAATGCAAGAACGTTTCTTGGGTAACGCTATAGAAATATTCCTTGCATTGGGGATCTTAAGTTGTACTATGATGCATCAATGACGAAATGTGGAGCCTTCATAAAGAGAAACAACATTTCATCACTTTTTTTTATAATAATTCTTGCAAGGAATGCATGAGGTAATACTTACTCTAGAGAACAAAGTAAACCAAAACGCAAACAAAAATCAAAATTCATTTCACACGCTAAGTAAAAAAAAAAAAAAACAATATAACGACGATGAAGAAGAAATGTCTTTGCATCTATTCCCTGCAATAAGAAGAGTCTGTTCATATCATTGAAAATATTCACCAATCACATCACTTACCTTTTGAACTCTTCTTCATATTTCATTTTTTCAAACTCAAAGCGTTCTCTTGCCAATTCAAGATTCGCCTGTTTGATTCGGCGCATCTCTTTTATTTCTTCTAATAGTTCCTGTCCAAGTTGTAGCTTGCTTTGCTCTAATTCAAGAATTTCACTCCTTGTAACTTCATTACTTTTTCGTTGAGATTTCATTTCGAAATCATTTTCCAGATCTTCCGTACAGGTATTTGTTATCTTCAATGTATTTGGCATTGAAGAGCTGAGTGCGGGAGCGGGAGCTGGTAGTATAAATGGGAAGCTATTTATTGTATGTGCACGACGAACGGGCACCTCCTCTTCAAAGATAATATTCATTTGTTTCATATAAGGCCAAGCTATACGCCCACGGCCTCGACCTGTCCTTTTATTCATGTTGTGTTTGGCAAGGATCTTGACATAAGTTGCCTTCATATTTTGGAGTTTTTTTTCTAGAGCAAGTGCACTAAATTTGTAGCCATACTTGGCCATAACTGTAGCTATGTTGGTAAAAACCACTCTTCTACGAATTTTAGGATTTCGAATATCATCCTTTAGTTTGGCACACTCTTCAAGAAAAAGAACGACAGCTTCGTGATCCATGGAAGATTCTAAAAAAAAAAAAAACCCGAAAATACATTGGTAGACAAATTTCCATGTGCATTTGAACGAGTAAGTAAAGTACTTACGAGTAATACTACACGTCGGATCATTTACCATATTTGAAATGTATCGTGCAGCAAAGTCTTCGTCTGAAAGTAAAGTAATCACGCTTTTAAGATTTGCAAATGATGTCAAGAAGTTATTTGCTTACCCGCCTGCATTCGGAGGCATATCTCCTCACTATCATCAATGACATATTCTGCGTCATTTAAATGTATCTTTATTTTCATTTTGATTTTACTTAATAGATATATTTTGGTATTTATTTATTTTTTTGTTGCTGTTAGAAATCAGAAATTTCAAAATAAATCTGCCCTGACTGATCAGCGATAATTTTTGTCTTGATTTGTCAACCATTTCCTTACAAATGTCACCTGACTAAAATGGACGAGTACAGTACTATTCTTAGTTCCGGAACGCAGTCATTTTCGTGAAACATCACGGTCTGTTCTTTTGTGGTGTATTCCATTGGTAATATTAGAGTTTAATCTAAAATTTAATATATTTTTATCAGCGGGACACGATTTCAGATTGATTTTTACCCTTTATACAACGTTCTCACTTCAATTTCCCATACAAAATCAAATTTCCGTAATGTGAAAATACCATCACATTTCTGGGAAATGTGGTTTCTAATATTAAAAATGAAGAGGTCAAACAAACGAACCTTTTTTCTTTGGAATGACACAGCTAAAATGTCAAATTGGAATTCAAATGACAAAATAAGGAGGAGCTATCGTAAGGGCCCAGTTATTTCTTTCATTGAACAACTTCATTATTACTCAACACATGATGGAATCGAAATGTCACCCCCATAGAACCTGTTAGAATTATTGGAAAATTTTGTTTCAGTTCAGTGGAATGGCAATCATTACTTTACTAAAATAAGGGCCCAGTTATAGCTATCATTGAACAACTTCATTGGATCACAACACATGATGGAATTGATATGTCAACCCATAGCTTCTTATAGGAGTTATTGGAAAATTCCGTTTCAGTTCGGTGGAATGGCAATCATTACTTCATCGAAAAATAAGAAGTGATTTTCTGCGAAAAATAAAATTAGAAATAAAAACATTTTAAGATAATCACGTTCATAAGCTTTGATTTGACACCAATCCGCTTATGGTTGGATTTATAAAAAAGCCGCAAGAAGTAAAAGAAAATGTCCATTGAGGGTTTTCAATGATTGGTATAACTGGGCCCTAAAAATGTAAGCATTGGAAACTCCATCCCAAAAAAAAGTTCTTATTCGAGTCTGCTATTTATACAACAATTCATGGTACATTTATTGCTCTGTGTTTGCGGATATTATATCGTTCAGAACCTCCTCGGAGTATTCCATTATAATATCGTCAGGGTCGACAACATATGAAATCCGGTATAGAATTATTTTATAAAGCTGATCTCCTATGCTAGTGTTTGAATAACGACACAAATGTAAGAGCTCTGTGTGTATTATTTTGATAAATTCAACTCTTTTGAGGATTTCAACAACAAACATGAAACTAAGGCTAATTGCGTTAAAACGATAGCGACTTCAGAATTTTATTTTGGTCAACAGCTTGCCAAAATGTATCTTGTTACTATCTGCTGAGGAGTGAGAGTGACGGAAAGCAGACTCGTAGATTATTCGCGCCATTACCGGTTTCAAAGGAAATTTATGCCTGAAACACAATCAAGCTTTGGAGCTTTGCCTACTCCCAACTGCTTTGCACACGCTTTGACATATTCACTTGCTAAGCAGTTCAACTTCTGATACAAAAATGGCGAAAATCATTAAAATCTCTGCTTAAAATATCATACTCCACAACAGGCACGTTAGTACCCAGGGAAGAGCTTTCTCACAATCATTCAAGTGTGCGTGTGTACTTCTTGCACGAAGGCGGGACCTCCTGTTTTATTCGGACTCCATACGGCGAATTTGAGATAAGCTTTTCTTGACAATTGATACTGCTCGGAACGTTTGCCAGATTATCACTAGAGGAGGGCCATTGAAAAATCATTTAGGTATTGCTACGGCTGGGAATCGAACCCATATCTTCTGCGCTGCAATTCATCTCACTAACCACTGAGCGCCACTGAGCCCGTCAAAGCATATTGCCGGGGGCCGGGGGCTTTTTTTTAAATAGCTTTAAAAATTTGTGTAAAATTGCAAAATAAGAACAGGACAAAGTATAAGCAAAATAAAATTATTTAGAGTTGTTGACACACAACATCTCGTCAGAAATAAAACGAAGATTTACTCTTGCCAACCGCTGTTTCTTCGGGCTAAGAAGGCAATTCGGTAGTAAAGCCCTCACTCGAACTACTAAGGAGATCTTATATAAGACCCTGATCATCCCAGTCGTGCTCTACGGCGCTGTAGCATGGACCGTCTCAAAAGCGGATGAAGAAATCCTTGGTCGATTTGAGAGGAAAATTCTTCGAAAAATCTTCGGTCCCGTTTGCGTTGACGGGCTATGAAGACGAAGATTCAACCAAGAACTATACGAGCTGTACAGCGACATTCCCCTGGTCAAAAAACTCCGCATTGGACGTTTGAGGTGGCTAGGACATGTAGAATGAATGGAAATCAATACTCCGGCTCGTAGAGTCTTCGATTCCCAGCCAGACGTCGGACGCAGTAGAGGAAGACCTCGCTTTAAGTGGCACACACAAGTAGAAACCGACCTCAACCAACTTGGAGTGCGCAACTGGAGGCAGCTAGCTTAGGACCGGGCTAATTGGAGGGTGTGTTGGTTGAGGCCCCTGTTCATTCCGGACTGTAGCGCTACTTAAGTAAGTAAGTACGTCATTTACGTAAGCAGTCTTTTGGGCGTTCATGAAGCATTCGACTTAGAATCTCTCTTTTTTTTGTATTCAAGTTTGTGGATTTTGTTTATTTAGGACGTGTGTCAATTGGGGGTTAATGGGGGTTAAACTTTATCCACTGGCTAATTTTTAACATTTCTGCGGTTGTTTTCCACCTCTATCGCCTCACATTAGGTATGTCAAATGTCAAAAATTAGCCACTGGATACATTTTAGCGACCTGTTGAGCAGGTTAAAATTTTGAAGTCTCTAGTCAGCATACTAATGTAAAAAATTTTCCAATGGCTAAAATTTTAACGCAATTGACACACGGAGTTAACGTAAATATAAAAATAAAAACAATTTTGGTACATTGATTTGGATTCTACAAAGCTTTCCAAAATAGAAGCTACAATTCACATATATGCCATCCCTCGATGTCAATCGAAAACTAACTAATAAAATAAAGTTTGCCTTGAATACGTCCATCGTAAAACACAAAGATGCAACTGACTGTTTACAATACAAACAATTTAAAGACGTTAAAAGTAAAACGCGTTGGGACTTGAAGCAGAGCGAAGTTTAAGCAATTTTATCTCTCATCTATATGTAGTAATTAATTTGTTATTTCCTAGGTATATAAATTCATTATGATGATTAACAACAACTTAGATGAAACTAATAACCTGCCAACACCGGTTCAGAGTCATCCATCCTTGGGCAGTCGAGGTAAAACGTTCAAATCCTGTCTATATGAAAACAACGTTGCAAAGCAACTACAAACGTCTGACGAAAAAAAAACTGTTGTTCGACATCATTCTTACAACAAAAGTCGACAACTTCAAAGTCCCGCCCATAAGCTTGTGCTCTCTGCATAGAGTGACTTCTTCTACGCCTTGTTTCCCAGCGGCCAGATGGAAGCTACGTCCACTGAAGACGTGCTGCAAGACGTCGACGGACCGACACTTATGTTAGTCATTGACTTTGTGTACACCGTTAATATTGAGCTTTGCAGTGCAGCGATCGAGACTATCGTGCACGCTCCAGGTCAAAGCATTAATAACGGTCTGTTGCAATTTCATTGCCGAACAGATTGCTGCCACCAACTGCTTGGGAATAGCAATTTTCGCCGAACATCATGGTTACACCGGCCTTCAGAAAGCATCAGAAAAATTTGCATTGAGGCACTTTGATGAGGTGTCTGTGGAAAAGGAATTTTTGCAGCTAAACCCGAAGTAGTTGTGTAAATTAATTTCAAACAATAACCTTCGGTCATCCTCGGAGGAAAAGGTATTTCTCAGTATGGTGGCGTGGGTGGGATATTACAAAAAAAAATCGCGAAGAACAAACCTATAGTCCTCTGTCTCATGTGCGCTTCTCGATACTGGCACCAAGTTTCATAATTGAGCGTAAGACCTCTCTGTGTCGGAGCATTAAATGATTCAAGCTGATATGCAAATTGTACGAATGGCATTTACCTGAGAATTATATCGAACAGTCGTTGCCGAGGAAAAAGGACTAACAACTCGCTTTTACAAGTGGCTTTCATTCACACGACTTGAAAGTCCAGACATTTTGTTCAAAAGTAAACTTTTGGATGTTTGAGAAGTTTCGGAGGAGTAGAACTGATTACCAAGATGGCAGCTGTAAGGAACATGCTTATCATAGCTGGAGGCAAATGTGACTGATTCCCGATCTACCCCCAATGCGACTAGCTCGATGTTTTCCTGGGATATGTGAACTAAATGGGGAACTATACATCGTTGGCGGTCGCGGATTAAACTTTGAGTGGGTATGCTCGGTGGAGAAATACAATTTTTCCAAAAGGGAATGGCAAGAGGTGGCATCGATGAACGAGCCATCGGATACATTGCATATTACCTTGCTGAAAGGATTGTTGTATGTGGTTGGCGATGACAGCACGACAATAGAATGCTATGATCCGAAATGTGATAAGTGGACACAGCTCAATTTAAACAGGAGAAATCCACCCTGTTTAGCATCGTTGGGGTTCGTGGATACATTTACGCGGTAGGGGCTACTATAAAAAAAAAACGGAGCACAACCATTGAACAAAAGTCGAGTGGACGAACAAATGGAAGACGCTTGCACCGACGTTGCCTCATAATTTAAACTGTGCCTCGTCTAATTTGATAACCTTGTAGATTTATTTTAAGACGACTTTTGTATGTAAATAAACTTTTGTAGTCATTAATTGCCTTGTAGTCTTGTTCTGCAACAAAATTGGTTATTAGGATCCGAAGACATTCTTTTAAAATGTCCTTACGAACTGATTGATACCCTATCAACAAAGTAGCAGACCTTAACGAATCATCTACATCGGATCAACCTCACGAGCCCCTAGGATATGGAATTCTTTCACTGAAGGACGTGTCTAAAGGATGGGAGGCTGCATTGTCTCGTAAGCCCGTTAACTAAATTCATTAGTAAATTTCTGAATATACACCTTCACCTCACATCAAATCAAAATGCTCAGAAATGGAATAAAACGAGATTTATTTAAGCATTAATTTGAAGCCCCTACACTCATATTCCTATTCACTTACGTAGAGTTACAGTCTGAGTGGTCCTCCGACTCCACAAAGTTTATGCTATCTAACATACTTTTATAAAATATTTGGAAAGTACATAAGTTCCAGAAAAACACTCTCCCACGACCTATTTCGTCCAAGAAACCTTTGGAATGTCAAAGTGCTCAGTCAGAGAGTCCAAGTGCTCATTGAATTTTTCCACCCGTTGCTTGTGAGTAAGTGATGCCTTCTCCAAAATTCGTTTGGTTTGCTGCCAAGAAGAATATTTTGAGTTATTAAAATAGTTCATCGACAAAAATAAACACTGTTACCATTTTCTCTTGCATTTGTTTAAATGATTGTTCAGCCTTTGTTAACTTTCGTTCGGGGCGTTTTGCTGCTTCTTCCACAGCTAAAGATGCTGCGACTGCTTGTTGAAGTTTCTTCTTTTCTTTGTTCCTCTTTTTCTTTTTCTTTTCTGAGCTGTCGTCGATTTTTAACTTTAGTTTATTTTTTTGAGCACAATCGTATTCGTCGGACATTGTAAAATTTTTTTCGAAATAGGAACAGGAAAACAAATATAAATTGTAAAATCTATACAAGTAATTTGACTGACAGGTGTTGTGATGTTATTGTATGAGTTAAGTCAGGTTTTTTGGGAAATACTGGTATATGGCGGATGAGTACGTTCAGTACAAGTGCTGATTTCTGCAGAGTTTTTTTTACAAAAATTGAGCATAATATTTACTAGAGAATTCAATTTTTCATGCAACGTAATTTTACTACGTACGAAAGATTTTAACTAAATAATGCGTAACCCTATTGATCGAATATTGTTCCTATTTTTTTCTTTTCGTTCTCCATCATTTCTTTCAGTTTAGCGCATATGTTTGATGTGTGGATGATGTGACTGATTAAATGTGAAAATAGCATTTCAAATATTTATTTGAAATTCCTGTGAGAAAATTCCGATTGTGTTGGAAAAGATTTCCCATACGAATTTGGACAGTTAATTTATCACGTCGTAATTTTATCACTTTTACAATGTTTATTACGACTATCCGACGTTGCATGAATACCCCTTACATTTTTCCCATATTTATCTTCCTTTTTAATGCATTTAAAAGCAGACATATAAATTTAACACATAAATTTCCGTTTATGTGAGTGTTTACTCCACATTTACAACTGAAATGTTTGCATTTTGCAGAGTGAGGGAAAGTAATTCAGTTTCACAGCAGAGTAAATGACGTGATGTAGTCTACTCGATTAACCACGCGTAGTAGACATTTACTACCTGCATATAGAATGTTAAATCCCAAATTCCATAGACATTTCCATATGTCCATGGAGGGGGATGTTAACGGTACGGTGACGGTCAAGATTTCACCTTTTCTCGGTTCACTCATTATCTTTTTGAATAGTTTTATACGTAATCCATTGACCGTCCATAAAATGCTACCCTCGCTTCAAAAATGAAGGGCTCAGTGGGGCGATGGTTAGTGCGATGAGTTGTCGCGCAAAAGGTCTGTGTTCGATTCTCAGCCGTAGCAACACTTAAATGATTTTTCCCTGACCGTCCTCTCGTGATGATCTGACAATTCATCCAAGTAGTATCAATCATCGAGCAAAGCTTATTTTGAGTTTGACGGAGTCGGCATAAAACAGGAGGTGCCGACATCGCGTAAGAAGAACACATGCATACATGATAATGGTTGTGAGAAAACACGGTCCTGGGTACTAACGAGCCTGTTTCGCAAAAAAAAATATTTTTTGTGCGAGTTATATATGTGGGAAATATGGACTACAGCAAGGCCAAAAGTCTGTGACATAGAAATATTTGGATCTGAAATTGTTAATTGCCATGACATTTGACTCAATTTTGAAATAGCAACAAAAATATGAAATATGTAAACAAATTTTTCCATTTTTTTTAGTAATTGTTATATTTGTTATTATTTGAAAATTTAGAATTGACCTATGTGCCTGTTAGCTAATAACCAGGACAATTGGACACGCATGTTGGTTGATGCTAGGTTCACTGTGTTCATTTTTAAGTTCTCCACATATCTTTTTTCCATGCGATTTCCGTTTTAGTTTTGCATCGAGATTCATTCTAAAATATTTCGCCAAGCCTTAAACAAGGATAATTCAATAGACGAATAACTCATTTCATGTCAACATATGAAATCGCTTGCGTAGTCTGAATTATGTTTCTACACGGATTTATTGAAGATGCAAAAAAATATGTTACCAGAAAAAGGAAACTGTGGTGGATGTCTAAAAGATATAACAAGTTTCTGTTGCCATTTTATGCCATTAAAAAGTTTTAATAACACCGACAGCAACTTGGCATCACTTTCTTAATCGTTGTGCTCACCACCAGATGTCATCAGGATAGTAAAATGCCCAAATCAAACATCAGCCAAAATTCCAATCCAAACGGATTTCTCAGTGCATTTTAAAATTTGACAGCAAAACGCTTGAATTTCGTTTTAAAAAGTTGAAGCTAGGCGAGTAAATTCCACAAAATTTCGGTTGGTTTGTGATTTTTCCTTTTCATTTTGGTGAAATCTATCTAAATCGAATAAAAAAGCACGCACAATAATTGCATGAAGTATCAAAAACAAGCCACGATGAACAGTTCTAGCGGCACTACCCTAATAAGGACGAACAAGCCCAATCAAAATATTCAAGTTTATGTGCGCGTTAGGTACAGTTTTTCATTTTAATTCTTAATATTCGCAAAAGGCTACAAACATAAATATATTTCTAGGCCACTTAACTCGCGCGAAAAAAATATTCGCTCGTCGGAGATAATAGAAGTCCATCCTCCTCGAGAGATTGTAGCTCGTCACAATGTCGACACAAAGCTCACAAAGAAATTTACATTCGATCGGACCTTTGGACCGGATTCAAAACAAAATGAAGTATATGAAGCGGTGGTGGGGCCACTCATTGAAGAAGTGCTCTCTGGTTACAATTGTACAGTGTTTGCCTATGGACAGACAGGAACTGGTAAGACGCACACAATGGTTGGCACTGAGTGTGCCAAATTGAAGTCTTCATGGGAGGATGTAAGTTATAAAGCTTAGTTTGTTGGTGGTTGATATTTTATGTTATTATCGGGTTTCTCAGGATTCTGATATCGGCATCATTCCTCGTGCTCTGAGTCATCTGTTTGATGAGTTACGTATGATGGAATTGGAGTTCTCTATGCGTATCTCCTACCTCGAGTTGTATAATGAA
This sequence comes from Rhingia rostrata, assembly GCA_949824845.1. Classification (NCBI taxonomy): domain Eukaryota; kingdom Metazoa; phylum Arthropoda; class Insecta; order Diptera; family Syrphidae; genus Rhingia; species Rhingia rostrata. The sequence goes on along the minus strand of OX463757.1, from coordinate 6,618,808 downwards.
GAACTCTGCGATCTACTTGCATCGGAGGACTCGACCAAAATTCGAATTTTCGACGACAGTACTAAGAAAGGCTCAGTCATCATTCAGGGTTTGGAAGAGATCCCTGTGCACAGCAAAGACGATGTGTACAAACTGCTTGAGAAGGGAAAGGAGCGCAGAAGGACCGCCACGACTCTTATGAACGCCCAATCATCTCGATCGCATACAGTCTTCTCGATCTTGGTTCACATCAAGGAGAACGGAATAGATGGCGAGGAGATGCTAAAGACGGGAAAACTAAATTTGGTCGACTTGGCTGGCAGTGAAAACGTCTCAAAGGCTGGCAACGAAAAGGGAATTCGAATCAGAGAAACAGTCAACATCAACCAGTCACTGTTGACGCTAGGTCGTGTAATCACGGCCTTAGTCGAACGAACACCACACATTCCCTACCGCGAATCGAAGCTGACTCGGCTGCTGCAAGAGTCTTTGGGTGGTCGCACTAAGACTTCTATTATTGCCACGATATCTCCAGGCCACAAGGACTTGGAAGAGACTCTCAGCACACTGGAGTATGCCCACCGAGCGAAGAACATCCAGAACCGCCCAGAAGTGAATCAGAAACTCACCAAGAAGACTGTACTCAAAGAGTACACCGAGGAGATTGATAAGTTGAAGCGCGACTTGATGGCTGCTCGAGATAAAAATGGAATCTATCTAGCCACGGAGACCTACAACGATCTGCAGTTTAAATTGGATTCCCAGAACCGCGAGTTAAACGAGAAGGTGCTTCTGCTGAAAGCACTCAAAGATGATTTGGCCAGCAAGGAGAAGATATTCAACGAGGTGAGTTTGAATCTGGTGAAGAAGACCGAGGAGCTGCTTAAGAAGGACAACGACTTGTCGAAGACCCAAGGTGAATTGCAGATCACCAAAAAGGTAAGCAAAGCTTTGTGCAAATAATGCGAGCTGTACAGTAATCCAACTCATTTCAGGTGTTGACAACTACTAAACGTAGGTACAAGGAGAAAAAGATCCTCCTGGAAAGCCATGTGAAGACTGAGGAAGTCTTGCTGAATCAGGCCAGCAAGTTAATTGAAGTCGCTGATATCGCCACAAGTGATACGGCCCAGTTGCATGTAAGTTTTTCCTTATTTATGGAAAGGTGCGACTGTAATTCCTAATTCTTGCAGAACACAATTGATCGTCGCCGTGACGTTGACGCTAAAATTCAAAGTGCCTGTGGTCAGTTTACCAATCGCATGAAAGACTCCTTCGAACTTATGGAGGAAAATCTAAAAAATCTTCAAAAGGACCACGGCTCCCATTCAGATCTGATTCTAGAAGAAATTGTCAACAGCACAAAACAACAGAAAAAGTTCATCGGCGATGCGATGGGTAAAGTTGAATCGGTCTCCAGTATCTATGCCAAGTCTTTAGACACCTTCACCAGCTGTTTGATGAAGCATGTAACATCTATTACCACATCTAGCACTGAGCACAAGTCTGCCTTAAGCACGATGCTCTCCGAATTGCATTCAAAGAAAAGCGAGTTGAAAGCAAATTTACAAGAACGCCTAACTGAAGTGCAATCGCTCTTCGATCAACAACAATTGTCCATAGACACAGCGAACCAGCAAATCTCCGAAAGAATCGCAGAAAGCAACACAAATCTCTGCACGCATACGGAACAACTAAAGCGACGTCTTCAGGGGATCTCGGACAATTCGAAAATCTCCTTTGAAACTGAAATAGAAAAGCTAAACGCGAATGTGGTCTCGAGACAGGAACTAACTGTGCGTCGTCAGAATGCTCTCGCTGAGTTTGTAAAGCAAATGCAAACGATGGATCTGGAAGATCGCACCCTTACAGAAGCCATCACCAATGTTACAGTCAATCTAGATGCCTCCAAGCAACGGATTCAAACAGCGGTAGGTGAAGAGCTGACAACGGCCGATAAATTTGGCGCTGAAAGCCAGCAGAAGTTTGGTGAACTTCAAGAACTGTGCAACAATTTCCGTAAGGAGGCTACCGCAAATCTGAAAAAATGCACCGCCCTCACAAAAACGGTAGACAGCCAACAAGAAGCGATACAGAAAAATGTAACCGAACGTTTGGATAAGGTTACACAATCTGTCGAGAACAACTGCGAGCAGGTAAACGCATCGGCTGCTGGCTACAACAAGGAATTCGACGCAATTCGTGACCAGTTTGCATCAGAGCTGGAGGCCGAATGCAAGGCGGTCAGTGGTTTGGTTAAGAATGAGAACACACGATTGAAAGAGCACGATACACAGAATATTGCGTTGACGACTTCTCTTAAGAATAACGTTCGGGACTACGCGAATTTGCACAACAAACAGATGCAGCGATGCGTCGAGGATTTGAACTCGTTCCGAACGAGTGAAATGAAGACATACTCTCCAACTGGTGAGTTGATGGAAATGGGTGTTGGGATGTTTGGTTGATTTGTGTTGTTTTTGTTTAGGTCAAACACCATCGAAGAAGGACTATGTCTATCCAAGAGTGGTGGCGTCCACATCGCCTCATAATCAAATTGTAAAGCGTTTGCGACAGGAAAACGATTGGTCCGACATGGACATGACCATTAATGAGGTAAGTGGGGGTGGATATGAATAGTGGAATGGGAAATTGCAGCCGTTATACAGAGGTATGTAGACTAGGCTTAGTAGACTAGAAGTTCATCAAGTTTTAGTACTCAAATAGTCTCGCTTAAGCCTTTAGCATTACGCAAGTTTCGGCCTTCGCCTTTGGGGGCGCTACAATCCGGGTAGACATTGAATTATCCATACTAATCCGATTGGACAGTATCCTGAAATTAGGCTGAATAAAGTGACGATAGTCCCGAGCATCACCCCGGACATCAACTTCTCCATTATTAGCCTAGTCCTTGGCTACTCCTTCGTAGTTCGAGTGAAGGATCTTTTACTGAATTGTCTTCGTATTGCGACGGACTCACACGACAATGCGTCACTTTGCCCAAATCCTTTGTTAGTAGCTAATGTTGCGATGAAGTCGTTGCTGGCATTGATTGAGTAGAGAGAATTTTCCACCGTCATCCTGCACAGACGGACTAGAATCCTGCCGAGATGAACCATGAAAGATCGATGCTGAGGATATGGAAGAACGACTTTTGCAGGGAACTCCTCCTTAGTTAAGTGAGGATAGCAATAGCTTAACTTAATCTTAACAAGACTGCCAAAGATGACCCTACACAAACGGACGAGTTTGGCGGTATCCAAAACTAGACATGGCTCTGTATAGTTCGTCTCTATAAATGCTGTCGTATGCGGCTTTGAAATCGATGATTAGTTGGTGGGATTTGGACTTCTTGGGTTTTTTTCAAGGATTTGCCGAAACTACACTGATAAGGGCCGATCAGGTTGTTGATAAACGGTTTCAGGCGTTTACAAATTACGGCAGATATGATTGATATGATTGTAAGCGATGTTGAGGAGACTTATGCTCTGTAGTTGGCATCTGTATGCAGTTCAGAGGGTCTCCTTGTTTGTGGATCATGCAACGATGCTGAGGTTACATTCTTCAGGATTCTGTTGTAGCCTTATATCCTTGGCCTTGACGTTTTACACTTTGGCAAAACTTGCGAACATCGTTCCTCGGAGCACCTCTCTATATCCTCGATCGCCCGTTTTTCTTGCTCCTTTTTCTTCTTTCTGAAAAGCCGGTGTTCCCCCTTCTTCTCCGCTTATAGAGCTTAATGGCAGCTCTCGTCTTTACCTGCAGGTTAGACTTGTAAGCCTTGTTCTTGGCTGCGAGCACCTGCGAGTGGGCACCAGAAACCTAGGACATCAGTTGCGGCTGATTTGATGGCTTGTTGGCATCGTTGCCATTGTTTCATCGACATTTAATGCTGGTGGTATGGTGTTAATCGAGAGGTTAAGGGATACGCGTTGCGCGAAGGTCTTGGCGGTCTCTTGCGATTGCAGTCTTTCGTCATTAAATTTTTTCACGGTATTTATGGATTGCTGTGGAGTGGTGGTTATTTACATTCTTACCTTGGCTGCTACAAGGAAGTGGTCCGAGTAGATGTTAGCTCCTCGGAATGTTCAGACATCCAAAATACTGGATGCGTGCCTCTTGTCTATCGCAAAGTGATCAATTTGGTTGACCGTTCGTTGATCTGGAGACCGCCATGTCCCCTTATGGATACGAGGTGAGGAAACCGTGGGCATTTCGTCGTGTAATGAAGTCAACTAGCCTAAGTCCGTTACCAGACGTGTTGTCGTGTAGGCTATGTTTTCCGAAAATACTGCTAAAGATGTCTTCTCTTCCTACCTTTGCGTTAAAATCTCCCAGCACGATTTTAGCATCGTACTTCGGTAGTCGCTCATAGATTTTGTCAAGAAGCTCGTAGAAGCAATACTTAGCTTTATCATCTTTTTCCTCCGTTGGAACGTGAGCGCATATAAGGCTTATGTTGGCGAAATTGGCCTAGATGCGGATTGTTACAAAGGGTTCACTTGTGTCTTGGAAACATAAGACTTCTTGCCTAAGTCTGGCACTTATAACAAATCCGCATCCGAATAGTCGCTGTTTCTGCTCACAATAACACGGGCCGTAGTAGATGTCACAGTTTTTCATCCTCTTTTTGCTTTTTGGATGGCAGTAATGTCTGCTTAACAGTTTTGGGCTTACGCTAGTTGTTCGCTTGCACCTCTCCTATTTAATGTTCTCACATTCCAGCAGATACTAACGTCGATGTCCTTTTATCGCTTAGCAGGACCATCCACAATAAAATCAGTCCTTTTCGAGGATATTCTGCCCTAGCGAGGTATCCGTCGTGAAAATGAACGCAGTTCAACAGAATTCGCCAGGATGCGTTGAAAAATTTCAGAGAAATACCAAGCTAAACTCCTCCGAGTCAAACAAAATTGGAGAATTTTCCGCTCCGATGGATACCTCACTAGGGCTGATTGTTCGCTTCGTAACACGTGGATTTTTTTTAATGGGTGTGTAGTTAAGGCATAGCACAATCCCCAACCTGGAGGGCCAGTTTCAATTTATTAGATACCCGTAGGACACGGGGCCATCAGTATCCACTACGGGATTGCCGTTGGCTGTTCAGTTCATCCGCCACCATCACTATTCAAGGGGCCTGAATTACCCTTGAAATTCCTAGAGAACCTGTTGTCCGCATATGTCGAAGCAACCTATCTAGTTTCGCCTGGGACAGCAGGCTGGGTATTCTTTCCGTGCCATTCCGACCTGTTGATAATGTTGCTGTTTTTCGTCGTGTTATAAACACTCGCGCTTATCGTTTAGCAAGTCGAGTCTGGTTAAATGAGACCAGTACCCGATGGTAACCACTTGGAGGTTAAAAATAAGCACTTGATGTGTAGTCAGAGTAACAACCACTTAGCACTGCCAAGTAAAAGCCAATCAGAGCCTACCCTCGTTCTACAACACCCAACCATACAACAGCGACAAACCCAAAGTAAAAAAAATCCGAATTGGACGTTTAACATGGATAGGGCCTATAGCTCGAATGTCGCGAGCATAAGTAGAAATCGACCTAAACCAACTCGAAGAGCGCAACTGGAGGCAGTTAGCTAAGGATCGGATAGACAGATTCGGGTCTTCTTATGCGCTACGCTCTACAGCAGCAATGAATTACTTTGTACGCACTGTACGAAGTCTCTGTGGAAGTGGGTGCGTATTTGCTTTAGCAAGGTATCCGTCGGAGCGGACTATGAATTCCGCGAAGAATTCGTGTCGGAGGAAATCGGAAAAAGAATGCACCTTAACGGACTTCAAAGCAGTTCGACGGGATGCGTTACAAAATGTCGGAGAAATATTCCGAACAGCATTTCGGAGGAATACCTCGAAGCCAAAATCCTCCAAATCGTACAAAATCGGAGAATTTTCCGCTCCGACGGATACCTCGCTAGGGCTGATTGTCATTTAGACACTGCAGTGAATTGGTACACTTACGAAGTTGCCGACGTTTAGTTCGCAGGAATACTATACTCACCAACGTTTAAACCTTCATCTAGTCTTAGACTTCGAGCTGTTTCCATGGGTTTCTATCCATTAAAAAAGGTTCGCATACCATGTTATAGTCCGCCTTAGTTATAATGGAAGCCAAAGAGTATCAACTGGTTCTTTTTAGGAACTCCAATTACAACTAATTCATGTTTTAACAGTTTCCCTGCTTTGACACCGAAATTTCTAATTTCTTTACAGGACAGCGAAATCGGTGCTGACATATCCGATCCAGAGGTAATACTAAACTCCACGCCGATCGAGATGGCTCCCGCTGAGAAAAACTTCAAAGACTCAAACAACAAAAATCGAGATGGAGCCGCTTACCTTATCAGTTTAAAAGTGCCACCAAATAACCGACGTCCTAACTCCCGCAGAAACTCGCCAGTGATTGGTCAATACAACAAGGAAAACAAAGAGAATGTCCTCTAATGGACGGCCTGAAATGATAACGAATTTTATTTTATACGTCATCAATATTGTATTTCACATTTTAGTTATTTTATTGAAGTCGACATGTTTTTTTTTGTTTTCAAATAGTACAGCGCATTCATATACCCATCGTGGTATTCAACTCGAAGCTTATAAAGAATCCCTGCATAGGATGCATTCGATTTTTATTTTATTTTAATTCTCATGTATGATCCTGTATATTAGTGTAATTTCGTCATCTCAAGTATTTTATTCGGAATCAAGCACTTGAGGGGGGAGGAGAGTATGTTGGCAACAAAATATATACAACACGATATTTAAATAAATTTTGTGGGTTTTTAATTTTGAAATTATAGGCAGCGGAAAATGGTTCTTGTGATGTATTTGGTCAACGCACTACATTGCAACAGAATACAACGAACATTTCTTGAATTTTACAACATTCGACCACGCATTGTGATCCTAACAAAAATAAAGGGTGATCCTTCAAGATTTTTTTTTTATTCACAATAACACAACAATTCAAAGATAACATAACCTAAGGCACCATTCTTGACATTAACTTTTTAAAGATAATCCCTTTCAAATGTTGGCCACAACTGCAACGTTCGACTTGGTTATTGTTGGCCTCCAAGACTTCAATCTAAGCTGACTTATCCCCAAACACCTTATATACTTTACGTGTCAGAAAGGAAAAAAGTCGAAGGTTGTGCTATCTCATGATCTCGCCGGATAATTCACTGGGGTTGAAGTACCACATCAGTTAAGGCTGAACTATAATAGTCGGAATCAATCAGAAGCAAATGTCAAAATTCTACGTAAAGTTTTCTTTATTACTGTCAATTACTCAAGTTGCCCATTAAAGACTTTTGTGAATGGAAGCGATTGTCAGAGTGGAAGTCGTTTTGCCAGAAAAAAATTTCGTTGCTTATAAACTTACAAATTTAAATGTTCCTACACAGCTGTTGAAGTGAAATATCCAATTTTTTGTATGAAAGAACAAAAGAAAGAGAAAGAGCGAATGAATTCGCAAGTGAACGAATCGAAGCGAACAGCTATAATGGTCGTACAATACAAATTGCACAGTTACGGAAGTGGTCGTACGCAACCATCTTCTATTATTATTCAGCCTTACAATTGCTTCCATTCACAAAAGTCCATTATGGTCAACTTGAGTAATTGACAGTACTGAAGCAATCTTTACGTACAATTTTGGCATTTACTTCCGATTTCTTCGACCATTATAGTTCAGCCTTTAAGTCTGCTTTTACACGTTGACACCTTGTCACCTCCCTGAATGTAAAAAAAAGAAAGAAAATTCGAAAAGCTGAGAGGAAAAATATTTAAAGGGCCATGTTTTATAAAACCAATATCGCTCTTGTTGAAATTCGATTACATAAACCGAGTATCGTTCTTGGTTTTACGATATTCGTAATTTCTTACGACTGGCAGTTGGCAGTCGTGTAGCTTTCTTTTTCGTTGAGCTGTCATAAGTATAAATATTTGTTTTACCCAATCGCACTTTGTCGTGAGAGTGACTATCGTTTACTTCTGTATCGTTTACTTGCGGGTCGTTTCGTTTTATAAAATAGAGCCCCTGTGAGTCTTTGAGTCGTGGATAAATTTTCCATTGACTTTTTTTTTACAAATAGTACTGCGATAAAAGTCTTGACTCAAGAGTCTACGTGTAAAAGCACATGTATGAATGGTCACGTATCGGAAGAACATTTAAAGCTGCCCATAAACGAGCGAGCCAACTACTAAAAACTACTTAAACGTATGCTCCGTGTGGTCACCATCCCGAAAGAGTCATTGGGTCCCCAGCTAACATGTATACAGCCATATTGTAAATCAGTATAGTGTACAAGCCTGGCATAGACCTTGATCCTAAATTTAATTGTCTAAAACTAAGGCGTGTACTAGAAGTCCACGTTTCTTCGCGGTCCGATATCGCTGTGTATATGTCATATGGGTAATAAGCTCCGAAGATCAGGCTGTTGTCGGTTTCCATCGCCCTTGCAGCGTGCCTTCGAATCACCTAAATTAGGAAATTGTCAACTGAGTCCCATTGTATAGAACCTCGTTGCGATGATATTTCATGTACTCATAGTCTGGCGTTCGGTACAATCCTAAGCAGGATTGTAGACAACGCCTCTCAAATATGTGGGCCATGTAGCAAATGACTTTCTCCCTTGAATCAAGTTGACTGCTTTGAAACAATGTTCTTGTGATAGCATAAGACTCCCTAACCCTAGCCAGACAAGCAAGACTTTAATCGAAGTTATGTTGCCACATTTAACAACAAACTACTTTCCCATAAGCATTTCATGCCTAGTCTGGTCACTTTTAGGAAAGCCCCTCTAACCATACGGTTTCGAAGGCCTTCTCAAAGTCAACCAGACAGGCCCCTATACATTGTCCTTTGGATTTATTCCATTGGATGTCGGACAATATGATGTTCCACCGCCGTTTTCCAGTGTACTGGATAGTGTGCATTGTTAAACAGGGTCGTGAAAAAAATTGACTGATTCTATTGGCAGGTGTCTCAATACGACGTTTGGGACAACGTCCTCTTCCGCCGGCTTTTTATTTTTCAGTGATACAAAGATGTCCAGGAGTTCATCCTTTTGCACGAACAGCACAAGGCTATTGGCGACTATGCCATTTGAATGGTTTTCGTCATTGCATACGGTAAAACCGTGATTCTCTGATCGTAAAGCTTGGAGTTCAGTACGCAGATGAGAGTGATTCATAAGGCTCTTTTCCATTAATGCGATTTTGGCGAACTGGATTTTTCACCGTAAACACGGTCTCAAAAATATCGCATATCGAATTCGCCTTCTCCTGTGGATCTTTGATAGTGAAAAAACAGTCGTTCGAGTAAACACTTTCTGGACTTAATACAAACAGCCGTGAGTGTCTGTCACGTCTGACACATGGAATGACGTTATGATCTGTTCGCCTGAATATTTAATTTATTTGCGGGAAAATATTCTCGCTACTGGTTTTCATAGGCCGAATTTTGCTGCCCGGTATCAATTTTTTATAAATCTCCGAGATTAACTGTTTTAGATTTTTGATCAGTGACTTTCAGTGTCCAAATCTCCGGGTTTCATCTGTCATTAAATTGTCTATGCAGCCGTTTAAGCCTGGGGACCAATCTACATTTGTCTTTGTGGAGTGCATCGATTGTTGCAGTTCGGTATTTCTCCGTCTAGTCGTGCCACCCTGACTGTTTTAACTAACCTTACTAAACTATATAAGTCGGCCATACAATTTCTTAAGTAAACAAGTTTTTTCTCATTTTGTAGCCACCACAACAGGTACTCCTGTTGCCACCTACTCCGACGGACCCAATCGGACACACTTCTGCTAAACCGCAGGCCCACTCCTCCACCTTGAGCAACGACGTCTTGGTCATACAGGAGCCGCCTGTCCACAGTTCTTCGGAAGCCGTGGTAGATAAGCGAAACCGCCGATTTATCCCGTATCAGCCCTCGACTATCCAAATATAGGAAAGCTTCAGGAGGAATTAAGCCGCTTAAACGCGCATTTTCAAAATATTCATCATTGGGATAGAAGGCCCCAAAGATGAGACTATTGCTCGAGGCCATCGCTCTTGCAACGTGAAACCGAATGAGTTTCACCAGGAAATTGTTTATTTTGCTTCTGTTATCCGAGTTGTATAGGCCCTGGTTGGAATAGTATTTTGTATCAGATACTGGTGTTGTGTGAAGGCCAAGACAGCTTCTTAAACACTGCCTCCAAACACCCGTATCTTTTTTTATTTGAGATAGAGCAACGTTGAACCACGCCGAGCACACATAGGCATTCATCGGCCTAATGAAAGCCATGAAGCAAATCACCTTCACCCTTCTGTCAAAACGACTGCTATAAAACAATCGTCTTGTCAGGGCAAACGCTCCCCTACCTCTCGCGGGAGCAGCATCTACATTTCTTTCGGAATCCAGATACTGATCCAACCAGATGCCAAGGTACTTACCGCTCCCTGCCCTGTTTTAGACCTTTCGTTATAAAAAATTCGGTTGTTTACATTGCCACTTTTGACAACTAACGTTCTTCCAGTTAGAACGTCATGTAGCATTTATAGTAGTACGACTCAAAATACTCAGTGGAATACAATTCCTTGGTAAATCCACAAACAACATCACTTTGTAGGATTCGACATCTCTTTCTCTTGATTGATCTGTCAAAGTAAAAGTGTTTACAGGTGTCAAATATTATTTTGCCCAAGGGCTGTGGTTGAAAATAAACTCGATCACTGATGACAGAATACAAAATTCGATACTGGATACTTGAGTCTCGTATTCAATGGCGATTATACCAAATCAACAACTTTCAGTCTAGTATGACTCGATATGTGGTAATTCTACATCTGGACCTCTAAATAATTTACTTAGTTACTGAAAAGTACGGAATTGGGGTTTAAGTTAATTACAGTTAATCATTCCTTTGACTTTTAAGGAACTGCTGACACAAAACACATATGAACACAAACATCTTGTTTACCACTACCAACCAATAGAATGGTCGGTTGACAAAACAAATTAAGACCTACAAATTGAATTTAAACATGAAGTATCATGTCAACTTCAAAAACTGTCAAAATACAAGTAAATGTCAGGCTATCCTTAGGCCATGTGTCAATTGCGTTAAAAAAATGGTTACATTTTATCCACCGTTTAATTTTTGACTTTTCTGCACCATACTAATGTCAAAAGTTATCCACTGGCTACAATTTTAACGCAATTGACACACGGCCTTAATATTGGATGTTTGTTAAAATCAAGTCAACAACAATGCACAAGTCTCACATCGGAAAAATTCTGTCCACATTCACCATGTGCAGCTATGGCGGGCAACGTGTCATTACATTAGGCATGCCATCGGAACCGTGTGATATCCACTCTCTGAAAAGCGTTTCTGTGGGGTGAGTTCCTTGCTCGCATTTCCATAGACATACTCTCTCTAGGGAAAACTACACCGTAATTGGCATCTAAGGCGTTGTGCGCATGCTCCACCCCCTGCCTATTTATACGGCAAATGCGATGGTAAACACTGTAGCATCACCCGATTCCATTCACCACCGGCCACCCCTCGGTGTGTTCATTCAACCGTTCGTACGTGTGGAAATGGAATCTATCACACAGGCAGACCTGCTTGCGTTAAAGGGCAGTAGCGGTAGTTGTCATTTTGCCGCGAATTCGTTTGGGGGTGTTCCACGCGTTTCGTCCGTACTACTGCCGGTGTGTTTGTGTGTGAATGGAGAATAAAAACATTCGGGAATCCAGTCCAGAAACACCGCAAATAGTGCAGATTTTTGGTAAATGTTATTTGAAAAACAAAATTCGCTTGTTAATTCGACCAAGTGCTGTGCAAGCCACTGAAACCGCGACGATTTTTGAATTTTGGTCTGTTTTGGTCAAGAACCGCGTTGTGTTGGTGAGAAGGGTGGCTCCAAGGGTTGTGAAAGTGAAGTGATTTATTGATTTTCTGCATACCAGACCACTCGGGTGTTGTTGTTGTTGCTGTTTTGAGTGCGTTGTTGGTGTGTGACCATCTGGAGCAACAAACAGCATAATTAATAATTTAATTTTGTAAATCATTTGTGTGTTGTTGGTTTCGGGGGCAACGAAACCGAGAATTCAACCCTCTCACCCCCATCAGAGACTGATGTGATTGCTAGGATTCTGCGCTTAAAGTTTGTGTCTCGCTGACAGCAGGCTCGAGTGTAAATATTCGTGTATTATTTTCGCCTGTGCCTTGTGTCAATTATTCCTGGGCATTGGAGCGAGTTGGGATGTCAAACACCCACAGGCCACAAGAGGGTGTATAATACCTTTCTTGGCAAAGAAGTTTGGCATTGGCTCCTGCCACAGTTGAGTCACGTGTGACTGTGTATTCCGGTGTATAACAAATGTCACATAATGGCTTGTAACTTATTTTGTTGTTGCCCGTAGTCATGTCTGGCCAAGGATCAATAACCTTTTGAGGATGCCATGTGGCAAACATCTTAAGGTAGATTTAGGCTGTGTATCTTTACTCGTGTTTGGTTTGTTTATGTTTTTTTGATGCCAATGACGCTGATAACGTCATCACTATTCACGTAGGCAACCATATTGTCAAGTGTGTTTACAGGAACATGATTTGGGTTAAGACATGCATTGTTATGATATGGGAATGGAAATGTTTTTGTGCCTTATCTTCTGTGAGGTGATACAAAGTACTAGATGGGTACGTGGCAAAGTTAATGAGCATGTACCTACTACAATAGGGGAATTGGGTTTAGAGGCTGTATGTATAAGCTTAATTTGATAGGTTGCCTAGTTTGTATCAAGCAGGAAAAGAATAATAAATGGTTTTGGAGGCGGGAAAGGCAACTATTGTTTAGTGGATGATCCTTGAATGACAATGAACAGTTCCATTTGTGGACCTAATCCTACGAAAGCTCCACATTTTAGGCCTGTTCCCATACTTTTGCAGAAAAAAGTCAAATCTCAAACTTCTAAAGGGCCGCCCAGAATGCATATCTGTAGCTGACGCTTGTAGCTGAAAAGTCAGAAACAAGGCAAGCCTTTAGCGCTTAAACAGTGTGTAGTGTATCTTCGTAAATCTGTAGCTTGAAGTTGAATGGAGGGCCACTTCATGCAAGAAATGTATATCTCTTTTGACAGCGATACCAGCTACAGATAGGTACGCATTCTGTGCGGGCCTAATGCTTGTGGTAGGTTCTCAAATTTACAAATTTCCTTCTATACCGATAACAAATGACATAAAGCACATGTCAAACAAAGGCTTTGATACCTTCATACACCTACTGACAGTTTACTGATTCTTACTAATTTCTTCAAAAAATTTATTTACTGATTTTTATGGATGGATATTGGATAGTTTTTGCCTCTTTCATGAGCTCTGTTTTTTTTGCTAATTTTTGGCTACGGGAATGACAATAAGTAAAAAAGTATTAAAAATTAGTATGAATGGGTACAAGTTTTACTAACGTGAATCGACATAAAACTGGAGAATGAAGAAATTTTTTATACGAAACGGCTTCTATGCTAATGTTAATGTTTTTAAAATGGCGGGATCTCAGCATTGTAGGATGTCTTATATGAAGCTCTGTTCTCATTGGTCAATCGAACATTTTAGTCACGTAACATTGAAATGATAATAACTGACCAAACCGATTAGGTTTAAATGTTTACCCCTCAGATAAAAGTGAAACATCTGGGTCGATTCCGTAAAGTGATTATCGTTTGGCGATATCTCTTCGACGGTTGTCTTGCATCACGTAATGGTAAAGTAATCGGGTGTCGGCCATATCACTTTATTTGCTTCACAACAATAATCGTCAAATCAAAGACGATTATTGAGCGATTGCTCATGAGGTCTCGTCTGGCATCAATTTGGATGGTGTAGAGACAACTAAAGCATGCTTCATGCTTTTTTAAGCTATCAATAACCTTTTAATATGTTTTTACTTCTTGCAGACTACACTTACGTTCATATCCCAGCATTTAAACTTGATTTTGTATTCCATTTGTAACCTACTCTAATTTGAACATTCTGAAAGTAGAATTTAGGTTACTGCAACTTGATCAAATGTTTTGTGTATGTGTCAAATTTAAGCATTTAAAAAAGTTTGCAAAATGTTTCGCTAAGATGTCAAATTTCTTCACCGTAACTGACCTAATAATAATAAAAATATTTGCTTAAGTTTGTTAACATCAATTACTTACGTTTTAAATTTTTTTAATGAAATTGTGAGGCACCAGACACAAAAAAAAACTATAAATGTCATCACTGACAATTTACATGACATCTAATCAATAGTTTAAGAACAACTCTCACTACGGTTCAAATAAACGATTTACGATGCTAAAGGTCACGGCTACCACGACTACCGTTTGGGTGATATTCGTTTTCAAAGTTACGGAATTAGCCCTCTGATTCTGCTTCGAACTCAAAGGCCTCTCTTAAAACTTCTGTCATATTATGTTACATTTGTATTTGGCAGATACCGCTACTCATATGTTTGTCATGATCACGAAAGAGTAGAAAGACCCAAAGATTTGATTTTGCTTGATTGAATCGGGATTTGCAAAAGGATGCTTCATCAGTCCGGCCATTAGCAGAAATACTCAAGCAGGAGAACTTCTTAAAATGTTGCTTCAAAAGGCATTACCTAAAATCCTCTACATTGTAAATGCAGCAATTAGATTAGAATACATGCCAAGACAGTTGAAAGTCGCGGAAGTGATTATGGTTCGCTAACCAGGAGCATCACAGATTGAAATAAAACCTTACAGACCTATTTCACTTCTTCCAATAATTTCAAACGTTTTTGAAAGGATATTACTCGGTCGTTTAAACCCCATTACTGATCAGAAATGCCTTTTACCTGACCATTCATTTTTGTTTAGAAGTAAACATTCGACTGTGAACCAAGCTCATCGAATTACTGGTGTAATAGAGAAAGCTTTCGAAGAACAGAAAATTTGATTTCTTGACGTGTAGCAAGCTTTTGACAAGGTCTGGCATAGAGGCTTTCAATACAAATTAAGAAAAGTTCTGCCTGAAAAATTATATAAAACCCTCGCGTCGTATCTTGAGCATAGATTCTTCCTTGTGAAACTTGGAAACGAATATTCGGAGTTCAAAGCAATATTGCCAGGAGTACCCCAAGGAAGCGACCAATCTTGTACCTCCAATTTACACGTGATATCCCACAAACAAACGATACCATAGTTGCCACATTTGCTGACGATACAGCTATGCTAGCACAACAATAGAGGAAACAAATATGAAATTAGAAAACGCTTTCAACGAGCTTGGTGTTTGGACAAAATCCATACACCGAACGGGAGCAAGGTTTTAGATTTTTCGTGTAAACGGACAAACAATTTGCCAGTATTTCTCAATACGGTTCGAGTCCCCTTTGCAAATGAAGCGAAATATCTCGGAATGGCACTCGATGCAAAGTTAAAATGGAAGTCGCATGTAAAAAAGAAATGCAAAGAACTTAAAAATAAATACGGAGAACTAAGCTGGTTGCTCGGAAAATATTCGAAGCTTAACCTTGATGACAAGCTGCCATTATAAAGGGTGATCCATTTCGAGGTTCCCTACTTTTTTAAAGAAAAAAACACAGAAAATTCAAATTTAACGGAGAACGTTTATTATCATTTGAAAGAACATTCTTTGGCATTTATTTCTTGAAGATTATGTCTATCAAATGTTGGCCGTTGCTACGTCGCAGATGGTCCATCCGTTGAGTCCAATTTTCGATCACTCGTTCGAGCATTTCGACTGGTAACTGGCGAATGACACGCGTGATGTTTTCCTCCAAGGCCTGAATCGAAGCGGGTTTGTCGGCATAAGCTTTTGACTTTACATATCCCCACAGGAAAAAGTCTAACGGTGTGATATCACACGATCTTGGTGGCCAATCGACCGGCCCAAAACGTGAAATTATGTGCTCACCGAAATGTTCTCTCAATAAGTCCATTGATTGATGCGATGTGTGGGAAGTGGCGCCGTCTTGCTGAAACCAAATGTCGCCGAGATCACGAGCTTCAATTTCAGGCATCAAATAGTCGGTTATCATGGCACGATAACGGTCGCCATTGACGGTTACGTTCGCACCGGCATAATTTCTAAAGAAATATGGACCGATGAATCCACCGGCCCACAAACCACACCAAACCGTTTTTTTTCTGGATGAAGTGGCAGTTCTTCAATCTCTTCAGGTTGCTCTTCGTCCCAAATGCGGCAATTTGACAAAATTTGCCTCGAAAACGTCGGATTTTCTTGGAACTTTTCAAGAGCCCATAGAGCGAAGCGATGTCGCTTGGGAAGGTCGAGCGGCTTCAGTTGTTGCACAAGCTGTATTTTTTACGCTTTCAATTTAAGATCTTGACGTAAAATGCGCCACGTCGTTCCATACGTCAGTCCGAGTTACTGCGAACGGCGCCGAATCGACTCTCTACGGTCCTCGTGTACACTCTCAGCTACGGCCGCTATATTTTCTTCACAACGGTCGAATATTATCCAACAGTGAATGCTGGGTCTCAAAATGGGTGATGGTGTTGCGAATAGTACGCTCAGTAGGCCGATTATGTTGACCATAAGTTGAGCGAAGTGCACGAAACACATTCCTCACAGAACGTGAATTTTCATAATAAAGTTGAACAATTTGTAAACGTTGTTCACGCGTAAGTCTTTCCATTATGAAATGCCAAACAATACTAAACAAAAATAACATTACAGCATGACACGACTCACACGTGATCTGTCAAAAAAGGCTATTGAAAAAAGTGTCTCTACTTGGATCATCCTTACAAGCAAGTGATAAAGCCGGTTTGGATATATGGTATACAACTATGGGGTTGTACCAATGAAAGGAATCTAAATATTTTACAAACTTTTCAAAATATTCATTCGTCAATGCGCTGTGGTATATAAGGATTGAAGATCTACGCAGAGATCTGGGTAGTCCTGCGGTTAAGGATGAAATGAAAAATTTTGCACGCAAACATAAAAAATGTTTATTGGGTTACGTTAAAACAACGGTCCTCCAAATTGTGGTTTTAGTGAGTTTAAGTCTCACACTACTTGGAGATTTCCACTGGCCCACAAAAAAAAAGTTGAAAACTGCAAAATACTTATGGCGTTTTCCACTGGTAAATCTGGATTTTCATCTGAAATTTGATGGTTTTTGTTACCAACGGAACAAGATTTCAGATTGATTATTTTTTTTTGTCTTTGTATTGTTGTAATTTCGAGGCTGCGAAGTTTGTATCGGTGTAGCTATCAAGTTTCCAGTAACACTGGTTCTTTGTTTTGAATTATATTTCACTACGAACTGCTGCAGTTTTAATGGTTAGTAATAGTTTTTCATAACCGAAGTAATCTTAAGTCAAAACGAATATCACTCTAGTCAAACTGCCATCTATCATTCGTATTAGTGTTAGTGCAAGGAGGGGTAAATCTGCAAAATTGATCTGAGATAAAAAAAAATCAATTTTTTGGCCCAATGGAGCACAACAACTGTCAAAATCGGTTTTCTGGCAGATCTAGGTCAAAACATATTGCTTTTACTTACCAATGGAAATCGGAATTAAGGCGTTGTTTTTGCCTACGATCATCTGGTTTATGTCAATTATGTTATAGTGATCCCTAGATAATTGATAAGGTCTATGTCGCTCGAAATGTTTCGTCCACGAAATCTGAACCTTAGATTTTTGATCTCGAATCGACCAAGCATTCCTTAATCCAATTTGTTTAAATCCATGCTTCATCAAAAGTCGAAGTGGTATGGTCAGGGTCTTGCAGAGTATTTTATTAAAAAGCTTAAGCTTTATAACTTAACCTTCAGGTGATGAAATAACAATCGGTCAAACATTTCTAAGATTTCAATTTCATACTTTCATGACATACTTAATTCAGTGGCGCTACAGTCAGGAATGAACCTGGGCCTCAACCAACCAACCTGGTTGGGAATTGAATACTCTGCGAGCTGGAGTATTGGTGTCCATTCATTCTACATGTCCTTACCATCTTAAACGTCCAATGTGGAGTTTTTTGACCAGGGGCATGTCACTGTACAGCTCGTATAGTTTGGTTGAATACTAGCAAACGTGGCTATGACATCACATTGGGTCCGACCAATGATGTCAATATCGTCGGCGCATGCTAGTAGTTGTACCGATTTTTGGAAAATTGTGCCTCTGGTGTTGGCTCGTGAGTTTTGCGCAATCCTCTCAAGAATCAAATTGAAGAAGTCACATGATTTTGGTATCGAATATGTCGGTGAGGTCATTTCCGATCCTGATGGAGCAGCGAGAATTCTCCATCGTCATCCTACATAAACGCACGATTTTGTCAGTATACCAAAACAAGACATGGCTCTGTATAGTTTGTCTCTATAAATGCTGTCGTATGCGGCTTTGAAATCAATGAACAGGTGGTGGGTATCGATTTGTACTTCTTAGATTTTTTCCTGGATCTGCCGAAGTGTGAAAATTTGATCGGTTGTGGACTTTCCTGGCCTAAAACCACACTGATAAAGTGATAAGGGCCGATCAGATTGTTGGTAAACGGTTTCAGTCGTTCACATATTACAGCAGATATGATCTTGTAGGCAATGCTTAGGAGACTTATGCCTCTGTAGTTGGCGTAGTTTAAAATGTCTCCTTTTTGTGCATCCTTGTGAATTCTGTTTCCCCTTTTTTTGTGGATCGGACAAACGATGCTAAGGTTCCATTCTTCAGGCATACTTTCTTCCGACCAGATTTGGCCTATGAGTAGGTGGGTGTTACTTATTAAGTCATCTCTGCCGGCTTTATAAATCTCGGCGGGAAGGCCGTCATTTACGGCAGCCTTATTAAGCTTGAGCTAAGTTATTGCTATCCTCACTTCACTTAGGTCTGGTGGTTGGCAGTTTTCGCTGTTGTTGCCAATATTGAATGGTTCGTGTTGCCTCACAACGGAATGTTGTTCGTCATCGCCGTTTAACAGTCTGCAGAAGTGGTTCTTCCATATCCTCAGCATCGACTGTGTCTCAACTACGATATTTTCTTGTTCATCTTTATCGTAGTTCATCTCTGTTCGCACCTTGATTCATTGGCTTTGACGTTTTACACTTTTGTAAAACTTGCGAACTGGAGTGGCACCTCTTTATATCCTAGATCGCGCGCTTTTCTTGCTCTTTTTTCTTCTTTTGAAAAGCCGGTGCTATTCCCTTCTTCTCTGCCTATAGAGCTCAACGGCAGCTCTCGTCTTCACCTGCAGCTTAGCCTTGTAGACCTCGTTCTTGGCTGCCAGAATCTGTCGGCATTCCTCATCAAACCAATCGCTGGTGGGCGCGAGAAACCTAGCACATCAGTTGTGTCTGATTTAATTGCTTGTTGGCATCGTTGTCATTGTTAAGGGATACGCGTTGCGCGAAGGTCTTTATGGTCTCTTGCGATTGCACTCTTTCAACATCCAATTTTTCCACAGCATTTCTAGATTGTTGTGGCGTGGTGGATATCCGCATTCTTAAATTGGCTGCAACAAGGTAGTGGTCCGAGTCGATGTTAGCTCCTCGGAATGTTCGAACATTCAAAATACTGGATGCGTGCCTATTGTCTATCGCAATGTGATCAGTTTGGTTGACCGTTCGTTGATCTGTAGACCGCCATGACCCCTTATGGATATCTAGGTGAGGAAACCGTGTGCTGGCTATAGTGGCATTCCGTTCCGTAGCGAAGTCAATTAGCCTCAGTCCATTACCAGACGTGTTGTAGTGTAGGCTTTGTTTTCCGACAACACTGCTAAAGATGTCTTCTCTTCCTACCTTTGCATTAAACTCTCCCAGCACGATTTTAACATCGTACTTCGGTAGTCGCTCATAGGTTTTGTCAAGGAGCTCATAGAAGCAATCCTTAGCTATATCATCTTTTTCTCCGTTGGAGCGTGGGTGCATATAAGTCTTATGTTGGCGAATTTTGCCTTTCAATCATTAGATACACTTTTATTCAACAAAATGTTGTTGGTAACTTAGTGGCAGTTTTTAGTGCGAGATCACAACAGTATTGCTTTTGCGTTCATATGCTCTTTCTAAAAATCAGACATTCTTTCCTTCCCCATTTCCTTTAAAGCTTGATACCAACTTTCGTAGTCCACGTTTTCCGACAGCATACCTATTACATTGATAAAGATGTCAAATTTTATAGAATCTTCCAATATCTCATTGTTTCACTAAATATAGTTTTGACTTTTTAATGTAGGAGATAACTTTTGAATTGTTAGGAATATAGGAAGAGACAAAATGTTCTTTCCACTGTTGAGATGTCAAAAATTAGCAAGTGGATAATATTTAACCCCCATTTTAACGCAATTTTTGATGCGGCCTAATTTTATTTCAAACACGTTTTACTTTTTTGGCTGGATTGCAAAATAGTTTTGACGTTAACCAGATTCTAGTTAAGCTGTACGATTTTGCGCGTTTCAAATCACCTAACCTAACCAAACAGAAGTAATCAGGTTTTCAGTACACAGCCATTTACTTCAACTTCAATTTATTTCAACTTTGTCAATTATAAATAATTTATTACTTCCTTAACCAAGTTTCGATATGTTCACACCTTTTTCATGCGAAATATTATGTGTACATAAATTACGTGTGGGTGTATGTTCTGATATGTGGCATCATTATTGTTAACCAGAATTATTTATAGTCCAGTGGATACTTAATGAGCGCACATTACATCCGTTTAAAGGATTGTAACAACAATGCCTACCATCCTGTGTATGTAACCTAAAGATAATTTCATGTTAAACAAATGCGTTAATTAAAATTCAGTAAACCGTAATGTGCAACATGACATATCGAGTAATTTAAAATAATTTCAGTAATTTATTTAAACTTAAAC
Source organism: Rhingia rostrata (assembly GCA_949824845.1). Lineage (NCBI taxonomy): Eukaryota > Metazoa > Arthropoda > Insecta > Diptera > Syrphidae > Rhingia > Rhingia rostrata. Next base: position 6,597,935 of record OX463757.1, on the reverse strand, counting down.
ATGACCATAAATTATATGCACATACTCCACTGGATATAGTTGATTAATTCATCTTTTTTTAAAAATAAAATAATTTCACAAAATTACATCTGACAAATGATTTGTTCACGTAAATGTTGACCTTTTTTGACATGAAATACCCAATAAATTAAGTACGTACATACACATTCGTATAGATAAATTAAAAAAAAAAAAGTGTTTCCCGAGCATGAAGTAGACTACGACATAATCAACCGTTGGTCTACGATTAATCGGGATTTTTGCTCTGGCCCCATCCGGTGAAAGAAAAATTATCAAAGAAAATTTCTTTTAAAACATTTTCAGGGGCATACCGGGATTCGAACCCACGTTTCCAAAACCACTGATGACATTCTAACGCTCGTCACCACACAAGCAATCATATTCACTTAGTTCAATCGATTAATAAAACGTAATCCTGACATTTCCCGTTTTGCATACTTTCAGGATTATTACGAATTTATTTCGATAGTAACACCATTCGATATCAACAATCCAAGAGATAGAATTTATCGATAAATTGTCATCTCAATGTACACAACGAGCTAGCAAAACATTGCATACTTAGCAGGAAACAAACAATTTGAATGGAAATATCCGCAAGGAGATAGCCCGACGCGTCGTTAAGAATGTGGCCCGGATTCGATCGGTGTAGTTCGCGTGGTACCGATAATCCAAATCAGAATACGTGCACCAGCCAGCAGGAGACACTACCAGTTGATGTGGAGCATATATCAACGATAGCCGGATCGTTTGTTTCTATTGGAACACTGTCACAGGTAAGCAAATGGTTGCCAGTCAAAAGGGGGTTTGTTAATTTTGTTGCATAATTTTAGTGCGTTAACGATGGGGTGTACGACACAGACCACACAGATCTCAACTCGGAATTCGACGAAGCCGAACTGCGAAGGGAGCTGCTACGAGATGTGAGTGTGAAAATATAATTGAATTGACTGTGTAAACTTATTTCGTTTTATTTTCTTTTATGCAGAAATGGAAACTTCTATTCGATTTGGTGAGTGAAAAACAATAAAAATGAAAAAAATTAAATAAAATAAACGAAAAAAAAAAAGAATTGCATCGGCCGGGAATCGAACCCGGGCCGCCCGCGTGGCAGGCGAGCATTCTACCACTGAACCACCGATGCTTGTGGAAATTGCTTGGCCATGTTATCAGATTTACCGAAAAGTTAGTTTTTTCATGTATGGCTAACGATAAATGTAGGTAACTATTGAAGAAAGCCAAAAAGACACTAACCTATGGCCACTGTGAGTCTTCTCTTACAAAACTCATTAAATCTGGGTAAAGAAGGAAAAGTTTCCATGTCATGTCGTTCACCAGTAACTTCATATTTTCCTAACCACAACTGTAGGCACAACAAGAAAGCTAAGAGCTCGAAAGACAAACTACACTGGGACCACTAGGTATAAGCTATTCATTCTGGGGGCACCTACTATAAAATTAACCTCATAGGCTTCTTGACTCCGTAAAATCCTCTCCAACAACGCACCAATGTCTAGCTACCTATCGGGTGTTGGAATTGGAAAATAGAACTTGGAATTGAAATAAAACACAAGAAAATCGTTTTAATGTCCATCAATTTGGCTTAATTGGAAGGATAATTTTATGCCACTAATATTTAAATATAATTCGGACAGGTGGCCGCCACGGCTGGTTTGAATAAAGACAAGTCTAGAGGTCCAATTTTCAGCCACTTTTTAGAACATTTGGGGAAGTAAGTCGGGAATAACGCCACGACTGTTGGATTTCAAGTCCCCTAACGTTTCTGGTTTGTTGACGTAGACGAGCGACTTCACATATCACCAAAGCAAATAATCCAATGGTGTCAAATCACATGATCTTGGTGGCCAATTGACAGGTCCATTCCGCGAAATTATGCGCTCATCGAATGTTTTTTTCTTCAATAAATCGAATGTGACGTGCGCTGTGTGGCATGTAGCGCTGTCTTGTTGGAACCACATCTCATCCAAATTCATGCCATCCAATTCGGGAACAAAATAGTCGGCTATCATGGCTCTATACCGGTCTCCATTAATAGCTCTATAGCATCATTTCGGAAGAAGTATGGCCCAATGACTCCACCAGACCATAGAGCACACCAAACAGTCAGTTTTTGTGGATGTAATGGCGTCTCAAGGGTCTCATGTCGATTATCTTCACTCCAAATGCGGCAATTTTGCTTGTTGACATAGCCGTTCAACAAAAAATGAGCCTCATCACTGAACAAAATTTTGCGATGAAAATCAGCATCGAGATCAATCTGATTTTCGGCCCATACATCAAAATCACGACGCATTGCATGGTCTCGCGGCCTTAATTCTTGCACAAGCTGGATCTTGTAAGGTCGTAAGGCAATATCTTTGCACAAAATCTTCCATAAAGTTGATGGACAAAGCTCCAAATGCTGTGCACGGTGGCGAATCGATTCATTCGGGTCCTCTTCAACACTTTGCACTACAGTAGCAATTGTTTCTTCAAGGCGCAGTATTTGACGTCTCTGCGGATGCGTGTTATCACACTGAGTAAACGTAGTGCGAAGACGATCCATGGTTAATCGAATTAATTGCTCTGATGGACGATTTTGTCGATCATAAAATGGACCGAGCTTGCGATAAACATCGCACATCACAGCGCATCGCCTTGCCTTAATCCTTTTTTTTTGTATCGAATGTGTCGGTGAGGTCGTTTCCGACCCTGATGGATCAGCGAGAATTCTACATCTTCATCCTACATAAACAGACGAGTTTGGCCGAGACATGGCTCTGTATAGTTCGTCTCTATAAATGCTGTCGTATGCGGGTTTGAAATCGATGAATAGGTTTTTTCCAGAATCTGCCGAAGTGTGATGGTTTGATCAGTTATGGACTTTTCTGGCACAAAACGACACTGATAAAGGCCGATCAGGTAGTTGGTATACGGTTTCATGCGTTCACATATTACGACAGACAGGATCTCGTATATGCGATGTTGAGGAGACTTATGCCTCTGTAGTTGGCGCAGTTCAGAAAGTCTCCTTGTCTGTGGATCGGGCAAACGATGCTGAGGTTTCATTTTTCAGGCACACATTGCCTGACAGTGGAATATTGTTCGTCAGAAGCTGTTCTTCCATATCCTCATCATCGACTGTGTCTCAACTACGATATTTCCTTGTTCATCTCGACAGGATTCTATTCGAGCCTTTTAGCCTTGGGTTTGCCGTTTACACTTTGTTAAAACTTGCGTTTTAATTTTTCGTTCGCGTGCTTTTCTTTCTGTTTTTTCCTCTTTCCGCTTAGCCTTGTAGGCATCGTTCTTGGCTTCTAATATTTCAGGATTGCTGTGGCATTGTGGATATCCGCATTCATTTGGTTGACAGTCCATTGATCTGGAGACCGCCATGTCCCCTTATGGATACGAGGTGAAACCGTGTGCTGGTTGGGCATTTCGTCGTTTAATGAAGTCAACTAGCCTAAGTGCGTTACCAGACGTGTTGTCGTGTAGGCTATGTTTTCCGAAAATACTGCTTAAGATGTCTTCACTTCCTACCTTTGCGTTCAAATCTCCCAGCACGATTTTAACATCGAACTTCGGTAGTCGCTCATAGGCTTTGTCAAGGAGCTCGTAGAAGCAATCATTAGCTTTATCATCTTTTTCCTCCGTTGGGGCGTAAGCGCATATAATGCTTATGTAGGTGAGTTTGGCCTTGCTGCGGATTGTTACAATGCGTTCATTAATGTCTTGGAAACATAGACTGCTTGCCTAAGGCTGGCACTTATAACAAATCCGCATCCGAATAGTCGCTATTTCTGCTCACTATAATACGGTCCCTAGAAGATGTCACCGTTTTTCATCCTCTTTTTGCCCGGCCCATCCCATCGTATTTCCAGGATGGCAGTAATTTTAGGTTTGTAGCAGTTTTGAACTTCCGCTAGTTGTTTGCATGCACCTCTGCTGTGTCGTCAATAATAAAATCCGTCCTTTCCGAGGCTATTGGTTGCTTCGTAACAATGGCTTTTTAAATGAGTGGGTAGTAAACCCAAAGCACAACTTCCAACCTTTGACATGGGGCCATCAGTTTCCACTACGGGATTGAGCGCTGCCGTTGTTGGCCTGAGTAAACCTTGAAATTCTTAGACAACCTGTTGTCCGAATATGTCGAAACAGCTTGTCTAGGTTCGCCTGGGACAGCATACCGGATATTCATTCTGTGCCATTCTGACCTGGCTGTTTATAGTGTTGCTGCTTTTCGTCGTGTCATCAACACTAACGCTTATCGTTTAGCAAATCAAATCCGATAAGCCCATCAGAGTCTACCCTCGTTCTACAACACCCAAAATTCGTCAGGTCCACTGAAGTTATATAGTTAACAAATTGTATATTTCGACGATTTTGCAGACAGTATTTCAGGAGGAACTAAATATCCTGAAACTCGTGTACATACGTGCTTTTTCGAATAAAAAACAGAATTGGTCGACCAAAGCTCTTTACCGGGCTGCATGGCGCCCGGTAGTGAAATTTTATTTTTGATTTTCGGAGAACTTCGAAAGCTGATGGAACAGTCTAGATCAACAATTGTGTTAAGATTAAGATTTATGGAAATAATTTATCATACCTCATGCTGTGAGGTAAGGGAATTCTTGACTGACAGATAAATTTCCACTCTGCTAAAAATTGTTGTATTAGATCAAATACTCTCAGCTGAATCAGGGTAGGAAAATCTCTTAGTTATCCATAAGTGGAAACTGCTAATGTAGCGATTAATTGTTCAATTCAGACTTTATTTCATTGCGATTTCAATACAGACCTAACATTTAAAGTCAAAACCTGATAGAGTGAGTATACATCTTATCACCAATAACCTTCCATAGTCCATAAATAACGGTGTTCTGAACAGAGAATTCTAAGTAAAACTCTGTTTAAAAAAAAAAACTCAAAATAATTTCGAAAACAAATAACCAAAACATTCACTGAGCAGAATATTTCATAAAAAAATAAACATTTCTAAAATTTCTTTAACATTTTTCAGTTTGATCCAGAAGGTTTTGGCGAAATTCCTGTTGATGATTTTGTAGCAGCCCTAAAGTCAGCTGAGTTTTTATCACAAGTGCCTATGAATAAACGTGAGCTCTTGTACGAAAGAGCCATGAAAGTTAAAGTACCTAATGGACCGGGATATGTCACATTTCAGGATTTTGTTAATGTGGTAAGTGCATTGAAATATTTTACATTACATTGCAAGGAATTTTTATATTTATGGTTAGAAGTAAGAAACAATATTTATGTCCCTTTCGGTATTCGTGTGTCAATAAAATATTATTTCAAACGTCAGCTTTTTTGGTAAGCAAACAATGACTGTGTACGTTGTTTGTTAATTTAAGGCGCTTTGCTAAAAATTGACAGTTGTCGCCTTAAACTGCATTTTTGATAAGTGATACCCCAAATACCGGCAAATTTTTAGATCTTCGCGAAAAACCGCCCTTTCACACACTTGTCGCTCTGAGAACATGACCATATGCCCCTTTGTTAGTTTCTATTGCTACAAAGTATCTAAATATAATCGTTCTTCACTTTTTCCCATTACCTTTCAGCATATCTCTCCATTGTACACCTGAACGTGAGGTGCACTTTTCCACGGTTGGGAAATCAATTTTGCAACGCACACTTCTCGGAAGCATATAATAACAGCGCTTGTGTCCTGCAAATGTCGATGACAATTGTACAACAATTGCCCACTTAAATGGCACTCTTCCCGAAACACGCATCTTATCGGGAATTATTCTCAAAGTGAGCATCCTTGTACGAAAAATAACCAAACTAGGGAAATTCCTAACAGTGTGCATTTCATGCGGGGTAATTCCGATAACGAACGACAACATATCGCATCCACATGTTTGCGATTACATCGGGAATCCCCTTCTGTCCGGCTCTGTTTCGATAAACAACACGAACACGAACAATCCACTTTAAGGTTACACAAATCCTACAGGTGAGCTGTCGTGGTCCTTAACATGTTTTGCTTTGCTACCAATTGACTCACTAGACCCACACAACAAAGTCAAACCAGCGGCGTACTATTGCACTTGCACGCCTTAATAACAAACATGTGTGTCGATTTTTAAGGACACTTACCTGTTTCGAGATGGGATGCTGATGTATTTTCCCACCATATCGTCGTTTAGTGGACGCGTTTGTAAATCTGTGGGTAGTCTAGTGTTTTGTTTAAAAAAAAAAAAAGTGGACAACAAGCTAAACATTCCTAGCCTTCTCATCGACATGTCCTGAATACGTGTTTGCAACAAAACAAATCCACCATGCCAACGTCGAAACAATCAAATTTATCCGAAGGATAGGAAAAGGATTTATTAGCTGCGGAGAAAATGAGAAAATGGACGGTAATGAGCGTGTAGGCATACCTGACGAACCTGTGATTGAATTGAAGGATAGATTTTGAAAATTCACAGGCTCATTATCACTCCCCTGGGTTCCATGGGAATATATTTAAGTTTAAGATGGTAAATCTGAAAATCGAATTCAGGGCACGTTGGTGGGTGTTTCAATGGAGTCTTTTGAGTGAAGAAATAGGTGACATTCCTTAAATTGTGTCATTGGAAAAATTTTGTTGTAAATGTCATTAAGGGTCACTTGGAGCAACTATTATATTCAGCCACTATGAAGGCTAGTCAGATCTAAGTTGAATTGGTGAAAGTGGATCTTAGAAGGCAAGAAGGATACTATGTCATACATTTTATGTCAGGAGGTTTAAGGTTAGGAAACATTTACTTTGCATATAAAAACTGAAAATGAGGAACAAACCTGGTTCAAATCCCGAAAAAATTGTTGCACTGTCCCACCTCTTCAGAAATTCTTACTTACTTCCAAGATTATAAAACTGCGGTGAGAACCTTCTCGTTCGTAATCAGCCTTAAACAGATGGTCCATTTCTTGGTGGATTTGAGGGTCTGTATTGGCCGCAAATATTTAATTTTTTATGGAAATAGTACGACCGATACTCACAAATCGCGGTAAAGTCTGGTGACAAGCCAGATACAGTGGTATCCAATTTAACGCAAATGACAAAATTATAAACCCTAGTGTATGTAGAGACAACAGCTCTAATTAAAACGTACCCAACTGCTAGGTTGGAGGTGATTCTAAATGTGCCGCTGGAGCTATACATTCAGAAATTTTATTTACTTACTTAAGTTGTGCTTCTTTCCAGAATGAACTTTGGCCTCTACCAACATGCCTGGTTAGCCCGTTCCTTAGCAAACTGCCTCCAGTTGCGTACTTCAAGTTGGTTGAAGTAGGTTTCTACTTGTGCGCGTTACTTAAGGCGAGGTCTTCCTCTAATGCGTCCGTGGTCTGGCTGGGAATTAAAGACTCTGCGTTCCGGAGTTTCGGTGTCCATTAGTTCGACATGTCCTAGCCATTATAAACGTCCAATGCGGAGTTTTTGACTAATGGCATGTCGCTGTACAGCTCGTATAGTTCTTGGTTGAATCTTCGTCTCCATAGCCCGTCAACGCAAACGGGAACGAACATTTTTCGAAGAATTTTCCTGTCTAATCGACCAATGATTTCTTCATCCGTTTTTGAGAAGGTCCATGCTTCAGCGCCGTAGAGCAGGACTACTTACTACTAAATTGCTTTCTTAGACCGAATAAACAGTGGTTGACAAGAGTAATTCTTCGTGTAATTTCAGACGAGATGTTGTTGGCAGGTTAATAGCTGACCCGAGGTAGAAAAAGTCCCGCCCACCTTTAAGTTTTAAATGTCAATTGTGACGTTCTGTGCAATGCGTCGATGTTGTGTGTCCTTTCGGGTTGACAGCATATACTTAGTCTTAACCTAATTTACGGTTAAACCCATTTTTACGGCTTCCTTCCTCATACTAGCAAACGCGGCTATAACATCACGTTGAATTCTACCAATGATGTCAATATCATCGGGGTATGCTAGTAGTTGCACCGATTTTTGGAAGATTATGAAATATCTCGAAACACGAAAACTTCTCAATGACCGGCAGTATGGTTTTCGCAGCAACAGGTCTACTGGTGATTTGATGACATATCTCCCCGAAAAGTGGAACCAATCAATCCACCATGGTGGCGAAAGCAAGATTGTTGCTCTTGATATTTCAAAGGCAATTGACATGGTTTGGCATCAAGCCCTTTTGTCGAAAATGCGTGCATTTGGAATCGACGAAAAACTTTTTCTATGGATTAGACATTATCTTTCGAAACGTTCAATTCAAGTTGTTTTGGATGGTTTCAAGTCTGTAACTCACCAGATAAATGCTGGTGTTCCTCAAGGCTCAGTTTTGTCTCCGACTCTCTTTCTCATTTTTATAAATGATCTCCTGTCTGCAACTTCTAATCCAACTCATTCCTTCGCTGATGACAGTACCCTCAGCTTCTCATATTCGTTTACAGGTCCTCGTCCCTCACCTTCGAACGTGGACTTTAAACGCCAAAATATGTTAAGCTCATTGAATTCCGACCTTGACAGCATTATCAAATGGGGTAAATCTAATAGAGTGGAATTCAATGCTTCCAAAACACAATGCTGTCTTCTGTCATTAAGGCGAAACCAAAATCTAGAGCCATTATCCATGAATGGCACTTACGTCGAAGAAACCGAAAAGCTTTCCACGCTAGGTATTTGTGTTGGTAACGACTTACGTTGGAACGACCACATATTCGAAGTCGCTAAAAACGCAGCGAAATGTCTAGGTTTCCTAAATCGATGTAAGAAATATTTCACCCCCTCTGATCTGGCCACAATATATAAAGCGTTTGTACGCCCAAAACTTGAATTCAACGCCCACGTCTGGCCAGGTGCACCAAAATCAACATTGCACCTACTAGATAGGATTCAAACACGTGCGAAAAAACTTATAGGAGACATAAGAATAGCGAACTCCTTAGTTTCGCTCGAACACCGTCGAAACATCTCCTGCCTTACCTTGTTTTATCGCTATTTTAACAACCAATGTTCAAATGAAATAGCCAGCTGCATTCCTCCCATTCAACAATTCAGCCGCTATACTCGTTACGCAATGAATGCAAATCAGTTTACTCTCAAGCCTATCTTCGGACGTACGCTGAAATATAGAGATTCGTACATAAACCGAACAACACGAATGTGGAATGCTCTACCAAACTCTGTTTTTCCTTTCCATTATAACTTGCAGACATTTAAAACCAATGTGCATCGGTATCTCCTTTCTTCTTATCCCTAATTTCCTTACCGCCCGCACTGTGCTAAAACATATAAAGGGTATTCGTAACCCCTTGAGTGCGCGCAAATTAAAAAAAAAAAAGATTGTGCCTCTAGTGTTGGCTAGGGAGTTTTGCACAATCCTCTCAAAAATGAGATGAAAGAATGACAGCGCATCGCCTTTCCTAAATCCTTTTTGGAATCGAATGTATCGGTGAGGTCGTTTCCGACCCTGATGGAGCAGCGAGCGAGAATTCTCCATCGTCATCCTACACAAACGGCCGAGTTTTGGCGAGATATGGCTTTGTATAGGTCGTCTCTATAAATGCTGTCGTATGCGGCTTTGAAATCGATGAGCAGGTGGTGGGTATCGATTTATACTTTTTGCTTTTATTAGGATCTTCGTTTGGCAGCCTGCGGAAGCGGTTCCTCCATATCCTCATCATCGACTGTGTCTCAACTACGATATTTCCTTGTTAATCTCGACAGGATTCTGTTCGAGCCCTGTATCCTTGGCTTTGACGTTTTACACTTTGGTAAAACTTGCGAACATCGTTCCTGGAGTGGCACCTCTCTATATCCCCGATCGCTCGCTTTTTTAGCTCTTCTTTCTTCTTTCTGAAAAGCCGGTGTTCTTCAATCCTTCTTTGGTTGTAGAGCACAATGGCAGCTCTCGTCTTCACCTGTAGTTTAGCCTTGTAGGCCTCGTTCTTGGCTGCAAGCATCTGTCGGAATTTCTCATCAAACCAGGGGTTTCTTCAATGGGGCTTGCCATTGTTCATAGTTGCCACTGTTCTTCGACATTCGATGCTGGTAGTGTTAATCGAGAGGTTAAGCGATAAGCGTTGCGCGAAGGTCTTAGCGGTCTCTTGCGATTGCAGTCTTTCGACAATAAAAATTTTCACAGTATTTCTGGATTGTTGTGGCGTAGTGGATATCCGCATTCTTCCTTAGGCTGCAGCAAGGGAGTTGTCCGATTCGATAATAGTTACTCGGAATGTTCGGAAATCAAAAATATTGGATGCAATGTGATCAATGTGGTTGGCCGTTCGTTGATGCGGATAGTTACAATGCGTTCGCAAATGTCTTGGAGACATAAGACTTCTTGCCTAAGTCCGGCACTTATAACAAATCCGCATCCGAATAGTCGCTGTTTCTGCTCACTATAACATGGTCCGTAGTAGACGTCACAGTTTTTCATCCTCTTATTTCCCCAGCCCATTCTATCGTATTTCCTGAATGGTAGTAATGTCTGCTTTGTAGCAGTTTGGGGCTTCCAGTAGTTCTTCGCTTTCACCTCACCTGTTTAATGTTCTCACATTCCAGGTGCAGATACTAACGTAGTTTTGCTTTCTTCGTTTAGCAGGGTTGTCAACAATAAAATCAGTCCTTTCCGAGGTTATTGGCTGCTCGTAACTAGTAGATTTTTTCCATGGGTGGGTAGGTAACCCAAAGCACAACCCCCAACCTGGAGGACCAGTTGCAATTTTTTAGATACCCGTACGACACAGGGCCATCAGTACCCATTACGGGATTGTCCTCTGCCGTTGGTCTTCCGGTTAAACCTCACATCATTTCTGTTCAAAGTGCCTGACTTTCCCTTGAAATTCCTAGGCAACCTGTTGTTCGAATACATCGAAGCAGCTCATCTACATTCGCCTGGGAGAGCATGCCGGGTAATAATTCCGTGCCATTCTGACCTGGCTGTTTATAGTGCTGCTATTGTTCGTCTTGTTAACAACAACCGAACTTATCGTTGAGCAAGTCACACCCGGTTGGATGAGACCATTATCCGATGATCACCAATTGGAGATACAAATCAGCGCATTTGATGTATTCAGAGTTACAACCACTGGGCATTGGCCAGTTAAAGCCAATCAAAGTCTACCCTCGTTTTACAATACCCAATCATCCAATATCCCAGTACCCAACATTTTTTAGGCTTCTTAGGACATCAAGATGTCTGGCTAGTTTTCATGTTCAGATGCATGCCTTCTAATAAACTAGCAGCCTATAGATACTGAATAGTCGATAGTCGCCTTATTGCTAGCTAAGATGGAAAATTTGAAAGCGCTACAATCGATTTCTAACAGATAGGCTTGTTTCTATGGCAGAGGTCTGCAGACGTGTCAATAACATGCGACTAACAATTTCATGTTCATAATGTAGACTTCTAAGGTATTTGTGCCTGCAATAGTAGATTAAGGAAGCACCACATAGGACGATCAAGGTCGGGAGTCTTAACTAGCATACTTTTTATAGATGGGTTTTCGTTACACAGGGAAATGAGACATCTGATCAATCGGATTATTTTTGGTGAAATACAATGTTTTCAGGCATCAAGCATACGTTTTCTTGTAGACGAGTTCAATTAAAAGGGCTTATAGCACACAAACTGCTATCAGCTGCTATGGTGTTCTTTCTTCAAATATCGCGATTTAGAAAATATTGACGGATATCTTTTGATTACAAAACTTCTGCATACAATCTGCATGCAATACTGTCGTATTCATCGTTTCATGATTGTTTTAAATTGTTTTTTCAAAACAGAAACTTCACGCAAAATGGTATACAGGTTGACAGCGGTCCCTTAGAAATCGAACAGTTAAGGCCAACTGTTGCACAACCATAGCACTGAAAATATATCTATGACCCAATCAATAAAATCGTTTTCCAATTACTCAAGTTTGAAGCTCAACTCTTTCGTATAGATAATTCGTTTTACATGGTTCAAATTCCATTCCCTTACATGACATCTGTCTAAGCGCCGACCATATAAACGCATCTCTAATATCGGATATTGATGAACAGCATACCACATGCATTCATAGACACCACATGGCCGACAGCTCCTCACCATAGATGGTCCTATGGACAGACTATCTGACGGTGAATGAAAATGTGTACTCGCGCAAGCGTTGCGGAAAAACAAATCCCTTCAGCACCACCACTTGTCGCGCGTATTCAGAATCACACATTCAACGTAAGCAACGACGTTGTCCATTATCCACGAGCGTCGACACAACCATGCCATACGTTGACATTTGACAAGAGATTGCGCACGCGCAGCCATTAGCAACAATTCGCTGGCATTTCATGAATGAAAAGCCTCTAATTAATGAGTGAATTATTGAGCGGACTACGCAGTAGCCAGTACGCACAGCAGCGCCCACATTCCTTTTAGGGACTTGATCGTTTATCCGCGACCAGCAGCAGGCGCATGCGCGCAGGAATCTTTTCCTCAGGTGGCATCCAATGAAAGCGCGGTTGTAAGTGCGAGACATGATCTGGTTTTGTTATCATTGGGATCATCATCATGCGTTTTGACAAAGAGAAGGTTCTATACGAGGAATGGCAACAACAACAAAAAATCCGCACAAACCTCTCAGAATGTGACGTAAAGTTTATTCAATTAACCAGTTTCTCCAGCCGGAGTCCTCAGCTTGTAATGGCGGGCGTGTATATACGAGCGCTGCTGAGGTTTGGCGAGTGCCGACACTCGCTCTGCGATCAGTGTGCATTTATTATTTATGAAAGGACACGAGATATTCATTCTTCGGACGTTCTTAAAAATGCGGGAATTTAATTATCTGTCCGGGTTCTGTGCGAGCGTTCTATAGCTTGTTGCGGTGCCTTGCTGTTGTTTGCCGCATAACTTCGGGGAAACTGCGTCCTCTGGACGAACGAATGCACATCGACGTCGACATTGCGGATGATGATGGTGATGCTGATGAAGCCAGATTCCAAGGGTGCTTTGGCGAGTTTTTCTCCGGGGGTCTTCTTGCCGCCCTCCCCTACCGCCGGCAACGTTGATGGCTTTTTACGCTCTGCGGTCTTGTAGTTTTGTAAAAATCATTAATGCCGAACAGATGGACAACGATCGTCGATGATCAGTTCTGATCGATCGATAGGTTTTTGCGTGCGGTGCATAAGAAGCAAGGAGGCGCGCGTTCCGTCAACCGATGTCAGACAACTGGCTCGATGGGCATCTCCGTGCGGGATCTGCAAAATCGTGAACAACCTTCCATTTAAGGATTTGTCACGTGCGATCTTTTGTTACAAATTCAGTAATCATTCAATTGCGTATTATGCATGCAGGAGGGAGAGATGTCACCGCGGAACTTGGGTCGCCAGCAGCCAAGTGCACCTTCTGGCAAAAGGAGGAGCAACGCAAAAACACGGCAGGCATTCAAAGAGGCATTGCGCGCACAACACTGGCACTGGGCGGCGACGCGGCTGCTTAATGTCCGATAGTTGTCCGTATATGGTTGAGGCGGTGCAGAGGTATGCACGCGTTCGTCGGTTTATAACGATGAGGGGCGCCTTTCTTTGCCCATAAAGAAGACCATATGGTGTTTGGTCAGTTGTTGCGTCTTGGGTTTGTTTTTATTGTGCGTTGGCTTTGTATGGTTTAATTGCTTTTGCAATTACATTGCACTTGCCATGTAATGCGTTCGCAGATATGATCTATATGCGAAATGAGATCATACGTCTCGATGGATCGTTTTTTTTCTGCGCTTGTAAATGTTGTACAAAGAAGGTCATTGGAAGCAACGAAAAGGGGGAGTTGTCAAGGATATGCTTGACATTAAAAATTCGGCACATTTGGCAACACGAGTTTCTTAGATAGAGCTTTGGAATTTTTTCTCCAAATGTAACATTTTCCTCACTCAAACGGATTTGTCTTGCAACATTGAAAAGCACGAGTGCTAGAAATAAGCCTTGTCAGAGAGACTGGTAAAGAATTTGGTAAAGCATTTTTGACTTCGAGTCCTCAGGTAATCGGAAATATTTAGACTCCAGTTCTCAGCTTACAACATGGGCAAGGTCAAGGGTGGATTTTCGGGTTAACTATTCCATCACCTACAAACAGGCTCCAAGAGTAATGATTTTATTGTTGACAGCCGTGCTAGACTTAAAAGTCGCTCAGTTAGCGTAATCTCTAAGCTGCTACAACGTAGACATTACTGCCATCGAGGAAATACGATGAAACGAGCCTAAGAGGAGGGTTCACAACTCTGATATGTACTACTGCTTGTGTTATTATGGGAAGAGTATACGAATATTCGGGGACAATAGACGTTAATTCGGACAAAAATCCAAAAGTTTAATGAGAAACTTCTACAATGTTCCGTTCGTAATCGAATACGACTTTTAGCAACAAAAAAATTGACTTCAGTAGCTCTACAATCCGCAGTAAACCTGGTTATCAACCAACATGCCTCTCCAATTATCACGGTTCTTAGCTATCTGCCTCCAGTTGCGCATTCAAGTTGGTCGGGGTCGGTTTCTTCTTCTGCGCAACACTTAAGGCGAGAAGTTCCTCTCCATCGTCCGACATCTAAATGTGAATCGAGGATCTGTCATATGTTCATTCGCTCTACATGCCCTAGCAATCTCAAAGTCCAATATGAAGCGTTCCGACCAGGATCGCTGTACAGCTCGTTTCGTTCATAGTTGAATCATCTTCTCAATAGCCGGTGAACGCAATCGGGAACGATGATTCTTAAAGAATTTTTCGACAAAGAAAGTCTTCATATACTTTGGATACGGTCGATGCTTCAGCGCTGTAGAACAGGACTGGGATTTTCAAGTTCTTGTGAAGGATGTCCTTAGTATGTAGATCGAGTGAGTGCTTTACTAATGAATTGAATTCTTAGCCAGAAGAAACGGAGGTTGGCAAGTGTAATTCTTCGTTTTTTTTTTCTGACGAATTGTTGTTTGGGAGAGTTAATAGCGAAGCCAGCTGGATAAAGTCCCTTAATGACCAATGTCTCGAGGCCGAGACCATTAAACTATTTAGAAATCCCAAGACAGTTAATTGGACTAAGTCTTGCCAAGTCTTTGGGACAAAACTCAAAACCACAAAAAGAAACAAATTCCCTTGCAATCGAAGAACTGGAAGCAAGTATACAGAATTTTGGGAACGCGATGAACATCGCATACAAAGTCTCGTGCCCAGTTAAGATAAGCAAAAAAACAATTCCCCCGTGGTGGAATGCAGATCTCTCCAATCTCAAACAGGTAACCAGATCGATCTTCAATATCTGGCACAAAAACAACTTCTGGCATCCCTACATGGACTGTTTAAGTCTGTAAAAGAAATCCATAAATCATCTAAAAGCTAGGCCTGGGTGGATTTTTGCTTCAAGGACTCCGCCAGGCTAAGCAAAATTCTGTCTAAGGAACACTCCAACCCTTCTTTCCTGAAAAGGTCAGATGGAAGGTGGACAGAATCGCTATCCAAATCACAGCACGCTTACCTCAAGGGCAGATCCATGGAAACAGCTCTCCACGATGTGGTGCGGACAATCGAAAAATCCTTACACTGTTAGGAATACATTCCAACATCCTTCTTAGATATAGAGTGAGCTTTCAACAACGTCCTCACTGGAGCTAATCTTGAATCTCTGATCGAGCTAGGTATATAGGAATCTATTAGCCAATGGATATCTAATCTCTATTCTCGATACAATAAAAATAATGGGGGTTGCTCTAGACAAGGTTCACACATGGTCTACTAGTTATGGCCTCTGTGTAAGCCCGAGCAAATCGGAATCGGTGGTATTCGTCACCAGAATCAAAATAACCGATTTTACCCTACCCCGTCTTAATGGCCAACCACTCACACCATCTTCCAGCGCTGGGTATTTAAGTATCATGCTCGACCCAAAACTTTCTGGAAACATAGAGTGAGGAAGGCGTGTGTTGCCTTGTATGAATGCAGCAAAACTTTAGGACAGAGTGGGGACTTCAACCAAAGATGACTTTGTGGATGTATACGCCTTGTGACTCACTAGTATGGTGGCCCGCATTGAGCAAATGCTACAACTTTACGAAAGTAAAAAGTCTGCAATGAACAGCCAGTATAGGCACCATGGGCTCACTGAGGTCGGCGCCAACGGTTGCCCTTACTGTGCTATTGCATCTCTGGCCTTTCGACCTACACATTAAAGATACCGCTCTATGCAGCTCAGTAAGACTCAAGGAGTCAGGATGCTGGACTGCAAGGCCGTATGGAAACAGTAATATCCTGGAATCGTTACCAAACGGCATGCCATTACATAAAACCTACACTAGGCTTCAAGAAAGGTTTCTACATCGGAGGTCAGTGGCAGAGGAACGAAGTAGTAAGAGATTTCGGCACGGTCGTCTACACCAACGGATCTAAGATGAACTATAGTGTGGGGTCCGGAGTTTTCTTGCCTACCGCCTCCCGGATTTTGCCAGCGTATTCTAGGCGCAAGCAATCATCATAGATAGTCAAGCGGCCATAAAGGCCATCAACTCGGCTATCTTTCAAGTGAAACAGTGAAATTTAAGGAAACAAGCGTGCAGAGGAGCTGGCCAGACAAGGTTCAGCTCTACACGGCTCACTTGCGGCTAGGGTCCATATCCCGCTAGTGCGGTTAAGGGAAAAATCCACTAATACTTCTTGAAGAAGGTTAACAAATTGCATCATATCGAGGAAGATATGGACTTGCTACGACTAAATTGAACCCTCCCAATGGGAGACCATGCGGCCAAACTAGGTATCCCAGAAATCCTCCAATGCCGTAGTTAAAGCAACACAAATGAGAGAAAAACCCTCTGCCATATCATCTGCAAATGTCCGGCACTAGCAAGAGCCAGATTGCGTGCATTCGACCAACCATTCTTCGACAACCTTAGCGTTGTCTCGGGTAAAAAGATACAAAATCTTATCCTTCTTCTCAACCTAACAGGCTGGATCTAGAGACCGCCTGTATCACATCCACGACAATCATAATAAAGGTCACATGAGTCTTGGTAACAAAAAAGCACATAAGTGCTACGTGGGTGCAATTCGCAACCGCCAACTCTACCTTCCCCTTACCGACCACAACTCCCCTAATTTATAGCTTCGTCTTCTAAACTACGAAACGTGGCTATGACCAAAAATTATAAAGACATACAGATGACGGATTGAGAACAAAAAACAGACTCTTTTGCTCACCAGCTTCATGGTATGGGCGGGCGGGCAATGTGCACGTGCACGAGATCCAAACTTTTGGCGGGATATGTCAGTACGACCCGCCATAGAACAATTTTTCCTGTATACAGTGCGTCATCTGTATGACTTTATAATCTTTGCTATGACATTACTTTGTGTTCCACCAATGCTGTCAATATAGTCGCTTCTGCCTTTGCTAGTACTTGCACCGATTTATGGAAGATTGTGCCCCTATCTCGGAAGTTTTACACAACCATACAAGAATAATCAGCCCTAGCGAGGTGTTCGTCAGAGCGGAATATTCTCCGATTTTGTACGATTCGGAGGATTTTACCTTCGAGGTATTCTTCCTAAAAGCTGTTCGGAATACTTCTCCGACATTTTGTAACGCATGCTGGCGAATTGCGTTGAAGTGTATTTTTCGCGCAATTTTTGACAGCTAATTGCAATTCTTTTCCGATTTCCTTCGACACAAATTCTTCGCGGAATTTATTTACGAATTGTAGTGAAGTGATTTTTTCGCCGATGACACATACCTCGAATGGACGAATGCGTTGCGGAAAATTGTCCGCTACGACGGATACCTCGCTAGGGCAGAATGTTAAAGAATTCACATAAAAGTGCAACGCCTTGCCTTAATCCTTTTTTGGTATCGAATGTGTTGGTAAGGTGATTTCCGACCATGATGGAGCAGCGAGAATTCTCGATCGTCATCCTGCACAGACGGACGAATCAAAACCCGTATGCGTCTTTCAAATCGATGAATAGGTAGTTTGTATCGATTTGGTCTGCTTAAATTTTTTCCATGATATCCCGAAGCGTAAAAATTTGATCAGCTGAGGACTTTCCTGGCCTAAAACAGCACCAATAAGGACTGATCAGGATATTGGTAAATGGATTCAGGCGTTCAAATATTAACGTGGTCACGGTGCTATTCACATCGCAGTCCTGCACTTGAACATGGAATCAAAAGCAGATGAGGAAAACAAGCGGATGAACAAAAACATCGTCGGTTGCATTGACATGCTAAGGAGACCACCACAAACTTTATGAACTGTACATCGACATAGATCAGGTACAAAAACTTAGCAGACTGTGCCTAAGATTTTAGTTGACTAGAACATCTAGAGCAAATGTATTCCAATTCTTCTGATATTAGGCGCAGTAGAGAACGACATGGTTTAAGACGCAAGATAAGTTGACACTGACATGAAGAACGTCAAGTGCTGTAGGAAATCAACTAACAACTGGCTAAGCAGTGATTTTTCCCGATATTTCAGTTGGCGTTTATTCTCCATAAATAAATGGCGGTGTGGCATTATTTTTCAAATACTTATTATGATGTCCTTAATGTGTAATGTGTAGCCAAATGTCCTGCTGAATTCAAAGTCTGAAAAATAAATTAACCTAAAAAATTCAGAAATTCTTCTTTAATTTTAGAGAAATTCAAGAGTAGTCCTGCTATTTCTACCATTTATTAGGATTCGTACTTTTGGGCGCCCAAAACCTATGTAAGCCCACTACCATCTCATGAATCCCTAACAACGTTATAATGAACAGCAATTTATTTGAATTACTCCTCAAAGTCATCCTAATCCACAAACAAAAAAGAAACATCCACGAAAAACCATCGCAAAAAAGGACCAAAAACTAATTGAGCACACCACCGACAACACGCAAACAGCCAAAAAGAAGGAAAACCCTCATCAACAAAA
Source organism: Rhingia rostrata (assembly GCA_949824845.1). Taxonomy (NCBI): domain Eukaryota; kingdom Metazoa; phylum Arthropoda; class Insecta; order Diptera; family Syrphidae; genus Rhingia; species Rhingia rostrata. The sequence continues at coordinate 6,579,011 of OX463757.1, read as the reverse complement.
CTACTCAACACAATGAAAATCCAATCAAACGCAAATCACTCGACACTCGAACCTTCTGCCGAAGCTACTTAACATGTATACCAACTCCCGAAAACATCTTTGTCCAAATCAACAACCATCCAGACCACAAATCCAGTATACCTACAGTTCTACAAGCCTCCGACCTACCTCCACATCCGACATACAGTTTGCCAAAGTTATTAAATGGCCGCCGCATGTGATTTGACTAAGCCCTCGACGTTGTTGCTTGGTAAATAAAAATAACAATCACCGTCTTCGATGGGCAAACATCTCAGCTACATAGCCCCGGCTTAACATCTGAATAGTGTACTCAGGTACAACGACGACGTCGTTGATTCCTTGCCAGCTCCTTGCAGCAATGCGAAGTAATGCCTCTCTATCGTCCTCTCGTTTTGCAAGTCAGAGGGGTGCGCGTGCTATTTCAACAAACAAGGGCGCAAGTTAAACACCCCCTAGAGCACCTGGCCCAATAGAGACCGAAAAACAAATAAGTCTCATAGTTGGAGGGACATAAAAACGTTGATGACTGTTCAAGGATGTAGCACCTGTCTTTGCCTTGCCTATGGATGTATAATGTAGTGCGTGTGTTTACTCATTAGTATCCTTATTGGTGGTTTCCTTGTATCCTTGGAAGTTTTTCTTTACTATTTCACCTCGGAAATGTATACAAATCGATGAGCCTATTTGGTTTGGACACGCAATTGGCAAGAACTAACGCAGGATATCATCACCGAAGTGGGTGGTTATCACCCAAGACAACAAAGTTGTATTGTCCTCGTTTGCACTTCATTTCTAGGATCATAAACTTACAGTTGTGGCAGTGTGCAGGTGGCATGTAAATGTTCCAAATTAACAAGAAAAAACTTTTCGATAAATTTCGATAACTTGCGGAAAATTAGAATTTCTCATTCTGGAGTAGGGGAATTGCGTGGCGATTGGTCATTCCTAGTAGATAAAGGTGGAAGGTCATCGTAGGTAGCTAATGGTTGCATGAAAGACGGTTATGTGTTGGTGTAATAGTAGGTCAAATTAGTTGAGTCAATCGATAGAAAAAGTAGACGGAAATATAATTCATTTGAGTAGAGGAAAGGCTCACTTCGAATTATTGGAAAACAGACTGTCCACGATGGAAAAGTGCGTTTTTGGGAAACTCTTTCTTCAGGTACTGAAGCAATAATGGTTATACAATAGTTTCATCAACAACAACTCAAGCAGGGGCATATCAAATGGTGTCGAAAAAAGCTCGCATGATTTGAATTTTCCACCATTTGTCAGGCTTAGTGTTAGCAATAAAAAAAAGAGCTTGACAGCTGACTGTTTAGAGTTAGTAAAAATGGAGTACTACGCAAGAAAACATCGCGATTTTATTGTTAAACAACTTTTCAAACACAATGAAAGTTTGGCTATTCGAGCTAACTTTTCCTACGCAATGAAGCTCATTTTAACTTCGCTTTGGTAAGTGGAACTACAATCTAGAATGAATCTGGGCCTCAACCAACAATTTAGCAAACTGCCTTCAGTTGTGCACTCCAAGGTGGTTGAGGTCGGTTTATGTTTTCTTCTTGCGAGCACCACTTAGGACGAAGGTTCCTCTACAGCGTTCGACGTCTTTTGCAAGAGAACCCAAGTGCGATAATCGTGATAGAACGAAGATTGTTCTTCTGGTTTTGGCTCAGGAGATTTGGACACTCCTTTCAAAAATGAGTTGAAAGAACTCACATAACAGTGAATCACGTTCCCTTGCCTCGGCCGCACATATCGACCGTTACGACAGCTGTTTCTCGTTCAATATTGGCTCAACTAACTTCTAAGGTAGGCTTGTTGGCATATACCAATGATTTAATGTAGCCCCATTCAGAAAACTCTAGAGGCGTTAAATCACTCGATTTCGGTGGTCAATCGTCAGGTCCGTTTCTCGAGATAACACGATCCCCGAACTGAGACTTCAATAACACTATTGTTGCATCCACTGTGTGGCTTGTTGCAGCGTATTTTTGGAATATCACTGATGTCCAACTCATGCAATTGCTCAGAGAAATAACTTTCCAGCAAGTTTCATCGACGAAAAAAAAAAAACGGCCCAATGGCGCCATCGTCATGAAAACCGCACCAAACAGTAGATTTTTGCGGATGAAGTGCTGTTTCATGAAGCAAATTCGTGAGGGTTTTTAATTGTCCAGTTACGCATATTTTGCGTAACCAAAATGGCGCATCATCGCTGAAGATGATCAAGTGGCTTTAGTTCGTGAGTCAGATTGATCTTTTTAGTATGTAGGCAAGGATACCTACTTACTTACTAAAGTGGCGCTACAGTCGGAAATGAACCTGGCCTCAGGTTCATTTCTCAGCCTCAGCCAACATGACTCTCCAATTAGCCCGGTCCTTAGGTAACTGTCTCCAGTTGCGCACTCCGAGCTGGTGCTGAGATCGGTTCTACATGTGCGCTACTAAAGGCGATGTCTTCCTCTACTGCGTCCGACGTCTGGCTGAGAATTGAAGAATCTGCGAACCAGAGTATTGGTTTTCATTGGTTCTAATGCTGAGTTTTCAGGCTAGGGGCATGTCGCAGTACACCTCGTAAAGTTCTTGGTTGAATCTTCGTCTCCATAGCCCGTCAACGCAAACGGATTACAGGATTTCTTCACTGCTTTTGATATGGTCCATGCTTCACCGCCGTAGAGTAAGACTGAGATGATCAGGGTCTTATATAGGATCTCCTTAGTAGTTATAGTGAGGGCTTCACTACTGAGTTGCCTGAGTTGATAGACAAAGTCCCGTACTACCTCATAGTTATATCTGTCAATGGTGACGTTCTGTCCAATTCGTGTTGACAGCATATACTTAGTGTTGCCCTCACTAACTGCTAAACCATTTTAGCCGCCTCCTTATTTATACTAGCAAACGTGGCTATGACATCACGTTGAGTCCTGCTAATGATGTCAATATCGTCGGCGTATGCTAGTAGTTGCACCGATTTGTGGAAGATTGTGCATCTGGTGTTGGCTCGGGAGTTTTGCACAATCCTTTCAAGAATCCACTCAAGAATCATTAGGCACCGCCTTGCCTAAATCCTTTTTTGGTGTCGAATGCGTCGGTGAGGTCGTTCCCGACCTGATGGAGCAGCGAGATTTCTCCATCGTCACTATATATAAACGGATGAGTTTGAGCGTTATACCAAAACTAGACATGGCTCTGTATACTTCGTCTCTATAAATGGTGTTGTATGCGGCTTTGAAATCGATGAATAGGTGGTGGCTATCGATTTGGATATCTTGGGTTTTTTCCAGGACCTGCAGAATTGTGAAAATTTGATCGGTTGTGGACTTTCCTGGCCTAAAACCATACTGATAAGGGCCGATTAGGTTGTTGGTAGACTGTTTCAGGCGTTCACATATTACGCCAGACATGATCTTGTAGGCGATGTTGGGGAGACTTATGCCTCTGTGGGGTCAGAGGGTCTCCTTTTTTGTGGTTCGGGAAAACGATGCTGAGGCTCCACTCTTCAGGCGGGCATACATTTTTCCAACCAGAGTTGGCTTAAGAGTTGGTGAATTTTATTTACCAAGTCATCTCCGCCGGCTTTATAACGCTCAGTGGGAAGGCGATTTCCGGCAGTCTTATACAGCTTGAGTTTAGATATTGCTATCCTCACTTCATTCAGGTCGGGTGGTTGGCAGTTTTCGCTGTCGCCGCCAACATTAAAATGTTAGTTCTGCCTGACAGCAGAAGATTATTCGTCATCGCCGTTGAATAGCCTAGATAAATGGTTCTTCAATATTCTTAGATTCAATTGTGTTCATCTCGACAGGATTCTGTTCGAGCCTTGTATCCTTGACTATTGACGTTTTACAATTTGGTAAAACTTGCGAACATCGTTCCTGGAATGGCACCTCTCTTTATCCTCGATCGCGCGCTTTTCTTGCTCTTTTTTCTCCTCTTTGAAGGGCCGGTGATCTTAACTTCTTCTCTGGTAATAGAGCCCAACGGCAGCTCTCGTCTTCACCTGCAGCTTAGCCTTATAGGCATCGTTTCATCAGTTTCATCAGTCTAGCTTAAAATTGAAGACCCAAAAACTGGTGACACACGGACGGACGGGCAGACTAACCTTTAGCTTTATTATTTCTTGAAAAAACGAACAAGTAGCTACTATCGACATAGTCATGCACCAATTTCAAATTTACTTATTCAGTAAAGATAATTTAAAAGTCGACTGCATTATCGAATGTCAATGCTATTCGTCACAACAGATATACACGGTCCACCTATCTATTTCAAATAAATAACTTGCACGCGAATTGCACAACAACTCATTAAATAATGCAAAGCATACCTCCTTTCCGCCCAGCCAACAAGTTGGCAATTTAAAATCAAAACCTACTGTCCGCCGTATATAATTTTCCCAGCAAAAAAAGGATCCAAAACGTTCATCAAAAATCAATAAGCCTGAACAAATCGCAATAAATAAATAATCCCCCAATAATGTACGGCAGTAGCTGTAAAACCTAATCAATTTGCATTATTCAATACTTGCAACATAACATTCAATTGTTTGGCAGGTACAGACCCTCTAATCGAATCCTTTTACATCGAGCAGGAATTTTGCACACGTCCTCCTTCCGGAAATCCGCAAAGCGCATTAGAGACATAATTGGATTTTGCAACTGGATACGAAATCAGTGCCACCGCACACACACACACACACACTTTGTGGACACCACACAGTCGCGATGTCCTACAGCTAGGATATGAATGCGAACGCTCATCAAAATGGCACCATAATCCCGAAATTCCAGTAAATAATCGCTTTTGCGTACTTAACGCGACGTACAGGGGGATAATAACTATATTTCAGGAGACAACAGATAAGGACACACAACATGAAAAGGATATGAGTATTTTGCGAAATTCCCATGCTCTCTCGCATCACATACTAACTCTTGCAACAAGAAGTGCAGTCCCAGCATTGTCCCCTGAATGCAACAATTGCAAAACCGAAATAAGGGACAGGAAAATGGAGTAACTGTCCTGTACCATTAGATGTGGTCAGTTTTGGGATTCTTTTCACTGTCGAACACAATGTCCTGCGAAATGGGCATTTGCCTGATCTCCGGACACACATATAGGGGCTGACAATGGGGGATTATGTGTCCAGTTGCAATGTTGATTTTCCTTTTGACAATGTCCTTTTGGATTGATTTATTTATTGTCCAGCAAATTGGAATTCTTCTGCAGGATCTGAAAAGAGGACCGACCACAACAGAAAGAGGGAAAAAAATTTAAATCACATTATCCTGGTGAATTTTCGTCGGTCTCATTATCGTCTGATTCGACATCGAAGGAACACCTGTTCAATTAATCAATTCGAATGAAATAAATTTCGCAATTGGCTCACCCTTTGAAAGGACATTGGTCGGTGATCGGTGGAGAATATATGTGTGACGACCACAGGACCATCTTTCCCGGGATTATTGATGGGTTAATCAAATCAATTAAATCTCCATTGGTGCACATCAGGAGTGCGTATCGCTTGCAGTGAAATTGATTGGAGGACCACAATCGACGATGTTCATCGGTCATTGTGTAAAACAGGGACGAAGTTAAATCGGAGGGAATATCAATTTAAAGAGTGTCACCTGTTGTCATGGAGGGAAGCGTTCTTTTTTTTGCAAGCTGTTGCGACTGATGGTTGAGTTTTGGGGTCATGTTTGAGGATTGTGATTTATTTATCAAGTTCGTCACATTGGCAGAAAACGACAACTTATTGGAACAAAAAAAAAAATGTTTGGCTCCACAGGCTCGTTAGTACCCAGGGCCGAGCTTTCTCACCACCATTCAAGTATTCGTGTGTACTCCTTCACGATGGTAGGACCTCCTGTTTTATGCCGCCTCCGAGAAACGATTTCGAGATAAGCTTTTCTTGACAATAGATACTACTCGGATGATTTGTCAGATCATTACTTAATGGAACAGTTGTTCTAAAAGGAGTAATCGGTCAAACGATATTTACACCCGATTTCGAAAAAGATTCTGCGAGTTATAATCGATGAAAGGAAACATGAGAACACCCCGATAGGACAGCATAAGCTCCACCCGTACAGTAAGACATCTCTATATGCAAGCGGTAGGACAGATCTATTTGCCAGCTGTCAATCTAATTACCGAGCTGGCTAAAACACTTATTATAGGAAAAAACCATGCCTGATTGATTTTTAAGCATAATGGACCGATCTTAAAGAAATCAGACCTCCTAAATATGCGAACGACTGAACTGAACTTTTGTCAATAACCCTATATGCTTCAACTGGTCTTCTGAAATAATATTTTGTAGTTCAAAAGATCCTTGAGATATTTAAGTTATAATCAACTGGATTTTAGTTATGTTCGGTATAAAGTATGAGGTCCTGCGATCGTGCAAGAAGTACACAAGCCCACACGAACGGTTGTGAGAAAAAATACAAACATACTTTTGACAGCAGGAATTGATCCGGGGGAAGCCATCTTCGACGACGATTTCTATGTTATTGAAGATCCTCAGGAGAAAGTGGAGGCAGTGGGGGCTGTCTTTCAGGAAGTGTACAAGGTGAATGATAGCATTCGCCCGAACCGCGTCCTAGAAAACAATGCATATTATCCAGTGCGTTGGAAGACGGTGGTGGTTCATCCTCTCCCGAAAAAGGGAAAGGACAACTCCAATCCGGCGAATTTCCGGTCGATAAGTCTCCTTCCGAGTATCAGCAAGGTTTTCGAAAAGATTGTCAATCGAGCACTGTTCAAGTGGTCTGAGGACAATAATATTATACCAGAGAACCAGTTTGGTTTCAAGGCAGGACATGACTGTATTCATGCTGCCTATAAACTCTCCAAACGTCTCTGATATACAATGGAACAAAGCAAAAAACAGTGCACGGGTGTCTGGTTGATGTCTGGTTGATTTAGAGAAGGCTTTTGACACCGTATGGTTAGAGGGCCTCTATCTAAAGCTGACGAGACTTATCATAGGTAAACCACTGCTATATATGCTTCATGACATACTGACTGGTAGAACGTTTGTTGTCAAAAGTGGCAATGTAACTTCTACCACAGAATTTTTCATTAAAAATGGCATGCAACAGGGAGCGGTAAACTCGACGAATCTCTTCAGCATTTACACCAGTGATATGGTAGATAGTCTTACTCAGGCAATTGCGTTTGCGGACGATCTTATCGCGTACAGAACAGCCCCTACTGTCGAAGTCATTCGAACTCTTTTGCAGCGGGACTTCGACAAGATCCAGAGATATTGTGATGACTGGAAGTTGAAAATTAACTTTCAGAAATCAGAAACTATCGTCTTTAGGACACCGTTGTCTAGGGCCTCTAGGGATACAAAAAAGAACTGGCGAAAGCTGGTGATCGTTGGACCAAACGGACAGCCACTGGCGAGTAATAGTGTAGTAAAGTACCTTGGCATCTGGTTAGATCAGTATCTATATTTCGGAAGACATGTAGATGCTGCTCTGGCTAGAGCTAGGGGAGCATTTGCCCTGACAAGACGATTGTTTTATAGCAGTCGTCTTGACCGCAGGGTGAAGGTGATTTGCTACATGGCCCTCATTAGGCCGATGATTGCCTATGGGTGCCCGGTGTGGTTCAACGTTGCCCCATCTCAAACGGAAAAGATACGGATGTTTGAGAGGCAGTGTCTGAGAAGCTGCCTTGGAATTCACAGAACACCAGTTTATGACTACACAAAATACTATTCCAACCAGGTGCTATACAACGGGGCCAACATAAATTTATGGCTTCAATGGCTTCGAACAATAGTCTCACTTTGGGGCTTTCTACCCCAATGATGAATATTTTGAGAGTGCGCGTATAAGCGGCTTTATTCCGCCCAAAGCTTTCCTTTATTTGGATAGTCTAGGGCTGATACAGGATAGATCGGCGGTTCCGATAATCTACCACGTCTTCCGACGAACTGTGGATAGACGGCTCCTATCGTCCGAGACGTCGTCGCTCAGGGCGGAGTAGAGCGCCTGCTGTTCAGCAGGAGTGCGTCCGATTGGGACCGTCGGAGTAGGTCACAACAGGAGAACCTTTTTTTTTGTGGTGGTTAAATGAGGTAAAGATAGTTGACTTAAAGTTTTAATTTTATGGCCGACTTAGATAGTTTTTAGTCTTAAGGTTTAGTATAACAGTCATGGTGGCACAAAAAAAAAAACTTGCTGTTAACATCATCGTTGGTCGTCATTGCCGTTCGAAATTTACCAGAAACACTTAGTTAGCTGAGTGGCGCTCTCCAAATAGCTGGACCCCTGAATAATTGCCTCCAATTAGGCAGTTTAAGGTTTTTGTGGTCATTTTTAACTAGTACGCCCCACTGAAAGCCATGTCTTCCTCTATGGCGTCTGACATCTGGCTAGGAATCAAAGACTTTGAGCTGTAGTATTGTTGACAATTCGCAAAACAATCCCTAGCACTAATCTGTGGGGAGATATTTTTGGACCAAATTTATCTCGATGTACAGCTGACAAGGTTCTTAGGTTTTTTTTTTAATAAGGGGTCTTTAATAAAAATGAGAAAGAGTTCCGGAGTGTGCCACTTCAGTGCCCTCAGCTTCCCATATTAATTATCAAATCAACGCCCTTCATCTTCGGACGGAAAAAAACAACAAAAAATGTCAAGCTCATTAAGTTCAGAACTCCCTAATACACTTATATGGAATAAGTCCAATAGAGTAGAATTTAAATCTTCCAAAACGCAGTGATGTCATCTGTCATTAAAGCGAAACCAAAATCTACAGTCATTATCCATGAAAGACACTTAAATTATCTAAACCGAAAAACTTTCCATACTCGGTATGTTCACTGCAACTACCACATACTCAAAGTCCCTAAAACGCAGCAAAATGTCGTGGTTTCCTTAACCGACGCAAGAAATATTTCACCCTTCCGATCTGGCCGCAATATATAAAACGTATATCCACCCTAAACTTGGTTGAATTCAATTAGGTGAGCAGATACAAACGCATGCGATAAAATTGATAGGAGACCCAACCGTAGCGAAATCTATATTTTCGCTCGAACATAGTGGGAATATCTCCTGCTTTGCACTCTTTTACCGCTGTTACAACTATTGCCCATGTAACTTGGATTTTGGTTCTGGTAAGCATGCGCTCAGGGTGTCTCAATTATTTAAAATGATGGGCTTGGATTTCGGTGGATTAGGGTAGTGTGTATCTCTGTTCATTTCCAATATCTTATAAATTTTTGTATTCGATCTATGGGTAAAAAAGTTGATATGAGCCCGTTTTCGCCTATGTAATAAGACTTCCTCACTAAAAATACAGTTGTAACCCATCTGATGGACCAATTTTGATCAAAACTCAAAAAAACACTCTCAAGTCAAGTTGTTTGACCGCTTGATGCTTTCCGAAATAGCCAGTTGCATTCAATCCCTTCAAGAATTTAACCATAATACTCGCCGTTTCACTTCACCCTCCAGCCGTTCTTCGGACGTACAATAATATACCTACAGAGATTCATTCCTAAGCCAAACAGCACGAATGTGTATGCTTTACCAAATTCAGTTTGGTATCGGTGACGATGCAGTGAAATAACCCCCATTCCCAACAAAAAGGAAATATACCCTGAGGGGTTTATTTCTCTTTGGAAATTGAAATAAGTCCCGCGGCTGTTAATGCCTTTCGCTTGTGAGTTTTATTTCTCTTTCATGCATCTAAACTCGCACACACCCCAAATCCAACAGTTAGCCCAAGCAGGGGTGTTGCAGCGGGGCAGCATGCCCCCCACTCACATTCAAACTGTGCATACACAAAACTTCAATAGAATTCCAATTTCAAATGGCAATAGCACCTGCAGAGGTTAATGCTTTTTCGTGGCAAGGCTCATTTCCATTTCGAAATTTGGTGGCTATTTTCTTTTTATTTGGGAAATAAGCCCCATGGGGCTTATTTCGCGCCACTTAAGGCTAGGCCTTCCTCTACTGCGTCTGACGTCTGGCTAGGAATCGAAGACTCTGTGAGGCGGAGTACTGGTGTCCATTCGTTCGCAATGTGGAGTTTTCTGACTAGGAGCATGTCACTGTACAGCTCGTATAGTTCTTGGTTGAATCTTCGTCTCCACAGCCTGTTAACACAAACGAGCCCGAAGATTTTTCGAAGATTTTTTCTCTCGAATTGACTAAGGATTTCTTCATCCATATATGACACGGTCCGTGCTTCAGAGCCGTAGAACAGGACTGGGTAATCAGGGTCTTATATATGATCTCCTTAGTAGTTCGAGTGAGGGCTTTACTGCTTAACTGCCTTCTTAGCCTGAAGAAACAGCGGTTGGCAAGAGTAATTCTTCGTTTTATTTCCGACGAGATGTTGTTGTCAGAGTTAACAGCGGAGCTGAGGTAGACAAAGTCCCTCAAAGTTATATCTGTCAATGGTGACGTTCTGTCCAATTCGACGATGTTGTGTGTCCTTTCGTGTTGACAGCATATACTTCGTCTTGCCATCATTTACTGTTAAACCCATTTTTGCCGCTTCCTTCTCTACTCTAGGAAACGTGGCTATGCCATCACGTTGAGTCCTACCAATAATTTCAATATCGTCAGCGTATACTAGTAGTTGCACCGGTTTTGTGGAAAACTGTACCTCTGGTGTTGGCTCGGGAGTTTTTTAAGAACCTCCCAATAATCAAATTGAAGAGGTGACAGCGCATCGGCTTGCCTAAATCTTTTTTTTGGTATCGAATGTGGCGGTGAGGTCGTTTCCGACCCTAATGGATCAGCGAGAATGCTCCATCGGTATCCTACAAAAACGGGCGAGTTTGCGCGGTCCACAAAACTAGCCATGGTTCTGTATAGTTCGTCGCTCTAAATGCTGTCGTATGCGGCGTTGAAATCGATGAATAGTTGGTGAGTATCAATTTGGACTTCTTGGGTTTGATCAGTTATGGACTTTTTTTGCCTAAAACCACACTGATAAAGGCCGATCAGGTTGTTGGTAAAAGGTTTCAGGAGTTCACATATTACGACAGAAAAGATCTTCCCAGCGATGTTGAGGAGACTAATGCCCTGGTAGTTGGCGCAGCTCCTTTTTTGTGGATTGAACAAACGATGCTGAGCTTTCATTGTTAGGACACACTTTTTCCGACCGGAGTTGGCTTATGAGTTGGTGGATGTTACTTGCCAAGTCATCTCATCAAATTAATAAAAGAAAGCGCCACTGAGGGGGCTCAGTGTTGCGCCAAAAAATTTACATTTTTGTATAAAATATTTGCCTAAGTCTGTCGTCTATTAGAAATCCGGATCATGATATTCACTGATTCTGCTGGCTATAATACAGACGTTGTAAACATCATCCTTCTTTTGCTATGCAGCATCCTAGGGCGTCCCTGCTAGCTGTTCATATACAGCTTTTCTGTTCTAATCAGGCCTAGCAAGATATCCGTCGGAGCGGAAAGTTCTCCGATTTTGTATGATTTGAAGGATTTCAGCTTCGAGGTATTCTTTCGAAAAGCTGTTTGAAATATTTCTCCGACATTTTGTAACGCATCCCGGCGAATTGCGTTGAAATGCGTTCAGGTGAATTTTTCATTTTTGACAGCGAAGTGCAATTCTTTTTCCGATTTCCTCCGACACAAATTCCTTTAGGAATTTATTTACGAATTTTGAAGTGAAGTGATTTTTCTCCGATGACACATTCCTCGAATGGAATTTGAGCCCCCGGCGAAGCATGGGTTGCGGAAAATTGACCGCTCCTATGGATACCTCGTTAAGGTAAAATATTCCATAGGTACCAAGTAATCGTTAAGCACTGTCATCAACAATATCATTAGTAATTTCTGACACCTTAAGGTGATCCTTAATAATACGTTTTCACGGATTAGGTATTAGGTCCAAAGCACAACGTCCAAATTTGTCAAACCTGGAGGCCATTTCCAATTTATCAGATACCCCGCAGGTCACGCCTGTATCCACTTTTATATTTTAGTTGTTTTCTTATCCACCCATCACTTACTCAGCTCCTTAATCTCCTTTTAAGTGCACACACCATTGGCAACTACTTTTCAAATTAAATTTGCAAAACCGATGACCCAAGTCGGGACAGTTCAGTATTTTCAAAGGACACCAATATTTTCTTACGATACGTCAATTCGTTCAACTTCAACCATTTCAATTGATCCTTGATAGCCGAAATATTTCAATGTTGAGTGTTTCTTAAACACAAAGCAAACACAATGACCAAGGACCATCTCAAATCTCATATTATGTGCACAAATCAATATTTTTATTAAGTTGTGTGTCCTAACTTAACAAGCGTACTTTAGAGAAAGCAAATATTAAATTGAAAAATTGGTTTTCATTGCTGTGGCGCACACATTTTTCTAACGACTGTGAACTGAAAAAAAAAACGCAAACATCAATTGAATGTTTACCTCCTCAGGAGCAAAAAAAAAAAAAGGATAATAATGGCCATTTGTGCACACCCATATACACAACTCAGCAAGTCGGATTTATCCAACGAACGTTCCGTTCCATTCCGTTCGTTCAATAGCAAACAATTTTGTTAATTGATTTGAGTTTGGTTTGTTGTTTTTTTTTTTTGTTTTTTCCTATTTTATATCCTTTTCTCCTTCTGCCTTTGTTGATATCCTATCCACGTATGCGGCAGCGAATCTGAAAGTAATATCAAGCACCTGCTACTGTGATTTTTTTTTGTCCAAAACATTGTATCCGCATGTATGACTAATCCACCAGTCGATGTTTTGAGGATGGAGATATGAGGAACAAAAAAAAAAAAAAGGACGACGACAAAAAATAAGGATTTCCATGTACACTCGTTGCAGTGCATAAATCGATTGCATTCATTTAGTCGGTAAACAAAGCTGCAATTTGTGAGATTGTTTTTTGATTGTGTATCAAAGGGATTGCACATGCAAGGATAATAATGGGAGATTGCAACAAAAGCTACATATGAGTCCATCGTTTGTGTGCATAAAGTAGTGAAATGAGAGTGGTCGCTAGTGTGGATGCATATTACGAATTCTATGGAACGGCTTTTTGTCAATTTAGGAAGTAAGTGCGGTGATGTTGAGGTTTTTTGGGAAACACCTATATTGGAAATTGATTTTCAGACTCGAATTCCAGAGATAAAAATAATTCAGGTTCAGTGTAGGTACATGGAAATTTTAAATTTTAAATTCTAAATTGAAATAAATAAATGTAAATGTAATGAAAGATTTTAAGTTTAAAGTTTACATTGTGGTGCTGGTAGAGTCATGAAGATTGAGTTTACATTTAAATTTTTGTAACTTGCTGTCACTGTTATTACCTATATTGAAATTGAGGCCGTACTTAGGGTCATAAGCTCGATTGATTGCCTGACTGACTGGGTATTTCTCACAATGTCTCGAAGTTTATTTATATTGTGTGTCCGCTGCCGTTCAGGGTATTGAGAGCAGACAAACACTTGCACTGATATTCGTTTGACTTACTGAACCATTTCACGCTAACTGTCTATCTAACGACAAAGCTTAGGCGGTTTCTTTCATTAATAGATATCATCCAGCTCACATAGACTGTTTAAGTATTAGTCTCCTATATGGAGTTTTCTTTTGTTGGAGAGAGCTGGACCACAGCAGAGAAGGTCAGGGATATACTCCTACTCGCCAAAGCAGCTTCTGCAGAAGTTGGAAGGCATGCTAAAGAGGTCTCGTCTTTTTGCGCGCATTCCTAGATAGTGCTGTGAAATGAAGCCAAGCGAATCCCATAATTCGGCATTATTTCACTTTATGAAAGCGAAATATAGCCGAATTTCCATGTTCGGTCTTATTTCATATTGCCAAAGTGAAATAAAGCCGATTTAGCCTTATTTCACTTTGCATACAAACGATTTCGCACCCATCCCTTATACAAGGTGGCGCAAAAGTAATCCTCCTATCAGAAAATGCTATAAATTTTGCGATTGGCCCCTAATGTCAGTTCTGTTTTGACATTTGTGTAGTAAACACATGCGAAATACACGTTACGCTACACTGCTCCAGAACGCGGAATATTGGTGACCATTTATTTGAGCAATAATCGGTCGGTGACTTTGGCACAACGTGTATTTCGTCGCAGATTTCATAGCCGTCCAACGCCTACTGGTGAAACACTGCGACGTTAAGCGACTGGCACAACACGAGCTGCTGCCAGGCGTGGCAGAACCCGGAGTAGCCGTTCTGCAGAGAATATTGCTGCTGTAGCCGAAGATGTCATGGAAGCGCCGTCGACATCGACCAGACGACGTGCCACGCAAATGGGTATCAGTCGACGGTCTTTACAGCGAATTTTGGTACAAGATTTGAAGATGTTTCCGTACAAAGTCCAGACGGTGCATCAGCTGTTAGCTGCTGACCGCCAATCGCGTCTAACATACGCTCAAGCCATCCTTAATCACCACCAAGAGGAAGATGATTTTTCATCAAAAACAGTCATGAGTGATGAGGCCCATTTTCATCTTAGCGGGTACGTAAATAAGCAAAATTTACGCTTCTGGGGCACTGAAAGTCCGCGTGTAACCTATGAAGAGCCATTACACCCGCTCAAAGTCACTGTATGGTGTGCTGTTTTCGCTGGAGGAGTCATCGGACCGTTTTTCTTCGAAGACGTCGCGGGACAAACGGTTACTGTGAATGGTGAGCGCTACAGAGCAATGATCAACGAGTTCTTTTTGCCGCAACTTGATGAATTGGGATTGGAAAACATGTAGTTCCAATAGGACGGTGCAACGGCACACACTGCACGTGCCACAACCGATATGCTGGAGGATGCATTTCCCGGGCGCCTAATCACACGTTTTGGCGATTTGCACTGGCCAGCAAGATCGCCTGATTTGACCGCTCCAGACTTCTTTTTGTGGGGCTTTTTGAAGTCGCGGGTTTTTGTCAACAAGCCTCAGACTCTTGCAGCTCTTAAAGACAATATCCGTCAAGAATGTGAGGACCTATCGCCGGAAGTTTTGGCCAAAGTTATGGAAAATGCCATAAAAAGGGCTCAAATGACAATCAACTGTGGCGACGGCCATTTACATGGCATCATATTCTCGACTTGTTGTATAAAAAATTAAAAGACCAAATAAAAATAATCCACAAGGAGAATTAATGTTTTTTCATTTTTTTTTTAAATTACAGCCAAAAAACATCGGAAGGTTATTTTTTCGCCACCTTGTACAACAGTGCGCCCAAGCAGGGGATAATAAGTTCAATACCTCCGAGTGCAAGTTTGGGTGTGTGCAAATTTTTAAAATGGGCATGATGTCTCCAGCAACCCACCTGCTTGCGCTCACTGTTTTATTAGGGTTGTGTGCGAGGTTGGATGTATGGACAAACGAGCTTTCACTAACAGTTAGTCCAAGCAGGGGGTTGCATACAAATTCTAAATTCACATACATCGCTAAGCTGCAGGTGAAGACGAGAGCTGCCATTGAGCTCTATAGGCAGATAAGAAGGGAAGAAGATCGGATTTTCAGAAAGCAGAAAAAAGAGCAAGAGAAGCGCGTGATCGAGGATATAGAGAGGTGCCACTCCAGGAATGATGTTCGCAAGTTTTACCAAAGTGGAAAACGTCAAAGTCAAGGATACAAGATTCGAACCGAATCCTGTGAAAATGAACAAGGAAATATCGCAATTGAGACACAGTCGATGCTGCGGATATGGAAGAACAACTTCTGCAGACTGTTAAACGGCGATGAAGAACAACACTCCGCTGTCAGGCAGAACCAACCATTCAATATTGGCAACATTAGCGAAAACTGCCAACCACCGGACCTAAATGAAGTGATGATAGCAATAGTTAAGCGCAAGCTTTATAAGGCTGCCGGAAATGACCTTTCCGTTTATAAAACCGGCGGAGATGGCTTGGAAAATAAAATCCACCAACTTATAAGCCATATCTGGTCGGATAAAAGTATAAGGAATGGAACCTCAGCATCGTTGGCCCGATCCACAACAAAGGAGACCATCTATACTGCGCCAACTATAGAACTATGAGTCTCCTCAACATCGCCTATGCTGGAAAAAAAAACTCAGGAACTCATCGTTTTCAAAGCCGCATACGATGAACTACCTATACAGATTCATGTCTAGTTTTGGTATTACGCCCGATTGTGTAGGATGACGATGTAGAGTTCTCTCGGTTTGGAAACGACCTCCGTGACACATTGGTTACCAAAAAAGAATATAGGCAAGGAAATCCGCTGTCATGTGAATTTTTCAATTTGATTCTTGAGAGGATTGTGAAAAACTCACGAGCCAACAGCAGAGGCACAATTTTCCATGAAATCGGTGCAACTACTAGCGTGTGCCGACGATATTGACATCATTGGTCGGACCCAACGTGATGTCACAGCCACGTTTGCTAGTATAGAGAAGGAAGCCGCAGAAATGGGTTAAGCAGTAAATGAGGACAAGACGCAGTATATGCTGTTTATACGAAAGGACACACAACATCGACGAATTCAACAATAGTTCACCATTGACAGATATAACTTTGAGGTAGTACGGTACTTTTTCTATCTCGGCTCCGCTATTAACTCTGACAACAACATCTCGTCAGAAAAGAAAAGAAGAATTACTCTTGCCAACCGCTGCTTCTTCGGGCTAAGAAGGCAATTTAGTGGTAAAGCCCTCACTCGATTTACTAAGGAGATCCTATATAAGACCATGATCATCCCAGTCCAGCTCTACGGTGCTAAAATATGGACCGTCTCAAAAGTGGTAAAGAAATCCTTGGACGATGAGACAGGAAAATTCTTCGAAAAACCTTCGGTCCAGTTTGCGTTGACGGGTTATGGAGATGAAGATTCAATCAAGAACTATACGAGCTGTACAGCGACATGCCCCTGGTCAAAAAACTCCGCATTGGACGTTTAAGATGGCTAGGACACGTAGAACGAATGGAAACCAATATTCCGGCTCGCAGAGTCTTCGATTCCCAGCCAGACGCCGGACGCAGTAGAGGAAGACCTCCTTTTAAGTTTCGCTCACATGTAGAAACCGACCTCAACCAATTTGGAGTGCGCAATTGGAGGCAGTTAGCTAAGGACCGGGCTAATTCGAGACGCATGTTGGTTGAGGCCCAGATTCATTTCGGACTTTGCATAAACTTTGCTTTTCAGATATCCACACAAAAAGAAGTCCTGAGCAGTCAAATCAGGCGACCATGGAAGCCAATCAACATCACCATTTCTTGAAATAACTTGTTGTGGAAAGAGATCTCGCAGAGATTCCATTTTAATCCTGGCTGTATGCGATGTGGCACCGTGTTGTTGATACCACATGTTTATCAAGCCCAAAGCATGTGGTTGCGGCACTAGAAAGTTTTCAATCAAATCAGGATATCGCTCCCCATTCACAGTAACCGTTACGCCGTTTTCATTTTCAAAGAAGTAAGGTCCAATCATTCCTCCTGACCAAATTGCACACCAGACTGTAACTTTTATTGGTTGCAAAGGTGACTAATGAAAAATTTGAGGGATTTCCATTGCCCAGAACCGACTATTCTGTTTATTTTTTCTGTTTATTTTTCAAATGAAAATGTGCCTCGTCACTCATTATGATTTTTTCATTAAAATCGGGGTTGTCATGGGCTAGCTGTAACATACTATTGGCATATGTACGGCGGCGTAAATGGTCTTGTGGAAGAAGCTCTTGTGTCAACTGAATCTTAAATGGAAACAAATGCAAATCCTTGGGCAAAATTTTGGCCAAAGTTGTTCTTTGAAGATCAAGCTCCTGAGCACGGTGTCGAATTGAGATTGATGGATTGTTTTGAACACTTCCTTCAGCAGCAGTAATATTTTCAGCCGATCTTGCATTACGTTGTGGTTCATGCTTGAGCCTATCAAATTATTCAAAAACACGATAAATCGTGCGTTTTGTTGGCACGTTGTTTCTCCCAAAAGTTTCACGTAACTTTCTCATCGTCACAGTAATCGATGATTGATTTTGATAAAATGTTTGAACGATTAAAACACTTTGGTTTGTCGAATATTTTTCCATAATAAATTTGCCACGTGTCTACTTCACGACTGCCAAATATAAAATGTCAAGACTAATGTTTACCAAAATGGTGGCAAAACAATGTAGTATACCTTCGCGGCGGACACCCTGTAAGTAAGTATACGTATTCACTAAGACCCCCAATACCTTAATCGAAAACCAAAGTTCCCCTATAATTTTCTTGTTTTTGATAACAATATATGTTACGAATAAAACCGTCTCGAAACCGCTTCGCCGACGTCATTTTGTTGAGAGTTTTGATATGTTCCACAAATCCATACAGAGGGTTTCACATAATATCTGTCAAAACAATTTTTTTTTTGAAAATAATTTGAAAATAATTATGAAAAGTTAGTTCTGGAAGGTGCTTTTGATTTTGAATTCAAAGTTTTATAGGGGTCCATAAATCTTTGTGGAGGGAGTTGGTTTTTGAAACGTCAAACAAAACCTGGTCGGTATTTGATGTGAAATAATCAATTAGTTTTCAAAAACTCAGTTTTTGAATCGATGTGAAAATGTACAGTAAAGTTTTATTGAGCTCTGAACATTATTGTATGATTAAAAAAAAAATACCATCAGAACCGCGTCGCAATAGATATGATAATTCCACAAAGAAAGACATAACACACCGCCGCTTCGCAACATGATTATAAGGCACTCGTAATCCTTTTTTAAATAATAAAGAAGCTAAATTGAATACTACAACAAAAACAACATGTATTCCGTGTATTACTTTGTGCTCTTTGCAAAAACAGCTGAAAGCGTCGACTTGAACATTCTATCCCCTAAAGGAAGACTCCTTCAATTTGCTTGCACATCCCTATTAAAACTTGAAAAGTTCATTTCTTCCTTCCTCCAACACCATTCTTTTTGCATAAAAAGCAAACAGCAACCAGCCCATCCTCTATACACTCCTTATAAGGAAGGAAGCTTCAGGTGAAGCATTATCCTGCTCCAACAATAACGAAGAATAATAAAGTTCACTCTCTCAGCGACAAACTTCATACCATTGCCATGCCATCCTGCCACGCATATCCTTCTTTTCCAAGTATCAATGAACAAAATACAAATTTATGCATAGCACAAGTTTAACATCATTAAACGCACGGTAAATGTTAAACAAAATGTCCTTCCACTCCGATGGAATCTTTAAAGTGGATCTGATCCTATTACTAAAACATTGTCAAGGAAGAAAAAAAAAAAAGGTGGTCTGTGTATATTATTTCTCACCCAAGATGTGATAATGGATTTGTCCGTTCTGATGGTGGTCTTCATCGGTTATCCTTTGACCCAGCCGACAAGAAGATAGATTGAGTAAAAAAAAAAGTGTCATCGCCCAAAGTTTGACTTTTCAATTGTAATTTGTGTGTTCCAAATATTATTGCTTCAATTTGTCGCACACAAGATACTCCCAGGATGCATCCTTTCAACTGGATTCTAGATTCTGTGATAAATATCGTACCTGGTGACGGTGATGACTCTGTTTTTTTTCGAACAAAAATGTGGAAAAAAAAACAATTGCCGACGACCCCTGCCGAGGGAGTTGGCAAAATGTCATTATCAGCGTGGACATAAAGGACTCGGTTTCTGTTTTGTTTGTAATAAATATTTCAAATAAATAAATGGGTCAGGACACACAGTGTTATTTTTGTCTAGCTGACCATGCCCAATGTTGTTTGTAATTTTCCGCCAATTTAAGGTCCTGAATGCTGGTAAACCTTTAAGGTTCCACGTGAAAGGATATATGTATGTGTATGTGTCGGAATGCCGTTTGATATGATGGGCTAAACCATAAAGGATACACACAAAAAGAAAATAGGAAAACAGAAAATCGCACACAATGGCACTACAACAGGCGGCTAAAATCAATTCGGGTGGCGAGTCTCAACCAACTCAACTATGCAACGAAGCTTGAGAGTGTGTGCACGTGAAAGGGCCACCACAATCGGATCTAATGATCGATGGTAAATATTTTTCCCAAGGACAATGACTGGGGGCGTATCAAATGCACCGTCCACCGGAAGTACCTTGCGGAAGGAAATTATTCGATATATTGATGATTTGATTGCAGTTTGGATTTAAACAAAAAAAAAAAATGGTTTCAGTTTTGTTTGTGCAATTTTGAAAATCCGGTTCGGAGGAGATTAATGGTAAATCCGTTTTGACAGGATTCTATATAAATATATGTTTCCCTTTCCATTTTTTTTTATGATTTTTCTCTGTCCACGCCAGGACATTCGATATATTTACTGACTGCGTCGACGGTTTTTTTTTTCCTGTTTGACTCGTTTTACTAACAGATGTAATTTAATACTGGATACACAAGGATACACAGAGTGCTGCTTTTAAGCTGATATTAAACATTTATGAATCGTTTTTGTAGCCAGTTTCGGAGTGATATAAAATTTTATTTATTGTTGGTTTGTGTAGTTATACCAGCGGTTCATCTCCACACTGAGACCAGATTTCAAGGTCGGATTGGCAGAGAATCATCTACCATGAGCTGATCCCTTATGGAAATATCTTAAATCGCACATGCGTTGTCAGAAATTGTACCGTCTGAAGGAAGCAATCACCCTCCAAAAGGAATCAGCTTTAGTCAATATGAGAGGATTTGTGTACCGTCAGAACATCACCAGGCCACTCATATTCAACATTAAGCTATGAGCAAGCAGTTTAATACCCCTGACAGGTTTTCCCCAGTTCCCGGAAAATTGCTCGAATCCAACCGATTACCAAGAAAGGAGGAATTCCTTAAAAGTACAGACCCGTTGCAGTACTACACCTTGATTGTCGATTACCTAGAAAGGAATACTTTAACAATCTGTCGGCAATATTGTTCCGAAAGAAACGCTCAACTAGAGACCTGCTATGTTATATAAGATCTGGGATAGAAAATCATGGAGAATCTGGAGCTCTTGCCCTGGATATTTTCCAGGCTTTCAATCGAGTTTCACACTGGACTTTGCCAGTTAAATTCCCAGAGTACTGACTTCCTCAAATAAAGGGGTTTTTTTTTTAGAGGTATAGTACTTCGAATTGAAATAGAACACAAGAAAATGTCTGAATGTCCATCAATTTAGCTTTTTTGGAAGGATAATTTTATGCCATTAATGGTTAAATCTGATTTCGGGCATGTGACCACCGCGGCTGGTTCGAATAAAGCCAAGTCTAGAGGTTCAATTTTCAACTACTTTTTCGAGTATTTGGGTCCGTATATCGGCAATAACGCCACGAATGATGGCTTCCAAGTTCCCTAACGGCTCTAGTTTGTTGGCGGAGGCGAGCGACTTCACATATCCAGAAGGAAAATAATCCAATGGTGTCAAATCTCACGATCTTGGTGGACAATTGACAGGTCCATTCCGTGAAATTATGCGCTCATCGAATTTTTTCGTACGATAAACCGATCGTGACGTGCGCTGTGTGCCATGTATAGGTAGCGCCGTTTTGTTGGAACCACATCTCATCAACATTCATGCTATCCAAATCGGGAGCAAAAAAGTCGGTTATCATGGCTCTATACCGGTCTCCATTGACGGTAACTGACTCTACAGCATCATTTCGGAAGAAGTATGGCCCAATGACTCCACCAGCCCATAGAGCACACCAAGCAGTCAGTTTTTGTGGATGTAATGGCGTCTCAAGGGTCTCATGTGGATTCTCTTCACTTCAAATGCGCCAATTTTGGTCATCCAACCAAAAAATGGGCCTCATTACTGAACGAAATTTTGCGATGAAAATCAGCATCGAGAGCAATCTTACTTTCGGCCCTTACACCAAAATCACGACGCATTGCATGGTCTCGCGGCTTTAATTCTTGCACAAGCTGGATCTTGTAAAGTCGTAAGCCAAGATCTTTGCGCAAAATCTTCCATAAAGTTGATAGGCAAAGCGCTAATTGCTGTGCACGGTGGCGAATCGATGCATTCGGGTCTTCTTCAACACTTTGCTCTACAGCGGCAATTGTTTCTTCGGTTTGCACTGTTCGATGTCTCTGCGGATGCGTATTATCATATGAAGTAAACGTAGTGCGAAAACGATCCATGGTTAACCGAATTAATTGCTCTGATGGATGGAGCTTGCGGGAAAATTCGCGAACTGAACCATTATTTTCGAAATAAATTTGCACTCGTTGCTCACTTCCCAACTTGTCGCGATGAAATGGCAAACCAAACTGAACATAAATGACATTAGAGTTGCCCGATTTGACCACAAAATGTCAGTTTTATCTCTATTCGAAGAACCAACCTCTAAAACAAACACCCGTTACTTTGACCTTTATGACATATCTTTGCAATTGGTAATCGATTAAGATTCCCAAACTTATTTTTATTAAACGCTGGAATACCTCAAGGATAAATTCTCTTACCCACTCTGTACCTCCTTCACATTTATGATATTTTGAGGACTTTTTTAGTTTTGCAGATGGTAGTATTCTAATAGGGGGACTAACTTAAACGACACGCCAATTTCGACACGCTTTTTCTGAACACTAGCGAAGATGCGAATAAATCTGCTCTATAAAGGCAGACCTACAAAACATATTGCAATGGGGAATGGAAATCCAACAAATTTAGCATGAAAGAACAAGTCCATGCATAGTCCTTAAATCAGAAGATAAGTTGTATCATGGCAACGATACACAACTTCTATTGCCAAATCAGCACCGTCAAAACTGAGGTACCTTTCTAGAGCTAAGAGATATTTTACACCATACCAGCTTCTTCTTCTTTTTCTTCTTCTTTATGGGTGGCCGAAAAAAATTTGAAATCCGCCCACTGCCACGACCCCTTGAGTACGTGTAAATTATAAAAAAAAAACCCAAGTTTGCATACAATGCACATACTGAAATCTATGATCCCCATGATCATTATCTTGGATGAAAGGGAATGTTTTATCTGCCAAAGTTGTTAGCATCTTCTCAGACTGGATACACAAGGACACACAGAGTGGTGCTTTTAAACTGAGATCAAACATTTATTAATCTTTTTTGTAGCCAGTATCGGATATAAAATTTTATTTATTTTAGGGTTGTGTAGCTCTCAATTAAAAATATCACTGCGATAAAGCACTATCGAAGCTATTACCCTCCCAGCAATATTACCGGAACGAAGTCTTATGGGAAAATATTTGGCTCACTTTTAGGAAGCTTTTTACTTCCATGAGACTTCTTTAAATAATTCCAAAAAGCCTTACAGAAAAAAATGTTTGTTTGCTTTAAAAAGGCCTTATACAAGCAAGCGGCCATCAAATCCATTGAACCAGTCTCAACAAATTCAAAAACAGCTCTGGATTGCCGTTCATCTCTGCAGGAGATGTCAAAGCATTTAAGCATATACCTATGATGGGTGCCTGACATTCTGTAAGGCTGATGAACTCGCAAAACGTTAGACAAAACCACTAGTTGTATCCGACACGGGTGTGCTTGGTATTTCTATAGGTATAGCTACATGCAAAATATTACTAGCGCCACCTGCTAATAGTTGACATTGACATTGACATTACGGTAATTCGCACATGAATGCATCGAACTACAGATGGAGTCATGGTACGACGTGTCAAATAACCAAAAAAAATTTGCCCAAAGCTTGATTTGAGAAGACCAAAGGGACTGATTTCGCTGGATAGACCGCATATTAGCGCCACTTTAGGTATCACCACGTGGCGTTCAGTGGCGTGATGGTAGGTGCGATTAACTGCCGCGCAGAAGGTCTGGGTTCGATTCCCAGCCGTAGCAACACCTAAATGATGTTTGACTGGCCCTCCTCTAGTGATGATCTGACAAATCATCCGAGTAGTATCAATTGTCAAGAAAAGCTTGTCTCAAATTCGCCTTCTTGGAGTCGGGATAACACAAGAGGTCCCGCCATCGTGCAAGAGGTACACAGGCACACATTAACGGTTGTGAGAAAGCTCGGCCCTAACGAGCCTGTTGCGCCAAAAATTTGTTTTGTTTTTTATGTATAGATTCGCCTCGGTCCCAAAATATGCCGGTTGTTATTGGCAAAGGCTGGCCTTCCTTTCAAGCGGCTGATCGTCAACAGGTACGTCAACAATGCTCTGGACCTCCTTCACCTTTGCACGGAGATATCAGTTCATGGTAAAACTGACGCTGAAATGCAGAAGACCGAATGCAGAACACTGAATGAGGAAATTGTTTCTGCACTCCTTCAGGACTTTGCGGATATTTAGTCAAATTCTTAGTCGTACGTAAATTAACTTTAGGTAGAAGGCGGAGCTTGTCCGGGATCAATTAAAACGGTGAAATTACGAATCCACGTGAGATTCAAGAGCGTCCAATGTATCCCAAAAAAAGTCAATGTTTGGTGGAGTTTTTTGGGCTGGCGGCGTCATCGGGCCATATTTCTTTGTGAAAGACGTTGAACCTGTTACCACGTCAACGGCGAGCGGTTTAGGTCGATGATTACCAACTTCCTTAAACCTGAACTGGATGATATGAACACCAACATCATGTGGTTAAAACAGGACGGCGCTACGTGCCACACAACTCACACCGTATTGGAAATTTAGCATGAGGGCTTCGATGGCATGGTCATTTCTTGGTGATGTGAAAACAGGAGGTCTCACCCTCGGGCAAGAAGTAAACATGCACACATGAATGGTTGTGGGAAAGCTCGGCCCTGGGTACTAACGAGCCTGTGCGCCAAAATTTTTATTTTTTTTTATTTTCAAAGACTACTCGAAGTTACGTTGCCACATTTGACAGAGACCTTCGTTCCTATAAGCATGTCATTAATCACATATAGCATGGGCTTACGCAAGTAACTCTAATCATACGATATTGAAGGACTTCTCAAAGTCAACCAGACAGGGCTCTGTGTATTGTTTTCTTGGACTTATTCCATTGAATGTCGAACATTCGACGTGGCATGAGTAGTGTCATATCTTCGTTGTAAACCAAACTTTCGAATACCTTGCTTACATTCGGCAAAAGGCTTATTGAACAAAGCTAAGCCGGGTTTGTATCGTCCTTATTGTTCTTAGGAGTAGGATGTACCACAGCCATTTTCCAATATATCGGATAATGCGCATTATTCAAATCGTTGTTAAACAGGCTATCGACTGCGTCAATTGGCAGGTCTCGTGTCAATACGACGTGTTTGGGATACCATTCTCTCCTGCCAACTTTTCGTTTTCCAGTGCTACAAAGATGTCAAGGAGTTCATCTTTTTTTTTACGAAAGACATCAAATTATTGGCGGCTATACCATGGTTTTCGTAATTGCATACGACAAAACCGTGATTCTCAGACGATCAGAAACGTCTGACACATCTAATTGGAATTAACGAAACCATTCACCATCAACCTTATTCGCCCCTTTCAGTGTGGTTTAGGTCAGGAAATCCCACAACCGATAAGCTCACAAGCCTTTGACAAGCCCTGGAAAAACTTAAGAAGTCAATATCGATACCAAGTACCATTTCATCGATTTGAAGGTCGAAATTTCCGTTGAATACCTCTTTACGGCGGAACCACTAGAGCTGTATCGTTTCTCCAGAACCAATTCTATCATCATACCTTTAATCAAGCTCTATCAGTGGTCCTAACCTAGGCACATTTTTTTTTTTTAAGTGGGACCGTCGACTTAATTTCCAAATATGTCATTGCGTCACTCATTACATTAACTTATCTCAACCCAGCTACAAACATGAATAAACATCAAGGACCCATTATCCGAAAAAAAAAATCAGGATCACGCATAATTGAAATCACAGCACGTCACGTCAAATGCCGCAAGGCAAAAAAATTGATTGCTAAGTGCGTTTAATGAACTCATCCGCGAAGAAAACATCTGCTTGGTTCTTAATTTTTTTTTTAAAGGAAGGAACGAGGGCACACTTCAAGCAAATAAAGGAACCAGACAAAAAAAAAATCGGAACCATACGAGAAAAAAAAATCCCTTCAGGTGGTTCCTATCAAAAAATGTAAAATAATACCACAAAGCAAATAAATCCGAGTCCTCTTTCAAATCTGCAGCGCAAAGCAGTTTTGTTCCTTTTTCGTCCCAATTTTGGGTTGTGCCCCACCTTACACAATTCTTACAAAATACATCTGTTTGCCACTTAAATGAGCTAAATCACGAAATAGTTCCTCACGTAGTGTGCTCTCTTTCATCGCATAGTCGTAGCTTCTATTCAACTTCCGTTTGAACCTGACGAGGATGATGACGAGGACGTTTGTTGACTACACTGGCAGAGCTCTAGCTCTGTGCTGTATGACAGGAATCAATTGCAATTCTGCTCCTGCTGCGGCAAGGCAAGACTCGCGACGTATCTTCGTTGTGAGATTGCCTTATGCCAAAGGATATGCAGATGTTTTTTTTTTTTTTTGTTTATTCCTGAGGAACAGGAAACAGAATGACACGCGCTCGCGATTTCTTTTGAATTGTGAAATCCGCACTCGGTGAATCGTTAGTGATGTTAACTTTGCTCGTAATGTGAGAGGATCCTTTTTCTGTGTTCCCCTGTCATGTCGTCGTGTGTATGGTGAATCGAAATGGAATCGTTGGTGTGGTTTTTTTTTTTACTGTTTGTCAACTGTCAACTTTCGGGGTGTAGATAATAGGAGATATGGGATAGTGATGATACAGATACAGGATAGAGATTTTCCAGGACGTTTTGTAATAAATAAGAAACTGTGGAGCTAAATTTCACAAAGAACAATACCAGTGTGAACCTGAAGTGTGTAAGTTTGCATGGGTAACGAAGCATGATATTTGTAAGGAGCTATAACGACATGTCATTGCACCTGATGATTTGGATGAGGATTTTAAGAATAATTTGCCAAAGTTTTTTATTCGTGGAGTTATAGAGGAGCAATTTTACTTCCAAGTCCGTAATCCTTTAAAAAGTTTTAAACGTATGTTCCGGAATTTCAGTCCTTTTCTCTAAAACCTTATCTGTATAAATAAAAAAGAAAAGAATTTACAATTACAACTTTTTTTTTTGCCGCAACAGGCTCGATAGTTTTGGATGTTCAAGAACTAGTGTAGACTCTGATTGGCTTTAACTTTGCCCAGTGGTTGTATCTCTGACTACACATCAATTGTTTTTTTTAACCTCCCAGTGAAAACCATCGGGTACTGGCCTCATCCAACCGGATTTGACTTGCTTAACGATAAGCGCGAGTGTTTATAACACGGCGAAAAACAGCACCATAGGCAACCTGGTCGGAATGCCACGGATTGAATAACCGGCCTGCTGTGCCAGGCGAACCTATTCCAGCTGCTTCGACATATTCGGACAACAAGTTGTCTAGGAATTTCAAGAGTAAGTTAGGCCCCTTGAACAGAGAAAGTGGCGGATGAACCGAAAGGCCAACGGCAGCGCTCAATCCCATAGTGGATACTGATGGGTCCGTGCCTTAGGGGTGTCTAATAAATGGGAACTGGCCCTTTAGATTTGGGTTTTTTGCTATGGGTTAACTACCCAACCAAAGAAAAAACTTAAGTTTACGAAGCAACCAATAGCCTCGGAAAGGACTGATTTTATTTTTGACGACACGGCTAAACGGAAAAGGACAACGACGTTCGTATCTGCACCTGGAATGTGAGAACATTAAACAGGAGAGGTGCAAGCGAACAACTAGCGGAAGCCCTAAACTGCTATAAAGCTGACATTACTGCCATCCAGGAAATACAGTGGGATGGGTCGGGCGAAAAGAGGATGATGATGTTATAGTGAGCAGAAACAGCGGCTATTCGGATGCGGATTTGTTACAAGTGCCAGTCTTAGGCAAGAAATCTTATGTTTCCAAGACAAAAGAGAACCCGTTGTAACAAGCCGCATCAAGGCTAAATTCGCCAACATAAGCCTTACATGCGCTCACGTCCCAACGGAGGAAAAAGATGATAAAGCTAAGCATTGCTTCTACGAGCTGCTTGACAAAACCTATGAGCGTGTACCGAAGTTCGATGTTAAAATCGTACTGGGAGATTTTAACGCAAACGTAGGAAGAGAAGTCGTCTTTAGCGGTATTGTCGGAAAACATAGCCTTCACGACAACACGTCTGGTAACGGACTTAGGCTAATTGACTTCGCTACGGAACGAAATGACAATATAGCCAGCACACGGTTTCCTCACCTCGATATACATAAGAGGACATGGCGGCGGTCTCCAGATCAGCGAACGGTCAACCAAATTGATCACATAGCGACAGACAAGAGGCACACATCTAGTATTTTGGACGTCCGAACATTCCGAGGAGCTAACATCGACTCTGACCACTACCTTGTTGCAGCCAAGGTTACAATGCGGATTTCCACCACGTCACAACAATCCAGAAATACTGTAAACAAATTTGATGTCGAAAAACTGCAATCGCAAGAGACCGCCAAAACCTTCGCGCAACGCGTATCCCTAAACCTCTCGATTAACACCATACCACCAGCATCGAATGTCGAAGAACAATGGCAACGATGCCAACAAGCCAATAGATCGGCCGCAACTGATGTGCTAGATTTCTCGCGCCCACCAGCAAGAAACCCCTGGTTTGATGAAGAATGCCGACAGATGCTCGCAGCCAAGAACAAGGCCTACAAGGCTAAGCTGCAAGTGAAGACGAGAGCTGCCGTTGAGCTCTATAGGCAGAGAAGAAGGGAAGAACGCGGGCTTTTCAAAAGAAGAAAAAAAGAGCAAGAAAAGCGCGCGATCAAGGGTATAGAGTGCCACTCCAGGAACGTTGCCTGCAAGTTTTACCAAAGTGTAAGCCTCAAACCCATGGCTACAAGGCTCGAACTGAATCCTTTCTGATGGACAAGGAAATATCGTAGTTGAGACACAGTCGATGATGAGGATATGGAAGAACCGCTTCTGCAGGCTGTTAAACGGAGATGACGAACAACATTCCTCTGTCAGGCAGGACATACCATTCAATATTGGCAACTGCAGCGAAAACTGCCATCCACCCGACCTGCAATATCTTAATTGAAGCTTAATAAGGCTGCCGGAATTGACGGTTTTCCCGCCGAGCCTTATGAAGAATGCGGAGATAACTTGGTAAATAACATCCACCAACTCATAAGCCGAATCTGGTCGGAAGAAAGTATGCCTGAAGAATGGGACCTCAGCATCGTTTGACCGATCCACAAAAAAGGAGACCCTCAGAACTGCATAAGTGTCCTCAACATCGCCTACAAGATCCTATCTGCCGTAATATGTTTACCAACAACCTGATCGGCCAGGCCAGTGTGGTTGTAGGTCAGGAAAGTCCACAACCGATCAAATTTTCACACTTCGGCAGATCCTAGAAAAAAACCAAGAAGTCCAAATCGATATCCACCACTCACCCACCTATTCATCGATTTCAAAGTCGCATACGACAGCATTTATAGAGACGAACTATACAGAGCCATGTCTAGTTTTGGTATACCGCCCAAACTCGTCCATTTGTGTAGGATTACGACTAAGAATTCTCGCTGCTTTGTCAGGGTCGGAAATGACTTCACCGATACATTCGATACTTCAAAAGTATTTAGGCAAGACGATGCGATGTCGTGTGACTTCTTCAATTTGATTCTCGAGAGGATTGTGCAAAACTCCAGAGCCAACACCGGAGGCACAAGATCGGTACAACTACTAGCATACGCCCACGATATTGAATCTTAAAGCCTTCAGGCTTAGGAATCAATCAACCGCCGATGGAGGAGCGCTTCTCGGCGGAATAACTGGAAGCAACGTTCCCAGGATCGAAAAGGTTGGTAGGCTTGTTTCTCACAGCCAGAATGTCTCAACGGATCTGGACCCCTTTAAGTAAAAATGTCAGTAACGGACACGAAACTGCTTACCTAAAGTCAAACTTCTCTGAATAGAAGTTACTCTGTGACCTATCGAAACACTGATTAACTACAACTCCCCTCTTCTGATAGACTACCAACTCACCTCCTAACATACGGAGGTGATGCTTTGCTTCGAGCAATAAACACCTGCAACCATCATCTTGGGGCCCTCAATCATCGTTTGAGCTCCATTTTTCCCATCCGTAAAATGATTCTGAAGAGCCACTTGCACGAATGCTTTTAATCAACTTACCAGCGGATAACTCAGCAACGTGGTGGACTTCGTGCATCCACTGGCTAGTATACGAGTTGATGCAAGTGTCCCTAACAATCCCATGCATCATTGCCCACTTCACCGACTGTCAATGGCACGATCACCAATGCTTCAACGAGTGGCAAATTCATCTTGCAAATGTATCCTTACCCGCGATCTAAACCCTTAACTTCACTACCACTTTTGGCTCGTGTAGTCCCAACCGCAGGTTCAAGCCATCAACCGCACTCATCATGCCATATCGCTGGCAATGTGGCGTTGATGGTCTGGTGAAAAAAAATCAATGAACGCCCGTTTGCCGCCTGATAGCGTGGCGCTGCTCATTAACTCGACCAATTATGTTGCAACTCTGTTGTTTGTCTGAACCCAAACCATACCAAAACCATCCTCTCCCAGAGCTTGGTGAATACCTGAAACATTTTCCCAACTCTGGCCATACAAGCCGACGGAATCATTGACCGTTCTGGTATTGATCATCGTTCCAATTAGTTACAAGAGAGTGACTTCATGCTGCTCGTCGAGGCCGGGTGGCGGAGCATTTGCATGGCAAATGAGTGATTTATAATTGTTGCAAGTGCGATAACAGCGCGCACCGGATCGGATCGGATTGTGGACGGTGGTGTTCCTTGGAAGAAATGCGAGCACACGCGAGCCTAGATTGCCTTCCTAATTGCCGTATGCAAATGTGCTTGTGCTGCTTTAAATACGTTAATTGCCTTTTGCTCAATCGGTTTCGCGCGTTTCCAGTCCCATGGTGCAATGCTCCATTCACCCGCCGTTTCATGTTTGGCCCCAATCAGTGTTGTGCGGTGCTCCATGCTTCGATATGTCACCTAGCAGCCATTAGTCTTTATAACTTTGTGTGTGAAAGTTTCCTTCATCGCGGATGCTTATTGCCGCACGTACAGCAAGTTATTTGCCACCCCTTCCCAGTTGCAAATAAAGCTGTTAACAGCGCATCACCAAAGTACCTAATTACGTCTTATGAGTGTGGAAACTATGACCTCGGGTCCGTCTTGGCCAAACTTTTTGTACGACTAGCCAGCGTTACTAATTAAGAAAGGAGTCGACATTAATGAGTGTCATCAACATAAAAACAGCAGAACGACTTGTCCCATAGCCGTGACAAGGACAGTGTTCCTTATTTTGATTCCCTCTGGGGAATCTTTGGAATTTTTCTGCACCTCAAAGCTGTGGCGACTTTATTGGTCCTGCAACGACTAAATGAAATTATAAGCTGTTGGCAGCAAAGGGTTGTGAAGTACTGCAGAGTGATATGATATTTTTGTGCGTCCTATTAAGCGGATTAAAGTTAGTTCTTGGTCCCTATGCTGGCATTAAATAAAAATTAAGGAACTCTAGTGATTTTTGCAACTACGTAGCAGGATGGTTTGCTCCATGGTCGCCATTGGGCGGAGTGAAATACATTACTCTCCTATGACCTATAAATAAAGTTTAAATGGGTTACAAGGAAACTAGTGCAAGTGAATATAGGAGCAGCGTTGGGAGGGATTCCTTTTTTTAATTCATAAAAAAAAAATAACTGCTGGTTGAGTGTAAAAATGAGGAAAAAATACTTTTACTGTGGCAATTAGTTGATTGAAAGTTATTGCTGCATGTATGCGGAGTTAATTATTTCATGGCTGGCATAACTTTTAAGCCGCATAAAAGTTATTGCATATTGAAAATTGCATGGTTAAGGATTCTGTTGATGAACGGACGGAATGCGATGGATATGATATGCAAGCAGATATCTGGAATTGCATGATATAGATTACTTGTTGGTGGTTCTTTTGAAGCATCAGACATTTTTTTTAAATTTCACAAATATGCAGTAAGGGAATTTTGTAATTCCATAGATAGGGTCTTACAATAGGGACATGCGAATTTTGACAGTTGATAGCAGTCATTCATCTGTCAAATTGGCTATCAAATCCCCATGGACGGACATAGTGTTAAACAACTCGTGCAAATGAAAAAAAATGTTTTTATTAAAATGGGTGTTCTGTTCGAGTATAGTTCTGCTTCGCCCATTTAACGGTCGAAATAATCGTCCTACCGAGAGGACTATTCAAAGTGTGGTGGATAAATTTGAATCCAACACCCACTGTACGCTCCGCTATTGACTCTGACAGCATCATCTCGTCAGACATTAAACGAAGAACTACTCTTGCCAACCGCTGTTTCTTCTGCCGCTGTTTCTACTAGGCAGATCCTATATAAGAACCTGATCATCCCAGTCCTGCTCTACGGCGCTGAAGCATGGACCGTCTCAAAAGCGAATGAAGAAATCCTTGATTGACTCGAGAGGACAAATCTTCAAAAAAAAAATTCAACCAAGAAGAGACAAAGATTCAACCAAGAACTATACGAGCCGTACAGCGACATGTCCCTGGCCAAAAAAACTCCGCATTGGACTGAAGCATGGACCGTCTCAAATGCGAATGAAGAAATCCTTGATTGACTCGAGAGGACAATTCTTCAGAAAAAAATTCAAACAAGAAGAGACAAAGATTTATCCAAGAACTATACGAGCTGTACAGCGACTTGTCCCTGGCCAAAAACTCCACATTGGAGGTTCAAGATGACTAGGATATGTAGAACGAATGGACATAAATACTCAAGCTCGCAGAGTCTTCGGTTCCCAGCCAGAAGTCGGACGCAGTAGAGGAAGACCTCGCCTTAAGTGGCGCGCACAAGTAGAAACCGACCTCAGCCAACTTGGAGTGCCCAGCTGGTGGCAGTTAGCTAAGGAGCGGGCTTATTGGAGAGGCATGTTGGTTGAGCCCCAGGTTCATTCCGGACTGTAGCGCCACTTAAGTAGGCAAGTAAGTAAGTCCAAATCATTTGCATAATTGATTGCAATGACTGTCTGTTTATACCCATTGAGCAGTTAAGCTTCTTGTCGAAACTCTTGGATTGTTTTGTATGGCAGCAGCTACAGCAGCAATTGTTTCCTCCGCCTGAACTGGAGGCATTCGATGGTAAGGTCTTCTTTCGACTGTTCTATGTTCGGCAAAATTGTTAACAAGTCTCATTATGGCCCATCTGTTCGGAGGATTGCCGCCAAACGTGCGTCTATACTCTCTTTGAAGCAAAACTACAGACTCCAGAGCGTGAAAGCGGCGGACAATCCAAATTCTGGTTTCAGTGTCTCAGTTATAAATTTTTGTTAAATCTAAAAATTAACCTGCAAAATGAAAACTAAGCGTTTGACTACCATTTCGAATTCTGTTAAAAACTGGAGGTTTCGCTATCATGCAAGAAGAACATACGTAAACATGAATGGCTGTAAAAGCTGCAGATACAGGAATCTTAACGACCCGGTTGGGTCAATACTGTGTTTGTACAAGAACCTTCATTTGTTAAAAAGGGCATATTGCCTGCTCATATGCTCCTCATACGAAATCCAACTCTGACAGAGCAACCGATTATATAATGTGACACCATTAGGCGGTTCTTCATTCTTTACAAACTTATGGCAGTAAAAACAGTTAACCGCTAAAGTGAGTCCGCTATAAATTATCTCTGCCACTACACTGTGTGACAACCTCCACACACATGGACGTCCATAATTTGAAAAGGAAAAAAAAGACACCTGAGCCACCCATCGTGCCCCGTCATCGTATTCCAGAGATGCGCCCCTTTAATTAATCTGTCTGCCTGATTAATGCCAATGCGCGTCCATAAGGCCCTGATCTCGGTAATTACCGTCAATTTCCGCGTCATCGGCTCTCTCCAATATATGAGCGTTGAATTTCCATTCAGCCTGTCCTTTCACCACAGAACAGATATTTTAACACAAAAGAAAGCGCGTATACCACCCAGTTGTCGGAGGATAGTTTTTGCCGGTCGCTAATACATCGACTGACGATACTATGGCTGATATCCTCATTAGGACGTGAGTGATGGTCATTTGCAGCGAGCACACGAAAACACACACAGATGTTGGATGTCCGTTTTCGGTTGGAACCTAGCCAAAAGCAATTACGCCGCGTCGTGAATCACAAGGACACCCCCTGAGATTATCGGTATAACGCCAACGCCTGTGGTGATAACACGAAACGAAATGAACCTTCCCAACAACAAAACGAAATAAACGCCCGACCGGCTAAAAATCCTTAAACCAACTCAATTGGACCCGCACACATGGATTCGCTGAGCTCAGTGATTAGGTGCCAATTATATGTTCATTAGGCAAACGACGCAACAAAAGAAATCCCAGTCAGAGGAGCTGTGTATGTGTGTAGTTCCGTATTTGGTTGATTCGGTGAATCCTTGTGATGTGCCGTGGAGCGGTGCCGATTCATCTCTTTGCTGAAGGCAAGTGATTAGCAATCGGTAAACATAATAAAAAGTGACTAAATCGATGACGATGATGATGATGATGGTGTAGATGGCTGTGTATCCTTTGTACCTAACCCTGAATTACTATATTCAGTGTCGGTCCTTGCTTCATCGTTTCTCCCCGAAAAAAAAAAGGATACACGATGCCGATTGTGATCGTTAAATTAGTCTTTCCTCGTATTTGTTTGGCTTGGTGCCTCTGTCATTAGTTGCGAGTTAGTTGTGGGTGTCAGGACCATGCACCGTCCGCCCTTCCACTCAAAGGACAATTTGTGCGGCAAAATGCCGCAATAACAAATTGCCAGAGGAGCATTTTTCGAAAGGGCTTATTGCATTCTTGTCGCTCGGTGTAATGGGAACGTTTGTCACTTGTATTGCACAAATAAATCGTCCCGTCACCTCGTTATACTGCATCGAGCTCTAAACACACACACACACACACGTTGCAGCGATGCAAAACGGATATTTCGTCGGAATTATTCGAGTGCGGAAATAGTTTACAACTTTTCTGCATTTGAGTTTGTAAATTGTTTTGTGTGTGTGCTGGTGGATTTGCACGGGCGCTTCGCATATACACATGCAAGTGACACTTTATCTAATTTTTGTCACCCACAGTGCATGTGGTTTTTGGGGATACAGATATCATGCATCTGCATTTGTAACCGGCTAAGCGCCATGAATAACAAAATGAGTCAATGAATTCTCAGCAAGGAGTTTCGTCCTAATGCAACCAGATACACACACGAGAACGAGAACGTTGAAATTGCTTTTTCCTTGAACAAATACAATTTAAAGTTTCCCAATGCTGAGTTATTTGTGACCATGCAAATGATGCAATAAATATTAAATTAATCCACTACTTGGTTGAGGACTAACAAACATTTTCAATTAGACAGCTTCGATGACAAAAAAAAGTTCCTTTTGAAGTTTTGTAACTGTAGATACAAAGGTGTGGTTCTGGAGGATTGAAATTGGGACGGAATATTACTTTCGATTATTTACAATTCGTTAGCCAGATACTTTTGACATTCGACCTCGTTTCGGAGGAGCTTGAAAATGTAATCATTTTTTTCAAATAGCATACAGGGTGTCATGAAAACAATATTATTTTCAAATTCATTTTTAATTTTCTTCAACTTTAAACTAAATACTTACTTAGTTCCGACAAAATACGAAACTACACACATAAACAGCTCCTCTGACTGGGATTTCTTTTGTCGCGCTAAAGTCCGGAATGAACCTTGGCCTCAACCAACATGCCTCTTCAATAAGCCCGCTCCTTAGCTAACCGCCACCAGTTGCGCACTCCAAGGTGGTTGAGGTCGGTTGCTACTTGTGCGCGCCACTTAAGGCGAGGTCTTCCTCAACTGCGGCCGACCGATGTCTGGCTGGGAATCGAAGACTCTACGAGCCAGAGTATTTGTGTCCATTCGTTCTACATG
The DNA here is from genome assembly GCA_949824845.1 of Rhingia rostrata. Lineage (NCBI taxonomy): Eukaryota > Metazoa > Arthropoda > Insecta > Diptera > Syrphidae > Rhingia > Rhingia rostrata. The sequence continues at coordinate 6,543,094 of OX463757.1, read as the reverse complement.
TCCTAGCCGTCTTAAACGTCCAGAGGCATGTCGCTGTATAGCTCGTATAGTTCTTGGCTGAATCTTCGTCTCTATAGCCCGTCAACGCAAACGGGACCAATGATTTTTCGAAGAATTTTCCTCTCGAATCGACCAAGGATTTCTGCATCCGCAGGACTGGGGTGATCTGGGTCTTATCTAGGATCTCTTTAGTAGTTCGAGTGAGGGCTTGACTACTGAATTGCCTTCTTAGCCTGAAGAGCCCGGTTGGCAAGAGGAACTCTTCGTGCGGATTGCACCTGGATAGAGTCAAGTATGTTCAGTTTATGCTTTCAGGCTTTCCCAAACATGGGAATATTTTTCAAGATCAAGGGATCGAATCGATGTAAGCTGGAATTGGTTGGAATGTTAAAACATTAAAATTGTGTGTGTGGTAATATGTTCACCTATTGTGTAGGAGGTTGCACGTTAAATTCCAGTTAAATCAATGAAATCTATATCAACGTTCGATGAAGATTCTGCGAATTTTACGAACTCAAAAACAAAAATGGATACCAATTCTTCCCTATAGCCAACATGATTTGTTAGTCTCTGTGTCTCCGCTTCTCTTCAAACGCCCGCAATACGCTTTAATGCTATGAAGCTAACAAGCTTCAACCCTTTGAGTGCGTGCAAATAAAAAAAATACGAGGAAGTCTTTTGGGATCCACCGACGCATTTCATTCCGTATGTCCATCTACCTGACATGGTGATTTACAAAAAAAAAAAATGATAAAGCTGACATAGACCACCTCATACAGGAACTCAAACTTAGCTTCTGCATTAATTTGTGTGTGCGAAACTATATTTTATCCATAGAGCATGAACCCTCCAGCTTAACGCCGATTCCGGAATTCAAATGGGTCTTTTGTAACGGGTGTTCTTTTTAGAGGTATAGAATTTTAGTTGGCAGCACTAATTTACCTGTTGGCTATTTTGTCAGCTGTCAAGTGATTTTTTTTAGTTTGGTTTGACATTTCAACATAAATAGACTGAGTCTGAACAACGCTTCCAAATTGTGCAAATTTATTTGGAAAATCATGGTTCAGTTCGAAATACGTATCGGGCGCTACGTCCATTTTACGGTCAACATAATCGTCCATCAGAGCAATTAATTCGTTTAAGTATGGAAAGTTTTCGCGCCACGTTTACTCTATAGGGCCGCTCGGAATGCGTATCTGTAGCTGACGCTTGTAGCTGAGTCAGAAGTTAAGAACAATGCAAGCCGTAAGCGTTATCTTCGTGAATCTTTAGCTTGAAGTTCAATGGAGGGCACCTTCATGCAAGAAATATATCTCTTTTTTGACGGCGATACAAGATACCAACTACAGATACGCATTCTAGGCGGCCCTTCAATGATAATACGCATCCACAAAGACTTCGTACAGTGCGTACAGAAAAAGTCATTGCGGCTGCGTAGCGTAGTGTAAGACCCAAATCAGTCTTATCCGAAATCGTTTATGGAAGGGAAGAGTTTGCGGAAATATTTTCATTTGCGTGCTTACGAAATCCAACTCGTGCAAGAATTGGAGCCACAGGATCACCTAGCAAGGCGTAGGTTCGGTGAATAGGCCCAAAACAAGATTGCCGTTGATCACAATTTTCATAAGCGAATTTTGTTTAGCGATGAAGCTCATTTTTAGTTGAATACTTACTTAAGTGGCGCTACAGTCCATAATGAACCTGGGCCTCAACCAACATGCCTTTCCAACTAGCCCGGCCCTTAAATAACTGCCCCCAGTTGCGCACTCCAAGTTGGTTGAGTTCGGTTTCTACTTGTGCGCGCCACTTTAGACGAGGTCTTCCTCTATTGCTTCCGACGTCTGGCTGGGAATCGAAGACTCTGCGAGCCGAAGTGTTGGTGTCCATTCGTTCTACATGTCGTAGCTATCTGAAACGTCCAATGCGACCAGCAGGAGCATGTAGCTGTACAGCTCGTACAGTTCTTGGTTGAATCTTCGTCTACATAGGCCGTCAACGCAAATGGGACCGAAGATTTTTGGAAGAATTTTCCTCTCGAATCGACCAAGGATTTCTTCAGCTACTCTTGAGACGTTCCATGCTTCAGCGCCATAGAGCAGGACTGGGATGATCAGGGACTTATATAGGATCTCCTAAGAAGTTCGAGTGAGGGCATTGCTACGGAATAGCCTTCTTAGCCCGAAGAAACAGCGGTTGGCAAGAGTAATTCTTCGTTAAATTTCTGACGAGATGTTATTGTCAGAGTTAATAGCGGGGCCGAGGTAGACTGTGAAGGGGATCGCATCAGCGACCGTATTTACAACTTTACAAGACAAAGTCCCGTACTACCTCAAAGTTATATCTATCAGTGGTGACGTTCTGTCCAATTCATCGATGTTGGGTGTCCTTTCGTGTTGACAGCAGATACCTAGTCTTATCCTCATTCACTGCTTAACCCATTTTTGCCAATTCTTTCTCAATACTAACAAACGTGGCTATGACATCACGTTGATTCCTACCAATGATGTCACTATCGTCGGCGTATGCTTGTACTAGTTGCACCGATTTTTGGAAAATTGTGCCTCTGGTGTTGGCTCGTAAGTTTTGCACAACCCTCTCAAAAATCAAATTGAAGAATTCGCATGACAGCGTATCGCCTTGCCTAAATCCTTTTTTGGCATCGAATGTGTCGGTGAGGTAGTAAAACGGTAAACGGTGTCAGGCGTTCAAATATTACGGCAGATAGGATCTTGAAGGCGATGTTTAGGAGACTTGTAGCTCTGCGCGAGAAACCTAGCACATCAGTTGCGACTGATCATCGTTGCCATTGTTCTTCGGCATTCGATGCTGGTGGTATGGTGTTGATCGAGAGGGTAAGAGATGCGCGTTGCGCGAAGGTCTCGGAGGTCTCTTGCGATTGCAAGAGAGTAGGAATGGAAACGTCAATAAACACAACTGTCGTATATGGAGTGATGATAATTCTCAAGTATATGTTGAGACATGGGTGGACCCACAAAAACTGACTGCTTGGTGTGCTTTATGGGTTGGTGGAATAATTGATCCGTACTTCTTGAAAAGCTATATTCTCCAGAACGTGGCAAGCAATGGTGACCGCTATAGAGCCATGAGTGCTAACTTTTTCGTTCAGCAATTGAACAATCGTGATGTTTAGGACTTTGTGTTTTCAACAAAATGGCGCAACATATCACACAGTTCGTGCCACAATTGATTTGTTAAAGGAAACGTTTGGTAAGCGCATAATTTCGCTGTGAATTGACCCCCAAGATCGTGCGATTTAACGCAGCTTGGCTAGTTTCTGTGAGGATATGGGAAGTCGGTAGTCTACGCCGATAAGCTGGAAACGATTGACCACATGGAGGACAACATTCGCCCCGTTATTGCCGATTTAGGCCACAAATCTTGGAATAAGCAATCGAAAGTTGGACCTCCCGATTAGACTACGTCCGAGACAGACATGGCAATCGTATGGCTGAAATTATATTTAAATTTTAATGCCAGAAGATTATCTTTCGAAGAAAGTAAATTTCATGTCTATATACAAGGTTAGCCAAAAGAGATCACCCTATTGGAATTTGCTCTTATTTTTGCAAATGACGGCCAATGTCAAATCTGTTTTGACATTTGTGGACAAGACAGTTGTGGAATGCAAGTGAACGTGTCGTGGAGCAATACACTCCCCAAGAACGCGGAATAATCGTGCCTATTTTTTTGCGTAACAATTCGACTGAAGTTTTGGCGCAGCGCGAATTCCATCGCCGATTCCCCGGCCGTCCGACACCGACTGCGCAAACACTGCGCCCGAGACGTTGCCAACAGTGGTCGGCCCCAGAGCGCCCGTTGTACCGAGAATATCGCCGCTGTTGCCGAGGATGTCGAGCTGTCACCGGAAACATCGACCGAGACCTCGCAATTAGCCATCAGCCGGTCGTCCCTAAGGCGGATTTTGGTTAAGGACTTGCGCATGTGCCCGTACAAAGTCCAGTCCGTGCATTAGCTGCTGCCTGTCGACCGCCAAATGCGTGTAACCTACGCTCAAGCCATCCTCAATCTCGAGGACGAAGTGGACGATTTTTCGACCAAAATCATATTGAACGATGAGGCTCATTTCCACCCCAGCGAGTACGTGAAGAAGCAAATCGATCGCTTCTGGGGTACCGAAAATCCACGAGTAATGCACGAGGAGCCATTACCCCCACTCAAAGTCACTGCATGGTGCGCTGTTCACGCTAAAGGAGTCATCGCGCCATTTTTTTCGAGAACGCTGCTGGTCGAACGACAAAAGTGGACGGTGCGCGCTATAGGGCCATGTTAACCACGTTTTTCTGCCGCAATCGGACGAATTAGGACTGTAGGATATGTGTTTCCAACAGGACGGAGCAACGGCACACACGGCGCTAGCCACAACCGATATAAATGAGAGCCGAGCAACATCGGATGACTTCTTTTGGCCCACCTTGTACCTCTCAACACACACCCCTTAGTTGGTTTTCAGTTTCTCTCTACCTATCCTGACTTTAAAGTCAGCCAGCACGATTTATTTCGTTAGAAGCTCATAACCTCTATCGAGAAGCTGGAAGAAATAGTCCTTAGGATTGCCATTGATTCCCCCCATCGTTTATGTTGGAGATTTTGACCATCGTCCTGATTGACACAATGTGTTAACTGATGTAAAACAATCATAGGAGTACTTTCCTTAGCAGGCTTCACATCCTACGTTTGTCAATATTTCCTGATGGCAGTAATAAATTTCCTTGATCGCAGTAACGTCTGCTTTCTAAAAGTTTAGGGCCTACTAGCTTTCTTTTAAGAATGTTAATCGTTAGCAATAAAATCCGATTTCATTGAGGCCATTGATGGTTCGCTTTGTAAGCAGTTCGCACAAAGAAATTACTTATCCCTGAATCAAAGGGTGGCTTAACATGGTTCTAGTGGCAATAAAAGATAAAAACTCCCGGTTAATAATTGGAAGAACCAAATGGATCCCATTGAAGCTACCACACCACGTACCTATGTTAAGCAAGAGCTATTTCCATTATACAGACTTTTGTTGGCAAATTCACCCATAACAATCCCCTCCCAAAAAACCCTCCCCCCGATAGAATCATAAAAAAAAAATCATCCCAATTCAAAACGAACGTCGTCTGTGTGCTCAATAATAATCAAAAGATATTTCGATAAGAATCCTCCCGGAAGACCGACTACCTACTCGAGATAACGACAAAGTAAAATTAGGACACTTGACTGGAAAGGAAGACCATAGAAAATCATTAAAGATTCCCATCGCAGAACGAATGCCATAAAAATGCCCCGTCCATAGGAAACAGCGTCTGCACTTGTATTCGTTTCAGTTATGCGGCCCAACCGACACGGTAAAAGATACGGCGGAATAAATGGTTGCCAAATTGACCATCGGATGCAGGATATCCTCAGGATTTCATACCAAATCGAATCAAGGAAATAAAATCGTGGGTAGAAATTTCAAATTTGGTTGAATTAAAATTGCAACGGGACTGGTTCGAAATGGTCCTTCAGCCATCCTCCTTGCTATGTTGGTGCTGCTCTGGTGTATAGGTACTTTGACTTTATGCGGTATTGGCAACTTCCGCCATTCCACCACCAGCTACCACAGAGAATGCGAATGTGCATCAGAGATGCCACTCTGCCATCGATGATATCCTCCAAAACGATAAGTATTCCTGCATCAGTGTAAACGAGTGTCAGATTGTGTGTGCTCCTGCTCCGAGTGTAGTCGATTTTACAGATTCCTATCGATTGGCCAAGTACACCACAAAAAAAAAACAAAAAAAAAACATTCAATGTCGCTGTTTATCCCTTGAGCTGCATTTCCTCCATGGTTGTCCAAAAACAAAAAAGGAATTACAACAACAAACGTAAAATCCCGTAAACGATTTTCGTAAATTAAATGAGAAGGACATTTTAATTTTATGGCAGTCGGGTGGGTTTTTTTTGTTTCCAGTTTCCAGACAACACTGCTGGCACTTAATCGCTTATTTATTCTCATTAAAATGTGAAGTGACATTAACATTACATTACGGTACACAGCAGCCATGACACACACAACACAGCCCGCGAGAGAGAGAGAAAGATAGATGCCGTGAGTAGGGGTGTGTTCAACCGTCAAAATTAGGGTCGTCGAACTGATTTATCAGCTTTTGTTGGCGCACGGGGAAAGGACAGGCCCAGAGGACTATTGTGTCGGGGAAACAAAGCAAAAAGGCCGCTGTGACGTGTCCTTTGTCTAAATGCGAGATTTCGCTTATGGAATAACATCGATTGATAGGAACGATTTCCATTTGAAAATTAATAGAAAAATCATTCGCACAGGGGCGGGGAGAATTGGCGACTTCTAGATCGCTTGTCAGTTATTTTGCCAGAACAATGGCGGCTGAATGGATGTTTTATTGAATAAATAGGGGAAGGCTATGGAATGGGGAGTCCTTATTCGTGTTTTATTTGATGGGTAAATAGGCATATCCGAGTTGAAAGTCGGCGGAAGGTATACAATGGTGAAAGTTAAATGGATTTTTGTTGTTCTCTTCTTGAAATCGAAAAGCTTGACTTTGGAATCTACGCAGGCACTGAATGGTGGACTTGTGGGAATTGTTATTTGAAGGAATTAGGGTCTTGTGTTAGACAGATGTTTGTTTTGTTTAAGGTTGAACTAATGGTACTTAAGGATGTGAATAAAATTAGACCAAAAAAACACGGTAATGGTGGCTCTTGGGATGAATTTGAAGGGAAAACATTGATTGGGAAGGGAATGTGGTTTCTCACGGGATAACTTTGACAAAATGTTGTTTTGGAGGAGGAGATATTAATGCCTTGAGTTCATAATAGGATTCAAACAATTTTTTCTTTACTTTTAGGCAAATTGTAGTACGAATTCTATGCCTTTGTTGTCTTTCTAATGATTGTAAAGATTTGTAAGTCTTTTAAATCAACAATTCAAAATTATTAACGGCCTTCAGAACGATTTGCCTGAGAAAAAGCTGTTAGATCATGCGGACCTTTTTATGTATATAATGGAGCACTCTTTCCTCCAAAAAAATAAATAAATTTGGCACAACAGGCTCGTTAGTACCCAGGGACGAGTTTTCTCACAACCATTCATGTGTACTTCTAGCACGATGGCGAGACCTCCTATTTTATGCCGACTCCGAACGGCAAATTTGGGATAAGCTTTTCTTGACAATTGATGCTACTCAGATCAATTGTCAGATCATCACGAGAGGAGGGCCAGTGAAAAATCATTTAGGTATTGCTACCGCAAGGAATCGAACCCAGACCTTCTGCGCTGCAGTTCATCGCGCCACTGAGGCCGTCTTTCCTCCACGACAGCATTCGGACTTCCTTGACGTATCGAACTTAACCGCTGGATCTTAAAAGATGCTATTAGCTGGAGCAATATATATACCACTGCCATGCTTTGATTATTGGACTACGGTTTGCTCAAGCGTGCGGTCACTCGTTCAAAAACCCGAAAGTGAAAACCTCTACGTTTTTTTTTCACAGCTCCACTTCTTGCGAAAGTCTAAAAAACATCCAAGAATAATTCTGTCATGAGGATCTTCTCAAATTTCCGCTCGGATTAGCCGTTAAGCAGAATGTCCTCTTCTTTGTGACAAAACTTCGCACACACACAAAAAAAAAAAGAAGAAGCTAGGTTTGAGGCCCTGTATTGGCCGTCACTAATTTACTAACCTAAGTAGGGCTAGGGTCCGAAATGAACCTGGGTTTCAATCAACACGCCTCTACAATTAGACCGGTCTATAGCCAACTGCCATCAGTTGCGCAATTAAAGTTGGTTGAGGTCGGTTTCTAAAGGGTTTTCCAATAATAGCGATACAAAAGTTTTTTTTTTAAACAAAACAAAAACTACGTTCGATGCCATTATGTATGGAACTCGATTTCTTTTGCATGGCCACCTAGGGCACACTTGCAGAAGTCCTGACGCTGAACCCGATTTTCGACGGTTTTCAAGCATAAATCGGCCGATACTGCTGCAATTTCACGTTCGATATTCGTACGAAGTTCATCAAGCGTCGCTAGCTTGACGTAGCCCCACAAAAAGTAGTCTAACGGCGTCAAATCACACCACCGAGGCGGCCAAGCGACTGGACCACTTCTTGAGATAACACGTTCTCCAAACTTGGTTTCCAATAAATTGATTGTGGCATTCGCTGTGTGGCTTGTGGCGCCGTCCTGCTTAAACCACATGTCCTCCAAGTCCATATCATCCAATTGGGGCCAAAAATATTCGGTTATCATTGAGCGGTAGCGATTCCCATTCACAGTAACGTGCCGGTCTTGATCATCACGGAAGAAGTACGGCCCAATGACGCCGCCGGCCGATAAACCACACCAAACCGTAATTTTTTTCGGGATGCAATGATGACACATGGAGTACGTGTGGATTACTGCCTGATCAATATTTTGTTTATTGACGAAGGCATTCAGCAAGAAATGAGCCTCATCGCTGAAGATGATTTTTCGATGAAAATCCGAATCATTTTCAAGTTGTTGCTCAGCCCAATTCGCGAACGTACGACGCTTCTGGTGGTCAAGCGGCTTCAGTTCTTGCGTCAATTTAATCTTGTAAGGATGTAGGCCAAGATCTTTTCGCAAAATTCGCCACAACGACGTCACAGAGATGCCAAACGCTTGAGAACGACGTGTGAGAGACACATTTGGGCTTTCTTCAACAGAAGCCTCAGCGGCAGCAATATTTTCGACACTACGGGCACCTCCTTGTGTCACTGGCACGGGAACATTTTGTACTGTGCCTGTGGATTCAAATTTTTCCACGAGACGCTCAATTGTTGACCTGCTAGGACGATTATGTCGAACATAAAATGGACGTAACGCTCTTAACGTTGATGCCACTGACTCCGAATTTCGGTTGTAAATTTTAATAATTTTGACTCGTTGTTGGATCGTATATCTTTCCACAATGAAATGGCAAACTTTACTGAAGAGAAATGTCAAAAGAGCGGCAAGAAATATGTCGTCGTTTGCTGTCCCTGTCGCTCAACTTTTGTAGCGTCCCTGTTGAAAAACCCGATACTTGTGCGCGCCACTTAAGACGAGGGGTTTCTCTACTGCGTCCGACGTCTGGCTGGTAATCGAAGACTCTGCGAGCCGGAGCATTGGTGCCCATCTCTTCTACATGTCTACATGTTTGACGTCCAACGCGGAGTTTTTTTAAACTAGTGGCATATCGCTTTACAGCACGTATGGTCTTTCATAACCCGTGAACGCTAACGGGGTTGACTCTAAATGAAGAAGGGATACAGGATTTCTTTACTGCTTTTGATATGGTCCATGCTTTAGCGCCGTATAGCAGGACTGGGATGATCAGGGTCTTATATAGGATCTCCTTAGTAGTTCGAGTGCTACTTAGGCTTCTTTGCCCGAAGAAACCGCGGTTGGCATGAGTAATTCTTCGTTTAATTTCTGACGAGATGTTGCTGTCAGAGTTAGTAGCGGCGTCGAGATAGACAAAGTCCCGTACTACCTCAAAGTTATATCTGTCAATGATGATGTTCTGTCAAATTATTCGACGTTGTGCTAAAAGCATATACTCGGTCTTACCCTCATTTGCTGCTAAACCCATTGTTGCCGCATCCTTCTCAATACTAGCAAACGTGGCTATAACATCACGTTGAGTCCTACCAATGATGTCAACATCGTCGGCGTAAACTACTAGTTGCACCGATTTTTTGAAAATTGTGCCTCTGGTGTTGGCTTTGGGAATTTCGCACAATCCCGTCAAGAATCAACTTGAAGAAATCACATGACAGCGCATCGCCTTGCCTCAATCCTTTTGTGGTATCGAATGTTTTGGTGAGGTCGTTTTCGACCCTGATTGTGCAGCGAGAGTGGTCCGTCGTCATCCTGCACAGACGGAAGTGGTTGGGCGTGGTTGGGCGGTATACCAAAACGTGGCATGGCTCTGTATATATCGTCTCTATAAATGCTGTTGTATGCGGCTTAGAAAACGATGGATAGGTGGTGAGTATCCATTGGGCCTTTTTTGTTTTTTTTTGCAGGATCTGCCAAAGTGTGAAGATTTGATCAGTTGTGGAATTTCCTGACCCAAAACCACATTATGAGCCGGTCAGGTTATAGGTTAACTGTTTCAGAAGTTCACATATTCAGCTAGATAGGATCTTATAGGCTATGCTGGGGAGACGTATGCCTCTGTTGTTGGCACAGTTTAGAGGATCTCTTTATTTTGTGGATTGGACAAGCGGTGGTGAGGTTCCGTTCTTCAGTAATACTTTCTTCCTACCAGATTTGGCTTATGAATTTGTTGGATGTTACTTACCAAGTCATCTTCGCCGACTTTATAAAGCTCAGTGGGCAGCCCTGTTAAGCCTGAGCTTAGATATTGCTATCCTCACCCTTCATTCACAGTCTGCAGAAGGTGTTCTTCCATATCCTCAGAATCGACTGTGTCTCAAATACGATATTTCCTTGTTCAACACGATTCTTTTCGAGCCGATGTATACTTAGCTTAGAATCTTACATTTTGGTAAAACTTACGAACATCGTTCCTGGAGTGGCACTTCTCTCAACCCTTGATCTGCGCTTTTCCTTTTTTTTTCTAAAAAGTCGGCGTTCCTCCTTCACTCTTAGCCTATAGAGCATTGGCAGCTCTCGCATTCCACTGCACCTAAGCCTCTTATGCCTCGTTTTTGGATGCGATCATCTGTCGGCATTCCTCATCAAACCTATGGCTTCTTGCTGGTGGGCATTAGAAACCGAGCACATCAGTTCCGGCTGATTTAATGGCTTCTTGGCATAGTTGCCATTGTTCTTCGACATTCGATACTGGTGGTATGGTGTTAATCGAGAAGTTTAGGGATACTCGTTGCGCGAAGGTCTTGGCGGTCTCTTGCGATTGCAGTCTTTCGACATTAATTTTTTTTCACAGTATTTCTGGTTGGTTGTAGCATAGTTGATATCTGCATTCTCACCTTGGCTGCAACAAGGTAGTGGTCCGAGTCGATGTTACAATCAGTTAGCTTCGATTAAAATGTTAGTCCAAGCTTCTAGAAAAATTGCAATAGCTGTCGGTTGCAGACGTTTCTGTTGATAATGCTCATCTGAGTTTCAGCTTGATCCTTTTTCAAACTGAAGTTTTGCTACGTCTGTATGACCATTGGAAGCAGCCATTCATTTTGTCCATCATATCGAGTGCATAACGCTAGACTCGATGAAGTAGCTTTAAGCATGTTGTCGCAGATGTGAGTTGCATTCAAGTCTAGGGCGGGTTGAGGTTTTTTTAGATGACTGATGGAGAAGAAAATTATTTGCCCATTTTTAAGAACAACTTTTTGCAACCTTGCAACCTTTTTGAGGGCAGTGGCCTAGTGTTGCGTTTGTCCACTAAGCACGGATTTCCTGGTTCAAATCCCTAAATTACAGCACCTAAGTTTTTTTTCAATTCCTTCCCTCATGCGAAAGTCTAACAAACATATTAAGATCGTCATAGAGGCTCTTCAAAATTTCCGTTCGGGATCGGCGTTAACAAGGAGGTTACATTGAGATAAAAAAAAATCCACGCTGACAAATTAATGGAGAAGTTATGTTTGATGCCTGTTTGGGCCGTTACTGCCAGATTTCATAATTTTTGTTTTTTTTAATTTTCCCCATCATCTGTCAATATCTGAATCCAACACAAGCCTCGACTTGCATGAGTGACCTAAGAATCGATGAAGATATTATGTTTTTCGGAAGATAGAACTTAAAGTTGAAAACTCCATTTGACAACTGAAGACATCCACTCTTTCCTATCGCCGGAGTTACGATCCTGAAGGAGGGTTATACAAAATTTCACTGCATTCCTACTAAGCCGCCAATTTTATGTTTGAAATAGAAATCATAAACCATCCCAAGAAAAGCACATCCATGACAGTGTCCCCAATCTAGATGAAACTCATCAACTGCAACGTGTAACATCACGTGCCGTGATTGCGATTGTAGTAACCATCTCCCCTACGTATAACTAATGATTACCCTACATCTCTCTCCATAGTAACGTTCCTTATCTTCGTGCTACACTTTCGACAATGGTTCCGCATTGGGGATTTCAAAAAAACTAGATTTGACAATTTCTGTGAGTGTGTGTGCAACACGTTCGCAATGCATTTCGTTTGACTTGTGCCAGGCACCTCTCGGCGATGCCGATGGCTCATCTTTCATCAAAACGAAAACGAGTTACCATCACCCACCCGTCATGGTCTTTAGGAGGAACTATTATGGTAAATTGCCCTTGAATTACGGAACAGAAACGTGTACCGACTACCGACTAAGGTTCGGCGGGTCTGGCTAGGTTTGGGTCTTCTGTCTAATGACAAATAATCACATTGTGACGATTTAGATTCGACGGATGTCCCAACCGAAAATATGTTTGTTTGGTTTTTTTGTTTTTTTTTTTTGTTTCTGGAAGATAATGATGATTATGTTGGTGGAGCTGGAGGTGGAGGTGAATGTGATGACAATACCAGGAGTACCTGAAATTTTCGCAAGTCACTTAATTTGTTTTCTTTTCATGTTGGTTTTTTGCGTTTAGATAGTGCTGGTTGCGTGCAAAGTTGGAGACACAATGACGGGAATGGACAAAGTTTTGAACTCACATTGGATGACTTTTCTTTTCTTCTAAATTGAGCATGAAATTTAGATGTGCTGAGAGGTCATGGCAAATGATATGAGATATTATGCCGAGAAGATGTGTTTTTTTTTAAAATGATGCCAAATTTAGATTTTATCTACAAGTTATAAAAAGATTCGAGCGATTATTATTAGAAGCAAATGTATAGGAAGTGATCAAAGGTAAAGGTGGTACCTATCCCCAAGACAAGCGAAGGAATCAATCGAATCAAAACTAGCTTCCAAATTAAACCGGAACGGCGTTCTGTCGAAGAAATGAAAAAGACCCACCTTAGACCAACATACAACTCGTTTAGTCCAGGGATAGGTTTTATGGGGCTGTTGACGCTTTAGTGAGCCGTCGAACTTGCATACCCCCATAGCATGTCCCGAACAGAATCTGGATTCAAGTCCTGCACAGAATTTCGTCAAGGCAAACAAAATAGTTTTTTCGATCCGTATTTGCTACTGAAAATATAGAAAAACCATTCCGGCCAACTGTTAAACGGTGGTCTTAAGAAATCTCCCACTTTTAAGCAGAACGCGAAATATTTAATATTTGTGGCTACGACCCATCTGAGCTGAATGAAGTAGGGATGACAATAATTACCAAAGCCTGTCGGAAATGGCGACATTCGTATTGAGTTATATAAACCCAAAAAGATAACCAAGCAATACTTACTTACTTTGTTAAGTGGCGCTACAGTCTGGAATGAACCTGGGCCCCAACCAACGTGCCTCTCCAATTAGTCCGGTCCTTAGCTAACTGCCACCAGTTGCGCACTCCAATTTGGTTGAGATCGGTTTCTACTAGTGCGCGCCATTTAAGTCGAAGTTTTCCTGTACTGCGTCTGGTTGAGAATCGAAGACTCTGCGAGCCGGAATATTGGTGTCCATTCTTTCTACATATTAAAAGTCCTATGCGGATTTTTTTTTGACCAGGGGCATGTCGCTGTACAGCTCGTATGGTTCTTGGTTGAATCTTCGCCTACATAGCCTGTCAACGCAAACGAAACCGAGATTTTTCAAAGAATTTTCCTCTCGAATCGATAAAGGATTTCTTCATCCGCTTTTGATGCGTTCCATGCTTCAGCGCCATAGAGCAGGACTGGGATGATCAGGGACTTATATAGGATCTCCTAAGAAGTTCGAGTGAGGGCATTGCTACGGAATAGCCTTCTTAGCCCGAAGAACAGCGGTTGGCAAGAGTAATTCGTCGTTAAATTTCTGACGAGATGTGGTTGTCAGAGTTAAAAGCGGAGCCGGAGAAGGTAGACAAAGCCCCTACCACCTCAAAGATATTTCTGTCAATGGTGAAGTTCTGTCCAATTCGTCGTGTTGTGTATCCCTTCGTGTTAACAGCAATTACTTTGTCTTGCCGTCATTTACTGCTAAACCCATTTTTGCCGCTTCCTTCTCTGTACTGTACTATGACATCACGTGAGTCCTACCAATGATGTCAACATTTTCGGAGTATGCTAGCATTTAGTTGCACCGATTTTTGAAAATTGTGCCTCTGGTGTTGGCATGGGAGTTTCGCACAATCCTCTCGCTCAAATTGAAGATGTCACATGACAGCACATCGCCTTGCCTTAATCCTTTTTTGGTATCTAATCTGTCGTTGAGGTCGTTTCCGACCCTGATGCAGCAGCGAGAATTCTCCATCGTCATCCTACACAAACGGACGAGTTTGGGCGGTGAAACCAAAAACTAGACATGGCTCTGTACAGTTCGTCTCTATAAATGTTGTCTTATGCGGCTTTGAAATCGATGAATAGGTGGTGGGTATCGACTTGGATTTTTCCAGGATCTGCCGAAGTGTGAAGATTTGATCGGTTGTGGACTTTCCTGGCCTAAAACAACATTGTTAAGGTCCGATCAGGTTGTTGGTAAACGGTTCATATATTACGGCAGATAGGATCTTGCAGACGATGTTGAGGAGACTTATGCCTCTGTAGTTGGCGCAGCTTAGAGGGTCTCTTTTTCTGTGGACCGGGTAAACGATGCTGAGGTTCCATTCTTCAGGCATACTTTCTTCTGACCAGATTTGGCTTATGAGTTGGGTGGATGTTACTTACCAAGTCATCTCCGCCGGTATTATAAATCTCGTCAGGAAGGCCGCCATTTGCAGCAACCCTCTTCAGCTTGAGTTGAGATATTGCTATTCTCACATCACTTAGGTGAGGTGGTTGGCAGTTTTCGCTAATGTTGCCAACATTGAATTGTTGATTCTGCCTTACAGCGGAATGTTGTTCGTCATCGCCGTTTAACAGTCTGTAGAAGTGATTCTTCCATATCCTCAGCATCGATTGTGTCCCAACTACTATATTTCCTTGTACATCTCGGCAGAATTCTGTTTAATTTCTTGGCGGTCTCTTGCGATTGCAGTGGAGTGGATACACGCATTCTTACCTCGGCTGCAACAAGGTAGTGGTCTGAGTTGATGTTAGCTCTTTGGAATGTTCGGACATCCAAAATACTGGATGCGTGTCTCTTGTGTATCGCAATTTGATCAATTTGGTTGACCGTTCGTTGATCTAAAGAACGCCATTACCCAATATGGATATCGAGGTGAGGAAACCGTGTGCTGGCTATAGTGGCTTAAGATGTCTTCTCTTCCTAACTTTGCATTAAAATCTCCCATCGTACTTCGGCAGTCGAGGAGCTCGCAGAAGCCATCCTATCATCTTTTTTCTCCGTCGGGGCGTGAGAGGATTATTTGGCGAATTGTTACAATGCGTTCGCTAATGTCTTGGATACATAAGACTTCTTGCCTAATTCTGGCACTTATAACAAATCCGCATCCGAATAGTCGCTGTTTCTGCTCACTCAAACACGGTTCGTAGTAGATATCACAGTTTTTCATTCTCTTTTTACCGGGCCATTTCCGGTAAATGGCAGTATTTCCTGGATGGCAGTAATGTCTGCTTTGAAGCAGCTTAGGGCTTGCGCTAGTTGTTCTCTTGCAGCTCTCCTGTTTATTGTTCTCACATTACAGGTGCAGATTGGAACGTCGTTATTTTTTTTTCGTTTAGCAGGGTCGTCAACAATAAAATCAGTCCATTCCGAGGCTATTGGTTGCTTCGTAACAATTACCTTTTCCATGGTTGGGTAGTAAACCCAAAGTACAACCCCCCAACCTGGAGGGCCAGTTGGAATGGTTCAGTACGGTTGTTGTCGATCTTGAAGAAACTACGACGAGCTTGGACGGTAGCCTATTGATACCAAGCTTCTATATTATTGGTCTCTAGAAATGGTTTCGAATACAAATACAAAATTTCGGAGCAACAGGCTCGTTAGTACCCAGGGCCGAGCTTCCGCACAACCATTCATGTGTGCGTATGTACTTCTTGCACGATGGCAGGACCTCATGTTTTATGAGACAAGCTTTTCTGGAAAATTGATACTACTCGGATGATTTGCCTTATTATCACGAGAAGGGGGCCAGTGAAAAATCATTTAGGTGTTGCTACGGCTGGGAATCGCACCCACACCTTCTGCGCGGCAATTCATCGCACTTATGATCGCGCCACTGATACCGTCTCGAATGCTGTTATGAAATTGGTATATAGGTGGTTGGTGTTGATATGAGTTCTTGGGGGTTTTTTCAGGATCTGGCGAAGTGTTATGATTCGACTTTGGCGAGCACTCGTTTAATATGCCCCGAGACGTCGCTATCCTGATCGAGTCTTTCGGTCACCAGGCAGCATGCAATCAACCATATTGTACGCCAATATGGTGTACACGCCCCCGCCCCAGACCTTGTACATAATTTTAAAGTCTTATATAAGGAGTGGACTAAAAGTCCGCAAAGTCCTGAGGAAGTGTAGCCACCAGAATTCCTTTCGCTGCTTTTCAGCATCGGTCATATCGCGATCTGATACCGAAGTGCTAAAGCGGAGGAGCTCCTGAGCATTGTCGACATACCCGTCGCGGATTAGCCGCTTGTCACGCGCGTAACGCTAGCGTTGGTATAAAACCGGGAAACCGTTCCTCTCCTGTACTAACCCTAACGAGTCTATATAAATGAATGCCTCTGGTGGAAAAAAGCCAGACATGAGCGTACTTTCCTTGTATGTTTCATTGGGGTAATAAGCCTTGAAGATCAGGCTGTTGTCGCTACTCATCGCCCTTGCAGCGTGCCTTCGAATCACCTAAATTAGGAAATTGTCAACTGGGTCCCATTGTATAGAACCTCGTTGCGATAAAATTTTATGTACTCGGAGTCCGACGTTCGGTACAATCCTAAGCAGGATCGGAGACAACGCCTCTCAAACAGCCGTATCCTTTCAATGTAGGATGGTGATACATTGAACCACACGGGACAACCGTAAGCGATGATCGGCCTTATGAGGGCCATGTAGCAAATGACTTTTACCCTTGAATCAAGTTGACTGCTATGAAACAATCTTCTTGTCAGAGCATAAGCCCCCCTAGCCCTGGCCAGACAAGCCTCCACATTTTTATTAAAATCCAGAAACTTGTCAAGCCAGATGCCAAGGTATTTGATTTCACTTCTCACCGCCAACGGCTGTTCATGCTGTCCAATGATACAAAATTTTTCCAGTTTTTTTGGTATCGTAAGCAGCCTTATGCAATGGGGTCCTGAACAGAATTGTTTCGGTTTTTTGGAAATTGATCCTCTATTTCCAATCCTCGCAATATCCCTCAATGTGATCGAAGTCACGCTGCAAAAGTGTGTTGATGACCTCGATTTTCAGACCTGATCTGCACGCCACTAGATCATCTACGTACGCTATAGCGTGTCTGAGAGAACCTACAAGATCACTTGTATAAATGTTAAACAATATCGGGGAGTTCACCGCCCCCTGTTGTAAACCGTTTTTAATTTCAAAGACTTTACTCGAAGTTACGTTGCCACATTTCACAACGAACTTCTTTCCCATAAGCATTTCATAAATCATATATGGCATGGGTTTGCGCATGCCGATTCTGGTCAGCCTCTAACCATACGGTGTCGAAGGCCTTCTCAAAGTCAACCAGACAGGCCCATGTGCACTTTTTTTTTGACTTATTCCATTGAATGTCGGACTTACTTTTCGAAAACCTTGCTTATATTCGGCAGAAGGCTTATTGATAAGCTGGGTTTGTTTTGTCCTTGTCCTTTTTAGGGATAGGATGTACCACCGCCGTTTTCCAGTGCACCGGTTAGTGTGCATTATTCAGTGCATTGTTAAACAGGGTGGTGAAAATCTCTACTATTTCTACTGGTAGGTGTCTTAATACGACGTTTGGGACACCGTCCTTTCCCGCCGACTTTTTATTTTTCAGTGATACGAAGATGTCCAGGAGTTCATGTTTTTGCACGAACAGCATAAGGCTATTGGCGACTATGCCATTTGGAGGGTTTTCGTCACTAAATACGGTAAAACCGCGATTCTCAGCTCGCCAAACTTTGGAGTTCAGTACGTAGATAAAAGTGATTCAGGCGATTTGGGCGAACAAGGCTGTTCACCGTAAACACGGTCTCGAATATAGCGCCTATCGAATCCGCTTTCTCCTGCGGATCTTCGATCGTGAAAAAACCGTCGTTCGAGTCAACACTTTTCGGGCTTATACCAACAGTCGCGAGTGTCTGTCTGTTCTCTGTCGTTTGGGAAATTCGGACACATGTAATGTCGTTACGATCTTTTCGCGAGAATATATGATTTATTTGCGGGAACATATTCGGGCTACTGGCTTAGATTGCCTGAATTTTCTTGCCCCGGTACAAACTTACAGATTTTCTGTAATTCTCCGAGATTAACTGTTTAAGGTTTTTGGTCAGTGACTTCAATGTTCGAATCTCCGGATCTTGTCTGTCAGTAAATTGTCTACGCAGCAGTTTAAGCCTCAAGACCATTCAGCTTTTGTGTTTGTGGAGTGCATCGATTGTTGGCGTTCGATACTTCTCCGTCTTGTCGTCAGAACTAGTACCTTTGGGATAGCTCGATCCATTGACCTTGTGATGACCTCATTCATTTTTACAAAATTTTGGTCAATTTCGTCATATGTAAGGTTTCTGTTTGTCGGTGGATTAATATCGCTCAAGCGTAATTCTCGCTTTACAACTATGGCGAAGCGCGGCCAGTTGTGGATTTTCCTGCCCAAAGTCCACACAAATAATGGCCGATGCGATTCTTGATTTACGGTCCACGATCTACGTTCTACCGTCTACGGTGTCAAGTTTTCACATAGCACGATTGATAGGATCATGTAATATATGCTAAGGAGACTATAAGCCTGTAGTTGGGACAGTTCGTAGGATCTCCTTTTTTTGGATCGGGAAAACTATGCTAGGATTTCATTATTCAAGCAATTATACATCGGACCAAATTTTGCAAATGAGTAGGTATGTCTTGGTTACCAAAACATCTCCACCGGCTTTATATAGCATGGTAGGAAGGCCTTCACTTCAAGCTATCTTGCTGTACTTAAGGTTCAATATCTATCTGCTATCCTCAGCTCTTTAGGTCGGGTAGATGGTTGTTTTCATTCAGTATGGAGTGGTTCATTCTGCTGGACAGTGAGAGATTGCTCGCTATGGTCATTTACTTACAGAAATGGTTTCATATTCTCAGCACGGATTGTGACTCACCTATCATTTATCCATTTTCATCTCGCCATGATTTTGTTCGTGGCTTGTATCCCCTTTTTTGGCGTTTTACTCTTTAGTTAGTGGTCAAGAATATTTAAAGGATTCTACTGATTCGGAACCCATACTGATCGATAAGTCATCCATGAAAAAATTTAACTGTCTGGCATACTGGACCTCAAACTTAGCTGCTCCCTTAATTCGTGTGTTGTTAGTCATTATTTGCACCACAAAAAGGTGGGTTTCCTGTTGAACTCCGAATCCGAACGGCAGTATTATACACGGGTGTTTTTCAGACTTTCGCAAGTGGGGGAGCCACTGCAGCCACGCTATAAGTTACTAACCTTAAACTGATTAAAAAAAATCATTTAACTCATGAGTGTTCCCAAGTTACTTATGTGAAAACCATTAGATGTGCTTTAAACACAACAGTGCTTCAGGTCCCTTCATTCATATTTTTGTTGAACCCTAATGTTCCTATTTTTATGCAACAGCACACCTAAAACCTAATCCCAGATTGCATAAAAAAAACCCCACCATAAACATATCATAAAACCTGCGGAAAAGTTGTAAAAGTCCTTCGCACACCTACCTGGGAGTGAGTACCCTTACGACACACCAAAATCATACTCCATTCGATCGTCCTTGCAAACTGGGTCATTGTAATGACCCTCAACATGAAAATTCAAATGGAATCTCTGTTTACCAATGAAAACTCCGCCTTGAAACCAAATCCGTGTAAACAAATCCAACAAAAAAAGGTCAGTTCCAGTTTCCTAGTTACAGGTATAAAAACCCTAGCCAGAGCCACACATCAATAAGGGCATCATCCATCCGATTCATGAAAAAAAAATGAGTCGAGCAAATGTGGCACGTTCTTCAAGAGCTCGGTTTATTGACGTTAGGTGAATTAAAAATTGACAGATGGTCATTTTCTCTTTTTTTTTTTTTTCTCTTTTGATTACACTTTGGAAAGAGAGAGAACTCTCTTGCCATCAGAGTTAATTTAAATGCCTCTTTATTATCCACACCAAATTGAAGAGAGGAATTGAAGAGACATCTCTTATGGGAGAGGAGTTTGTGACATTTTTGGGACACGCTTAAAATTGCTCTTTCGTCTCTCTTGAAATGGCAATTTGAAAGAGAACATTTAGTAAAACCTTAGAAAAGAGACTAAATTACTCTTTTCGAATGAGATTTACTCTTTCTTAAGATTCATTTTATGTCAATCAAATTGTTGTAACCAAACCAAAAGAGGCAGAAACTCAGAGAGTGCAGGAATTCAACGAATTTCATTGCATTCATGTCGTCTCGTCGTCCGTCGACCGTCGATATCGGTCTCGGTAACCGTCTTCGTCTGCGACGGAAAAAGGGGAAGGGAAACAGAAATGTATGCAAGCAAACACGACAATTTTTTTTTATTGGAATGAAAAGACATGCGGCAACATCTGCTTGCTCTTCATGCTCTCATGCTTGGAACGTTGGCGTGTGCTGCTGTTTGAAAAAAGGGCCGCTACGTCGCTACGTGGAAACAGGTCGATAGAATCGAACAGACGGTATGCCCGACAAACACAAACATACAGCATGTCCCAATTGCATTTTTCTATGCTGGTCGCGTTCAAGTGTGTGTGTGACATAATAATATTGTGTTCATTGATATTTTTTTTAATTTTTTTTTGCAACATTCGAGAGATTACTCCTTTTGACGATTCTCGATGAGAAGGAGAGCAGTGTGCTTGTGCATGTGCACTTTCCACTTTTGACATATTGTACTCAGCAAATCGATTGATGGATCATGCATAGGCAACTTGTTTACTTACCTTCCGAGTGTTCCGTCCGACCATGATAACTTGAGAAAAAAAAAACTCCAACGCTCTCCATTATTTAGTACCCTTTGGGCGGTGCGCGGTAGCAATCGAGTTTCGCAGCGGGATTTATTGAAATATAAATGTTTGTCTGTGAACGGATTTTGCGTTTCTGTTTTCGAAAATGATTTTTTGAATCTGTCACATCGTTTGCATGGAAAAATTCTACAAAATGGGTATGTAACGATTTTTTTTATCGATTTTTTTGAAAATAAATAGTTTGCAAGCCGATTTGACGTTTGCAAAGAATTCACGCCAAAGGCCAATAAATTTCATTGATAATATTTGCAGTGTAGCCAGGTGCACCTTTTTATTCGACATGTGGAATTTGCATCCACTACCTCTGTTATGACTTTTTGACACTTGCGATCCCCATTATGGTGAGCTATGTCACGGAATTTGCATGCCCTCTTAAGGGACAATTTAATGATCTTGAATGTGCTCCTATAACTATAGGCTGGTGCTTTTCAGAGTGTGGAATGAAATGTTAGGAGATTGTAAACTTTACGAAACGGGCAGCTTTCAGTTTTAATTTTATCGGGTGTAGGGTACCATTCAGGTCCAAACCATTTTGACATCCAATCAGCAATCAATTTGTATTGCTGAATGGGAAAAATTCCTTGGAAAAAAAATTCCCGGTAGCTAAAATTATTCAACCAACCATGATTAACTGTCCGAAATTCGCTAGAAATGCATGTACTGTGGAGTCATCCAATACTTGGTTGAATAAATCCATTCGTGCAAGTGCGACTATGACATGTCAACATATTTAAATTTATTTTTCGTGACAATCAAACAGCGTTGTTATTTGACAGCTGCCATGTGAGAACATCAGTGTTGCCATGTAAAGTGTTTTTCGTTAAGTGCTTGCTATCTTTAAATTTAAATAAGACAAAGTGTGTGCGAAATGTCATCGAAATTTGTTATTCGTTTGATGCCATTATCGATTCCATCGATTCCATCGATTCCATTATGTATGGAATGCTAAAAAAAAAATTATGGCGCAACAAGCTCGTTAGTACCCAGGGCCTACCTTTTTTTCCTCACAACCATCATGTGTGCGTGTGTACTTCTTTGCACGATGGCGGGACCTCCTGTTTTATGCCGAATCCGAACGGCTAAGTTGAGATAAGTTATGTATGGAAAGCTATATCGTTTAAATTACCGTCGCGGCTTCTCTGGGTGGCGGGCATCCAAAATCTCCAATCTTCCATGACCCTGGCGCATAAACCAGACTGCATTTGACCGATGCCATGGGTTATTTTGGTTTTGAGGGCCGGTGTGGTTAGTGGCCTAAGGTAGCCCTAAACGACGAATATGCTCGCCGAACTTGCTCGTTTGCGTTATCCCCTGCACGACGAACGAACACATTTTGCGAACGTTCATTTCGTGTTGATTCTCATTCTTCATACCGTGAACATGTTTGATGGAGAAGCGCAAGCTTATTATCCACGATATGAACTCGGCGGCGTTCACAGAAAAAACTAAGTTTGCTCGCGAATATGGCCCTACACGGCGAACATCGAAGCCAACGAACACGAACAAATTGAAATTTTTCGCACCTTCACGAGTAAGTAGGTTCGTGGAGCATTATCGTCGTTTAGGACCCTTTATTCGCATTGAACTGCGACATCAAAAAATCATACAGGAAAACGTCTATTAGGGTCAAATTGCATGATCTCGGTGGCCAGTCCACATTACTTCCACGTGAGATGACCATGCCCTCGAATCGCTCATACCGAATTTCCATTGTTCCATGATGACCTGTGCAGCACCAAAGCGTATAGAACTATATAGAGTGCGCATCTCAAACAACATAAATTTTCTATGTGAGGTACTGATATTGATACCCCAGTGTTCACATTGCTACCCCATCATCAAGCAACAGCATAGCCGATCCATCGACGAAATTTCCCCTTCACACTTTCCGACCGCGTCTGAAGCGGCCAATTTTTTTAGCTATGATGCGTACTTTATGCAGTTCTAGGCTGCTACGTTAAAAAACGAAATTGCCTGGAGCTCACGTTATTGTTGAGAAGCCGATGCACCCACAGAGAGTGACAGTTTGGGGCGGATTGTAGATTGGTGGAATCATTGGACCATTTTTCCTCGAATGTGAGCCTGGGAACAACGTTTCGGTCAATGGTGGGCGTTACAGAGCCATGCTAATCCAATTTTTTTTTACTTCAATTAAAGACATGAATTTGGACGACCTCTGGTTAATGCAGGATGCCGCGCTATGCCCTACAGCCCATGCCACAATCGAGCTTTTGCGCACGAAATACACAAATCATGTTATCAGGCTTCTAGGCGATATTGGCAGCGTCGGAGCTACGAGTTGACACGTTTGGACTTTTATTTTCTGGGGAACTGATGTTATATCAACAATCCCGAATCGTATTAAGCACTTAATGCCAAGCAATCCGTGAGCTACAGCCCGAAACCATCAACATGGTCTTGGATAATTGAAGTGACAGAATGCGCCACTGCGAAGCCAGCCGAGGCTATACCCTGGAACCCAGAGAAGTGTGACTTTGAAGCGTTCGCCAAGGTGGGCAAGTTCGTTCCGGCATTCCTGTACCAGCTGGGAGGATATGGCAGCCTTTATGGCAGCTTGGCTATCTATGAGAATAGCAATATTTTGCTTTCACGCCGCAGTAGCGTACAAGCCTCTCGGATAACCAGTAGTTCCGGTAGGCGATATGAAACTGATATTTTCGGTGAATCCGAGTAGACTTCGGATCCCACACCACAGTTCATCTTAGATTCCTCGGTGTAGACGACCGTGTCGAAATCTCTGCCTACTTCGTTTCTCTTCCACTGAGCTCTGGTAGGAAATCCTACGTGGAAGACGTTCTTGAAGCTTAGAATAGGTGTTACGTAGTAAATTGAAAACGTGACAGAATACTACTGTGGACATACGGCTTTGCATTGTAGCATCTTTAATGGGTCGAGAGGCAAGAGAGAGGCAAGAGATACAGTAAGGGCATCCGTTAGTGACGACCTCAGCGCTCCAGTGGTGCCTATATTGGCCGTTCTTTGCAACCTTTTTAGTTTTGTGAGGTTGTAGCCTTTACTCGATACGGGCCACTATACAAGTGAGCCGTATGTGAGAATTGGACGTACCACTGCTGTGTACATCCACAAGGTCATCTTTGGTTGAAGTCCTCACTTCTTTCCAAAGGTTTTGCTTCAAGCATAAAAGGCAACACACGCCTTCCTTACTCTATGTTCGATGTTGTGTTTTCAGTTAAGTTTTGGGTCAAGCATGATACCCAAATACCTAGCTCTGGAAGATAGTGTGAGTGGTTGGCCATTAAGACGGAGGAGGGTGAATTCGGGTATTTTGATATTTGTGGCGAATACCACCAATTCGGTTTTGCTCAGGCTTACGTCAAGGCCACAACTTGCAGCGCAGGTGCTAACCTTGTCTAGAGCAGCCCCCATGCTTTCACTTATCATGGAGGGGAATTTTCCTGACACTAGTATCACTACGTCATCCGCATATGCGAGAACTTTGACCCGTTCCTCGTCTAATTTAACTAAGTTTTGTTCATAACCAAAAGCCAGAGTAGAGGAGAGATGAATCCACCCTGTGGCGTTCCTGTATGGGCAAATTTGTTTAACTGGCTATTTCCCAGTGTTGCCTGGATAATTCTTGTTCCGAGCATAGAGGCTATCCATTGGCTAATAGATTCCTCTATACCTAGCTCAATCAGAGATTCAAGAATAGCTCCAGTGCGGATGTTGAAAGATCCCTCTACATCTAAGATGGAGGCTAGAGTGTATTCCGTATAGCGTAAGGATTTTTCGATTTTTGCCCGACCTCGTGGAGAACTGTTTCCGTTGATCTGCCCTTGAGGTAAGCTAGCTGTGACCTGTATAGAGAATATTCTTCTAGAAAACTTCGCATAATGATGTCTAGAACGCGCTCCAGTGTTCTTAGTACAAAGGATATTATACTGACTGGTCTGAAGCCCTTTGTCTTCTCGTGACCGCGTTTAAGTACCTTCTCCACGAGTAAGGTACGTGGTTTAGTATGGGGGGGTTTTTTTTTTAGAGGTATAGAGCTTCGAATTGAAATAAAACACGCAAAAATCATTTAAATGTCCATCCATTTGGCTTTATTGGAAGGATAATTTTATGCCATTCATGATGAAATATGTTTCGGGCCGCCGCGGCTGGTTCGAATAAAACCATGTCTAGAGGTCCAATTTTCAACCACTTTTTCGAATGTTGGCTTCCAAGTCCCCTTACGTTTCTTGTTTGTTGGCGTAGACGAGCGGCTTCATATATCCCCAAAGAAAATAATCCAATGGTGTCAAGTCACACGATCTTGGCGGCCAATTGACAGGTCCATTCCGTGAAATTATGCGCTCATCGAATGTTTGCTTCAATAAATCGATTGTGACGTGCGCTGTGTGGCGTGTAGCGCCGTCTTGTTGGAACCACATCATGCCATCCAATTCGGGAACAAAATAGTCGACTATCATGGCTCTATACCGGTCTCCATTAACGGTAACTGACTCCCCAGCATCATTTCGGAAGAAGTATGGCCCAATGACTCCACCAGCCCATAGAGCACACCAAGCAGTCAGTTTTTGTGGATGTCTCAAGGCGCGTCAAGGCGCGTCAAGGGTCTCATGTGGATTCTCTTCGCTCCAAAAAATTTTGCGATGAATAGCAGTATCGAGAGCAATCTCACTTTCTGTCCATACACCAAAACCACGACGCATTGCATGGTGTCGCGGCTTTAATTGTTGTAAAGCTGGATCTTGTAAGGTGGTTAGGCAAGATCTTTGCGCGAAATCCTTCATAAAGTTGAGGGACAAAGCTCCAATTGCGATTCATTCGGGTCCTCTTCAACACTTTGCTCTACAGCGGCAATTGTTTCTTCAATGCGCACTGTTCGACGTCTCTGCGGATACGTATATTATCACATAGAGTAGTGCAAAAACGATCCATGGTTAACCGAATTAATGAACGATTATGTCGACCATAAAATGGACGGAGCTCGCGGTAAACTTCGCGAACTAAACCATTTTTTTCGAAATAAATTTGCACGACTTGCAAGCGTTGTTCATCTGAAATTTTGTTCATGATGAAATGGCAAACCAAACTGAACATAAACGACGTTAGAGTTGCCCGATTTGACCACAAAATGTCAGTTTTACTCCTATTCGAAAAACCAACCTCTAAAAAAACACCCGTTATTAAGCAGCTTCTCAAAATGGTCGCCAACCATGGCACTGTTAGGTCTGGCGTTCTTTGTAGCATAACTCGCAGTATGCCGTCAGGTCCCGGAGACTTAAACGGAAAGAAGCTGTTAATAGCCCAGGAAATCATTTCCTAGGGAATGATTGAGTTGATGTTACTGCGTGGTGCAGTTTGTACTTGCCGAGATCTCCCGGGTTCCGTGCTAGTATCACTGCATCCTGGAAGTGTGTGTTTAACAAGAGTTCCAAAGTCTCCGCAGAGGAGGAATCTCAGAAAAGGGTTGCTTCCATAGAGTACTGCCCAAAATGATCAAATTAAACTGCCGAAGAAATTTAATAAACGGCAGCACTGGTCTATGGTCTAGGGAGGAAGTACATCGCCTATATCGCCTACCTGATCAACCCACCTACATAGCCTAACCTTTGCTAGAACGAAATTTAAAAATATTAAAGCAACTTCTGATAGGCTGTTACCATTTGGACCGCCCTGAATCTATCATCTTCCCCAGCAGGAAGTGATCCACTCCAATTGTAATAAAGTTCTTCCGCCCGTGATGTCTCACAAGTTAAGCTTCAATTTCAACACCTCTTGTTCTATTTCCTTATGATTTCCTAATGAAGACTTTATTTCCACTATATTGCCCCTCCAGAAGTTACTTCTCCATAGCCAGAAACAAAAAAAAAACACAACAAAACGCCAACAAAACGCACTAAAGCCATGAATAACTATGAATAATAGTTCGAGTATCCTTCCCCATGGGTAACTTTCTACGCCGCAGAAACCTCCAATTAGTTAATTAATTTAAATTTTTCTAATTTATTAACTTAACCCAATTTGCATACGAGATTTATGTTACAATCTTTCTGTGTGTATGTGTGTGTGTGTGTGTGTGTGTGTGTGTGTGTGTGCGTTTGTGCGAAGCGCGTGTAATATTTTTTTTATTACCCATCAGCTACTGTGATGGGCCATTGTTGGTGCAATGACCAAAAATCACATAAAATCCATTCAGCAATTTGTAAGCACATTAGGGATAATAAAATCCACCAGTTTACGAGCTCCCGCGGAACTCTGTTTCTATGGTTTGGCTGCTGGGGAAGAAAAATGGAAATGGAAATCGGAAGGGGGTCAAGAATTAACGAACCATGTTTCTGACCAAAATGTTAACAAATTACCCGGTCGAAGAAACACTATACCACCACGTGGAACCTTGGACGTTATTAGGATCATTTAGCGAGCTTTTACAATCTGACAAGTGTGTATCTAAGACTTAACACCGAGATGATGTATTCCGGTTGGCCATTGTCTTGGAGTGTGCAAGATGTTGTTCACCTGAATCGTGCCATCATCGAATCATGGCATGGCTTGAGTTTATTGTTCATCTTTCATAGTTTTATTCGTAATTAAAATGAAATTCCCTCCGTTATATCTCATATCCACTTGGAATACAAATTAAAAACTTTCATCTCATCTGCATAGTTGGGGTGTTGGCGTTGCGTTGGGTGTGGGTGGCAGTGAGAACCATTTATTGCATTTTTCATTGGATTCCACGAGTTTTCGAGTGCTAAGTAAATTCGTTTTTCTTAGGCTCCTTAAGGAGCTCTGGAGATTAAGTGCTGCTCCTGCGAAAGGAGTACTGGCGCGGGAGGAGGAGAAAAAAAAATGAAAGAATGAAAGCAAATGGCGGTATCAAGGACAATGGTGAGGAAATTGATGGGAAGCTGAGTGGAATGTGAGTTGATTTGTTTTCCAGGGCGTGTTGCCGCCGGAAGACTTATTGGCCATAGCTATGGGGTCACAGCAGTGATGCTTGATAGTTTTTCATAATGTCAACTGGGAGGGCTGTTTTTTTTTCTTGTTTTAAACATAATTGGATTCAGGATTCAACGTGACTGAGAGAGGTTGTGGAGTTGACGTTACCAAATGGCAGCAAATAAATAAGACAGTGAATAGCGCTTTTCGATGATTCCAATACTGAACATGAGCCTGTAAGGATGAAGAAAGTATTTTCTTAGTATGATTTCAAAGTACATGCAGAGAACATGAAAGGATCTTCTTTATGAGGTCGTTAGATGGGGAGGATGAGCAGCATTCCGCTGTAGTAATAGGCAGTAGCAATTGGCAGTTTGAAAAATAAGAGAAAAGAGTTCATTTCTCTGCACTGGACCGAAATTCAGTCGACCCATTCTTATAAGTATAGACATTCGGAATATTGGAAATACCTCTTGGTCAAAACACTACCTGAAACACCAGCTCCATTAGTCCCATCTAGAAAAGAACGATCCCATGTCTTTATGATATCGGGGCATAAGACTGCGTGAAAGTTTGAAACCTTTCAGGAAAACACTTATTGGGACGGTGATGCAGATCACTGAATCCGCCTCATTGTCATCACTGATCACTGCCTTAAATATCCCATACTATGACAAATCCTCGAGTTACCCAATGAAGTTCAACGATCGTCGTAGCATCGACTAAAAGGCGCGTATAATAACATCCATTGCCTGGACATCTATAGAGCTATGAAGGAACTCCGTATTCCATCAACTTTGATACATCTGTGCTGCCTCACACTGGACGACATGTTAGAAAGTGGACGGAGGAATAATTTGACTTTGCTGAGCATTGCTTTCATCAGCTACTGGACAAAACTTACTTGCGAATACCAAAGTGCGATCGTTAAATCGTGCTGTGGAATTTTTACATTTTTACAGAGGAAGAGAGGGAATTTTTCGTAGTACTGTGGGAAAGCACAACAATTAGGACACCACATCTAGCAACGGACTTAGGCTTAGCGATAGTTCCATATCGCTGCGGAGCGATATGGAACTATAGCCAGCACATAGTGATCATACCTTGATATCCATGACACGCCACTGCAGCCAGCACATAGTGATCATACCTTGATATCCATGACACGCCACTGCAGTCAGCACATGGTGATCCTACCTTGATATCCATGATACCCCACTGCAGCCAGAACATGGTGATCTTACCCTGATCTCTATAAAAGTGTTACGACGGCGGTTCCAGATCCGCAATTACCATATTGCGATACAAAACAGGAGGCACGCATCAAGTTTTTTCAGATGTCAGAGGAGCAAACATCGACTCGGACCACAACTTTCTTGCAGTCGAGGTAGGAATGCGAATATCATTCACGTCACAACAAGTAAAATTGAAATATCTGGCATTTACGGCCTATAAAGGTCCTCAAGCATCTTCTTCCTTTATTTTTGTGTGCGATATTATTATTTTTTGTCAAAAAGGAAGAGGACCTCCTGCTTAACGCCGAGAGATATGAGAAGCTTCTCATATCATTGTTACTCTTGGAAGTTTGTCAGACTTTTGCAAGAAAGCCACAACAAGTTCTGTGAAGAAATGTTGTACCGGAAGGCTGTAATCACAAGACACCGCCCAGACCTTTGTAAAACGCTTTAAGGATTAAGGATTATCTCGATTAATTCCATACTTCAAGCATATAATCAGGCCTTTCGTGAATAAATTTGTTGGGAAACTTTTCCCGTTGGGCAATCTGATTTACATTGCTGACGAGGGAAAAATTCCCGGGAAAAATTATTCGCGATAGGTTTGAATGTCTATTAACCAATGGCGACGATGTCAAATTATATCATCCTCCCACCATCAATGAATCCCAGATCGGAAGATGAATGGCGGCTGTTGCTGTAGAAAAAATTAAATTCGACGTACCAAAGCTGCAGGTGAAGACGAGAGCCGTCCTTGAGCTTTATAGCCAGACAAGGAGGCTAAAACACGGCCTTTTCAGAAAAAAAGAAAATAGATTACGAAAAGCGTGC
Organism: Rhingia rostrata; assembly: GCA_949824845.1. Taxonomy (NCBI): domain Eukaryota; kingdom Metazoa; phylum Arthropoda; class Insecta; order Diptera; family Syrphidae; genus Rhingia; species Rhingia rostrata. The sequence continues at coordinate 6,512,927 of OX463757.1, read as the reverse complement.
GATCGAAGATGTAGGAGGTGTCCCTCTAGTTATCTCAAAGCGTAAAACGTGAAAGCCGAGGTAAAAGTGATAAAAGACGAAAAATGATGGCTTGGTCTGAGTAATTGCTGAGAATACGGAGCACTTTTTCTGCGAAACAGCGATGCAGAGCAATTTATCACTGCCAGGCAAACCATTAAATATTAGCGAAGGCAAACACCTAATAGCTGGGTTCAGAGGCGCGATGTTTGGTGCGATGAACAGTCGCGCATAAGGTCTGGGTTTGATCCCCTTGATTTGATTGATTTTGATTGATTTTTTAATGGCCCTCCTCTCGTGATGATCTGACAAATCATCCGAGTAAAATCAATTGTCAAGAAGAGCTCACCTCAGATTCGACGTTCGGAGTTGGCATAAATAGGAGGTCCTGCCATCGTACAAGAAGAAGATAAATAATTGCAAGAAAGCTCGGCCCTGGTTACTAACAAGCCGGTTGCGCTAAAAATTTATATTTATATGAACACCTACCAGCCACGGAAATTAAGGCCTTTCTCCCGAGTTATATAAAGATGGTGGAGATGATTCTGAAGTTTTTTTTGTGAACCTATAACGCCCAGGAGCGCCCTGAAATGGTGTTTGCTGATGTTTATTAACTCTGCTCTTGAATGGAAGCATGCCTAAAGTTTGGAACCTAAGCATCGTTTGCCTGAATAAAAGGAGAACCTCTGAGTTGCCTTAACTTCAGGGGTATAAGTCTTCTCAACATCAACAACTAGGGAACAGAAATAATTTATGAACATCTGAAAATGTTCACCAACAAAAAGAACGCCAGGAATGTCTACAAGTGGTAACAATTTCACATATCTGTCCCAGCCGATGGCCTCAGTCGCCAGTGCTGTTATGTGTCTGTAGTTCGATGCATTCATGTGCGAATTATTGTGATGTCAATGTCAATGTTCACTCATCTGCAGATCCTGGAAAACATCCAAAAATTCAAAATTGATAACCACCACCAAATTTATCGATGGCCTAGTGATTAGTGGGTTGGACTACAATGCTCAGGGTCCCATGGTTTAAATCCCGAAACTGACAGCACCCAACTTTTATCACTGATCCGCCTTCGAAAGTCTGACGAAACTCCACTAGTAATTCTGTATTGGGAAGCTTCTCAAATTTGCCGTTCGGAAAATTTGGCAGAAATAATAACTTCGCTCACACAAATAAGGGAGAAGCTAGGTGAAACCTGTATAGTTCGTCTTTATAAATTCTGTCGTATGAAATGAAATATCTGGCACTAGCGGCCCATACAGGTCCTCATATGGGCCTCTAGTGCCAGATATTTGATTTCATACGACAGAATTTACAAAGACGAACTATACAGGTTCCATCTAGTTTCGGTACAACGTTCACACTCTTACGTCTGTGCAGGATTACGATTAAGATTTCCCGCTGCTTCATCAGGGTCGGAAACGACCTCACCGACACATTCGATGTTAAAAAAATGTTTTAGAAAAGGCGATGCACTGTCATGTGATTTCTTTAAAATATGAGGACTGTGCAAAACCCCGAGCCAACACAGTCTTCCATTAATCAGTGCAACTAATAGCATACGGCGGCGATATTGAAATCATTGGTTCGATGGTATCGGAAAGGAAGCGCAAAATTTAGTCCGTGATTTGTCCACTTCGGCTCCGGCTTAAGCCCTCATAAAGACATATTATCAGAAACCAAACGAGGAAGTACTCTTACCAACAGCTGCTTCTTCGGGCTAAGAAAGCAATTTAGTAATAAATCCTGCACTCACACTACTAAGGAGATCTTGAAGAAGACCTTGATTACCCCAGTCTGGCTCTAGGGATCCAAAACACGCACCAGATTTCGTTTTTTTTTATTTTTAAGCGATTAATTCTACGGACTTTTAAGACATATTTGCGTTAACGGACCATAGAGATGAATATTCAACCATGAGCTTTATTAGCTATACAACAAGCTAGTAGAAGCAGTCTTTTGCTATATCACCTATTTTTCCTTGGGAGGATTAGCGCATACAGGGATTATTTTGACAAATTTGGCCTTGATGAGGATCGCAAAAATGTGTTCGGTAATGTTTTGACAGTTTTTTGCCCAAGTCTAACACTAACAACAAATCTACATCTGAAAAGTCGCTGTTCTATAACACGGTACGTAGTAGATTTAAAAGTTTTCCATGCTTTTTTGCCGGTCCATTTCATCGGATTTCTTGGATGGCAGTAATGTCTGCTTTGAAGCAGCTTGGGGGTTACCGCTTATTATTAACCTGTACCTCTGTTTTTTTTTGTAATTGGCAAGCGCTAGAGGGATTATGAATACACTTATGGTGTTTGAGCACAGCGAGGGAATTAAAGAAATAGAAGAGGAGAAAAGAGGAGATACCGATGTGCGTTGGTTTTGAATTTCTGTTAATTGTAATGGAGAGGAAAAACTGAGTTTGGAATACTTTACCACTTTCGTGTTGTTCGGCTTAGGAGTGAATCTCTATATTTCATAGTACGTCCGAAGTTAGGCTTGAGGGTGAACTGATTAGCATTCAGGACCCATCGAGTATTACCAAAGAGTATAGAACTACATGGAGTGCACATCGCATATTACGAAACTTTTTTATGTCAGGTACTGATATTGATACGCCAGTTTTCACATTGCTACCCCATCATCGACGCATAACAAATGAAGAAATTTCCACTTCGCACTTAGCCCCCGCGTCTGAAACGGCTACAAAATGTTTAGCTGTGATCCGTACTCAATGTAGTTCTATATTCTTTGGTATTACAGTTGAATTGTTGACGTTGCGGAACGCAACTGGCTATTTCGTTGTAATAGCAATTTTTTTGTAATAGCGGTAAAAGACTGTAGTGCAGGAGACTTTCCTACGATGTTCGAGCGAAACTATGGAGTTCGCTATGGTTGGATCTTTTATCAATTTTATCCCACGCGTTTGTATCATATATGGTAGGTGCAATGATGTTATTGCTGCACCAGACCATATGTGGGCGTTGAACTCGAGTACGCTTTATAACGGGTGATTTTTTAAGCGTGTGTTTTTTTTTTAAATCGATTAAAACACTCCACTTAGCATCAAATCTTCAAAATTTTTGTTGGAATCGATAAATAGACCTTTGGTTTGATGTTGTCCGCGGCTCCGTTTCAAATGGTCTATTCCATTCAAATGGTTATCCTGTAAGGCTTTAATCGTGTTCGGCTTGTCCACATAGACAACCCCACAAGAAATAATAAAGAGGCGTTAAATCGCATGATCTTAGCGGCCAACTCATAGGGCCATTTCGAGAGATACGCTGCTCACACTTGCATTGTTTCACAACCCCACAAGAAATAACAAAGAGGCGTTAAATCGCATGATCTTAGCGGCCAACTCATAGGGCCATTTCGAGAGATAAGCTGCTCACACTTGCATTGTTTTACAACCCCACAAGAAATAACAAAGAGGCGTTAAATCGCATGATATTAGCGGCCAACTCATAGGGCCATTTCGAGAGATAAGCTGCTCACACTTGCATTGTTTCACGAGCTGTGTGGCATGTCCTGATGAAACCACATATCAAGCAAGTTCAACTCAGCCAACTGTCGCAAAAAAGAAGTCGCGTATCATGGCTCGATATCGTTTGCCGTTGACGTTATCGTTTCTTCCACGGTCGTCTTTGAAAAAAAAAAATAGACCGATGATGCCACCAGCCCATAAACCACACCAAACTGTCATTTTTCAGGATGCATCGGTAATTCTTGTATGTATGCCATGTGGCTGTTCATCACTCCAGATGCGACAGTTTTGCTTATTTACGTATTTCGATAAAACAGCGAATTTTCACATTTCATTCACAGAGCATGCATTTTGATAATAAATTTCAATAAATTTCAATAATTTGCAATCGTTATCTACTCGTTTGTAAGTCTTTCCATGACTAAATGGCAGAATATCCTGAAAACTTTTCACGTTGACAGTTGACGTTTGGACGCCATTACTAACCAGTGATGCCAATCTGAGAAGAAACGTAACTCTTACAAAATCACAGGTTATATAGAGGCCAGATCAGAAGGGGTGAAATATTTCTTGCAACGGTAAAGACATATCGCTGCAGTCTTAGCGATTTCGTATATATGGTCGTTCGAACGAAGGTCGTTACTAACACACATACCGAGCATGGAAAGTTTTTCGGTTTCGACGATGCAAGTCGAATGATGGTCAAAGTCAACATTCTTTCCGAAATGTATCGTCACTTTGTCTAAATTTCCTTAGCGACAATCTGATGGAATGATGTCGAATTTAATGTCAAAGGACTGCCATCACAAGAGACCGCCCTGACCTTTGGCCATGATATTCGTAAATGTTTCAATAAATCTTTGAGTTCACTTTTAAAGGTCGCTCTGGCTCTTTTTGCAGCCCTCGACCCCCATCACGGTGTTCAATGTACAGCTTCCTCTAATCCGGAATTAGTATCTACAAAACCGTTATTCAGCATTCAGCTGGAACAATTAATTTCAATTCTGACAATAGCTCTTCAAATTAATAAATCACTCATTGATTGTTCTGTTTTACAGTACAACTAACGGTTCTATTAAATTTCTGCGCAGCTTCATGACCGGCGTTGAAGTGCATATAATCGTAAATCGCATTACGTCGCGATAAATCGAAAACAGTTAACAACTTTTTTATCGCATTTAATTGGATTCCATTTTGTTTATCCGGCAAATCGTCGGTTTAATGCGAATCATCGATGTAATTAAAATGAAATCAAATGATTGATTGAAAACACCCATACAAACGAGGCAGCAAGTTCTTGTTTCTCTCGCTCGTTGGTGTATTTTTTTTTTTGTTTGTAAAAAGCTAACGGATTGTATACAATTGTGAACGCTTATAAGCGGATTTCGGATTTCCTCGTAATCTATGTTTGCCAATATTATTTTTTTTTTTAATTCAGTTTGCTCTGTGTTCAATTAATTAAGTTAGTTTACATGATGTATTTAGTGTTTTTTTTTGTTTGTTTCATTGAATGCGTATAATTACATAAACGTTACACAAGCGTGAGTATTTAGTTTGTTACATAACGTTACACAAGTGTGAGTATTTAGTTTGGAAAATTCACGCATTAACGAGCTTACGAGTACTCAGTAAGCAATTGGAGCTGAAATTATGGGGCGAGGGCGATTAGATTCGAATTCGAATGTGTTGTCATATATTTAGTTTTGGTTCCCTTTGAGAGGAAGGATTCACACCAAGGATGAGAATGAACCTTTCCCTATACTGAGAAATTATTTTTTCTTTCTTTGATCTGACGTTATTCCTAAGATTGGCTGTGCGGTATATTTAAGGATCACATCGTCGTATTATCACAGGAAGGGTGCTAATGCTAAAGCATGCAATTCCTCCACTTCAGATTCGATTCGACAATTGGGGCTTTATGTGTGGGGGATTTGTTTGTGTGTTTTTTTTTTTTTTTAAGATTGAGGAAGGATTACATTACATTGGTAGAATGATAGAAGTAAAATGGATGTGGGTGCACACAGAACAGCTTGTTGAAAAATGTTTTTTTTATGTCGTGATGTTACTTCTAAGCAAATTGCTTAACAAAAAGCTTAAATGACTTATAAAATGTGTAACAGTCCCTGTCTTAGACCATATTTTTGCGGTTAAGCAAGCAGAAAAGGCTCGACAGTAAGAAAAGAGCCTCTAAGGCCGTGTGTCAATTACTTACTTAAGTGATGTTACAGTCCGGAATGAACCTGGGCCTCAGCCAACATGACTCTCCAATTAGCCCGGTTCTTGGCTAGCTACCCACAGTTGCGCACTCCAGGTTGGTTAAAGTCGGTTTCTACTTATGCGCGCCACTCAAGGTGAGGTCTTCCTCTACTGCGTCCGACGTCTGGCTGGGAATTGAAGACTCTGCAAGCCGGAGTATTGGTGACTATTCGTTCTTCATATCCTAGCAATCTTAAACGTCCAATGCGGAGATTTTTGACCAGGGGCATGTTGCTGTACAGCTCGTATAGTTCTTGGTTGAATCTTCGTCTCCATAGCCCGTCAACGTAAACGGGACCGAAGATTTTTCGAAGAATTTTCTTCTCAAATCGACGAAGGATTTCTTCGTCCGCTTTTAAGCCGGTCCATGCTTCAGCGCCGTGGAGCAGGACGGGGATAATCAGGGTCTTATGTAGGTTCTCCTTAGTAGTTCGAGTGGCTTTACTACTGAATCGCATTCTTAGCCCGAAGAAACAGCGGTTGGCAAGAGTAATTCTTCGTTAAATTTCTGACGAGATGTTGTTGTCAGAGTTAACAGCAGAGCAGGAGGAGGTAGACAAAGCCCCTACTACCTCAAAGTTATATTTGTCAATGGTGAAGTTCTGTCCAATTCGTCGATGTTGTGTGTCCTTTCGTGTTAACAGCAATTACTTTGTCTTGCCCCATTTACTGCTAAACCCATTTTTGCCGCTTCCTTCTCTGTACTGTACTATGACATCACGTGAGTCCTACCAATGATGTCAACATTTTCGGAGTATGCGAGCATTTAGTTGCACCGATTTTTGAAAATTGTGCCTCTGGTGTTGGCTTGGGAATTTCACACAATCCTGTCGCTCAAATTAAAGAAGTCCTATGACAGCACATCGCCTTGCCTTAATCCTTTTTTGGTATTGAATCTGTCGTTTAGGTCGTTTCCGACCCTGATGCAGCAGCGAGAATTCTCCATCGTCGTCCTACACAAACGGATGAGTTTGGGCGGTATACCAAAAACTAGACATGGCTCTGTACAGTTCGTCTCTATAAATTTTGTCGCATGCGGCTTTGAAATCGATGAATAGGTGGTGGGTATCGTTTTGGACTTCTTTGGTTTTTTCCAGGATCTGCCGAAGTGTGATCGGATGTGGACTTTCCTGGCCTAAAACAAAACTGATAAGGGCCAATCAGGTTGTTGGAAAACGGTTTCAGGCGTTCACATATTACGACAGATAGGATCTTGTAGGCGATGTTGAGGAGAGGGTCTCCTTTTTTGTGTATCCCGCAAATGAAGCTGAGGTTTCATTCTTCGGGCATAGTTTATTCCGAACAGATGAGCTTATGAGTTGGTGAACGTTACTTGCCAAGTCATCTCAGCGGCTTTATAAAGCTCAACGGGTCATTTCCGGTAGCCTTATTAAGCTTGAGCTTAATAAGGTCGGGTGGTTGGCAGTTTTCGCTATCGTTGCCAACATTGAATGGTTCGTTCTGCCTGACAGCGGAATGTTGTTCGTCCTCGCCGGTTAATAGCCTGCAGAAGTGGTTCTTCCATATCCTCAGCATCGACTGTGTCTCGGCTACGATATTTCCTTGTTCATCTCTACAAGGTTCTGTTTGAGATTGTATCCTTGAATTTGACGTTATAAACTTTGAAAAATCTTGTGGAAATCGTTTCTGGAGTTACACCTCTCTATATGCTCGATCGCACTTTGCTCTTTTCTTCTTCTTTCGGAAAAGCCGGTGTTCTTCCCTTCTTCTCTGCCTATAGAGCTCAATACCAGCTCTCGTCTTTACCTGCAGCTTAGCCTTGTAGACCTCGCTCTTGGCTGGGACCATATGTCGGGATTTCCCATCAAACCAGAGGTTTCTTGCTGGTGGGCGCGAGAAACCTAGCTATTGGTATGGTGTTAATCGAAAGGTTAAGGGATACGCGTTACGTCTTACGTCTTGGTCTTGGCGGTCTCTTGCGATTGCAGTCTTTCGACATTTAATTTTTTTACAGTATTTCTGGATTGTTGTGGCGTGGTGGATATCCGCCTTCTTACCTTGATTGCAAGAAGGTAGAGGTCCGAGTCGATGTTAACTCCTCGGAATGTTCGGACATCCAAAATACTGGATGTGTGCTTCTTGTCTGTCGCAATGTGAGCAATTTGGTGGACAGTTCGTTGATATGTTGAGACCACCATGTACCCCTTTATGGATATCGTGGTGGGCAAACCGTGTACCGTTTCCAGACGTGTTGTCGTGTAGGCTGTATTTTCCATCAATACTGCCAAAGATATCCTCTCCTCCTACCTTTGCGTTAAAATCTCTCAGCACGATTTTGACATCGTACTTCGGTAGTCACTCATAGATTTTGTCAAGGAGCTCGTAGAAGCAATCTTTAGCTATAAAGGTGATATAGCCTCTTTCGGGGCGTGAGCGCATATAAATCTTGCGTTGGCGAGTTTGGCCTTGATGCGGATTATAGAGAACGCATTGCGCTAATGTCTTGGAAACATTCGAATTCTTGCCTAAGTCTGGCGCTTATAACAAATTTTGCAAATCAAAAACCAAACACATCGAGAAGGTGCCAATCCAATCGTTTTTCGCGGAAGGTAGTTATGTCTGCTTTGTAACAGCTTAGGATTTGCGCACCTTTTCTGTGCCTAGGCTTTTCGACTAGCATGGTCGTTAAGTCAAATAATTCCTTTCTGATGCTTTTGGGTACCTCATAATAACTATCTGTTCCCCCATACTATAGAGGCAGGTCCATGTTTTGGACTGCGGGCATTAGACCGGACATTTCGCGTAAGCCATTTTGACCAGATCTTTTTTTATGGAATTGGCATTTCTTCTCTGAACACTTAACGCCCGCTCTTATAAGCTTATTAAGACCAATCCGGTTGGATGAGACTAGTATTCGATTTTTGTAGTTGGGAGGTTTAATAAGCACACTAGATGTACAGCCTAAGTTTTGACCACAGGGCGGTATCTTTGTTAATGCCGCTCAGGGTATATTTTCAAAAATCGGTTCACATTGAATTCGCTGAAGTAGAATCCATAGCCAACTGAATCGGCTGATTCAGATCCTTCAGTAAATATCAACTCAAAATTTGTCATTTTAAGCTAATTGGCTGTTCTAACCACAGACCAGTGCTCGTATATCTGATTAGCTTTAGCTTCGTTAAGGTAAAAGGTTTTTTCTAAGCTGGGATACAATGTTTGATATATGGTCCATACACACGCTTGCATTTGCCGTTTTAGGCGTTAGTGTGACCGTTTCAATGGTTAGCAGCTAGGGTATGAAACGCCCGCCGCTGATGGAGAGGTCTCCAGGCCCTCGTTATGCTTACCCAAGCATATAATCACCTTCACTACGAAGTTTTGAAACGTAATTTTAGGGTTCTTTAAGGGGGAAAGCTATGCCATTACTTTAAAGAGATAAATCGCTAGGCAAAAGCCCAAAGGCCATTAGACTGGTGACTATTTAAATTTGTGTTACAACCCATATGAATACCAATACTCATGAAAGTGCATTTCTTACATACTCCCACAACAAATGCCTTAATTCAGGACAAGTACCTCTCAGTTCAAGGAATGCATTCAAAGTGGAGCGAGACCATTTTCAGAGAACCTCCGTATCCATTACACCATCATTAGTCATCTGGGTGTTTTCCAATTTCCCAAACAAACCAAAAGTAGGCTGTACAGCTTGCATATCCTGCCAAGAACCTCAATAGCCATCGTAATGGTAATAATATCCTCCATCCTTCCACACACTAGCAAATAACCAACTTCCCTCAGAAAATACCACCTGTTTCCCATCAACAGTCACCTTGATTTTAGCCAATAAAACTGTCAGCCATTGTGTACGAACATGGAGTTCGTAAATACTCCCTTGTTGGCCGATAGCTTCTGTGCCGGACTATACTCTAGGATCTGTTGGTGGTCTCATTAGTGCATTATTATAATGACCCGAATAGGGGGCACTATGCTTAAAGCTGTTGCGGTAATCGCCTGTATACCAAACAAAAACACCACCACCACCATCACCACATGACACAACTCTATCAACTTAATCAAACTAATTTAAGCATCCCCCCAACACCCCACCCTCGTCCTCATAAAACATGTTCGCATTTCCGAACGTTGAGCCTGCCCCAGCCTCTGTTTCTATGTCAACTTGTACGATCTCCTAATGAGATTTCCCTAAGCATCCATAAAGTAGGAGATAAGGATATTCGGATGTTGCTGGCCTGACAAGTTGAAAAAAAAAAAATTAAAGACCCAAAGAGAGAGATAGAGATAGTACAAAAAAAAAACGAGAAAAAGACACTTCTCCTGAATTTTAATGCCGACTGGCGAAACGTTTTCAGAGGGCTGGAGCAGAAGGGTAGCGGAAATAATTATGAAAGAGGTTGTTGATTCCTTGGGTAAAGTTTGCTGAGTAAACGGGAGCTGTTATCCTGTCAATTATGTGCGAATGAAATATACATGTACGATTGTCTCTGTGTGTGTGTGTGTGTGTGGATTTTATTTTCAAACCGTTCCCATTCTGAGCATAGGCAGCTAAGGCTTTGAGTCATGTATAGTTGGATATAAATTCAGCTACATAATAAATGATGTACCTACTTGGATTATAAGGATAACAAGGAGATGTGCAATGCTTTTCAATAGGATTATGGCGTTGTACTCAGTTTAAGATGCTCGTTAAGAGTGGTAGTATCACTGTACTTCTTTATACGCTTATGTAGTCTGAAAAAATAGGTGAATTGAGGATGTGGAGGATGGTTTTCTTGTTTCATTTGATGATGTGGATGTGGTTGGAACTGCAAGTTTGCTGGAAATTGCTTCCTAACAGAAAAACAAACTCAGAGATGCATCTTTCGAAAGAACGAGAATTATTAAATTTTTTTTCATTCTTAAAATATTAGGTCGATCTAGATTGAGCTTTACATGGACATAGATGTTTGTTGCTGAGAAAATTTATAGTTTTGTCAGCAATAAATTATTTATGGTGAATATTTTGGTTGCTAAATAAAAAATATCGAGTGTGAGTTCACACGCGGTAGAAGTGAAACAGTATTCTGCTTAATTTGTCTCTGCTTACCACTTCCATAGTGGCATAGTGTATTCAACTCATTCGAGATGAGTTGAACTGACATATTCACAATTGCATTGGATACTTTTGCAAGCTCTTGGGCTTATGTGAGTGTCGACTGCTCAACTGTTCACAAAACGCCTATGAAAGCTGTAATGTGAGCCTTGATATGCGGTTGCATGGAGGTGTCTGTCCTTAAGGATACGTAGCTTGTTGGCACGCAGGCAAAAGCTCGGCTTAGCTCGCCGTATCGGTCGGGGATCTTACTACTGTTTCTCACACACAAAACAAATTAATATCGTGCCGACATAAAGTAAAATTATAAATGTAGAAAAAAATAATATTGCATGGCTCATCTGTAGTCACGGGATGAAAGGTACTACGTCAACTCCGCTTAACTGAACTTCGCTTAACTGAAAAAAACGGTTATCTGAAATAAGAAATTTATTAAGCCGCTTTTTTCGGCATTTTTCATATAAATTACTTCGCATAACTGAACTCCGCTTAAGTGAAAACTCCGTTTAACTGACACAAACATTTTCGCCTCAAATGAACATTTACACTTATTCCACTCCGCTTAAGTGAAACATGAAAATGAAACACTCATACTGCGTAAATTAATCTCAAATCGAACACACTTTTGAAATTTGTGCGTTTCATTCCCTCTGTCATTTTATGTGTTGTCATAAAGCAATAAAAAAAAACCCTTCCGGTTGTTGATTGTGAGTTAACTACTAAGATGTCAGCAGAAAAAGTATGACTGACGCAATATACGGCGGGAAATAAAACGATTTTTCAATTTCAGGCAGCTAGACCAAGTAAGGAATGCAAGAATTTGTCTTTCAAAACTAAGCAACACATTTTGGATAGAGTTGAAGCGGGAGAATCAAGAAAAATTTTATGCGAGGAGTTCAAATGCAGTCGTTCAACGTTAACAAGAATTATCCAGGGAAAAGAAATTATTCGCAATATCGCGGTACAAAATCAAAACCTGTCAAGGAAAAGATTGCGAACTGGAGCTCAAAAAGATGTTGAAAATGCCCTTTTGCTGTGGTTCAAAGACATGGGAGCTAAAAACGCTACACTTACCGGCCCACTTTTGATTGAAAAAGCTAAGGCCCTCTCAATTATGCTAAATGTTGAGTTTGATCCATCAAGCGGTTGGCTTGAGCGATGGAAGAAAAGAGAAAACATACATTTCAAAAAAGTTCACGGGGAAAAAATGTCTGCCGATACTCATGGTGCCGAGGAATGGATAAACAGTATTTTGCCAAAATATCTTTCGGAATACACGGCAGATGATATCTACAATGCAGATGAATCTGCATTAATGTATAAAGCTCTGCCAACGGGAACTTTGGCCAACAGAACTGAAAGACCATCAGCTGTTAAACTTCCCAAAGATAGGCTCACCATACTTTTTGTTGCTAATTCGTCGGGAAATGATAAAATGACCTTTTGTATAGGAAAGTCCAAAAATCCCAGATGCTTTCGAAACTGTGAAGTTCCCGTGAAATATTACGCCAATAAAAAGGCTTGGATGACGATAACAATCTGGAGAGAGATTTTAACTGAACTTGACAAACGTTTTATTGCAAAACGTAAGAAGGTGCTTCTATTTGTAGATAATGCTGCATGTCATCAACTAAAAGATACGGTTTTGGAGAATATAAAAATTTTGTTTCTGCCTCCGAACACAACGTCACTAATTCAACCCTTAGACCAGGGTATAATCCGTTCCTTTAAATCACAGTGCCGGACATGTACAGTGCGGTTCACATGGTTAGCCGCACCATTTTTCTCTCAATAAATTGCAGTTTTTCTGTTTGTTTTTTTCATGAACTACAAAACAATGCATTTGTTGGAAAGGTTATTAAATTCTCTTCGAAAAAAAACTAAATTCAAGATTAGTGAGAGACACTTAACGGTTGTTTTGATCTCTTTCTTCCCACTAGTGCAAAAAAAGCTCAAATAAATCGGTTCACTTGGTTAGACGCACCTGTTAAAAGTTTGAAAAAGAAGAAGTTGATCGATTGCCATCATTTTTTTTTTGCTTTTTTATTAATATTTTTATTATTTTGCACAATTTCAATACTTTGTACAACCTCCGCGACTTGAAATGACATCAAAAATGTTACTTTTAAGCGATTCATACAATATTTTTAAATAGTCTAATGAAATCTTAGACCAGGCTTCTTAAATTGCTTCAATAAGCTCCTCACAGCTTTCATACTACTTGCCTCCTTCATAAATTTGACGGGTCAGCCATCCCCAAAGGTTGTCAATAATGTTTAGATCAGGTGAGTATGGTGGCCACGGCAACAATTCCACGTTTTCACTAGCGAGAAATGCTTTTACAACGTGCGCGTTGTGAATCGGAGCATTATCTTGTTGTAAGATCCACTGGATTGGTCCAAAAAGCTCTCTTATGGCTGGAAAATCTGTTTGCAAAAGAGCTTTATAAGACATTCCTGTCATTTTGTGAGACACAAAAACCAACTCAAAGGCACCATAGTATGAAATGGCCCCCCATACCATTACTCCTCCTTTCTTGGAATGGTTGCGATTCAAAAAGCATTCGTCTTTGCGGATATCATGAAAATAAAAATTATACCCATCAGGACCATCTAGGTTGAACTTTTTCTCATTAGAAAACACCACTATTCTCCAATTTGAAACACTCCCAACCTGATTATCCCATGCCATATGAAGACGCACGAATTCCAACCGAAGTTCCTTTCTTGCAGCGTTTAGTGGTTTTTTTTTTTGTAACTTTCTGAATTTCAAGTGTGGAGCACCTAAAATAGCTCGACGAACCGTTGATTTGCTGGCCCTATCCCCGCTAATTGTCTGATTTTCATCGTGGAGTGTGCTAAATTTGAGGCAATTCTTATTATCTTTCGCTTCTCGTGCGGTGTTAAGGCTGTTTTTGTCCTTCCTTTGTTATTTTTTCCATAGGTTGCAGGGTTTGATAAAAAATTTCGAACTGCTTTATCACTTCTTCCTATTTTGCTTGCAATTTTCCGCATAGAAAAACCTTCTGAGTGGTAGGCCTCAATTTTTGACTTTTCCGCCACCGTCAACATTTTTTTTGTACCCATATTCACTTTAAACACTCGGTAAAACTTTAATAACGTTTACTCATTAACAAAATTTTATTTGCATTAACCAGCATTAAGAAATAACTGTATAAATTCGTGCGTCTAACCAAGTGAACCGATTTATTTGAGCTTTTTTTGCACTAGTGGGAAGAAAGATACCAAAACAACCGTTAAGTGTCTCTCACTAATCTTGAATTTTTTTTTTTTCGAAGAGAATTTAATAACCTTTACAATAAATGCATTGTTTGGTAGTTCATGAAAAAAACAAACAGAAAAACTGCAATTTATTGAGAGAAAAATGGTGCGGCTAACCATGTGAACCGCACTGTATATTAAGGCGACAGATTCTCCATTCAGATACTGGTCAAACGTTGACTGATTTTGCAAAAACAATTAATTTGCTTAAAGCATTAAAAATGATCAAGAGAGCCTGGTGGATGGTGACCCCAACGACCATACAAAATTGTTTTAAAAAAGCTGTGGTTTTATTGATAGCAACGTCTCAGTCGATAATGAATCCGTTTTAGAAGTCACTGAAGAAACATATTTTTTTCCGAATGCTATAAGGCAAGAGATTGATTCTCTCGCAGATTTGGACAGTGAACTACCTTGCTTTGGTGATAAGACTGACGAAGACATAGTAAATGAAGTTCTATCCGCATCTACATTGGAATCCGTTGAAAATAGTTCTGATGATGAAACAGTGGTCGCTCTTCAAAAACCAACACTGAAGGACGCGTATGATTCTCTTCGCACTTTAAAAAATTTCTTTCACGGAAATTTGGAAGCTTCCGATAAAGTAGATGATTTGGAAGATAAGTTGTCTTTTCATAATCTGCAGAGCCGCAAACAAACGAGAATTGATAATTTTTTTCATAAACAATTTTGATGTTTGACTATGAACAATTGTAAATTAAGTATGGATTTCAAGTTGTTTAACCCTTTTTCTTTTTTAAATTTTTTTTTGAAATACATGTAAACAGACGTATCTTATGCTGCTATATTTGTTTTGACAAATAAAATTATGTCATTGCGTCGTTCTAATGTTTATTTATGTTTGATTTTCAGACTAAGGGAAAATAATTTTATTTTGGCACAACTCCGTTTATATGAAACAAATTTCAGTTATCCGAAGTTCGCTTAACTGGAAACTCCGCTTAACTGAAACAATTTTTCTGCAATTATTGTGTTTATGTTAAGCGGATTCGACAGTTAATATTGTACTTTTTGCAGTGAATTCATCACCCACGATTCTCAAATCCAATCCGTCTAGATGGGACCGGTGTTACGCCCATCGCGGAAATTCCCGCCTCGTATGATACCCCCGCGGATACCACACCATGTCATCTATTTTCCAACTACTATTTACTAGATGACCCCTTACACAGTCAACATCATTTCCCACTTAATCCTCAGGTCCAGCATAATAAGTCGACATCTAACCCAATTTTGCCTACTCCTAACAGAACATTTTTAGGTGAACATATAAAAACAGTTGTAGATGCTAGTATTGGCACAAGTCAATCTTTTATACTACAATCACTTCTACTAGTATGAAAATATGCGTGAAAGAGTCTGCACGAGAAGCAATTGAGTCTGATCAAACTCAAGCTAATCATGGCAATTTTCGTGATCTTCCGAACTTGCATCTTAATAGCAACTAGAGCTGAATCAATTCATAACGCTGCCTCACGATCTCAACATTTCGATGAACATAATGTGAGTAGCGATTCGCGTAATCGTTCAAACAATAGGCGCATTCGTTTCCTGAGAATAACATCTCAAGCGATAGCTTTTACAGTCGAAATCAAAACCCCTGCATCAATATATAGATAGTGTACAACCGTCTCTTAACCGCAAAGTAGATATTGATCGATGGGGGGTGAAATATGATGGTACACCCAAGTTCATGTCAGTGCAAGATTTCTTGTTCAGAATAGAGATTTTGAAACAGAACTATGAATATTCTTGGGAAGAGATATTGAAACACTTTCATGTTTGTCGCGTTAAAATAACGCGGCAAAAAGATTTTCCCGCCACACCCCATATCCAACCCCTTCACTTCTTCGCCCCTTCACGTTTCTTCCTCCCGTTGCCTTCTTGGAGAACGGTTAAGGAATAGTGTACTGGGTTGTTTACGACACAGCGCTCTTGCTCGACCACCCATTCTTGAAGGCAACAAAGCAGGTATGGAGCCAGACGGACGGTCTGAGGGACGCGAAAGAGACAGGCGGTATCAAGCTGCAAACGAGAACCCTAGCAGCCAACAATGGGTAGAATAAACACCCCGACGATTGGATTTAACGAGATCTATAAAAAAAATGGCACACTATCGAAATTTCCCCAACCCCCAAATCTGCACGAAATACCAACGGACGGTAATTATCCGCGATATTATTATACCTCTTCCTTCCTCCCACAATGGGCACTTAGGCGGTAATTGCCCTAAGCGGAAATCCTAAGCACTAATCCATGTCTGCGGGTTCCTTTTTGCCAACCTTGGGGTTTCGATTTAATTTCCTTGTTAAATTCGTGGGGACAAATGCCGCGAAACAGATCCTCGATCGAATTTTAATAGATAAAAATTGTGCCTGCGCTCTCGTTGATTGTTGCAGGGTGCAACGAACAAACGAGGGAAATTGTGTGTGTGCCACAGTGCGTACCTGCCCATACAAAGTGCGGTCAAAAATAGAATGCTTGATTTTTTTTTATTGAAACGCTGATATTTTATCATTTTAATTTGTTTATTCATACAATAAAATAAAGAAAAAATAAAAAAAATTCACACGAAATTAGAAAAAAAATTATAAATTACATTATTAATAGACTTAATGCATTTTTTGATAAATGCGATTTTTTCTTAG
This sequence comes from Rhingia rostrata, assembly GCA_949824845.1. Lineage (NCBI taxonomy): Eukaryota > Metazoa > Arthropoda > Insecta > Diptera > Syrphidae > Rhingia > Rhingia rostrata. Next base: position 6,496,139 of record OX463757.1, on the reverse strand, counting down.
CTGGTAATTTTCTCATATTTGATATGAACGGGTCGGAAGTTAATAACAATCTGTTCATAAGGTCCTTTTTAGTGACGACACGAGACATTTTTCTTGTGTGATGCAGTCGGTAATTTTTTATATCCTTATTTCTTGATTCTGCAGCTTCCTCGCTCAATTCTCCTATGGAAATAAGCCCATGATGTTCAATAACCGATGCACCATGCACCAACACCTTGTGCACTGAGGCGGGTAAATAGTACCATGGATAGGTTTTAGTTATTTTCTCAGCTGTATCCAAGGCAAAAGCTCTGAACTTGTCAGAATCGATTTTATAACCCGAGTTTAAGGCTTGTAAAATTTTGGCACATCTGTCGATCAATGTTTTGTCGATTCCGGTTATATCTGATGAAATTTCGGAATTGAGAAAAAATTTCCTGGCTGTATTGCCATCATTTGATGAATCACTTCCTCCTTGTTTTGGTCTGTCTACAATTAATCCTAATTTTTCTCGGAACTGAGCTTGGATTATTTTCTTCTTATTTTCAAATTCTATTCTGTCTTCACCTCTAACCTGCCATTTTTTAATATCAAGTCTGTACGATAGATGAACAAAAAACTCGAAAAATCTTATCCACGCATGAAGCGGAGATAAGCCAATGGAAAAACTATTAGAATTTACCTCTTTTTGAAGGCACAAGTCAATGTTGTTCATTTCTTTTGATGTTGCTCCGCATATGTAACACATTTTAAAGAAGATGTAGTATCGTTTAGAGCGTTACAAACTTTACCGTCAACCATAGTCAAATGTAAGTTGTAAGTAACTGTCCATTCTATATCATCGACATTAATAATTAAAGGCTCCAAAGCATTTATTTTTTTCAGAAAAGTACTGTTCCTCACTAACAGATACTGCAGTTGTTTCTTTTTTAAACTGAAACCTAATTGGGCGACAGTAACGTGTTGAGGCAGGCCGCGGGTTTTTCCAAACAAGAAAGTCATCATTTTTTAGTTTTAACTGCAATGGAACGTAAGATGTTACAAATAAATCGCTGTCTTTTGCATCAGGATCACGAAAGCTTTGCTTGTACTCGCTTTGTCCAGTACTCCCATCAAATCCCCATTTACCTTCTAAGTGTAAACTTTTCGATGAATCTTTCAGAGTGTCTAGGACATCTTTCTGTGATGTAAGAATTCTTGTTGCCGTGTGGTTAAGTAAAGCTTGCAATTCTACTTCGGCACTGTTTTCGGTGACGGTTATTTTTTCAGTTTTTGGATAACAGTTCTCTTTTTCCTTTTTTATAGCATTGTAGCTGGGCAGTGCGTTCTTTTTTATTTAAGAATTGATAAAATTTTGAATAAGTAGGTATTGGTTTTTTGTGAGCTTTGCTTCTACAAAAAGCGACAAAACTTCACTACATGTTGCACCTATTGTATGGTTTTCTTCCAAATCCGAATTACATGACGTTTCACGTAAGGCTGTGGCAATTGATTCATCGGATCTCGATATTTCTGCCAAACGTCTTCGTTTAGTCCGCGCAGAACATTCTTGAAAATCTTTTTTAGGACGAACTCGTTGTTGCGATGTACTTGCAAAATTTTCGTCGATATAATTTACGAAGACATTTTCAGACATATCAAGCCAAGTGGAATGATTTCTTACAATTATTGTTTTTCTAGCTTTATATTTCTTCCAAAATTGTATCAGTTTCTTGCAAACAGAAAGAATTTTGTTATAGACGAGATCAAATTCCACCTTCTCTACCCCTTGATCAGGCCAACTGCTTTTAATGTCTTCCAGTATTTGGTTGACTTGGGTTGAACATGTTGAATTGTTTTGTCGACTTTCAAGCCATTTGCCAAATAAAAAATGTCGTGTAAAAATACATCGATAACCATTACCTATCAAAGATAAAACCGTACATCAAGTTAGTTTTATAATTTTTTTTCAAAACCGAAAATAAACGTAATGTGTTCACTTAAACTAGTATAACTCGGAAAGTGGAAAAAAGTGGGAAAAAAAAACAACCTGATTTCGAAAGGTAGGAAAGTGATCTTTTTTTGTGATATGGTACTAAACGATCCGCACAGCGGATTGTTTATTTATTTATTTATTTATTTATTTATCTACCGAGCTTAACTCTAACAGATTTGGATTTAAATAATATTTCCTTTTATCATATTTACATAAATAATTAAATTAATTCATAAAAATTACATTATTAGCGATCAGCGGATTTATTAAAGTTCAAAAATTTATCTTTTAGGATATATTTATATTTAAAATTGACAGTTTAAATTTTATTCTATCATCACACAAATCTATTTCAGTACAAACAGAATTAAAAAGTTTTATGCATTTTGTTATTGGTTCATGAAGACCATAATTGTAAAAATGCCTAGGATTCAGTAACAAATTTCTGGTTCGAAGACTTCTTTCTGGTGCATATAACTTAAATTGTTCAAGGATATCGGGACAAATTATACGATAAGAAAAAACATCATAAATAAATAGTATACAATGAACATTTCGTCTTTTTTCTAAGGAATCTAAACCAATTAACGCACATCTTGTTGAATAAGACGGCATTCTGTCAAGGTTCCATTTCATTTGTCTTACAACAAATCTTGTAAAAGACTTTTGCACTCTTTCCAGTCGCATTTGACAATTCGCGTAGATTGGACACCAGACCATAGAACAATATTCAAGGAAAGGACGTACTATAGACATATAAACAGACTTAAGGGCATATGGGTTAGAGAACTCAGCACATGTTCGTTTCAGGAAACCAAGCATTGAATTTGCTTTAGCAACAACGTAATCGATGTGAAGTGAAAAAGAAAGTTTCGTGTCAAAGATCACACCAAGATCTTTTATTTCAGTTTTTCGAGATATGCAGGTTCTGGATATTGTGTAGTCATAAATCATAGGGACTAATATACGATACACAGAAAAAGAATGACATTTATTTATGTTTAAGGTCAGGTGATTAAGCTCACACCAGTAAACAAGTTTGTTTAAATCATTTTGAAGACGTTCACAATCATACATACTTTTAACACGCAAAAAGATCTTAAGGTCATCGGCATACATTAGGCAGTTAGCATGACTAAGCAATGATAAAACATTGCATTAATAAAAACATTGAAGAGCATAGGCCCTAAATGGCTGCCTTGGGGGACACCAGATAAGACCTCAATGAGCCTAGATTGAGAAAAACCAATTTTTACGTACTGCTTCCCATTGGAAAGATAACTCGAAATCCATTTAAGAAGCATCGAGTGTATGCCAAATGATTTTAATTTTGTAATAAGGATATTATGACATATTGTGTCAAAAGCTTTTGTGAAGTCGGTGAAAATAACATCCACTTGATATCCTGACTCCACAGAGTCAAAGAGATATTTCGTAAAGAGTGTCAAGTTGGTTGATGTGGACCTACCAGAAACAAATCCATGTTGTTGCAATGATATTTGTTCCTTTATTGAAAAGTAAAGTTTTTTTGTAACAATAGACTCAAACAATTTAGGAACAGCTGAAAGTTTAGAAATTCCACGATAATTTTCAACTTTTTGTCGAGATCCAGCTTTAAATATGGGAGTTATGAATGAAAATTTCCATTCATCTAAAAACATCCCAGACTCTAAGGATAAATTGAAAATTAATTTTAATGGAAGGCACAAGGATAAATTGCATTGCTTAAGCACATGAAATGGGATACGGTCTGGACCTGCACTTTGGCTAGTATTCATACAAGTTATGCCTTGCAAAATATCATCTATCGAAAGATTAAGTGATCCTAAACTTATATTGCCATAGCATGGATTTATATTAGTATCGGAGGAGACATAATGATTCGAGTGATCGACATAAACTGACTCAAAAAACTTAGCAAAGAGCTCACAGGTTGAGTCAATACTACAGGAGACAGCACCTTCGAATTCCATATTTTGCAGAACACCATTCTGCTTTCTTTTGTTGTTTAAAAATGTCCAGAATGCTTTAGGATTCGTTGAAACATAAGATTCAGTGTTCATAACATACTGTTTATACAAGAACTTGTTCAAAAATTCATATTCGCGACGTAATTGGCAAAAACGTTTTTTGTCCAAATCAGATTTTGACTTTTTTAATAATTTATATACTTTGTTTTTAGCGTTCTTTAATTTGATCAGCCTTTGATTATGCCACGGTAGCTTAAAACATTGTTTTTTCTTAGTCAGTGGAACGAACTGAGAAAATCCATAGTCTAATATACTTAAAAATGTATCATAGACTTCTTTAAGTTGAAGACCAGAAAGAACGCTCGACCAATCAATCGAGCCCAAGTAATTATTTAAGGCATTGTAATTTGCTTTTGAAAAATTATAAATTATTTCATGATTATTTAAATTAGATTTTAGTGATGACGGAAAACTGCATACTAAATCAAGACATAGAGCGATGTGATGAATAGAATTTCTAATTAATGGACATACAACTTCTTTGACTGTACAATTTAAGTTATTATCCACAAATATAAGATCAAGAATTCTATTTAATGAATTATGACAATAATTTTGTTGATATACATTAAAAGTAAACATAGTATCAATAAACTTGAACTCACATTCCGTTTTCAAATTATATGGAATTAAACATTTATCTTCATTTGAAAATGACCATTTAATATCACCAAGATTAAAATCGCCCAAAACAATAAGATGTTGATGTTCAAGCAGCTGTTCAGCAATGAAATCGATGTTCGCTAGATGACATTCGTACACACATAGCGGGCTTTTTGGAGGTATGTAGCTCACAATGAAGAACAATTTTTGTCGTCCAGTTGCCTCGCTGCCGTCATCAATATCAACAGAAACGCATAGCTGTTCTGTCTTAAAATCGTCATGAGGTAGAGTAACAGCACAAGTTGTGAGTGTTGAGCGCACAGCAATAAGTACTCCCCCGCCACGTTGACAACCATTCATTGATGTTCGGTCAAGACGATGAACAGTGTAGTAGTTATCAATGATTTCAGCAGTTGAGAAGTTGTCATTCAACCATGTTTCTGTGAAGACAATAATGTCGTATTCATGTAGAGAAACAGCAAGAAAAACATCGCTGGTCTTGGTTCTCATTCCACCAGCATTTTGGTAATAAACAGTAATTACATTAGTTGACGAAGAGAACAATAAAGAGGAATGAGAAAGATTTACTTCATTGTTTATATTTGCACGGTGTCTGTTATCAGCATTCAATGCATCGTTAATAATACAAGCAGGAACACCTAGGCGAAAATTGACGAATTTTAGTAACGACAGATCAGCATCTCTTTTGTAAAGGGGAAAGCAGGAGAGAAGATTTACAGGAACACTAAGCTTTTTTGACGCATACGCTAGAATCGAATCCGCTTTTGTGGTTGTAGAAAAACGAGAGAGATGAAGCCATTTCTTAGCAGCTATTACTTCAACTTCTGTGTATGTGGAGTCTTTACCGATGATCTTTGACTGAATTTTGTTGTTGTTCCTTTTCCTTTTTTGTACTGTATTCCATTGCAGATTTACTGGTTCAGTTAACTCTTGAGAATAAGCGTAAGATGGTAGGTCAGTGACATTGATAGAACTGACCGTGGGCTTCTCACAAGCAGTATTGGTGTTGATTACCGCAGTGTTTACTTTATGCACTTGTGTCTTGTTTTTGTTTTTTTGCAATTTATTTTTGTCGTTGTTAAATTTAGGTGTTCGGTCGGAAGGACTGATTTTCACTGTACTTTCTTTTAAGGTTTTAATTTCCTCATGCAAGATGTGAACAGTTTTGCATAATTCGGCCACTTTACATACTAAACCAAGCACTGGGACACTAGCACAAGCATTGCACTTCCATGAATAGTTTATGCTTGACTTCAAGAAATTAAGGGCATTTTCTGATATATTTACACATGAATCATGAAATTTTAAACCGCAAATACCGCCGCATACTATAAAGTCTTTGCTTATGATTTTATCGCACTTAGTACACTTTTCGGACATTGCGTCTGTTTATAAGTAAATTAACTTAGAGAGCACAATTAAAACACGTCTGCACACTATGAATTATCTTCAAAGCTGATTTACTTTATTTTAATACCTAATTTATAGAGGGCACTTAGTGGCAAATCAACTAAAACTCTAACTTACTGTAAACTAAGATAAAAAAAAGTTAAAAAAAATTGCTACGCGTAGGGCTTTTCTTGCAATAAGATATCAAATTATTTAATAATAAAATGTATGTTTATAGAAAGTACTCATCTTCTCGTTTAATATCCATAATATTTTAAAATTTTCACACTTTTTTAACACAAGTTATCACTGTCACAAGTTCACGAGTAAATAACAGCACCGGTAAACGAGCTGAATGCTTTAATATAATATCAACTTTGAATGGCTATAAGGAATGAAAAAAAAACTGTACCGTCTAACTTTTTTTGCTTTTGGTTTAACGGGAGTTTGTAGAATGTTATTACCACATTGAATTGTGAAGAAGTGACACTTAGTTTTTTGAATTTTGACCTATGGCGATACCCACTGTGGTGTGGTCTGAATGCATTCAGTGGGACGTTTGGCCCGAGGAAATTTCCCAGGTTACAAGCGAACTCACAAATGAACGCCAGACTGAGAAAGAGAGAATAGCGGGAAACGGCAACCCACTCCAGCAAAGTAGCGGAGCGGGGTAGAAATTAAGCCGTAAGTTGGGCCCGCTATTGCCTGAATGAGAGAGAGTGTGACCGTTTTGTTGGAAACAAAGAAGGTGGTCAAAGAAAAACCACTTCTTGGTTGACCAGCGATACGAACGGAGTGTACGAAAGGTTTAATCAAAAAAAAGTTGGATCGAGGAGTTTTTTTGGAGTTTTTTTTTTTTTTTGATTAGAAGTGTGAATTCCCGTAGTTGTCGGGAAAACAGAAAAGGGGGAAAAAGGACGAACAGACAGGCAGAGTCATAAGGAGTTAGCGGCAGGCTAGGCTCCCTGAGTGACTAGAAGAAATTGGAGAACGCCAGGAAGGGCGTAGGAGATATAGCGGAAAGGAAGAGAAGATAAGTAAAGTGCTTGTGACAGAGTTATTAGAGTTAGTGAACCCGAATTGAGAATTGTTGAAATAGATCCGTTGGCATTCCGTTACGAAAATCCCGGAAATAAAATATACGGGACACGCGACCCCCTTGTTCGACGCCATTTTGGTAAATTCCGGGAATAGACGCGATAGTGGGCCATTTTATATTCCAGATTTTCCATCTTCCAAATATCTCTCAAATAATTTTATTTTATGTTTATCTGTTTGCTTTTGTGCAGCAATAAATTAGTTTCTTATAACGTCACCTAACCCCGTGTATAATTTCGTTCGGAACCTTCTTGCTTTTTCAGAAACACCTTCAGATAATTATCCTGGTTTCACAATTCCTCAAAAAAAAAGATTGTGTGGCGCCCTCTTTAATTCAATCTAGTTGAATACCCTCGAACCCACCCTCAGCTGAGCGGTCGAGCCGGCAGCATCTAACCAGCTGCGTGTTATACTCTCACGGGGGAAATTTCTTCATTCGACTTTCAACCTTCGGTGCAGTGGCGACTGCAGAATTTGCTTCCGACCCCTTTTCTTTGTCCACGCATTAGACTCGTCCCCCCCCCCCCCCGCGGAAAAGTATAACTTGTTTTATTATCTGGCGTTGCTCAAGAGTGGTACTGGCAATTCCTACGTACTAGTAATCGACAAGACTGGCCTTGCCTCAAGCAAGCTTTGTGTAAACAGTTTAAAACCCATGACAGCGATTTAGATATTATACAGCAGATAAAAGAGTGACGTCAACACCCCCAAGAAAGTTTCGATGATAATTACAATTTTATAATACATCTTAAGAATCAACTGAAAAGACCAATATGGCTGAAAGGCAGTTGCTCCACATTATGAAGTCAATGGTAACGAATCGTCTTTTGATCCTTGTTTATCCTATGCCTATTTACTCCCTCGAACAGTTTCGAGATGAATGTCGAAGGGCATAGAAATTATTTCAATCGCGCGATCAAACCAGATATGCGAGACATGTAAATGAAGTAAAAGTTATGAAGAGGGTTCGGTTGTTTTTGATGATGAGTTGTCAGCGTTGCGATTTTCCGACTCAACTAATAGTAGGAATGTTGCTAGAAAAGACCCAAATAGTTTTTGCTATTTCAACTGCAAAAAGATGGTAAATCGGCAACTTAATCTAGATACATCTCATGACTCTATTGTAGCAAATGAATCTAGACAACCGATAATGCATTCTCATATTCTCATTCTCCAATACATTCTCTCAACCTATTAGAGCTCACATTACAAAGCCGAATGAAAAACAACTTCGTTCACACTTAGATTGGTGAAAAATTTAGTTTTCAACCTTGTTCTACCACACAAACTATGTTGGAGAACTTCAACTATTTCTCACCCCAAACCTCAGTTCCTAAGCCTACAAACCCGGATTCATGCTAGTTGAACTCATCTAATTCTCTTTCAATAAGTAACCAGAAGTCGGAGTTCCCACGCATTCCGATATCTACAAGGCGGGCCAAAAGAGATCACCCTATTGGAAGATGCTCTTATTTTTGCAAATGGCCGCCAATGTCAAATCTGCTTTGACATTTGTGGACTAGACAGGTGTAGGATTCAAGTGAACAAGCCATGGAGCGATACTCTCCCCAAGAACGCGGAATAATCGAGACTATTTTTTTTTTGCGTAACAACTCATCTGTAGTGTTGACGAAGTGCGAATTCCGTCGCCGATTCCCTGGCCATCCGACACCGACTGCGCAAACACTGCGCCGATTGTCCACCAACCTTGCAGAGTATGGGACCACATGAGACGTTGCCAAGAGTGGACGGCCCCATTGTGCCGAGAATATCTCCGCTGTTGACGAGGATGTCGAGCTGTCGCCGGAAACATCGACCAAAAGCTTTGCCTGGCAACAAGCCATCAGCCGGTAGTCCCTAAGGCGAATTTTGGTCAAAGACTTGCGCATGTTTCCGTACAAAGTCCAGTTCGTGCATCAGCTGCTGCCTGTCGACCGCCTAACGCGTGTAACCTACGCCCAAGCCATCCTCAATCTCTAGGACGAAGTGGACGATTTTTCGACCAAAATCATAATGAGCGATGAGACTCATTTCCACCTCAGCGGGTACGGTGAACAAGCAAACTTATCGCTGCTGGAGCTCCGAAAATCCACGAGTAATGCACGAGGAGCCATTACACCCGCTCAAAGTTACTACATGGTGCGCTGTTCACGCTGGAGGAGTCATCGGGCCATTTTTTCGAGAACACCGCTGGTCAAACGACAACAGTGGACGGTGCTTGCTATAGGGCCATGTTAACTGATTTGTTTTTGCCGCAATTGGACAAATTAGGACTGGAGGTGGCCATGGCTCAGAGGAACGCGTAGTTGACTGCTAAGCCAAGCGCTGCGGGTTCAAGCCCCAGCTTCGGCAGCATTTGTTTTCTACGAAAATTGCCAGCTTATCTGAGGCCACCTGTGCAATAATATGAGACAATATAAATCTATGTCTCCTCCTCTGTGCCACATAGGTGTATGTTATATGTCTTTCCTTCTATGTATCTATCCGTCTCTCTCTGTTGTATAAATGTCTTGATCTGTCCCAGCCGATGGCCTCAGTCGCCAATGCTGTTATGTGTCTGTAGTTCCTTGCATTCATGTGCGAAGTACTGTGATGGCAATGTTAATGTCAAGGACTGGAGGACATGTGGTTCCAACAGGACAGACCAACGGCACACACTGCGCCAGCCACAACCGATATTCTGAAGGCCAAAAAACATCGGATGACTTCTTTTGGCCCACCTTGTACGTACTAAACGCGACCGACGCTGCTTTAATGCGGTGATCATACGACAGTCGGTATTTTGTTTGATATATTTTTCGTTACACTTTTTCGTTTCATTAAATCAAATTCACACCGTCCCAAAAGAAGTTTCACTTCATAATGACAATCATACAATTAGTCCCTTCAGCAAGATCTCCAGTGTGAGGATATTCTCTCTGCATTGTGTGCACCTCACAATATCTAAAAAAAAAGCTACACTCTCCACTCCCAAATATCGATAAAACTGTCAAACATTCAAAAGGCAATATTGGCCAAAAGTAGGTACCGTTGTGCAACTGAATACCTACATAATCAAATCTGAAAACGCCATCCTACCCGAATCATCCCAGATACTTGGATGAGGGACCGGATCAAAACACTGTCATCGTGATGTTTTTATGTTTCATAAAATCCAATTCACACCTTCCTAAAAGAAGTTTCACTTCAAAAAAACATATCAGAAGACTACAATCCGCTGTGCAAATCATTGAATACCCTATCCCTGCCAAAAAGTGGGCGTGGCTACATAGCTACATGGTACAAACATACAGAGTGCCATTACTTGCTTAAGTAAAGTGGCGCTACAGTCTGGAATGAACCTGTGCCTCAACCTACGTGCCTCTCCAATTAGCCCAGTGCTTAGCTGACTGCCTCCAGTTGCGCACTCCAAATTGGTAGAGGTCGGTTTCTGCTTGTGCGCGCCACTTAAGGCGAGGTTTTCCTCTACTGCGTCCGAAGTCTGGCTGGGACTCTGCGATCCGGAGTATTGGTGTCCATTCGTTCTACATGTCCTAGCCATCTTAAACATCCAATGCGGAGGTTTTTGACCATGGCCATGTCGCTGCATAGCTCGTATAGTTCTTGGTTGCTTCTCAAATCGACCAAGGATTTCTTCATCCGCTTTTGAGTCGGTCCATGCATCAGCGCAAGACTGGGATAATCAGGGTCTTATGTAGGATCTCCTTAGAAGTTCGAGTGAGGGCTTAACCACAGAATTGCCTTTTTAGCCCGAAGAAACAGCGGTTGGCAAGAGTAATTCTTCGGTTAAATTCTGACGAGATGTTGTTGTCGGAGTTAATAGCGGTAGACAAAGTCACGTACTACCTCAAAGTTATATCTGTCAATGGCGATGTTCTGTACAATTCATCGATGTTGTGTGTCCTCTAGTGTTGAGAGCATATACTTCGTCTTGCCCTCATTTACTGCTAAACCATTTTTTGCTGCTTCCTTTTCTATACTAGCAAACGTGGCTATGACATCATGTTGGGTCCGACCAATGATCTCAATATCGTCGGCGTATGCTAGTAACTGTACCGATTTTTGGTGTTGGCTCGTGAGTTTTGCACAATCCTCTCAAGAATCAGATTGAAGAAGTCACATGGCAGCGCATCGCCTTGCCTAAATCCGTTTTTGGTATCGAATGTGTCGGTGAGGTCGTTTCCGACCCTGATGGAGCAGCGAGAATTCTCCATCGTCATCCTACAAAAACGGACGAGTTTGGGCGGTATACCAAAACTAGACTTGACTCTGTATAGTTCGTCTCTATAAATGCTGTCGTATGCTGCTTTGAAATCAATGAAAAGGTGGTTAGTTAGATTTTTTTTAGCATCTGCCGAAGTGTGAAAATTTGATCCGTTGTGGACTTTCCTGGCCTAAACCCACACTGATAAGGGCCGATCAGGTTGTTGGTAAACGGTTTGAGGCGTTCACATATTACGGCAGATAGGATCTTGTAGGCAAGGTTGAGGAAACTTATGCCTCAGTAGTTGGAGTAGCTTAGAGGGTCTCCTTTTTTGTGGATCGGACAAACGATACTGATGTTCCATTCTTCAGGCAAACTTTCTTCCGACCAGAGTTGAGTGGCTGGATGTTTCTTACCAAGTCATCTCCGCCGGCTTTATAAATCTCGGCGGGAAGGCCGTCATTTCCGTCAGCCTTATAAGGCTTCAGTTTAGATATTGCTATCCTCACTTCAATCAGGTCGGGTGGTTGGCAGTTTTCGCTGTCGTTGACAAAATTAAATGGCTCGGTCTGTCTGACAGGGGAATGCTGTTCGTCATCGCTGTTTAGCAGTCGGAAAAAGTGGTTCTTCCATATCCTCAGCATCGACTGTGTCTCAACTACGATATTTCCTTGTTCATCTCGACAGGATTCTGTTCGAGCCCTGTATCCTTGGCTTTGACGTTTTATACTTTGGTAAAACTTGCAAACATCGTTCCTGGAGTCGCACCTCTCTATATCCTCGATCTCGCGCTTTTCTTTCTCTTTTTTCTTCTTTCTGAAAAGTTGGAGTTCTTCCCTTCCTTTCTGCCTATAGATCTCAACGGCAGCTCTCGTCTTCACCTGCAACTTAGCCTTGTAGGCCTCGTTCTTAGCTGCAAGCATATGTCGGCATTCCAACGGCTTCTTGCTTTCTTATTTCACAGTATTTCTGATTTGTTGGTGGATATCCGCATTCATACCTTCCCAGTGGTCCTAGTCAATGTTAGCCCCTCGTAATGTTCGGACAAACAAAATACTGGATGCTTGCCACTTGCCTTTTTCGTCCCTTATGGATATCGTGGTGAGAAAACCCTATGCTGGCTATTTTGGCATTTTAGTCAGCACCGAAGTCCAATAGTTTAAAGAATCTACAGCCGAATAGTCGGTCCGTCTGCTCCCTTTAATACAGTCCGTAGTAGGCGTCATAGTTCTTCATTCTCTTTTTGCCCCGCAATTTCGATCGTATATCCTGGATGGCAGTAATATCTGCTTTGTAGAAGCTTAGGGCTTCCGCATGTTCGCCTGCACCTCTCCTGTTTAATGTTTTCACATTCCAGGTGCAGATACGAACATCGTTGTCCTATTTTTCATTTAGCATGGTCGTCAACAATAAATTTAGTCTTCTCTGAGCCTCTTAGTTGCTCCGTAACATTGTTTTTTTTTCGTTAGTCTGTAGTTAACCCAAAGCGCAACTCTTAACTGAGAGACTAGGCCCATGTGATCATCTAAGGACAGCAGGTCGGATATTCCGTTCCAGTCATCCTGAACCAGTCTGTTGCTCTTTTTCGTTATCAATGCTCGCATTTATAATTTTAAGATGTCAAATCCGGTTGGACGAGATCAGTATCCGTTGGTTACCACTTAAAGCTAAAACAAGCACAATTGCCGTGTAGTCAATGTTACAACGACTGGGCATCGCCAAGTTAATGCCAATCAAGGTCTGCTCTCGTTCCAATATCCAACCACCAAATGTCAAAGCAGAAAGCAAAAATAAAATCGTTTGACGTTCATATGTGTCTCCCTATCTGAATAGAAAAAAAAAGGTTGCCCACCCTTGCTTGCCAGTTAATCCTTAAAGCCAATGCGTACTCGTTATTTGAATGATGTGCTATAAGAATTTCCAAAAGGGACGTTCATCGTCTTAATACCGTTGAGTGAAATAATCTCAACTAATCCTTGCACGTCAACGATGGTTTTAATTATTAATTCCGTTTACGAAACAGGGAGGTTGCAAATTGTTCCAATGAAATACATTGTCGCCCATTCCTCTTACATTTACATTGACAGATGGAAATCGTTTTTTTTTTTTTTTTGAATTTAATCGCACCTCGTAAACGACAAGTCAAACGATGCAAGATGCATCCTTCCAGCCGTCTGCCATCACCCACACAACCAGATGATCCCCATTAGCAGCAGGTGTCATTGCGGTTGTCTCAATATTGTCCTTCTGCACCAACCACCATCACCACTCATTGCAATTTCTGGTCTTAATTTTCACCTCCGTACTCCGTTCCGGTGTTTTAGCCTTTAGCCTTTCGTCTTCGTATTTTTAATTACAAGGAGAGACTAAACAACAATAGCTGAAGGAGAAGCAGGAAATTGGGGCGGATGGGTACGACCGACGTCGTCAGGAGCAACGAAGCGCCTTGGCTACAGGATTATATTGGTTTTAATTAATTACTTCTGCAAGAGAACTTGTTACCGTTATCATCAGTGTCTTGTGCCATAGCCACAACAGTCGGCAGGGAATGGTTAATAGTTTACTTACCGGTACGAACGAGGACCAACCTTAGCCCAAGTCGAATTAAATGCTAGCCAGCATTTACATTGAGAGCGGGTCCTGCTCTAGCCTCTGCTCCTGCAGATGACAGTCGTAATATTTTTCATTAATTTCCTGGTGTCAGTGAGAGTGTGTCTGTGTGCGTCGTCAAGTGCAGTGCTGAGGAGAAATTGTGTTTTTTTTTTTTTTGCTCAACACCACTTGAGTTGGAGTGTGAATTCAATTTGCCGGCATCCTATTTCAATGCGAATTGACAGATGAAATGGCGAGGTCCTGTGTAGCATTGATTCTATCGCGTGCGCAAATGACACTGTCGTCGTATTGGGTAAAATGGCGACATTTAATTAATTGCTTGTCGCCTTGAATTTATCGACGCCATTTTTCCAAAAAAAAAAAAAATATAAAAGGCGACAAACTTTGTACCGCCGGGGGATGGTTTTTTTCATTGCCATCCGTTTCCGGTATTATTTTCGAAAATTTGCAATAATTTTCTGTTTGTTCGCTGGGGCGTATACTTGCTCCGTTTTGTTTTTTTTCTGTGCCGCTCCTGGAATGGAATTTTAAATTATTTTCCTCTTATTTAACGCTTTTGTCCGGGATTATGCTGTACGCCTCGCCGGTGCCATTTATCATGGCCAAACACCTGAAATGGGAAAAAGCTCATAATCCAAATTACTTTAGATAGTAAGTGGATAATGGAAATTAATTTGATTGTCAAGCAAAGCCAGGGGAAATTTATATATTTTCGTGGGATATTATTACGCGCGCGCTTATGCGTTTGAGTTATGCGCTCGATAAATTTTATTTTTGCATTTGAAAGGGGTGGGCTGAGGGTGGACCTGGGATTGTTTGTTATGCAAGGTGACGGAGGGCTTTCTAAAGATTCGTTTGTGGTTACGGAGAGATCATTATGAGGCGGATGTGCTTTTGGGTAGATTTAGAAGGCAAGGGTGCCTGCGAAGTGAATTAGGTGTGCTGTTTGACAGGTCTTGAGATGGTTCATGGTGTGTACTTCATTTTTCCTTACAAGACCTGGGATTATACTTGTAATGTGGCGGATTTGCAAACATAATACCAACCGAGCTGTCAAGAAAAAGGCACAGCTGATTAATTTCAGTGACACCCTAATTAGGTCGAATGCATGGATGTGGAAGCGATTATGATAATCCGGTCATGGTAGGAGTGGGAATTCCTAAGACACTGCCTCCCCAAAGACAAACAATTTATGGAAGTTTTTTTTAAATGCTGTATGCCATGGAAAGGGCATACATTTTTAAAAAGCAATCAATTAAAGAGGAAACAGGGTGAGAAATATTTTCTTATTTATGTCACGCTACAGTCTGGGGTGAACCTGGGTCTCAAACAAATTTCCTCCCAGAAAAATAGACTTTAGTTGCGCATTTCAAATTGTTTGAGGTCCGTGTAAAACTTTTGCGTTCCATCATTATCGACTACCTAGGAGGTGAAGGCACTATCCGCACATGACCTAGCCATGCTAACAGGCAAAAGCGGAATTCGTTGACAAGGTTTTTGTTGCTATGAGAGCTCAGTGATCTAGTGCTTAGTGCGATGAACAATTCATAATCTGCAATTCAGGGCCACACAATCATTTGTGTGGGTAGAATTGTGTTTTAACCACAAACCCTTCCAACTGGTAAATCTGAGAATCTTCTCATAACATCTCTATACTCTTGGAGGACAGTGAAATAAACTTAGGTGTTGTTACTTTTAGGATTTGAATCACCGACCACTCGCTTAGTAGTTCAATAAACTAACCTTCATGCCACTGCAGCCACAACGGAGTTTAACGAACTGCTGCGCAAAATTTGCCGATACGACCAAGAATTTCTTCATTCAGTTTTGATGCGGTCGAAGCTTCAGCGCAGTAGAGCTGGACTGAGATGATCAGGGTTTTGTATAGGTTCTCTTCAGCAGTTCGAGTTAAGACAGTTCTTATTTCTTTCTGGGTCTCAACTAACACGCCTCTCCAATAAGCAAGGTCCTTAGCTAACTGCCTCCAGTCGCGCACTCCAAGTTGGTTGAGGACAGTTTTTACTTATGGCGAGGTCTTCTTCTACTGCGCCCAACGCCTCCCTGGAAATCGGAGACTCTGCGAGCCGGAGTTTTGGTGTCCAATCGTTCTACATGTCCTAGCCGTCTTAAACGTCCAATGCGGAGATTTTTTTTGACCAGGGGCATGTCGCTGTACAGCTAGTATAGTTCTTGGTTGAATCTTGGTTTCCATAGTCCGTCAACGCAAATGGGATGGAAGACTTTTCGAAAAATTTTCTTCTCGAATCGACCAAGGATTTCTTCATCCGCTCCATGCTTCAGCGCCGTAGAGCAGGACTGTGATGATCAGGCTCTTATATAGGATCTTCTTAGAAATTCGAGTTAGCGATTCACCACAGCGGTTGGCAGCAGGAATTCTTCGTTTAATTTCTGACGAAATGCTGTTTCCAGAGTTAAAAGCGGAGCCGAGATAGACAAAGTGCCGAACTACCTCAAAGTCATATCTGTCAATGGTGACGTTCTGTCAAATTCGTCGATGTTGTGTGTTGACAGCATATGCTTCGTCTTGCCCTCAGTCAACCCTCAGCTAAACTCAGTTTTTCCGCTTCCTGCTCTATACTAGCAAATGATTTCAATATCGTCAGCGTACGCTAGTAGTTGCACCGATTTTTGGAAAATTGTGCCTTTGGTGGTGGCTTGGTAGTTTTGCACAATCTTCTCAATAACGAGATTAAAGAAATCACGTGACAGTGTATCGTCTTTTCTAAATCCTTTCGATGTATTGAATGTTTCGGTGAGGTCATTTCCGATGGAGCAGCGTATATTCTCCACCATCACCATGCCCCGTTTGACGATCTTAGGCGTTATACGAAAACTTGACATAGCTCTGTATAGTTCGTCTGTATGCTGTCCTGTGCTGCTTTGACTTGAACTTCAATGGATTTTTTCCCGATCTGTCGAAGTGCGAAGATTTGATCTGTTGTGGACTTTCCTTGCCTAAAACTACATTGATAAGGTATGATCATGCCTCTGTGTAGTTGGCACAGTGGAGAGCGTCTCATTTTTTGTGGATCGATCAACGATCAAACGACCAAATTTTGCTTATGATATTTCCCATATTTCGTTGTTCATATCAACAGGATTCTTTTCGAGTAGTGTATCCCTGGCTTTGACGTTTTACACGTTGGTGAAACTTCTAAACATTATTCTGTAGTGGCACCTCTCTATATCTTCTATAACGCGCTTTTCTTGCTCGATTTTTGTATTTCTGAAAGAAGGTGTTATTACCGTCTTCTCTGCATATAAAACTCAATGGCAGGTCTCGTCTTCACCTGCGTCTTATCCTTGTAGTCATCGTTCTTGGCTGCGAGCAGCAAATGGCACTCCTTGTCAATATTAGTCCCTCGGAATGTTCGGACATTGAAAACACTGGATGCGTGCCTCTTATCTATGGCAATATGATCAATTTGATTGGCCGTTCGTTGTTCTGGAGATCGCCATGCCTCTTGTGAATATCGTGGTTAGGAAACCGTGTACTGGCTTTAGTGGTATTCTGCTCCGTAGCAAAGTCAATTAGTCTAAGTCCGTTTCCAGACGTGCGGTCTTGTAGGCTATGTTTTCCGACTATACTGCAAAAGATGTGTTCTCTTCCGAGCTTTGCGTTAAAATCCTACCAGCACGATTCTAACATCGTACTTCGGTAGTCGCTTTCAAGTTTTGTCAAGGAGCTTGTTGAAGCAGTCTTTCACTGTATCGTCGTTTTAATCCGTCGGCAATTACATCAAATCCGCATCCGAAAAGTCACTCTTTCTGTTCACTATAACATTGACGGTGGTTGATGTCACAGATTTTCATCCTCTGGCCGTCCGTCCCATCCCATCGTATTTCCTGGTTGGCAGTAAGTCTGATTTTAATCGGCTTGCAGCTTCTGCTAGTTATTTGGTTTCACCTCTTCTGCTTAATGTTTTCACATTCCAGGGGCAGATACGAATGTGGTTTATCCTGTTTTCTATGTTTACCATGGTCGTCAACAATAAATTCAGACCTTCCGAGGCTCTTGCTTGTTTGACAACAAGATTTTTTCCGTGGGTGGGTTCCCAAAGCACAACCCCAACTTGAAGGACCAGCTTCAATTTATTAGATAACCCCAGGACACCGGCCTATTAGTATCCACTATGGTTTGGACGGTGCTGTTGGCCTTTCGGATCTTCCGCCACCATTTCTGTTCGAGGATCCTGACTAACCCTTTAGATTATTAGATGCCCTATGGTCCGAATATGTCGTATCAGCTCAAATGGGGTGTTAATCTTTTCCATCTCAACTGGGACTGTGGACTTCACCGCTGACACCATCTTGGGAGGGGTTTTTTAACCTAGGGAACTTGGGACGGCTTTATTAATAAAAAAAACAAAAATTAGTCACAATGACGCTGGGATCAACACTATTGAGTCCAGGAACTTGCAAGTTCTTTAATTCTTTACAAAGAAATCCTTGAATAGCCCCACTCTGTCTACAAATCCCAGAACAAGTCCCCAATTATCACCAAGCATCTACAGGTAATGCAGTTATGCCAATTGCATGCAACTGATTATCTGGAATCGTAAATGAAGAAAATGAGAGAAGGACGAAAATCACTTGTAATACGTTTCCACATACTATATTCGAGATTAAAAAAATATTCTCCACACACAGTCAACTGCCAATAAACCGATATTGCCGATATACCAAAAAAAAAAAAAGAACCGAAAAACAGGAAGCTGCTATGAAAAGTCTCTTCCGCCGAGCAGATACAGGATCAAAGTGAAAATTTATCTCATTAAAATCACATTAATTAACTTTTGGAATTTTCGCTCGCATTGTGTCAGAGCAACTTACAAGGAACAATTTTATAACATTAATTAAAATCACGTCCATTCGTTGTGCCGTTGCCTGGAGCAATAATGAGAAAATCCTTCGAACCGAATTGAAAAGAGGACGCATGCGACAACGACACAAACGACGATGAAACTGATGCGGTATACCGCCGAAAGGACGAATATGACATTTTATTTAATTTTTTGGATTCAGCATCGAAATCCAAGAGGGAGGCACACTCCCATTCTTCGTAATTAATTCGTCATCAAAATAGGATCTTTGATTCCTTTTTTTTGCACCTGACATTCACTGACATTGAAAATGACTGCAAGTGCCCCACATAAGGAATGTTGGTTTTTCTTAGATTTCCTGCAAAAAAAAAACCGCTGTAGGTAAAGTGGATAATTTTGTACACCTCAACTCAAACAAAATGGCGAATTATTTGTTTATAAAAAATGGCATGCCTTCCATAGATTTATTAATTGAATCATCAGGGACTCGCAAGAAGATACGAAAAATAAAATGACACCGACACGTAGCGAATTTGTCAAAAAATGAACCCAGTCGGATCTGTTTTTTTTTTTTTTTACAGGACGACATCAGCCTCGGGTAGGCTTCATCCTTTTAATTTAATTTAACTATTTTCTATGGATGCCATTTTTTATTTTCGAAACTAAATAAGCAAATAGCCAATCAGTAAATGCAAAAAAAAAAACCTTCAACTTGGTTCCGTTTATTTTGTAAATCTCACGGTTGGTAACTTTTATTCAATGGCGGACCCCCATGAAGCTCCACAAAACGTGAGCGCCTAAGGGATAATGCCCGTTTCAATGGAATAGTACCAACCAAATTGAAAATCATTTTATATGCTGCAAAATAAAAGTGAGCCGAGTTAGGTTAGGTTACCATTCCCTTGGGGCCTGGCTTTTATTTGACTCTTAATAATGTAAATTAATTTAGAAGGTAAATTCGACTAACGGGCATGGGGGCTTATACAAATTGAGTCGTAATTTCATTCAATGTTTTCGGGTTTTATTGAGTTTGTATAGGACTGTGGAAAGGTCCTTCTAAAAGGTAAAAGGAGCCAGTTGCCTTTGAGGGGGGAATTTTTAATTATGAAGATAAAAGAATGTTGACAATAAAAAGCTTAAGATTGAAACGAAAATAGGACGTCTTATGAGTTGTATCTTGAAAACACGAGCGTCTTTAATTTGACTGAAAGAAATGAAACTGTGAGGCTACTCCAAGCTAATACTCAATAAAATTTCATTAGGGACGAGTCCATTTTCATTTCATAAATGTTTTCTTTTTTTTCGATTGTTGTGTCCGCCTTATTATTGTGGTTATCTAGCGGAAATTCTCGAGAAGACTCAATGGATCGAGAGCGGAACCCAAATCTTCTTTTATGAAAGGTCTACTTTGGGCTTGGGCCTAAATTAAGTTGACACGTGTTAAAGCTCCTCAAATACTCTGGTGGCTATGAGTGTTATTTAAGTAAAAAAAAATCCTGAATTGGGGGATGCATGTGGTAATGTGTTCATGAGAAAGTTAAATGACGCATACCCAAGAGATAAGTATATCCCTTTCCAGAGTCACCGTTAGGTGACTCGGTGGAAAATAATATCTTCATTGAGATATGCAATGGACTCGTTGAATATCACTCCCGGTTTGGCATGACTGAGCTCATTAAAATCGTTTTTTACTAGAAACACGGATACGGATTAACAGACACGACGTTCTTTTCTTTTTTAAAGGCGCTCCAATGCGGGAAGAATCTGGGCCTCAAAGAGCCTTGCTATTTGGGGTTTTTACCTAGCTGCCTTCAAATAAGCATTTCAGGTTGGTTGAGGTCGGTTTTTATTTATGCGCCCCACTTAAGGTGACGTCTTCCTCTTGTTGTGGATGGCTGCGGTGTAGTGGTGATGTATTTGTCCGTTTTGAGTGGAAAGTTGCGCATTAAATCCCAGCCAAAATCCAAGAAACTTAATTAAAAAAAAAGAAAAATTCGGCAGTTGCTCCTTAAAGTAAACGTCAACTTGAAAGTTCTGTGAATATTATGAACACAAAAACAGTGACTCCTCGAACTTATTTCAGACACCACCTATTAGGTAAGTCTCCACTACTTGGCAGCTGTCGCACAGAACTAAATGCTTTCTGTAAACAGAACAAGGTCCAAAAAATTAATAACACAATAACATTTCAGGAAATGAGAAGCAGACTAGCTAGACAGACTAGGATCGTCCAGCTTTGAACCCTTGTTTGATAGTGGAGTTAGACCACCACTCGATTAAAAAAAAAAAACAGGCAATAACAGAATTCACGCATAGTGTAACAAAATCTATGTGGCGAAACCCTAACACTTGCAAACACACCAAAAACCTTTGACCGGAATTAAGTGGTAGCATATCAAATAAGCTTACAGCTCCAAACAGAGAGCATCTATTTCTATGCCGATAAGAGTGCTAAAAGGTCAGAATCTGTTGGGCAAGTACCCCAATAGAATTAGACTCACGCCAACTATGCTGGAAATGCGGAGATCCAGACTTGAAAGAGGACATCACCCACATACTTTGTCACTGTCCCGAGATCAGCAACAGCTGTAACAAGCCATTTGGTAACTATTACAACGAGGACTTGACGGAGCTAGCAAAGATCCCTATAGCACAAATCGTCCGTTTCTGCTACAATTCGGGATGAGGCAAAGACCTCTTTGTTGCGAATGAAGCAACAGAAATCACTTAAGTATCACAAAAGATTATAAAGCCGCCATACTGATGACGCATTGAGAACAAAAAAAAACTTTTTCTCACAAGCTTCATAGTATAGGCGGGCGGTATGCACGTGCAAACATGAGAAACGAAATCCAAATATATGGCGGGCTGTGCCAGTACGACCCGCCATTGAACAATTTTTCACAATGCGTCATCTGTATGACTTTATAATCTTTTATACTGTAAAACGTATTTTCGGAATCGCGGTAATGCCTTTCATTCGCTCAGTCCGGAATGACCAACATGCCTCACCAATTAACCCGATCTCTAGCTAACTGCCTCCAGTGGCGCACTCCAAGTTGGTTAAGGTCGGTTTTAAATTGTGCGTGCCACTTAAGGCGAGGTCATCCTCTGCGTCTAACCTCTCCCTCTGAATCGAAGACTCTGCGAGCTGGAGTGTTGGTGTCCATTCGTTTTACATTTCCTAGCCATTTGAAACGTCCATTGCGGAGTTTTTTGACGGAGGGCATGCCGCTTTATAGATCGAATAGTTCTTGGTTGCGCCCTCGTCTCCATAGCCCGTGAACACAAACGGGACATAAAAATGTACTCTCAAATCGAGAAAGGCTTTCTTTATCCATTTTTGATTGAGTGCCTGCTTTAGTGCCGTAGTGCAAGACATCATTTCAGTCTTGAATTTTCCTCTCGAATAGACCAAGGATTCCTTCATCAGCTTTTGTGCAGAAGAGGACTGGGATGATCAGGGTCTTGTATAGGATCTCCTTAGTAACTAGTTTGAGTGAGGGCTTTACTACTGAATTGTCTTCTTAGACCGATAAAACAGCGGTTGCTTAGAGTAATTCTTCGTTTAATTTCTGACAGGATGTTGTTGTCACAATTTATAACGGAGCCGAGGTTGACAAAGTCCAGTTACACCTCGAAGTTATATCTGTCAATGTTGTCTGTCTTTTCGTGTCAATAGTAGTTGGTCTAAACCTCATTTACTGCTAAATCCTTTTTTGAAGATTCCTACATTACATTAGGAAACCTGGCTGTGACATCACGCTAAGTCCAACCAATGATGGCTATCCAAATCAGATATCCTCCAAATGCTCAAATGAATCTGTTCCGCATTTAGTTGCATCGATTTATGGAAGATAGTACCTCTGGTGTTGACTCAAGAGTTCAGGACAATCCCATCGAAAATGAGATTAAAGAAGTCACATGATATTGCATCGCCTTGCCTTAATCCTGTTTTGCTATAAATTGTTTCGGTGGAATAGTTTACAACCCTGATATAGCCGTGATAGCTCTCCATCGTCTGACTTGTTAAACACGTTTGGGCGGCTTACAAAAACTAGACTTGGCTCTGTATAGTTGCCTTTTACGAATGCGGTCGTGTACATAATTACCTTAGTAAAGCTTCAGTCCGGAACGAACCTCAACCAACATGCCTTTCCAATTAGCCCGGTCCTTAGCTAACTGCCCCCGGTTGTGTACTCCAAGTTGGTTGAGGTCGGTTTCTACTTGTGCGCGTCACTTAAGGCGAGGTCTTCCTCTACTACATCCGACGTGTGGCTGGGAATCGAAGACTCTGCGAGCCGGAGTATTGGTGTCCATTCGTTCTTCATGTCCTAGCCATCTTAAACGTCCAATACGGAGTTTTTGACCAGGAGCATGTCGCTGTATAGTTCTTGGTTGAATCCTCGTCTCCATAGCCCGTCAACGCAAACAGGACCGAAGATTTTTCCTCTCAAATCGACCAACGATTTCTTCATCCGCTTTTGATATGGTCCACGCTTCAGCGCCGTAGAGCAGGATTGTAATGATCAGGGTCTTATGAAGGATATCCTTAATAAGGACTTTGATTTCTGAGCCCGAAGAAACAGCGGTTGATAAAAGAAATTCTTCGTTTAATTTCTGTCGAAAGATTATTTTGTCAGAGTTGGTAGCGGAGCTGAGGTATACAAAGTCCCTACGACCTCAATGTTATGTCTGTGAATGATGACGTTCGGTCCAATTCGTCGATGTGTGTGCTTTCGTCTTGACAGCATATTCTTAGTCTTACTCTCATTTACTGCTGAACCCATATTTGCCGAATTCTTCCCCATACTATCAAGCGTGGCTATGATATCACGAGCCCTACCAATGATGTCAATATCGTCGGCGTATGCTAATAGTTGCACCGATTTTTGGAAAGTTGTGCCTCTGGTGTTGGCTTGGAAGTTTTGCACAATCCTCTCAAGAATTAAATGGAAGAAGTCACATGGCAGTGCATCGCCTTGCCTAAATCCTTTTTTGGTATCGAATGTGTCGGTGAGGTCACTTCCGACCCAGCAAGAATACTCCATCGTCATCCTACACAAACGGACGAGTTTCGGCGGTATACCAAAACTAGACATGGCTCTGTATAGTTAGAATGCGAACGATTTGGGCATCTTGGGTTTTTTTTTTCCAGGATCTGTCGAAGTGTGAAAATTTGAAAACTGATAAGGGCCGATCAGCTTGTTGGTAAACTGTTTCAGTCGTTCACATATTACGGCAGATGGGATCTTGTAGAAGATGTTGAGGAGTGTTGTAACTAGCTCAAGTCAGAGGGTCTCCTTTTTTGTGGATCGGACAAACGATGCTAAGGTTCCATTCTTCAGTCATATTTTCTTCCGACCAGGGTTGGCTTATGACTTGGCGGTGGTTATTTACCAAGTCATCTCCGCCGGCTTTATAAATCTCGACGGGAAGGCCGTCATTTCCGGCAGCCATATTAACCTTGAGTTTAGATATTGCCATCCTCACTTCACTGAGGTCGGGTGGTTGACAGTTTTCGCAGTCGTTGCCAATATTGAATTTTTCGTTCTGCCTGACAGCGGAATGTTGTTCATCAGCATCTACTGTGTCTCAACTACGACATTTCCTTGTTCATCTCGACAGGATTCTATTCGAGCCTTGTATCCTTGGCTTCACCTGCAGCTAAGCCTTGTCAGCCTCGTTCTTGTCTGCGAGCATCTGTCGCCATTCCTCATCAAACCAGGGGTTTCTTGCTGGTGGGCGCGAGAAACCTAGCACATCAGTTGCGGGTGATCTAATGGCTTATTGGCATCGTCGCCACTGTTCTTCGACATTCGATGCTGGTGGTATGGTGTTAATAGAGAGGTTAAGGGGTACACGTTGCGTGAAGGTCTTGGCGGTCTCTTGCGATTGGCAGTCTGGTCACATAACATTTTTTCACAGTATTTCTGGATTGTTGTGGCGTGGTGGATATCCGCATTCTTACCCGTAGGGTTCAGTGTCGCGATGATAAGTGTGATGAACTGCCGCACAGAAGGTCTTAGTTCGATTCCCAGCCGTAGCAACACCTAAAATGATTTTTCAGTGGCCCTCCTCTTTTGATGATCTGACAAATCATCCGAGTAGTACCAATTATCACCATTCACCCATGAATGGTGCGAAAGCTAGTCCCTGGGTACTAACGAGCCTGATATTTTTTTGGAAACACTTAAACTGTAAACTGATTCATGTTTGCTCAAATCACGGTTCGATTTTTTAAACAATTTAAAGGCTTTCCTTGCCATATTTTATAAATTGATCAGCTTTTCGTTATGACATGGTAGATACAAATTTTTTTAATTATACTGATTGCATCGATATAACCAAATCAAAATAATAGGCCCTACCGAGGTATCCGTCGGAGCGGAAAATTCTGCGATTTTGTACAATCCGGAGGATGTTAGCTTCGAGATATTCTTCCGAAATGCTGTTCGGAATATTTCTCCGACATCCCAGCGAATTGCGTTGAAGTGCGTTCAGGTGCATTTATCGTGCAATTTTTGACAGATAAGTGCAATTTTTTTCCGATTTCCTCCGACACAAATTCTTCGCGGAATTTATTTACGAATTTTAGTGAAGTGATTTTCCTCCGATGACACATAATTCGAATGAAATTCAAACCTGCGACGAGGTATGCGTTGCGGAAAATTGTCCGACGGATACCTCGCTAGGACAGAATAGATTTAGTAGATGAGTAAATAAGCTTTATAACTCTAATATTTTAACAAATTAATGCAATAAATACCACGCAACTGTTTGTTTCAATTTAGTGCAGTTATATCGAATTAAAATGTTGGTCCTTAAAACAACTCATATTCCATTTGCACCACAATGATCAAATTCATCATGACTGCCTGCAGAATCACGAACGAAGTTTGGCTATCCAAATCAAATATCCTCCAAATGGTCAAGTGCATCTGTTCCGTTATTAGCTTCAAGGACAACATTTCAATCTAAAAATACAGAAAACACATGAAACGATTCCGATGAAAATGTATCAAGACCCACTCTTTTCTCTAATTCCGGAGTCCTTGTACGTTCTGATGAAAGCCCCCTTAGAACACTCCCAGATGAATTGCATGCGTCCACCACATCTCCGCAAATGCACAAAAAAATCCACTGGTCGACCGCACTTAGTGTTACACTTGCAAAAAGGATCAAAAATTCAGAATTCCCTAATAGTAAACTAAGCGATCGATTAGCCATCGTAGCTAACAGCATAAAGACCATATAAACGAATGTTACAAGAAAACTTGACAAATTGACGAAATACACGTGTTGATAGAGATCCTTAAATCCGGTCGTCAGTTTAAGGAGGTTTATGTGAACAGCACTGGCTTTATCTAGCTCATCACAAAGCAAACGTATCTTTTGCTTTAAAACTCGCGGCGATTCTATTTCCGATAAGTTTTGTACATCCTCAACGATTTGACCGATGTTTGCGTTAAGAGCCTGGAACAAGTAATCTCCGTACAGCATTGCCATGCCGAATTGCAGTTGTTCCAATATGGTAATGCTAACCACAATTGAAAAATTTACTCCATCTACTAGGATCTGCCATGTTGTGTGGGAATACCAATTCACAGTTAACATAAAAATTGCGTTTGATATAGTGGAAGCCATCTTGAGACAGAATAGTTCCAAAGGTTTGCCGTTTACTTTTGAATGTTTTAGTGAAGGGATTATGTCGTTGAAATATATCCCGTTTAAGGCGCTGAAAAAATTTCGTCTATCATTGCGCTGCGTCCATTGTGTGATTAGTATCATACCATTCGAAATGAACCTGAGACACTGAAGACCAAAGGCCATTACCATTACGGGGCTTTGGATAGGTACATTACTGATATCAAGGCTCTCAGTTAGAGGCAGTCTGGAAGAGGCTATCAGAATTAAGTCCATCATTAAGCAGTACACGATTGCCTTCCGATTTGAAATGAGCTGATGCGTCTGACGGTCGTAGGTTGAGGGAGTTACTCCAAAAAAGTTAAGCAGCCCGAAAAGGTAGCAAATAATTGATTCGATGGGCTTCGACATTGTGCCAGAGTGTAGTGTATCCTTGCAACTAAAGTCACAGGTCGTATGGCATGAATAAGTGCAGTGAAAAATGTCATCAGATATTAAGTCCCAGTGGGGGTGATGCATCTATATTCCGGGGTATGACCACAAGTCCATATAATTAATTTGCAAACAATTAAAATGTGTCAATCCATGAATGGGGTGATGGAAATAATTCATCATTTGCATCGAATAGGGAAATCAAATAGATGGTCCGACACGACTAGGAAACACTTTCCCCAGCTGAATAGGCGAAATTTGCACTATGGGAACATTGCAACGATCCATTAGTATTGAGAATCTGTTGTACGGGAAGATTCAAAGTTTTATGTCCAGTCTTTCGTTTTTAAATTTACAAGGTATAGACCGCATGTTTTTTTGAGGTATAGAACATTGAAATGGCATGCAACAAAGATGATTTTTTTTTTTAAATTGACATGAAATTTACTTTTTTCGAAAGATAATCTTCTGGAATTATAATTTAAATGTGATTTCTGGCATATGACCGCCACGGCTGGCTCGGACGTTGACCAATCTTGAGGTCAAATTTTCGATGACTGTTTCCAATATCTGTGGCCGTATATCGGCAATAATGCGGCGAATGTTGTCCTCCAAGTGGTCAATCATTTCGGGCTTACCGGCGTCGACTACCAACTTTAGAAATACCCACAATAGTAAAGCGGCGTAAATCGCACGATCTTGGGGGCCAAGTCACAGGACCAAAACGCGAAATGACACATTCGCCGAACGTTTCCTTCAACAAATCAATTAAGGCACGAGCTGTGTGTCATGTTGCGCCGTCTTGTTGAAACCACAGCTCCTGCACACCATGGTTGTTTAACTGCTGAACGAAAAATTCAGTAATCATGGATTTATAGAGGTCACAATTGAACGTAACGTTCTGTCCAGCCACCACGACTGTTTACCTTCTTAGCCTAAAACCTTAAACTATGTAAGTCGGCCATACAATTACAATTGTAAGTCAACTATCTTTAACTAATCAAGCCACCACTACAGGTTCTTCTGTTGGAACCTACTCCGGCGATCCAAATCGGACACACTGCTGCTGAACCGGAGGCGCTCCCCTCCGCCTTGAGCGACGACGTCGCTGTCGTATAGGAGCCGCTTGACCACAGTTCGACGGAAGACGTGGTAGATTAGCGGAACCGCCGATCCATCCTGTATCAGCCCTCGACTAGCCATATATAGAAAAGCTTAAGCCGCTTAAACTCGCACTCTCAAAATATTCAGCATTGGGGTAGAAGGCCCCAAAGATGAGATTATTGTTCGAAGCCATCGCTCTTGCAGCGTGAAACCGAATGAGTTTCACCAGAAAATTGTCCATTCTGTTTGTGTTGGTCCCTTTTTAAAGGACCTGGTTGGAATAGTATTTTGTGTAGTCAGATACTGGCGTTCTGTGAAGTCCAAGGCAGCTTCTCAAACACTGCTTCTCAAACACTGCTTCTCAAACAACCGCATCTTTTCCATTTGAGATGGAGCAACATTGAACCACACCGGGCACCCGTAGGCAATCATCGGCCTAATTAGGGCCATATAGCAAATCACCTTCACCGTGTTGTCAAGACGACTTGCTATACAACAATCGTCTTGTCAGGGCAAATGCTCCCCTAGCTCTCGCCAGAGCAGAATCTATTTCTCTTCCGAAATAAAGATACTGATCTAACCAGATGCCAAGGTACTTTACTACACTTTTACTCGCCAGTGGCTGTCCGTTTGGTCCAACGATCACCAGCTTTCGCCAGTTCTTTCTCGTGTCCCTAGAAGCCCCAGGCAACGGTGTCCTAAAGACGATAGTTTCTGATTTCTGAAAGTTGATTTTCAACTTCCATTCATCACAATATCTCTGGATCTTGTCGATGTCCCGCTGCCAAAGAGTTCGAATGACTTCGACAGTAGGGGCTGTTCTGTTCGCATACGCAATTGCCTGAGTAAGACTATCTACCATATCACTGGTGTAAATGCTGAGGAGTATCGGCGCGTTTAAAGCCCCCTGTTGGATACCATTCTTAATGAAAAATTCTGTGGTAGAAGTTACATTGCCACTTTTGACAACAAACGTTCAACCAGCCAGCATGTCATGAAGCATATATAGCAGTGGTTTACCTATGCCAAGTCTCGTCAGCTTTAGATAGAGGCCCTCTAACCATACGGTGTCAAAAGCCTTCTCTAAATCAACCAGACATGCACCCGTGCACTGTTTTTTTGGCTTCGTTCCATTGTATATCAGAGACGTTTGGAGAGTTTATAGGCAGCATGAATACAGTCATGTCCTGCCTTGAAACCAAACTGGTTCTCTGGTATAATATTATTGTCCTCAGACCACAGAGCTCGATTGAGAATCTTTTCGAAAACCTTGCTAATACTCGGAAGGAGACTTATCGACCGAAATTCGCCGGATTGGAGTTGTCCTTTCCCTTTTTCGGGAGAGGATGAACCACCACCGTCTTCCAACGCACTGGATAATATGCATTATTCAGCGCGCTCAGGGGGTAAGTGTCGCAGTACAATGTTGGATATACCATCGACTCCTGCTGACTTCTTTTTCTTTATGGAATCGAAGATGATCTGGAGTTCCACCTTCGAGATTAACAGGGGACTAAACCCACTTCGCTCGGCGACTATGGCGTTTGCCAAGTTTTCGTCATCAAACCGGGTGAAAACACGGTTCTCAAATCGCCATTGCGTTATGTCGTTTCGGAGTTGGAAATGATGGAGCAGGGCATTGTTTTCTAGGACGCGGTTCGGGCGAATGCTATCATTCACCTTATACACTTCCTGAAAGACAGCCCCCACTGCCTCCACTTTCTCCTGAGGATCTTCAATAACATTGAAATCGTCGTCGAAGACGGCTTCCCCCGGATCAATTCCTGCTGTCAAAAGTATGTTTGTATTGTCAGTTGTTCGTTGGAGCTTAATACACGGAAGATCGTTATGACCTTTCCTCCTAAAGATCTTATTAATTTGTGTCGAAATATACTCGGGTCGCTGGAACTAACGGCCCGAATTCTGTTGTTCCAAAACAAATTAATGGACAACCGATAGTTCTCCTTGATCAATTGGTTTATGTTTTTGATCGACGCCTTCAGTGTACTAATCTCCGGGTCGCGTGGGTTTGTCAGTCGTCTGTACAAGAGTTTAAGTCTTGTCAGAAGTCGGCTTTTTTGTCTGTGTAGTGCGTCAATGGTTGCGTTTCTGTACGTAGACGTTATATCATGGTCTTTGTATTTTGATATCGTTGGACGATTATGTTGACCGTAAAATGAACGTAGTGCCCGATACGTATTTCGAACATAACCATGGTTTTCAAAATAATTATGCCCAACTTGTAAGCGTGTTTCAGACGTCAGTCTATTCATGTTCAAATGACAAACCAAAATAAAAATAAATCACTAAACAGCTGACAAAATGGCCACCAGTTAAAATAGTTTTGCCAGCTTAAAGTTCTCTACCTCTAAAGAAAAAACACCCTTTAGTTAAATGGAGTAAGCCCGCGAAATACGGATTTAAGATTTGGTGGACTTACGATTCCGTTTCAAATGATTCCTTGAAATGAGTAATTTTTACGGGAAAACCACAGTTTTGGCTTCTTATATGGTAAAGCCGAAGAAGCCACTAGATCTGGGCAGACCCATACGCTCCATTTACAATTTATCAAAATATTTGTTGGTTCGACGAAAATCGCTTTTCTCTTGCATATGCTATGGGGTAGGGTATATAAATCGTTTTCTTAAGAAAACGCCCCAAAATAGTAGGCGTGGTCTAAAATGATCAATGGGCGAAATGTTCATGTAACACATGGTTTCGCATCAAAA
Organism: Rhingia rostrata; assembly: GCA_949824845.1. Classification (NCBI taxonomy): domain Eukaryota; kingdom Metazoa; phylum Arthropoda; class Insecta; order Diptera; family Syrphidae; genus Rhingia; species Rhingia rostrata. Next base: position 6,465,471 of record OX463757.1, on the reverse strand, counting down.
GTTTTTTTTTTAAATATTTAAAATTTTGACTGAAAATTGTTTTTTAATGAAAACCACCTGAAAAGTTGGCGTGACAAAAAACTTTGTAGAGAGAAAATTTAGTTATTTAGATTGTCTAAATATTTTGCTCAGATACTCTTCAAAATGTCCAACAGTGTGGCCAAAACAACGTTTTTCTGAAAAGTGGGCATGGCAGTGGTCTGATGGACGCACGGACGGACAGATAGACATGGCCTTATCGACTTAGCTAGCGGTTCTGAGTCGATCCATATAAAATGAAATAAAACACAAGAAAATCGTTTTAATGTCCATCAATTTGGCTTAACTGGAGGGATAATTTTATGCCACTAATATTTAAATATGATTCCGGCATTTTTTTTTATAATTTACACGTACTCAAGGGGTTATGAATACCCTTTTATATGTTACCATACTACGAGCGTTAGAGAAGGGGAAGAAAGAGAGGATAGGAAGGATTTTGGATGTAGTGGAGACTTAAACTCCATGGGTGGTGTCCGAACTAGCTTCGGGGAGTCACTTTTTCTTGTGTTCGTTAAATTTGAAGAATTTCAAGATGGTGTGCATACATTTAGGTATTTTACACCGACCTTTTTATTTCTTTTTAAATAAAAGTGAAAAAGATTTTGGTTGGGATTGAACGCGCAACCTTCGACTCAACAGACAAACACATTACCACTACACCGTGGCCACCGCGGCTGGATCAAATAAAGCCAAGTCTAGAGGTCCAACTTTCAAACACTTTTTCGAGAATTTGGGGCCGTATGTCGGCAATAACGCCACGAATGTTGGCTTCCAAGTTCCCTAACGGCTCTAGTTTGTTGGCGAAGGCGAGCGACTTTACATATCCCCAAAGAAAATAATCCAATGGAGTCAAATCACACGATCTTGGTGGCCTATTGACTGGTACATTCCGCAGAATTATGTGCTCATCGAATGTTTCCTTCAATAAATCGATTGTGACGAGCGGTGTGTGGCATGTAGCGCTGTCTTGTTGGAAACACATCTCATCCACATTCATGCCATCCGATTCGGGAACAAAATAGTCGGTTATCATGGCTCTATATCGGTCTCCATTAATGGTAACCGTCTCTCCAGCATCATTTCGGAAGAAGTATGGCCCAATGACTCCACCAGCCCATAGAGCACACCAAACAGTCAGTTTTTGTGGATGTAATGGCGTATCAAGGGTCTCATGTGGATTCTCTTCACTCCAAATGTGGAAATTTTGGTTGTTGATGTGGCCATTCAACCAAAACTGAGCCTCATCACTGAACAAAAGTTTGCGATCAAAATCAGCATCGAGATCAATCTCACTTTCGGCCCATACACCTAAATCACGACGCATTGCATGGTCTCGCGGCTTTAATTCTTGCACAAGCTGGACCTTGTAAGGTCGTGAGGTAAGATTTTTGCGCAAAATCTTCCATAAAGTTGATGGACAAAGCTCCAAATGCTGTGCACTGTGGCGAATCGATTCATTCGGGTGCACTTCAACTTTTTGTTCTGCAGCGGTAATTGTTTCTTAGGTGAGCACTGTTCGACGTCTCTTCGGATGTCTGTTATCACATAGAGTAAACGTAGTGGGAAAACGATCCATGGTTAACGGAATTAATTGCTCAAATTCAAATACAAATACAAAATTTTTGGCGCAACAGGCTCGTTAGTACCCAGGGCCGAGCTTTCTCACAACCATGCATGTGTGCGTGTGTACTTCTTGCATGATGGTGGGACCTCTTGTCTTATGCCGACTCCGAACGGCGAATTTGAGATAAGCTTTTCTTGACAATTGATGCTACTCGGATGATTTGTCAGATCATCACGAGAGGAGGGCCAGTGAAAAATCATTTAGTTGTTGCTACGGCTGGGAATCGAACCCAGACCTTCTGCGCGGCAGTTCATCGCACTAACCACCGCGCCACTGAGCCCACATTAATTGCTCTGACGGACGATAATGTCGACCATATAATTTACGGAGCTTGCGGTAAACTTCGAAATAAATTTGCACAATTAGCAAGCGTTGTTCGTTTGTCAATCTGTTCAGGATCAAATGTCGAACCAAACTGAACATAAATAACATTAGAGTTGCCCGATTTGACCACAAAATGTCAGTTTTTTTCTTATTCGAAAATCCAACCTCTAAAAAAAACTCCTGTTACACTAAGGTTAATCTACCTAAATTATTTATGTATGGCACAACCTCTATGTATCAAACTTATATACCCCTGTGGAATAGGGTATGCAAATTGGTTAGTAAGAATAACTTACTGCCAAAGCCACCTGTTATATAAACAAAATCGTTGCCACAATTTGTCCTTAATATTCTTGAGCACCGCAAAATTTTTGGGGGTGTTGTCATAACCATTTTTTTTCTTTCGATTCTACAAACAAGTTTATTGAAAGTAAAGAAAGAGTCTAAGCAAAATAACTAGACAATGTTGTCCTCTACATTTTATCTCCAAACTATTTCAAATGGCCGCTTTGTTAGGGTTTTCCAAAAACGTATAAATCCTATGAAGTACATCATCTTATTAGCATAGACATACCAACCAGAATTAAACTTCGATGCTTGCTACAAAAGTTCTAAAAGTCGCAATTATTTATCACCACGCATATCCATACACATCCCTGTGTACCACATTTCACGTTACTACATGCACACATCACCACATTGTATACATTCTCACTTTTCGAACTTATAGGACGACAGAGATCTTTTCTCATCCATTGTTACGAAAAGTTTACACCTATGCTTGGGATGAGATGGGGAAACTTTTCGAATTACTTCATAATTTTCAATTTCAAATATCCCGGTCGAAGTTGGAATATGGTTTCCAACGAAAAACCAACAGCAACCACCCACCCGAAACCCCCCTACATCATACATACACACACGAGAAGACTGTAAGCCTTCACATAGAACCACCCTAGCCATCATCAGTCATTTGGGGTTCAAGTCGAAATGAAATTTTGCAAATTCTCCAATTTTCGTTGCCCGCACTTAACGGTAAACTGAGCTTCGCTACCCATTTCTCAAAATATCAACTACTGTCGTCGGGATCCCTGCGATGGTAATGGGAGGTTAAGGTAACTCCATTAGTCTCTCCAGTGTTGGCCCACTGTCGCCTTTCTTCATCTCCTTTTGATGCCATTATTTTGACTAATGTCGGGAAGCGAGAGGATACATTTTTCCCAAGGACTTCCTTCCTGCCTTCCTTCCTGTTAACTAGTTCGCGCCACCTCCTATAAACTCGTACGACCAAGCCAAGTGACGACAACTGCGACTTCACTTAATAACCGCGCACCGTGCTGTGCTTGTGGTTAATTTCGAGAGGAACTTACCATGTATACAGTTAAAGGCTTCTCACATATTCATGAGCATAAATTTAGCGCACATTTGCGCTGCACTAGTGTGTGAACCGGTGAATGTTTTGTCAACATTATGTGTGTGGTGATGCAATTCGAAGTTGTTGTTTTTTTTGTATACATTATCTCATAGGGGGTTGTTTGTTTGGACGTTAAGTTTGTAACAGAGAGAAATAATTTCGATAGATTACATATATGCGCTAGCTTAATCCATTTAGCCATGTCTATCAGTCCATAAGTCCGTCAGTCCGTCAGTCCGTCAGTCCGTCAGTCCGTCAGTCCGTCAGTCCGTCAGTCCGTCAGTCCGTCAGTCCGTCAGTCCGTTAGTCCGTTAGTCCCTCTGTCCCTCTGTCCCTCTGTCCCTCTGTCCCTCTGTCCCTCTGTCCCTCTGTCCCTCTGTCCCTCTGTCCCTCTGTCCCTCTGTCCCTCTGTCCCTCTGTCCCTCTGTCCCTCTGTCCCTCTGTCCCTCTGTCCCTCTGTCCCTCTGTCCCTCTGTCCCTCTGTCCCTCTGTCCCTCTGTCCCTCTGTCCCTCTGTCCCTCTGTCCCTCTGTCCCTCTGTCCCTCTGTCCCTCTGTCCCTCTGTCCCTCTGTCCCTCTGTCCCTCTGTCCCTCTGTCCCTCTGTCCCTCTGTCCCTCTGTCCCTCTGTCACTCTGTCCCTCTGTCCCTCTGTCCCTCTGTCCCTCTGTCCCTCTGTCCGTCTGTCCGTCTGTCCGTCAGTCCGTCAGTCCGTCAGTCCGTCAGTCCGTCAGTCCGTCAGTCCGTCAGTCCGTCAGTCCGTCTGTGTATCACTGATTTTGGACCTTAAATGCTGAGCTAGAAGGATGAAATTCGGTATATAAGCTCTTTCTACTAAGCGGAACAAGTGTAGACATTTTCAAAATCCTCCCGCTGTCACGCCCACTTTTCAGAAAATCGTTGTTTTTGGTAAAACCGTAAGGAATATTGAAAAGTATCTAAGCAAAATATCAAGACATTCCAAAAGAATACTTCGCCAACAAGATTTGCTTCGCCCTTAAGATTTCCATATTAGAAGGATTGCAATGTGCAAGGCTGAGACTGAAGCTGATTGCTTCACTAGTCTGTATAGACAGACATAGTAAAATCTTTGATTTTATGCCTTGAGAGACTCCCAACCTATTGATTTCTCTGCCAGAGACAATGCTGTCTCTTATTCTCTTTGATTTTGGACACGTTGATCCAAATAGATTAGTTAAAGCTCCTTCGAAACGGCTTACACTTGATACCTACAATCGAAGTTTTTTTTTCTGTTGGGTTACAATGATTATCATAGCGAAACAATGTAGTCGCCATGTTTGTACCATTTTTGTAAAATAACCACATCTGGGCACACTTCTTAAACCTTTCATCGCATCCATTCACTTTAGCATAGAGGGCCAAAAATTCGATGATATTTGGTCATCTACCTTGGAGAACTCCAACTGGATTGTTAAAGTTGGTGGTACCAATCACATGATCGTCCAAACTAAGCTTATCGAAGCCATTTATGTCGTTTCATGGAGGCTATGTGCTATCCAACTATTCCCAGCTTATACTTGGTCTGACACACATTTCGAGCTAAAAACATTTTTGCCGTTTCCTTCTCTATGCTAGCAAACGTGGCTATAAGATCGCGCTGAGTCCTGTCAATGATGTCAATATCGTCGGCGTATTCTAGTCGTTGTACCGAATTTCGGAAAATTGTGCCTCAGGTGTTGGCTTGGGAGTTTTCAACAATCCTCTCCAGAAACAAATTGATTTTTGGTATCAAATGTGTCGGTGAGGTTGTTTTCGAACCGGATAGAGTAGCGAGGATTCTCCATCATCATACTACACAAACGGACGAGTTTTGGCGAGATATGGCTTTGTATAGTTCGTCTCTATAAATGCTGTCGTATGCGGCTTTGAACTCGATGAATAGGTGGTGGGTATCGATTTGGACTTCCTGTGTTTTTTCCAGGCTCTGCCGAAGTGTGAAAATTTGATCGGCTGTGGACTTTACTGGCGCAAAACCACACTGATAAGGGCCGGTCAGGTTGTTGGTAAACGGTTTCAGGCATTCACATATTACTGCAGATGGGATCTTGTAGGCTTCTGTAGTTGACGCAGTTCAGAGGGTCTCCTTCCTTGTGGATCGGGCAAACGATGCTGAGGTTCCATTCTTCAGGCATACTTTCACCCGACGAGTTAATTATGAGTTAGTGGCTGTTACTTAACAAGTCATCTCCGCCGGATTTATAAAGCTCGGTGGTAAGGTCCGGCAGCCTCATTAAGCTTGCGTTTAGATTTTGCTATCCTCATTTCATTCCGGTCGGGTGGTTGGCAGTTATCGCTGTCGTTGCCAGTATTGAATGATTCGTTCTGCCTGACAGCGGAATGATGTCGTCGTCGTTAAACGTCTGCAGAAGTAGTTCTTCCATATCCTCAGCATAGACTGTGTCTCAACGATGATATTTCCTTGTTCATCTCGACCGACAGGATTCTGTTCGAGCCTTGTATTCTTGGCTTTGACGATTTATACTTTGGTAGAACTTGCTAACATCGTTTCTAGAGTGACACCTCTCTATAGCCACGATCGCGCGCTTTTCCTGCTCTCTTTTTTTCTGAAAAGCCGGTGTTTTCCCCTTCTTCTCTGCCCATAGAGCTCAATGGCAGCTCTCATCTTAATCTGCAGCTTAGCCTTGTTAGCCTCGTTCTTCGCCGTAAGCATCTGTCGGAATTCCTTATCAAATCAGCGGTTTCTTCCTGGTGGGCACGAGAAACCTAGCACATCAGTTGTGTCTGATGTAATGGCTTGTTGGCATCATTGCCATTGTTCTTCGACATTCGATGCTGGTGGTATTGCGGTACTCGAGAGGTTAAGGGATACGCGTTGCGCGACGGTCTTGGCAGTCTCTTGCAATTGCAGTCTTTCGACATTAAATAGTTTCATAGTATTTCTGGATTGTTGTGTCGTGGTGGATATCCGCATTCTTACCTTGGCTGTAACAAGGTAGTGGTCTGAGTCGATTTTAGCTCCTGCGAATGTTCGCACATCCAAAACACTGGATGCATGCCTCTTGTCTATCGCAATGTGATCAATTTTGTTGACCATTCGTTGATATGGAGACCACTATATACCGCCTTATGGATATCGCGGTGAGGAAACCGTGTGCTGGCTATAGTGGCATTTCGTTCCGTAGCGAAGTCAATTAGCCTGAGTCCGTTACCAGACCTGTTGTCGTGTAGGCTATGTTTTTCGACAATACTGCTGAGGATGTCTCCTCTGCCTAACTTTGCGTTAAAATCTCCCAACTCGTTTTTAACATCGTACTCCGGCAGTCGCTCATAGGTTTTGTCAAGGAGCTCATAGAAGCAATCCTTAGCTATATCATCTTTTTCTCCGTTGGATCGTGGGGGCATATAAGTCTTATGTTGGGGAATTTGGCCTTGATGCTGATTGTTACAATGCGTTCGCTGATGTCTTGAAAGCATAAGACTTCTTACCTAAGTCTGGCACTTATGAAAAATCCGCATCCGAATAGTCGCTTTTTCCGCTTACTATACCACGGTCCGTAGTAGATGTCACAGTCTCATCCTCTTTTTGCCAGGCCCACATTTCCTAGATGTAATGTCTGCTTTGTTACAGTTTCGGGCTTCCGCTAGGGGTTCGCTTGCACTTCTCGGGTTTAATATTCTCACATTCTAGGTACGAACGTCGTTGTCCTATTTTCGTTAGCAGGGTCGTCAACAATAAAATCAGTCCTTCCGAGGCTATTGGTTGCTTCGTAACAGTGCCTTTTTTTTTCATGTGTAGGTAGTGAACCAAAAGCACAACCCTTAACCTGGAGAGCCAATTCATACCCCTCGGAAATGGATCAATCAGTATCTTCTACGGGATTGAGTGCCGCGTTGGCCTTTCGGTTCATCCACCAATATCATTAAGATTCCTAAGTGACTTGTTGTCCATATGTGTCGGAGTATCTCATCTTGGTTTGCCCGGACACAGCAGGCTGTTTATATTGTTGCTGTTTCTCGTCTTGTTTTTAACCATCGCAATTACCGCTTAGCAAGTCAAATCCGGTTGGATGAGGCTAGTATCCGATGGTTACCAATTGGAAGTTACAACCACTGAGCTTTGCCAATTTAAAGAATCAGAGTCTACCTTCGTGCTAAAACATCAACCCCATAGCATAGATTTAGATAAACCGTCTGAACAAGACTTGGTGACAATGTCATTTCACTCCCATACAGTTTTTAGCCACGCCCACTTTTTGGTGACATTTATTTTTGGGGTAGGATGTGATAAGGTATTCAACGATTTCCGCAGCGGGTTATAGCCTTCTCATATGTTTTTTTTGTAAGCCTCACCCGTGTTATGCATTTGTTTGCTAATTCAGGCGGACCCCCGTTGCTGTGGGACCTAACAGAGGTCTAAACGATTTCACCCCACGCACTATGGGAACAAATCGCTGGCTACACTCTGCATTCAGCCATTGTTTCCAGATCGAGGAATTTTCTCACAAAGAGCACAAAGCGTGTACCTCCAAGCATGGGGAAGCATGAGGAAATATGCGACTGAGATTAATTGAAACAATTAAATTCCAGAGGAATGAATGTGTGTGTGTGTGTGTTGGTGAACGATGGCATAAGAGTCGATGTTATGCTTTGAAAGACGACACAACGACGTTAACGTGATGTTTGAACTTTAAGTTGCTTAATTGTTCGCAAAGGCGGAAACGGCCCAATTTGCTAAAACGCATTCAAGTTAAAACCCAATTAGATGGCGCGGGGGCTGTACGCAACTTTTAATCAAGTCTTCATCTTGAAATGGAATGTCAAAGTTGTTTAAATTTAAATTGAAGTCTTTCCACAGATGCAGTTGCTTCTAGATTCCACCTTTCAGAGAGTCACTCATGATATATAGAATGCCCTTTGGGAAAGTTAAAACGTAAACCATTTACTTGTAGGCATTTTAATATTCCGACGAGACATCTTTTTTTGCAAGTCAATGAGATTAATGCTAAAACATGTGAGAACAAGAGGCATTTTCAGGTGATAGTTTCAACAACTTTGCAGAGCTTGTGAAGCAGCAAGTTGAAGTTGCAACAGACCTATCGTCGTCGTCGTCGCATTGCCTATTCACTGTAGCAAGTGTTTGTTTTACTTTGACACGCTTCTTCAGTCCAGGTTTTCCATTTTTTTTTTTGTTGTAAAGCGCAACACAGACAAAAAACCAACAACAACAACAACGATGACATCGTAATTTATTCCCTTTGCGCCAAGAGTTCTCCTCCTTTTTGTTGTTGTTGCTTTGAATTTTCTTACGTTAGAGTTAAGTAACGAAATTACAAAGAGACGAACACTCACACACACATACCAAAAAATGCTGAAATAAAAGTATCTAAAGCACGATATGGTGAGAAGTTTGTGTTGCACACAGCAGCTTTGGTCGCTGAGGACATTGTTTTTCTTTTTAATTTTTTTTTTCTGGGAAATTTAATAACTCAACAATGCAAACAGCAACGTTGTATGGCATTATTAGAATAGAAAAACGAAATAAATTACACCGCGCTGTTGTCCTTGGTTTTTGTTGGTAGAAATGAGGAATTCACTTTTTTTTTTATATGTAGACGAGATTTTGTACAAAATAATTTGTTTTGGAAGTAGCGGACGAAAATCGTGAAAAGTTGTATCGAAACCTTGGGGTTTACTTGATCAGACATACCTAAATGAAAAAAGAGTGCCAAAACAATGTCAAAAGTAAAAATAGGTATAAATATGTTGATCTTTCCAATAAGTGCTTTTTATTGTTAACTACAGGCATAAATACAATTGGGCCTAAATGACTGTCTTGTGGCAATCCAGATTGAGCATTGAAAGCGTTGGCCATATAATCATTAAACTTTACGTCATAAGTTCCTATCACAGGGGACTGTTTTTTTTTTTAGAGGTTGGTTTTTCGAATAGAGATAAAACTGAGATTTTGTGGTCAAATCGGGCACCGCTAATGTTATCTATGTTCAGTTTGGTTTGCCATTTCATCATAAGCACGTTGATAGATGAGCAGCTCTTGCAAATCGTGCAGATTTAACGGGTGATCCAAGTAGAGATACTTTTTTCAATAGCCTTTTTTGACAGATCACGTGTGAGTCGTGTCATGCTGTCATGTTATTTTTGTTTAGTATTGTTTGGCATTTCATAATGGAAAGACTTACGCGTGAACAACGTTTACAAATTGTTCAACTTTATTATGAAAATTCACTTTCTGTGAGGAATGTGTTTCGTGCACTTCGCTCAACTTATGGTCAACATAATCGGCCTACTGAGCGTACTATTCGCAACACCATCACCCATTTTGAGACCCAGCATTCATTATTGGATAACATTCGACCGAATAGACCATGTCCAGCACGCTGTGAAGAAAATATAGCGGCCGTAGCTGAGAGTGCACACGAAGACCGTAGAGAGTCGATTCGGCGCCGTTCGCAGCAACTCGGACCGACGTATGGAACGACTTGGCGCATTTTACGTCAAGATCTTAAATTGAAAGCGTACAAAATACAGCTTGTGCAACAACTGAAGCCGCTCGACCTTCCCAAGCGACATCGCTTCGCTCTATGGGCTCTTGAAAAGTTCCAAGAAAATCCGACGTTTTCGAGGCAAATTTTGTTTAGCGATGAGGCCCATTTCTGGCTCAATGGGTATGTAAACAAACAAAATTGCCGCATTTGGGACGAAGAGCAACCTGAAGAGATTGAAGAACTGCCACTTCATCCAGAAAAAACAACGGTTTGGTGTGGTTTGTGGGCCGGTGGAATCATCGGTCCATATTTCTTTAAAAATTATGCCGGTGCGAACGTAACCGTCAATGGCAACCGTTATCGTGCCATGATAACCGACTATTTGATGCCTGAAATTGAAGCTCGTGATCTCGGCGACATTTGGTTTCAGCAAGACGGCGCCACTTCCCACACATCGCATCAATCAATGGACTTATTGAGAGAACATTTCGGTGAGCACATAATTTCACGTTTTGGGCCGGTCGATTGGCCGCCAAGATCGTGTGATATCACACTGTTAGACTTTTTCCTGTGGGGATATGTAAAGTCAAAAGCTTATGCCGACAAACCCGCTTCGATTCAGGCCTTGGAGGAAAACATCACGCGTGTCATTCGCCAGTTACCAGTCGAAATGCTCGAACAAGTGATCGAAAATTGGACTCAACGGATGGACCATCTGGACAACGCCCAACATTTGATAGACATAATCTTCAAAAAATAGATGCCAAAGAATGTTCTTTCAAATGATAATAAGCATTCTCCATTAAATTTGAATTTTCTGCGTTTTTTTCTTTAAAAAAGTAGGGAACCTCGAAATGGTTCACCCTTATTTCGAAAATAATGGTTCAGTTCGCGAGGTTTACCCCAAGCTCCGTCCATTTCATGGTCGACATAATCGTCCATCAGAGCATTTAATTCGGTTAACCATGGATGGTTTTCGCCGCTGTAAAGCAAAGTGTTGCAGAGGACTCGAATGAATCGACTCGTAAACATGCACAGCAATTGAAGCTTTGTCCCTCAACTTTATGGAAGATTTTTCGCAAAGATCTTGGCTTACGACCTTACAAGATCCAGTTTGTGCAAGAATTAAAGCCGCGAGACCATGCAATGCGTCTTGATTTTGGTGTATGGGCCGATTGATCTCGATGCTGATTTTCATCGCAAAATTTTGTTCAGTGATGAGGCTCATTGTTGGTTGAATGGCTAGGTCAACAAGCAAAATTTCCACATTTGGAGTGAAGAGAATCCACATGAGACCCTTGAGACGCCATTACATCCACAAAAACTGACTGTTTGGTGTGCTCTATGGGCTGGTGGAGTCACTGGGCCATACTTCTTCCGAGATGATGCTATAGAGACGGTTACCGTTAACGGAGCCCGGAACAGAGCCAAGATAACCGACTATTTTGTTCCCGACTTGGATAGCATGAATGTGGGTGAGATGTGGTTCCAACAAGATGGCGCTACATGCCACGCAGCGCACGTCACAATCGATATTGAAGGAAACATTCGATGAGCGCATAATTTCGCGGAATGTACCTGTCAATTGGCCACCAAGATCGTGTGATTTGACACCATTGGATTATTTGCTTTGGTGATATGTGAAATCACTCGTCTACGTCAACAAACCAGAAACGTTAGGGGACTTGAAATCCAACAGTTGTGGCGTTATTGCCGACATAATTCCCGAAATGTTCTAAAAAGTGGCTGAAAATTGGACCTCTAGACTTGGCTTTATTCAAACCAGCCGCGGCGGCTTCATGCCCGAATCATATTTAAATATTAGTGGCATAAAATTATCCTTCCAATTAAGCCAAATTGATGGACATGAAAACGATTTTCTTGTGTTTTATTTCAATTCCAAGTTGTATATCTCTAAAAAAAAACACCCTTTACAATTGGGCCCAAATGACTTTCTTGTGGTTATCCAGATTGGACATTGAAAGCGTTGGACATAGAATCTTTAAACTTTACGTCATAATTCTCTATTATATGGGACTTAACACGGAATGAACCTGGGCCTGAACCAATATGCCTCTCCAAGTCCATTCCTTATCTAACTGCCTCCAGTTGCGCACTTCTCGTTGGTTGATGTTCGATTTCAACTTGTGCACGCTACTTAAGGCGGGATCTTTCTATACTGCGTCAGACATCTGGCGGGGATTCGAAGACTCTGGAAGCCGGATTGCTGGTGTCAATTCGCTTTACATGTCCAAGCCATCTTAAACGTCTGATGAGGAGTTTTTTTTTTTTGTGACTAATGGTATGCTGGGTACAGCGCGTTCAATTCTTGTTTTAATCTTCCCCTCCATAGCCAGTCAAAGCAAATGGGACCGAATTTTTTCGATGATCTCTTTTCTCAAAACGACCAAGGATTTCATCATCCACTTTTGATACCTCCATGCTTCAGCGCCGTAGAGCAGGACTTGGATGGTCAGGTTCTTATACAGGATCTCTTGAGTAGTTCGATTGAGGGCTTTACTACTGAATTCCATTTTTAGCCCGAAGAAATAGCGGTTGGCAAGAGTACTTCTTCGTCTATAAGACGGATTTTTAGTTTGTGGCTTTTTAGTAAGTTGTGTCCAGTCTGAATCTCTACTAGAATCGAGACAGATTTCCTGTTTCTTCGAAGTAGCTTATCGGTTGTGGCTTTGACATACTCAGGGCTCATCCTTTTGAAAGTTTCACAGGAAGGGAGGGGAGTACATCCTGTTTTTGGCAATATTCAGTGTTTTCTGTTCCCCCCTCGAGATTTCAGATCACATAGTGGTTGTTTGACAGACTGATCTGCCTTGACAACGCTGCCATTACCCTGTATGGCTCAGTGTCCGGGGACCAAGCAGAGCATAACATTAAGTTGGATGCCAAGAACCTTTAGCTCTTCACGCCAACGCTTCACAAGTTTATATTTTATTTTGACAGCAAAGATGGCTTTTATTGCAGCCTGAGTGTCACTAAATTGGGGGTTCAATATCTGCTGGTATCGCCAGCATTGAGGTCGTTTTGGCTGCCTCTGCTACTACCAATATCTCGGCCTGGAAGAAACTGCTTTGCTTAGGGAGACAAAAAGTGCTGATTAGCTTTAGTGTCTCTGAAAACACTCCAGCTCCAACACCTACATCCCGTTTTGAAACATCCGTGTATATAGATATGGTTTCGGTGCTTAGTTCGTTCTTCTCCCACTCCTCTCTGCTCGGAAAGATGCAGGAGAATGGTCTTTGAAATTCATGCTGAGGTAGCATGTAGTCAGAGGATACAGCTGAGCCCAGATATCTGTGTAGAATTTGAGCATGTACCCCTAAGTTCGATTTCCAGCAGTTGAGCTGGCTGATTCTTAGAGCACTTTTGTCTACCGATTCTTCTATGTAAAGGTCTAGCGGTAGCAGGTTACGAATGGTTTCCAGTCCCGCTGTTGGTGTGGTTCTCATTGCGCTAGTAGCGCCCACACATGCTATCCTTTGTACCCTTGTCATATTTTTCAGATGGGTGACTTTATTTGTGGGTTGCCACCAGACATGGCCATGATCCTAGGGTTTGGACCCCAGTTTTTTCCGCTTATTCCATTACACGTATGGATAGCGAATGAGGCGTTCACACACGTTAAGGTTCCAGTTACGTTTTCTATCAAGAATGATGCCCAGATATTTTGCGCTATCGGATAGTTTGAGGGTAGTCCGGTCGATAACCAAAAAAAAACAAATTTTCGGCGCAACAGGCTCGTTACTACCCAATGCCGAGCTTTCTCACAACCATTCGTTTGTCCGTGTGTACTTCTTGCACGATGACAGGACCTTCTGTTTTATGCCGACTCCGAACGACGAAGTTGAGATAAGCTATTCTAGACAGTTGATGCCCCTCTGTTGATTTGTCAAATTATCACGAGAGGAGGGCCAGTGAAAAATCATTTTAGGTGTTGCTACGGCTAGGAACCAAAGCCAGACCATCTGCGCGGCAGTTCATCGCACTTATCATCGCGCCGCTAGGCCCGTCAATAACCGGTTGGTCGAATGTTGGTATCTTTCTCTTACTAGTAAAGAGAACGAGTTCTGTTTTCTGGGGGTTGATGCCAAGTCCGCATTCTTTTGTCCACTCGTTGAGAGTTTTCAATGCGTGCTCGAGTAGCTCACTGATAGTGGGAAAGAATTTCCATTTAACCAGTATCGCTACGTCGTCTGCGTAGGCTATGACTTTTACCCCATTGCAATGTAGCTAAGCCTCTAAGCGATTCGTTCATATTCTTCATGCGAAAATCAGTCGATAACAGATATCCAATGTTGGGAAATGATGGTCAGCAAGGTTCTTTCTAAATCCTTTCGTCCTCTTAAAGACTACATACATGTAATAAAAAAAGGATTTCATAATTTGCAATAGTCTACACTGTTCACAGCTACATATACATCCGCATTTAGTACCTTATCTCTTCATATCTCTTTCTCATCCATAACCATAAATAAGCTTCACCCATCACACACACCCACACTCCTATTTATTGCAATTTAAGATGAATGAACCCATGTGCATTGTGTGTCTTGTCTTGGTAAAGGATTAAGGATCCATCACTAATTCATAAATTCTTACCTTCACTCGAGTTCTCTAAGTTGACACACTCCACTAAGAAAACTTTTGTCGAATAAATTCTGTTCAACAAAACATGCATCTAGACCGTACGTATCTTTGTCTATTTATCTCGAGAGTAGTGCAAAAAGTTTCTCCATATTGTTGAGAGTATCATCACCTTATCTGTCAGGAAAATGGAAAATTCAACTCTTTCGTGAATATTAGGTGATAGATACTCTTACTCTTACTTTGTCAATGTCACATAATCCTCACCCACTCACACGAGTGAAAGATACTCTTGAGAATCTACATGTTTACTTGTAATTTGCCATAGAATTGCGACTACAATCCGTGGAATTATAATTAAATAGATACCCTTGGCGAAGGCAGACTATTCGGAGTCGGTCGGTGGGTAGTCTTAGTTATACGGTAGCTCATTGCAATTAACATCAACCGTTGATTATGTCATTCCATTATGGCTGTCACACGATTCAACCTCAAGTGAGTATGTCGGCTGTGTTATTGTTTAATTATCCACAAGGGAAATGAACAATGACGCTGATTAGATGGTCAATTTAAGAAGACCGACATTTGAGATTGACATGCTTTTTATCTGTGGGGAAGGTTAGGCCTGGTTTGTTACTTGTAGTTTGTAGTTGTGCCGGGATTGTGATGAGGGGCATAGGAAAAAGGAATTGTGTTGGATTGAGTTTTGATATTTTTGATAAAGGTGTGAAAATTATAGAGGAGTATGAAAAGGTTGGGGGTAGTTTCCTTTAAAAAAAAAACTACTTTGGTAAAGAAAAAAAAAATCCGACAAATACAATCTGCAAAATTTTATTAAGACTATGATGATAAAAGGACTGTAAGCTCTGTATACGGTGTCTTGACACAGCTCCCTTTCGCATAGACATTTTTTTTAAAATGTATTAGCTAAAGAAATTCTATAAAATACACTTCGTAAGGATCTTGGTTGAATCTTCGTCTCGATAGCCCATCATCGCAAACGGGACGGAAGATTTTTCGAAGAATTCTCCTCTCGAATCAAGGATTTCTTCATCCGCTTTTGGGACGGTCCATGCTTCAGCGCCCTAGAGCCTTAATAGTTCGAGTAAGGGATTTACTACGGAATTGCCTTCTTAGCGCGAAGGAACAGCGGTCGGCAAGAGTAATTCTTCGTTTAATTTCTGACTAGATGTTGTAGTGAGAGTTAATAGCACAGCCGAGGTAGACAAAGTCCCGTACTACCTCAAAGTTATATCTGTCAATGGTGACGTTTTGTCCGATTCGTCGATATTGTGTGTCCTCTCGTATTGACGGCATATACTTAGTCTTACCCGTTTTTACTGCTAAAACCATTTTCGCTGCTTCTTTCTTAATATTAGCAAACGTGGATATGACATCATGGTGAGTCCTGCCAATAATATCAATATCGTCGGGCGTATGCTAGTAGTTGCACCGATTTTTGGGATAATGTGCCTCTGGAGTATTGCACAATCCTCTCATGAATCAAATTGAAGAAATCACATACAGCACAACGCCTTGTCTAAATCCTTTTTTGGTATCGAATTTGTCGCTGAGATGATTTCCGACCCTGATGGAGCAGCGAGAATTCTCCATCGTCATTCGTCATCCTACCCCAAGGGACGAGTTAAGCCGGTATACCAAAACTAGACATGGCTCTGTATAGTTCGTCTCTATAAATGTTATCGTATGAGGCTTTGAAATCGATGAATAGGTGGTGGGTATCGTTTTGGACTTCTTGTGTTTTTTCCAGGATCTGCCGAAGTGTGAAAATTTGATCGGTTGTGGACTTTGCTGGCCTAAAACCACACTGATAAGGGCCGATCAGGTTGTTTGTAAACAGTTTCTGGCGTTCACATAGTACAGCAGATAGGCTCTTGTTAGCGATGTTGAGAATTCTTATACAGGCATACTTTCTTCCGACCAGATTTGGCTTATGAGTTGGTGGATGTTTCTTACCAAGTCATCTCCGCCGGCTTTATAAAACTCAGCGGAAAGGCTTTCGTTTCCGGTAGCCTTATTAAGCTTGCGTTTACATATTGCTATCCTCACTTCACTCAGGTCGGGTGGTTGGCAGTTTTCGCTGTCGTCTGCCTGACAGCTGAATGTCGTTCGCAATCGCCGTTTAACAGTCTGCAGAAGTGATTCTTCCATATCTTCAGCATCGACTGTGTCTCAACTACGATATTTCCTTGTTCATCAGGATTCTTTTAGGCCTCGTTCTTGGCTACTAGCATCTGTAGGCATTACTCATGAAAACAGGGGTTTCATGCTGGTGGCACATCAGTTGTGGCTGATCTAATGGCTTGTTGGCATCGTTTCCATTGTAATTCGACATTCGATGCTGGTGGTATGGTGTTAATCGAGAGGTTTAGGGGTACGCGTTGCGCGAAGTTCTTCGCTAAGACCTAATTTTCTTAAAAAAAAAGAAAACAACAACCCCAGGGGTTGTGTCAGTTCCAGTAGCGTATGTTCAGTGCGTTGAGGTTTCTTCAGTCTTTACCTGCATTCCTTAGAGAATCAAAGTCATACGTTTGAGAGTTTCTGCACAATTGCCACCATGTATGGATAGGAGATCAAATAGTTTAGGGGTAGACACATATTGGTACTCAGATCGCCATTGGTATTGCAAATTTGAAGCTCTAGTCAATGTTGTCAGGCGACATTCAATCCACGTTGAAGCCAATTCGAAAGGCGTAGGTTGCGATGGCAAACGCACGTTCCTTACTGTTACAACCCATGATGGCGTTTGACTCGGAATTGCGTCTAAACAGGGTAGGGTATGAAAAAAAAAAAAAACGGATGACATCACTCCCGTCTCGGTACAACCCTGACGATGATGGCTTTTAAACAGATTTCCGACAATCCAGGGTTGGGTAAAGAAAACAAATTATATAACTCCTGCAAACTCCTACAAAACCCTATAGTCGGATTGACATGCATTTAAGAAAAAATGACTTTTATTCCCACACCCTTATAAGTAAAAGTGACTCAATAGACAGTAACCAAGGGATTCATGGTTCTAATCCAGGGCGTAACAGTAGGAAAAGTTTTTCTTTTTTACTGTCACACCTCCTGCGATAGTCTGACAGATATATTTTCAGGAGAACTTTGTTAAATAGACCCTCTGGGTAACAAACCTTCAACAAAAAGCAGAAACTTATAGAACAGACTTCTAGAACTTCTAGAAGACGTATTTCCACCAACAAAGTTACAACCTACAAAACTTCAAGACCAAAGTCAATGCACATCCGCACGTATAACCTCAGTGTGCTCCTGGAGTATTATAGGATACAAGGCTCGAACAGAATCCTGGAAATGTCGTAGTTGAGACACAGTCGATTCTGCGGATGTGGAAGAACCACTTCTGCAGACTTGTTAACGGGCGGTGATGAATAATATTCCGCTGTCAGACAGAACAACCCTTCAATGTTGGCAATGACAGCGAAAACTGCCAACCACACGACCTGAATAAAATGAGGATAGCAATATAAAAATTCAAGCTTAATAAGGCTACCGGACCTTCACCGAGCTTTATAAGGCAGGTGGAGATGACTTGTTAAGTAACATCCACTAACTCATAAGCCATGTCTCGTTGGATGAAAGTATGCCTGTATAAGCCTTCTCAACATCGCCAACAAGACCCTATCTGCCGTAATATGTGAACAACTGAAACCGTTTACCAACAACCTGATCGGCCCTTATCAGTGTGGTTTTAGGCCAGGAAAGTCCACAACCGACTAAATTTTCAGACTTTGGCAGATCCTGGAAAAAACACAAGAAGTCCAAAACGATACCCACCACCTATTCATCGATTTCAAAGCCTCATACGATAACATTTATAGAGACGAGCTATACAGAGCCATGTCTAGTTTTGGTATACCGGCTAAACTCGTCCCTTTGGTGTAGGATGACGAATGACGATGGAGAATTCTAGCTGCTCCATCAGGGTCGGAAATCATCTCAGCGACAAATTCGATACCAAAAAAGGATTTAGACAAGGCGTTGTGCTGTCATGTGATTTCTTCAATTTGATTCATGAGAGGATTGTGCAATACTCCAGAGGCACATTATCCCAAAAATCAGTGAAACTATTAGCATACGCTTGACGATATTGATATTTTTGGCAGGACTCAACGTGATGTCATAGCCACGTTTGCTAGTATTGAGAAAGAAGCAGCGAAAATGGTTTTAGTAGTAAATACGGGTAAGACTAAGTATATGCTGTCAATACGAGAGGACACACAATATCGACGAATCTGACAAAACGTCACCATTGACAGATATAACTTTGATGTAGTGCGGACTTAGCCTATCTCGGCTGTGCTATTAACTCTCACTACAACATCTAGTCCGAAATTTAACGAAGAATCACTCTTTCCAGCTGTTCAGTAGTACAGCCCTTACTCGAAATACTAAGGAGATCCTATATAAGACCTTGACCATGCCATTCCTGCTCTACGGCGCAGAAGCATGGACCGTCTCAAAGCGGATGAAGAAATCCTTGGACGATTTGAGAGGAAAATTCTTCGAAAAATCTTCGGCCCCGATCGCGTTGACGGGCTATGGAGATGAAGATTCAACCATGAATACACGAGCTCACAGCGACATGCTGTACAGTTCGAAAAACTCCGCCATGGACGTTTAAGATGGCTAGGACATGTGGAACGAATGGACACCAATATTCCGGCTCGCAGAGTCTTTGATACCCAGCCAGACGCAGTAGAGGAAGACTTCGCCTTAAATGTCGACCACAAGTAGAAACCTACCTCAACCAACTTGGAGTGCGCAACTAGAGGCAGTTAGCAGTTAGGACCGGGCTAATTGGAGAGGCATGTTGGTTGAGGCCCAGGTTCATTCGGGATTGCTGTGCCACTTAAGTAAGTGACAGTGGATTGGATCGCTGTTTGGAGACACGACTTGATGAAGTGGACTTTGGCGATAGGACGTAACAATAGCTAACCCATCAAAGGCATCAACTCAAAAAGGGTCTATTTGGAATGGCCATCCCGTTACTCCGAATTGGAACCATTGTGAATTTCGTTTGATGAGAATACCAACCTGCTCGCTGTTTAGATAAGGGTTATGAGAAACGCCAAAAATCGACGATATAATGTATAGGAATGAGGGTTTGATATGGTCTTCACGACAGTCTTAAACAAAACGTTAGATATAGGAACATACCTTCATGAATATTATTTTCTTAATAATAAATTTCCATATCGCGTTTTGACAAACATACATTTTTTGCCACGCCCCTTTTTTATTTTGGTTTTCCATAAAATGACGGCTTTCGTTGCAATCTTAAGAAAAGTCGAAAAAACTTTAAATGAAAATATTTCGAGAATAATTTTGTAAACATTTCGTCTGTAGATAATTTTACCCCACTCCCACTTTTTGGGGGCGATATAACCCATTTTTAACGCAACATCCCTTTCTATATGGTTTCCTTCCAGATGAGTGGTAAACGGACTCGTAGCTTTAAGTGTGCTGTACATCATCGTGATCGTGAAATTTGTTCCGAAAATGATTTCCATCTGATGCTGGAGGAGCTGCCACTCTTCAAGAAAATGGTCCAAGTCATCGCAATCGAAGTGCTGCCGGAGGAGCGCGATCGTAAATACTATGCCGACAAGTATTCCTGCTGTCCACCGCCCCTGTTTATAGTCCTTATGACATTTATCGAGGTAAGCATACACAAAATTAGTCTCATTAAGTGCTCGTTAGTGTGCACTTTGTTTAATTTTATTTATTGGTACCGCTAATTAATTTTAATTCATTTATCACACTACACTACCACACACACTAATGTGTTTGCTAATACATGAAGCGGTTAAAAAAAATTTAATTACTTTAAAATAATTTGCGCTGCGCTACAAAGTGCACTATTGTGTTTGATCACGAATACCACATCATTATGGGGCGATACGATTGGCCATTGTGTGGGCCATCCTGTTACGACATTGATTAAAGGACATGCCCTATTGTTTCGTCCGCACTTTAGTAAAAATGCCTTTTATTTGAGTTTGCTGACCCGATTATAAGTCATGGAAAGTATCGCATCTATTTTGCGAACATCGCTGAGTCCTCAGAGGCAGTCCTCTGTGTAAGAGGGTGTGTGTGTTTTTATTTTGTTTGTGCGTTGAAAAATGTCCTAGCTGATGAGAACGATAATGGGTTCCGACATAATTACTCTGCTCGCTATGGTACGAGTGGAGTTCAAATCCCTTGGTTATATCATGGAATGTTGTGTGCCATACTTTGGAAGAGAATGTTCCATGGCTGGGTGGTGGTAGGAGTGCCTTTAGATAATTGATGGCATAAGTAGATGGATTCATTGTTGTTGTTGTTGGCCTGTCTTTTGTGAAGGCATTTGCCTCGATGAGTGATGAAGTGAAATTGGCACGAAAATTCGCTGTCAATATGAACAACAGAAACAGGAGAAAAAAAAAAATGAAAATAAAGTTAAGGCTTGCATGTTGTAAGAGCATTTGTAGGACTTGGAAGGAGATCAAGTGGAGGAGTGAGGAAATTGTAGCTAGTTGTCGAAGATAAATTTACTTCATGTTGGTAAATGGTAGTGGTGACAAGTCATCACGAAGGAGGGCGGGTAATAGGTACCGAAAAGGCTGGCTAAAGTAAATTGAATGAAATGACTTTGACAGGTTATGTGTAATATGGCATAAGGGAGGACCAGGCATCTGAGATGGGACAGCTACACGAAGTTTTTATGCTAGGTACATATTTTGTTGTTGGTATAAAGAGAATAGTTTTCCAAATATCACGGCAAACTTTTGACAACAAAATTGTTAGGTTTTTATGGACACAGCTATGCAACCTGAAAAATTCTGTTTAAAATATTGCTGCCTCTCCTAGATCTTTAAATTAATAAATTAGTGGCAAAATACTTTTTACAGAAACACCGTGTATCCAGTATTCTAATACATACACACACCTGGAACTAGACAGAGTCCCGAAAGGATTTTTTTTCTTAATTTAGGATGGCGAAATCCAGAATGTACCAAATCTCAAATGCCAATCGGATCACGAATGAAATACATGTTTAGAACTTCGTTAAGACTTCTCGATTCATTTGGAACGATGTAAAAAAAAGCGTTCTTGTGATTGCCCTTAAAAGGACTGCTTTTCTTTTTACGCTACTCATTTTTATTGAGATTTTGCATTCCCCATTCGAGAAAATGCCTTGCCAACCTGCAAATAAAATAATGCAGCTTCTGCAACAAAAACTTCATGCATGCTGATTTGCAGGTTTGAGCTCTCGGACATATTTTTCTGGACAAAATGTACGCCAGCAAGTCTCAGATCATTGACGAGCTCAAGGCAAACATTCGTGTCGAAATAATCGCCATAACGCCTGAGATGCTCAAAAAAGTGATGGAAAACGCACCAAAAAGCTCATATAACGCTTTGGTTGATAGATTCCTTGCTTGATTTGGTACAAATTAACAGACAAATTTTGTACCCAAAAACAAGTTCAAATAAATTGTTAGGGACCGAATTAAAAAAAAAGACGTCTACAACGAAGGAGTAACTAACAAACTTCTAGAATCTCCTGGAGGCACCCAGAAATGTTGGTCAATGGCAATAGTAGTAAAATATTTAGCCACCCTTCTTTCCCTCCCTTAATTAAAACTGATAGATCGTTAGGTAAAATTTAAAAGAAAAATACCGACTTATTCGCTGGAATATTCAACATTAAACTTGGAACATGCGGCGCCATGCCAGCAACGATAGAGCTCGTTACCTCAAGGATGGTTGCAGTAAAATTTCGACGTGAAAAATCAGACGCATCCTGAAAAATTTGGAGAGTATACAGTCACTGGACCTGATGGAATATCAGAAGGAAGAAAATGCATGCTAGAGAACTATACAGACCGGAATGTCACTTCAGTCCGGAATGAACCTGGACCTAAACCAACATGCCTATCCAATTAGCCCAGTCCTTACCTAACTGCCTCTAATTGCGTACTGTAAGCTGGTTGAGGTCAGTTTCTACTTGTGCGAGTCACACAAGGTGAGGTCTTCCTCCACTGCGTCCGAGGTCTGGCTTGGAATCGAAGACTCTGCGAGCCGGAGTATTGGTGTCCATTCGATCTACATGGCCTATCCTTCTTAAACGCCCAATACGGAGTTCTTTTGCATGTCGCTGCTCGTATAGTTCTTGGTTGAATCATCGTCTCCATAGCCCATCAACGCAATCGGAGCCGAAGATTTTTGAAGAATTTTCCTCTCATATCGACCAAGTATTTCTTAATCCGCTTCTTAGACAGTCCATGCTTCAGAGCAGGACTGGGATGATCAGGGTCTTGTATAGGATCTCCTTAGTAGTTCGAGTGAGGGCTTTACTTCTAAATTGCCTTCTTAGCCCGAAGAAACAGCGGTTGGCAAAAGCAATTATTCGTTTAATTTCTGACAAAATGTTGTAGTCAGAGTTAAAAGCGGAGCCGAGGTACACAAAGTCCCGTACTACCTCAAAGTTATATCTGTCAATGGTGACGTTTTGTCCGATTCGTCGATATTGTGTGTCCTCTCGTATTGACAGCATATACTAAGTCTTACCCGTATTTAGTGCTAAAACCATTTTCGCTGCTTCTTTCTCTATACTAGCAAACGTGGCTTTGTCATCACGTTAAGTCCTACCAATGATGCCAATATCGTCAGCGTATGATAGAAGTTGCCCCATTTTTTTTTGGAAAATTTTGCCTCTGGTGTTGGCTTGTGAGTTTTGCACAGTCCTCTCAAGAATCAAATTGAAGAAGTCACATGACAGCGCAAAGCCTTGCCTAAAACCTTTTTTGGCATCCAATGTGTCGTTGAGGTCGTTTCCGACCCTGATGGCGCCGCGAGAATTCTCCATCGTCATCCTACACAAACGGACGAGCTTGGGCGGTATACCAAAACTAATCATGACTCTGTATAATTCGTCTCTATAAATGCTGACCGTTTGGTACAACGAAGTACTTAAATCGTTTTGACTCATTCTCCGTTAGGTTTTCAATCTTATAACGTTTTTCCCTACAATTTCATTTTTTCCCGATCTTTTCACCTCAGCTTTTTTAAGCCTTCATTCGTAAGCTCGTTCAGTACATGCTCGTGTGAAGTCCTACCAACACATCTTAACGTGCGTACATGTACATACATCTCCGGAAGCTTTAAAACAACTTTAAAGAGGTTTTATAATCAATCATTTGGTTATGCTTGCAAACTTTCCCTGCATACCACCTTAAACATGCTTCTACCCAAACAATCGATTGCAAAAATGCTCCACCTCCGCGCACAAGTACTATATAAGGCCTACAGAAATAAATGCTTGTGGAAACTAAATTTTAATACCTCATGGAGGAAAAGTTGTTAGTTGGGATTACTGGTTGTAATTTCTCTTTTTAAATTTCATTCAGTCTTGCATTAAATAGACTGATTTCACAATATCCGGATAGACTCCGAGCATTCCCGACAAAAGAGTTTTCATGTAGACATATATTTGAAAAAAAAAGTTGTAAGCTTCATTCTGAATCTACTAAAACCGAAATGCTTTCATCTTCTACTCGTTTTTCCGCTTGCAAAATGTTAATTCACTATCACTACAAATTCTGTTCATTAATGTGCCCCAGAAAATCATTAAACAAATGGGAATGCCGTTGCTGAAGCAACTCCATTCAGCCATTTGTTTCAGCGTTAAGCGCTCAGGCTAACCACCCTTCCGACGGCTTTAATAAGCTTTGGTCGCTTACCCCGTAGCCCACCGGTCGACCATTCATAGCGCAGCAACACAACCCGACCGTGAGGTCCATCCCAAATCCGGAAATACTGTTAATTTACTTTAAACAAAAGTTTAAGCCAACGCAACGGTAATTATTTTCCAGTGCGTAATAAAGTAAAAAGCGAAAAATTAATTAATAAACGAATTAATTCATTCATGCGGCGAGCACCAGTACTTTGGCCGACAGACAGTGCAAGTCGCGTTGTTATGTAGCTATCCGCTGCGGCGGCGTTTAACTGAGGTAGATGCTCCTTAAACTTTCAACAATGGAGATACTTTTTTGCAACAAATCTGCACCGCTGGAGCGGATGGCGACGATGGACGACGACGAAGAGGGTGGTTCACCCAGACATACAATATGCAAAGCTGTGTGTACCCAGACCTAAATATTTTACTGCACGTAAGTCGCAGGGCAGGTGGCAGTGGATCTTATGTAAATTCCTCGTGAATTATTTTCAATATTTGCATCGGCCCCGACGACGACAACGACGGCACGCTGGCGACCTCTCCTCGGTACATAAGCCCGAGAGTCACCGCCGGGCATACACACCAGTGACGCCACCAACTGGAAGCTGTGTTTATGAATGGTCGGCAGTTGGCGCAGACCAATAGCTCCCTTGCCGATACAATTGGCTATGGAAAGGTACTCCGTGCCAGGCGAGCTACGGATAAAAGTGGCCGCACATTCAATTGCCGTCGCTATTGCTGGGCTGCTCCCATCTAGATACATGTGTGTAAACAATGAGGTCGCGAATTGATGAATGAATTGCATGCAGCACTTGCTGGCGCAAAGGTAAACAGAAATAGGCGCCAATGTTGTTGTTGTTTCTCGAATTTGTTTGTTCCACCGGTTAAATCTCACAGAGGTGGTGGTTACTGAATCAATTGATCCGCCAGATCAATGACCCGCACCACATCGATTCGATGAATGCGAATGAGTTATCTGGGGGAAAACATTGCGGTCTTCGGAAGGAGGGTAAACCAATAATTAGGATGGGGGGGCGTAATAATTAACGGCGTCCCATTAATTTAGGTTTCATATTGCTCTTTGGATCGGGATTTTTATTGGAGTAGTACAGAGACGGGATGTTTGGGTTGGGGTTGTTTAAATTTAGGGACTGTGGGGTAATGCATTCTTATTTTCGTCATGGACATAGGGTTATGGTAGATTTTTGGAGTCTACGGTGAAATGGGAGGCAATGCGAATATATGAAGCCTTGAATATTCGTTAGGATGGTGCATAAATTAGAACGGGCTAGGTAGGTAGATGTGGCCGTTCGGTATAAAAGTGGATAAGGTCTAGTATCCGTTTACGGGAGATGTCGCAAAGTCTATCGAAAAATGGTAGATTTAACGCACGCAACCTGGCTCTTGCTAGTGCCGGACATGTGCAGGTGAAATGGGAGAGGGTTTCTCTCTCATTTGTGTTCCGCAACTACAGCATTGAGGGTTGTATGGGATCCCTAGTTTGGCCGCATGGTCTCCAATTGGCCAGTGCCCCATGTCTATCGCGGTAATTCTTGCGATATCTGGGCGGGTTCGACTTAGTAGATCGTTTGTTCTGTTTTTGTCGTAGGAGGGCCTTTCGTCCTCGATATGACACAATTTGTTAACCTTCTCCATGTCGGCCTTTTTCAGGAAGTGTACGTGTATTTGTCCCTTAACCGCACCTAGCAGGATACGGACCCTTGGCGCAAGTGAGCCTTGAAGAGCTGATTTTTGCCTGGCCAGCTCGTCTGCACGCTCGTTTCCTTCAATGTCACTGTGCCCTGGAAGCCAGAGAAGTGTGACCCTGAAGAGTTCGCCAAGGTGGGCAAGTGCATTCCGGCATTCCTGTACCAGTTTGGAGGATATGGTAGCCGAGTTGATGGCCTTTATGGCCGCTTTGCTATCTATGAGAATAGCAATATTTTGCCTTTCCGTAGTGCCACGCCCCAGCCACGCCCCTCTCGGATAGCATGTAGTTCCGGCTGGAATACGCTGGCACAATCCGGTAGGCGATATGAAACTGATATTTACGAGTAGAGTTCATTTTAGATCCATCGGTGTAGACGACCGTGTCGAAATCTCTTACTACTTCGTTTCTCTTCCACTGAGCACTGGTAGGAAATCCCTCATGCAAGCCTTTCTTGAAGCTTAGTTTAGGTGTGACGTAGTCTGTTAGAAACGTGAGCACGCCGGTTGGTAACGAGTCCATGATATTACTGTGGCCATACGGCCTTGTATTCCAACATCCTGCCTCCATGGGTCTTACTGAGCTGCATAAATCGGTATCGTTAATGTGTAGGTCGAGAGGCAAGAGATGCAATAGCACAGTAAAGGCATCCGTTGGTGCCGACCTCAGCGCTCACGTGGTGCCTATACTGGCCGTTATTTGCAGCCTTTTTAGTTTTGTGAGGTTGTAGTCTTTACTCAGCGCGGGCCACCATACAAGTGAGCCGTATGTGAAAATTGGACGTACGACTTGCTACGGAATCTCTGTGGCGATCTGTCGTACATAGATCACTCACCCGAAGATTCGCAACTTCTCGTACGTGGACTACTAGAGCTCCGTTGACTCAGCGTGCGGATTGGATCCGAGTTTCGTGTTGGGGTCGACGAGAGATCGTCCTCTCTCACCCATCGAACTTTTCGGACCGCTTCTGTCCGATGGCGTTTCCTCGTGGATTCATGTTGCACGTTTTGTGTGGCGTTGCTCTGGCGTGAGTCTCCCTAATCTCCCCAGGGCTACACCGAACCGAGTTGGGCAATCTTCTCCTTGAGTGGACTCCTCTTTCGCACTCATTGGCTGCATTACCAGATCTGAAGGTCGTGGACTAGTGGCTGATGGAACCCTGGCTGCCCGCCACTTCCTTTAAATTCTGGATTTGCAACCGCAAAGAAAAGAGGGAACGAAGGGTTTTAAGGGGAATAAGAGAGTGAGCCTTGTTGCGGTAAAATTTACCGCAACACACTGATGTGTAAATCCACAAAGTCATCTTTGGTTGATGTCCCCACTTCTCTCCAAAGGTTTTGCAAAAAGCATAGAAGGCAACACACGCCTTCCTTATTACATGCTCGATGTTGTGTTTCCAGTTAAGTGTTGGGTCAAGCATGATACCCAGATACCTAGCGCTGGAAGATAGTGTGAGTGGTTGGCCATTAAGACGGGGGAGGGTGAAATCTGGTATGAGTGGTGAATAGCACCAATTCCGTTTTGCTTGGGTTTACGCAGAGGCCACAACCCAGGTGCTAACCTTGTCTAGAGAAGCCCCCATGATCTCACTTATCACGGAGGCGAATTTTCCTGAGACTAGTATCACCACGTCATTCGTATACGCGACAACTTTTACCCGTTCCTCGTCTAATTTAACTAAAATTTCGTCCATAACCATAAGCCAGAGTAGAGGAGAGATGACGCCACCCTGTGGCGTTCCTCTATGAGCAAATTTGGTTAAATGGCTCATTCCCAGTGTTGCCTGGATAATTCTTGTTCCGAGACTATCCATCGGCTAAAGCATTCTTCTATACCTAGCTCGATCAGAGATTCAAGAACAGCTCCAGTGAGGATGTTGTTGAAAGCTTCCTCTATATCTAAGAACGAGGACGGCTATCTGTAGTGGTAAAAAGTGTTAGAACTGGGCATCAACCAAAGCCTAGTTTTACCACTGACTTCTATATCGCCTCGTACGTAAAGAAGATTCGAAATGAATTCATAAAGGTCTGTGATTTGGGCCCCTTTTGCATGGAACTTCTTTATTATGAAGAGCGAACGATGAATACAGGATACTCGTCAAGACAAATAATGGAGAACCCATTCTACGTGCTTCTACATCACCTCGAGAAGCGCCACCTAGTCACCTGTGATCACCCAACATCAGAATTAGCTGAAACATTATTTATACCTCAGAACTCCCTGACCATAACATGTATCCTGAAGAAAGAAAAAATCCCTCTGGGAGTAATTCACCAGTGTACACCAAAAAATTGCTAATCAAATGATTTTCCAGCTCCCGTTCACGGGAGCATCATCCCACCCGTTGTGACAGCCATCACAGTACGCCAGGAGACGAGACCTCTAGAGTAATTAAAATAGTACCTCGTCCTTTGGACGATACGATTGCCCGTTTGTCTTCTCCATTTGGCAGATTGTCTCTGTTCCTTGTATACGTGTTGCGGAGTATTTTTCCTTCGCTGGAGCCGGGAGAACACGATTCTACAACACATCCGAACATCATACATCAATCACACAGCACAATTGCTGTATGCAGTGAGCGCCATTGATAGCGAACGTGTGTTCCCAATGTACACATATGTATCCCGCACCGGACAAAGGGTGAGACAGTGATTCCATTTATGGAGCACATCGCACATCGGGCCAGTTGTAGTAGCGGCGCGCTTGTCGCTTGGGGATTTATTCACCTCGGTATCTGCGAATTGCGTTTGGTGGGCGTCTGATTAGAGCAACCGGACGGGACAGCAGGCCACAAAGGTAGTCGTCACGTCCAAAGTAGTCGTTCCGTTAATTTATTTATTTTGCGTTGTTATTGTTGTTCTGTAGCCTGTTCGACAGTTGTCACTTGTGCGCCATTTTAAATGCTAATTTATTGGCGCAAAAAGGTGTGCCATTCTGGTGGCGCTCGTGACCTTGGGAGTGAGTCAGAAGAAAGCCGGAACGTGTTTACCTCTGTTATTCCGTGTGATTACGTAGTCATGTAT
Source organism: Rhingia rostrata (assembly GCA_949824845.1). Taxonomy (NCBI): domain Eukaryota; kingdom Metazoa; phylum Arthropoda; class Insecta; order Diptera; family Syrphidae; genus Rhingia; species Rhingia rostrata. The sequence continues at coordinate 6,436,486 of OX463757.1, read as the reverse complement.
GGGGGAAGGTGACATGGTGTGAAGTTGTTCGTTTTAATTAGATTTGGGAAAGGTTTTCGCTGTGGTGTGAGGGCAGTTTATGATTTCGCATACATTTGTACGCCGGAAAAGTTCAATTAGTACACGTGCTAGTGCTTTGTTGTGGCCTGCGGGGTTAATTAAGGTTATTGTGCTGTTACCGTGTCCCGGAGATGATCGTAAAGTGCGTGTTTACATGATGAACAATTAAAGAAATGTCGAAGATGAGGACGGGGGCAAAGGATACATTGAAGGAATTATGTTCTTAATTTGTACAAGGTTTGGGTCGGGCGTAGCAATACAATTTTGTTAAGGACTGCACAAATGTTTAGTAAATTGTTGAATCCCTTAACCTTTCGTTGAAATGAAGACTGTGTTTGATTGATTTTTATCAAGGTGAAGCCCCAAAACATGGGGGTATCACCAATGAACTGAATGTAAAAACTTATGTTGGAGGATGAAATTTTTAACAGCTTTAGAGAATCCTAATCCAGCGTTGTATGGCCGCCAAAGGATGTTAAATTTGTTGAAATAAATTACTAAATGCCATCTAGGGTTGAGCGAAGTATGTCAGTGTAGTCTCTCTAACTAGAATCGTGTAAGTGCAGGCATATAGCAGAGGCGTAGCGTGGGGCCGCCAGGGGCAGACATAATTTATGCCACCCCTAGTCCTTTTTTTTACCACCAGTTACACTTTTCGGTTTCGACAGTAAAGCTAAATACAACACACACCGCGATACATTTTTTATAGAAATTTTATCTATCTACACATATGTTGCATAAAATTAAGTTACAAACGTGTATGAATGCGCTTATCTCGAGGAACGGCTGAACGGATTTCGATGTGGTTTTCACTGTTTTGATCTGCATTTCCATGGGAATGCTATAGTGTACTCAAAATTGCTTTATCACTTGCAGGAGCTGAGAATTTGTGGACCATTCGAGGTCTCAGTGTCACAAATTAGATGTTTTCGTCAATAAAATTGTACCCGGCCGAAATCGGGGCTTACTTAATTAAGTGGCGCTGCATTCTGGAATTAGCTCGGTACTTAGCTAAATGCTTCCAGTTGCGCACTCCAAGTTGGTTGAGGGCCTTTCTACTTGTGCGCGCCACTAAGGCGACGTCTTCCTCTGCTGAGTACGACATCTGGCTGGGAATCGAAGACTCTGCGAGCCGGAGTATTGGTGTCCAATCGTTCTACATGTCGTAGCCATCTTAAACGCCTAATGCGGAGTTTTTTGACCAGAGTAATGCCGCTGCACAGCTCGTATAGTTCTTAATTGAATCTTCGTCTCGTATCCCGTCAACGTAAACGGAACCAAAATTTTTTCGATGAAATTTGCTCTCGAATCGACCAAGGACTTCTTCAACTGCTTTTGATATGGTCCATGCTTCAGCGCCGTAGAGCAAGACTGGCATGATCAGGGTCTTATATAAGATCTCCTTAGTAGTTCAAGTGAGGGCTTTACTGTTGGATTGCCTTCTTAGGCCAAAGAAACAACGGTTGGCAAAAGTGATTCTTCGTTTAATTCCTAAGCTAATAGCGGAGCCGAGCAACACAAAGTCCCGTACTACCTCAGAGTTATATCTGCTAATGGTGACATTCTGTTGGATTCGTCGATGCTGTGTGTCCTTTCGTGATGACAGCATATACTTAGTTTTACCCCCATGCTAAACCCACTTTTGACGCTTCCTTCTCTATTATAGCAAACGTGGCTATGACATCACGTTGAGTCCTACCAATGATGTCAATAACGTCGGCGTATGCTAACAGTTGCACCAATTTTTGGAAGATTTTGCCTCCGGTGTTGGATCGGGAGTTTTGCACTATCCTCTCAACAATCAAATTAAGGAAGTGACATGACAGCACATCGCCTAGCCTAAATCCTTTTCTTATAATCGAATATATCGATGAGATCATTTCTGACCGAAATAGGCAGCGAGAATTCTCCATCGTCATTCGTCATCCTACATTATGGGACGAGTTTGGCCGGTATACCAAAACTAGACATGGCTCTGTATAGTTCGTCTCCATAAATGCTGTCATATGCGGCTTTGAAATCGATGAATAGGTGGTGGGTATCGTTTTGGACTTCTTGTGTTTTTGCCAGGATCTGCCGAAGTGTGAAAATTTGATCGGTTGTGGACTTTCCTGGAGTAAAACCACACTGATAAGGGCCGATCAGGTTGTTGGTAAACGGTGATACATATGTGAACACCTGAATCACATATTACGGCAGATGTGATCTTGTAGGCCTCTGTAGTTGACGCAGTTCAGAGGGTCTCCTTTCTTGTGGATCGGGCAAACGACGCTGAGGTTCCATTCTTCAGGCATACTTTCATCCGACGAGTTAATTATGAGTTATTGGCTGGTACTTAACAAGTCATCTCCGCCGGATTTATAAAGCTCGGTGGTAAGGTCCGGCAGCCTTATTAAGCTTCAGTTTAGATATTGCTATCCTGACTTATCTCAGGTCGGGTGGTTGGCAGTTTTCGCTGTCGTTGCCAATTTTGAATTGTTCGTTATGCCTGACAGCGGAATGTTGTTCGTCATCTCCGTTTAACAGTCTGCAGAAGTGGTTCTTCCATATCCTCAGCATCGACTGTGTCTTAACTACGATATTTCCTTGTTCATCTCGATAGGATTTTGTTCGATCCTTGTATCCTTGGCTCTGACGTTTTACACTTTGGAAAAACTTGCGAACATTGTTCCTGGAGTGGTACCTCTCTGTATCCTCAATCGAGCGCTTTTCTTGAATATTTTTTATTCTTTCCGCAAAGCCGGTGCTCTTCGCTTCTTCTCTGCCTATTGAGCTCAACGGCAGCTCTCGTCTTCACCTGATGCTTAGCCTTGTAGGCCTTGTTCTTAGCTACGAGCATCTGCCGGCATTCATCATCAAACCAAGGGTTTCTTGCTGGTGGGCGCGAGACGCCTAGCACACCAGTCGCGGCTGATTTAATGGCTCGTTGTCATCGTTGCCATTGTCCTTCGACATTCGATGCTGGTGGTATGGTGTTAATCGAGAGGTTAAGGGGTACGCGTTGCGAGGAGGTCTTGGCAGTCTCTTGCAATTGCAGTCTTGACATTACATTTTCTGGATTGTTGTGGCGTGGTGGATAGCCGCATTCATACCTTGGCTTCAACAAGGTAGTGGTCCGAGTCGATGTTAGCTAATCCGAATGTTCGGACATCCAAAATGCTGCATGCGTGTCTCTTGTCTATCGCAATGTGATCAATTTGGTTGACCGTTCGTTGATCGAGATTCCGCCGTGTTCCCTTATGATATCGAGTTGAGGAAATGGTTTGCTGACTACGGTGGCGTTTTATCCCGCATAGAAGTCGATTAGTCTAAGGCCGTTGCCAGTCATGTTGTTTTGTCGGCTGTGTCTTCCATCACTACTGCCTAAGATATCCTCTTTCCCTACCTCCGCTTTAAAATCTCCAAGCAAGATTTCATATCTTCTGTAGTCGCTCATAAGTTTTGTCGAGGAGCTCGTAGAAACATTCTTTCGCAATATCATCTCTTATTTCTGTCGTAGCACGAACGCATATTAGGCTTATGGCGATGAATTCGTCCTTGATGCGGATTGTTATAACACGTTCGCTAATATCTTGAAAACATAAGACTTCTTGCCTAAGCCTGTCATTTATAAATCCAAATATTCGAAGTTTCTCAACGGATCGTAGAAGCAATCTTTAGCGATCTAAGGCTTATGTTGGCGAATTTGGCCTTGATGCGAATTGTTACAATGCGTTCGTTAATGTCTTGGAAACATAAGGCTTCCTGCCTAAATGTGTCACTTTGCTGTGTCTGCACGGTCCGTAGTCGATATCACAGTTTTGCATCCTTTTATTGCCATGCCCATCCCATCGTATTTCCTGGATGTCAGTATTGTTTGCTTTGTAGCAGCTTAGGTCTTTGGCTAGTCGTTCGTCTGCACCTCTCCTGCAGATACGAGGGTTGTTATTCTTTTTTCGCCTAGCATGGTCGTCAACATTTAAATCAGTCTTATCTGAGGCTATTGGTTGCTTCGTAACAATAATTTTAGCCCAAAGCCTCGTTTGAAGGCAACAGACCGGATACTCCGTGCCAGTCGTTCTAATCAGGCTGTTTATTGTATTGCTCGCATTTATAAGCTTAGCAAATCAAATCCAGTTGGATGAAGGGCAGTATCCGTTGGTTCCCGTTTGGAGGTAAAATAAGCACAATGGATGTGTAGCCAAAGTTACAACGACTTGGCGAACAGAGTTCGTCCTCGTTCTACAACATCTAACCATCACTCGGATGGTATGTGGAATTTACTCAATTCAAAGCGCTATAGTCACCATCTTGGCTTATGTATGGATTCACTGGCGACTTAGCGTGACAATATTTAAGGCTTTAGTGTCCTAGTGGGAAGTTTGTTGAACTACTAAGGGCAGGGTTCCCGGTTCAAAACCCGAAGGTGACAAAATCTAATTTTTTCACTGCTCCATCTCTTGTCAAAGTCTGACAAACATCCAACATCCAACAGGAGAAGATTCTAAAATTTTGCGCTTGGTATCATGGTTAAACAGGAGGTCCTCATAGTTAAACAGGAGAGAACCTCCTGTTTAGCCATGAATCCAAACGGCAAATTTTAGAATCTTCTCATGACTTTGTTACTGTTGGATGTTTGTCAGACTTTCTTTATTACAAAAATAATAACTTCGCCCACATATGAAGGGAGAATCTAGGATTGAAGGCCTTTATGGGCCGTTGATGCAAGGTATATAATTTTGTTTACATGTTGCAAAAAGTTGCAATTTAGCGGTATCACTAACTTTTCTAGCGAGATTAGTTTTGAATCACAATATTTGACTTTCATGTAACTAAAAACCCTTTAAAGTTGAATTCTAAAATAAATGTCCATATTGACGGTAAAGTAGCTCACACGCAAACAAATCCCCTTAATCCGAAAGCACTACCTCACCTCCATTTTCTTTTCACTTTCCAGTTGGGCTTTTTTGCCTATCACACAATGACGTCCGGGCAAGCGGAACCTGCCGGTCCAGTGCCCATCGATTCTATGTTCATCTACCGTCCAGATAAACGTCACGAAATCTGGCGCTTTATCTTCTACATGGTCCTGCATGCTGGCTGGTTCCACCTTGGCTTCAATCTCTGTATCCAACTAATTTTCGGTCTACCCCTGGAAATGGTGCACGGATCCGGTCGCATTGCCTGCATATACTTTGCCGGTGTCCTAGCCGGCTCATTAGGTAAGTTCAGACATCTGCACCGACACCGATTACCGCGTAAAGCCAAAACCTAAATAATATGACTTTCCATCAACAGGCACCAGTATCTTTGATCCCGAGGTGTATTTGGTCGGCGCTAGTGGCGGAGTGTACGCACTGCTGGCCGCCCATCTTGCCAATGTCATGTTGAACTACCACAGCATGCGGTACGGTATCGTCCGGTTGGCATCGATATTCATTTTCGGTAAGTATCCTCCACCCTCTGAAATTTAATTTCATTTATTCCTCCACTCATCATGGTTATCCTTGGGTAAATATAGCGTCCTGTGATGTGGGTTTTGCCATATACGCCCGATACGCTGTCGAGTCGCCGTTCAGTCCATCGGTCTCTTATGTCGCCCATTTGACTGGCGCTTTGGCTGGCCTGACCATCGGGTTTTTGGTGCTGAAAAACTTTGAACAAAAGCTGCACGAACAGTTGCTGTGGTGGATAGCTTTGGGGGCATATGCCGCATGCACAATATTCGCGGTCATATTCAACATCATGAACACAGTGGCGATGCAGCGGTTGAAAGTTGAACAGATTCTCCCAAGGGAGCCGCTGTACTATGAATTTGGCATTTGATGATGGGTTGGGGGATGTAGAATGGATTTTCCATAAATCAGGATACCCGTCCATCATCATTGTGGCTTCAAGCGGTTTTTTTTTTCGTGTATTTGATTTGCTGGATATTTTGCGAAACATTTTTATTTCTCGTTATTATTTTTTTCTTTTGTTATTTATTTGTTACTGCTTTGTTAAATATATTTTCCTATTTATTTAGTTTTATAGTTGTGTAAAAAAAATGCAAGTTTTGTTAGAACAATTTCTTATAATTTACGCTTTAAGCTGTTGTAAGCAATTTAAATTTTTCATTTGCAATTTTTTTTTTTTGTTATTTTTGAGTGAAAGTTTTGTATATTCTTACCGTCCTAATGCAATATTAAAATCAAATATTTTTGATTTTCAAATAAAAATATACAAAACTCGCAAAGATATTTTGTTACGCAGTTTGTCATGTTGCTCTATACTCGCCAGACCGTATCAGGTCGAAATACCGCCTATGTTATGAAGACTGTCGCGATTAACACATTTCTTTCGAAAAAAAGTTGAAGTCTAACTTTTGAAAAATCCAAATTCTCATTTCGTTTGCAAAGACTGATTCGTAAATTAATTCCGTACTAATGTTCAACCCGTGCAATAAAATAAAAACAAAAACAAAAACACTTTTATTTAATGTAAATAAATTTAAAAAAAAATGTAAATTTAATTGTTTGTTTGTAATTTAAGAAATCAAAACAATTTATCGAAATTATAACATCTCTTGAACATTAAAGTACAAAACAAAAATTTAATAAAACAAAATTAACAACAAAACGTATTCTAAAAATTTCATAAATATAAAATGTTAACATAAAAAAAAAAATTTGAGTAGTGTAAGCAACGGAATGGAATATTAATTTATTGCTAATGTAACGTTTTGTTTAGGGATAACATTTGGAATTTATTATCACTGCCAGATATATATGAAACACTCTCTGTATATATATAAATTTACAAAACAAAATAATAAAAATATGATAAAATAAAAATTATTTTATAGAAATAAATTGCCGCAAGTATTTTTACGAAATTGTTTCATATTAATAAATTTTTCACCAACAGAAGTTATCGTGTTTTTTCTATTTTTATATGAAATAAATTTTTGTTTGCATTTAAAGTCGTACTTCAGAAAAATTATTTGTGAAGAGAGATGTTTTTTCAGATTGTGTCAAAATTTCAAAAAAATCGTTCGGAGTCCAAGCTTTCGGCAAAATAGAATGGTATTGTATAAAGCGCGAATAGATATGTACAAGGTGGGCCAACAAGGTGGTTGTGGCTCGCGCAGTGTGTACTGTGGCTCAGTCCTGTTGGAACCACATGTCCTCCAGTAATAGTTCGTCCAATTGCGGAAAAAAAAATCGGTTAACATGACCCTATAGCGCGCACCGTCCACTGTTGTTGTTTGACCAGTGACATTCTCGAAAAAATAAAATGGCCCGATGCCTCCTCCAGCCTGAACAGCGCACGATGAAGTAACTTTGAGCAGGTGTAATGGCTCCTCAAAATTTGAAAACCGATGGTCGTAATTACGTTAACCATGCGCCACTATAGATTTTACTAATGACGATCATGTTATAACGAAAGAAACCTTAATAGCAGGACTCTAAGCTGGCATACACATCAGTGCTGTGGGATAGGTCGGACAAAGGACGAAAACAAATATTCTTAGTGCATGGTTGCCAATCCTCAAAAACTAAATTTTTTTGTATGCATATAAGGGGGGAGGATGTGTCCTCACACTTTTGCACATCGTCCTTATCCAATACGACAGAGGAAGAATTCTATAGAAGGGTTCAATGGTGGCTTATAAGGTCCCAGTTAGGATGGGCAAAGTGAAAAATTTAATTGAGCTGCTTCGACATATTCAGCCAATAGTTCATTTTGCGACCGCAAGGCCCCTTTAACAAAGATGGTGGCGGAAAAGCCGAGAGGAAAACGGCAGCGCTGAATTACGTAGTTGATACGGATCAGCCCCTAGTCCTAGGAGTATCTTATAAATTGGAACTGACACTTCAGGATAAGGATTGTATTTTGGATTAATTGGACATTGGACATCACAGTACTTCGCACATGAATGCAACGAACGAGGCCATCGGCTGGGACAGATCAAGACATTAATACAAAAGAGAGAGACAGATAGATTTATAGATTCATACACCTACGTGGCACAGAGGAGGAGACATAGATTAATATTGTCTCATATTATCGCACAGGTGGCCTCAGATATGCTAGCAATTTTCGTAGAAAACAAATGCTGCCGAAGCTGGGGCTTAAATCCGCAGCGTTTGGCTTAGCAGTCAACTACGCATCCCTCTGTATTTTGGATTAAATACGCACTCATTGAAGAAATGTTTGTTAAGAAGCAACCCAGAGCATCAGAAATTACTGATTTTGTTATTGTTGTAGACCATGCTTACTTACTTACTTAAGTGGCGCTACAGTCCGGAATGAACATGGGCCTCAACCAACATGCCTCTCCAATTAGCCCGGTCATTAGCTAACTGCCTCCAGTTGCGCACTCCAAGGTTGAGGTCGGTTTCTACTTGTGCGCGCCACTTAAGGCGAGGTCCGAGGTCCGAGTCGATGTTAGCTCCTCGGAATGTTCGGACATCCAAAATACTGCTTAGTGAAAAAAAAATCGTCGTTCCTATCTGAACCTGGGATGTGAGAACAATAAACAGGGTAGATGCACAACTAGCTCAAATCCTAAGCTTCTACAAAGTAGATATTTCTGCCTTCCAGGAAATACGATGGGATGTGCCAGGCAAAAAGAAGATGAAAAACTTTGATATCTTCTACGGACCGTGTTATATAGAGCGACTATTCGGATGCGGATTTGTTGTAGGTGCCACCATTACGCAAGAAGTAGAATACATTCAAGACATTAGCGAACGCATTGTAACAAGTCGCATCAATGGTGAATTCGCCGACAGAAACCATATATGCGTTTATGCTACGACTGAAGAAAATGATGATATTGCGAAGGAATGTCTTACGGACTACTGGACAAAACATATGACCGACTACAGAAGTAGGATGTCCAAATCGAGCTGCGAGGTTTGAATGCAAAGGTAGGAAGAGAAGATATCTTTGGCAGTATTGATGGAAAACACAGCCTACGTAACAACACGACTAACAGCAGTTAATACACTTCGCCGTTGAACAAAATTACCTTATAGCCAGTACACGGTTTCCTCACCTATATCCACATAAGTGGGTATGGCGGTCTCCAAATCGATAAACGACCCAATTGATCATATTGCGATGGACGTGATGCACACACCGAACATGGGGCTAACATCTACTCGGACCACAACCTTTTTGCAGCCAAGGCAAGAATTCGGCTATCCACCACGCAACAACAAATCAGAATTGTTGTGAATAAATTTAATATCGAAAGAGACCGCCAAGGCTTTGGCGCAACAAGTATCCCTTAAACTCTTCATGAACACCATACCAGCAGCATCAAATGTCGAAAAACAAGTCAACGATGCCAACAAGCCATTAGATCAGGCGCAACTGATGTGCTAGGTTTCTCGCGCCCACCAGAAAGCAAACCTCATTTGATGAAGAATGCCGACAGATGCTCGCAGCCAAGAATGAGGCCGACAAGACAAAGCTGCATGTAAAGACGAGATCTGTCATTCAGCTCTATAAGGCAGAACACCGGCTTTTCAGAAAAAAGAAAAAAGTGCAAGAAAAACACGCGATCGAGGACATAAAGAGGGTCCACTCCAGGAACGATGTTCGCAAGTTTTACCAAAGTGAAAAACGTCAAAGTCAAAGTAGAAAAATTTTTTGTCGAGATGAAGGGAATATCGCAGTTGAGACACAGTCCATATCCACAGTGATGAGGATATGGAAGAACGACTTCTGCTGAGTGCTGACTATAAAACGGCGATGACGAACAATCTTCCGATGTCAGGCAGAACGGAACATTCAATATTGGCGACGGCAGCGAAAACTACCAACCACCCGATAGCAATATTTTAACTTAAGCCTTACAAGGCGGCCGAAATGATGGCCTTCCCACTTAACATTATTAAGCCGGCGGAGATGACTTGCAAAGTAAGATCTACCGCCTCATATTTAAAATTTTTGTGGGAAAGTATGTCTAAGGAAAGGAACATCTGTTTCGGTTGCTCGATCCACACCTCTGGGCTGCGAAAACTTCAGATGCCTTAAGTCTTCTCAACATCGCCTACAAGATTTGTCATAATATGTTAACGGCCTGAAACCGTTCACCATCAACCTGATCGGTCCTTTTTGTGTGTTTTCAGGCCAGGAAAGTCCACAACCGATCTAATCTTCCCACCTCGGCAGATCCTGGTAATTACCTAAGAAGTCCAATCGATTCTCACCATCTATTCATCGATATCAAAGCGGCTTATGACAGCATTTACAGAGACAATCTGTATATCAGAACAATTTCTAGTTTTGGTGTATTGCTCCAATTGCATCGTCTGTGCAGGATGACGACGGAAAATTCTCGCTGCTCCATAGGGGTTGGGAATAACCTCACCGAAATATTCGATACCAAAAAAGTATTGAGTCAAGGAGACGCACTGTCATGTGACTTTTTTAACATCGTTCTTGAAATTGTGCAAATCTTCCGACCCATCATGCACGATTTTCGATAAATTGCTGCAATTTTCATCGTATGGTGACAGTATTGTCATCATTTTTCAGGCTCAACGTGTTAGCCTGCTGAGTGGATGGTTGCTCGTTCAATCCCAGCCAAATTTCATGAAACTTTTATTCAAAGAAATAAATAAAAGATCGATAATTACTCCTAAAGTATACACCATCCTTCAGAGTCCTGCGAATTTAACGAACACAAAAGACTCCCCGAGGTTAGCTTGGACACCATCAAGGGAGTAAGTCTCCACTACATCCAAAATCTTTCCTATCAATTAAAGTGGTGGAAATTATAAAAAAAAATCATAGCGACATTTGCTAGAATTAAGGACGAAAGATGCTGCGAAAATAGGTTTAGCAATATTATGAGGGATAGACCAAGTAGCAACACCTTAGTGATCTTTCACTGGCTTTCCTCTCGCCACTATCTGAGAAATAATCGGATAAGCTTTTCTCAACTTCACCATTCGGATTCGGCATAAAACAGGAAGTACCACCACCTTGCTAGAAGTACAAACGAAAGAAATGATTGTGAGAAATAGCTAGGATACACAATACCTAACAATTGGAGAAGAAGAAGTCCTTAGTCGATTCGAGAGGAAAATCCTTCTAAAAATCATTGGTCCCGTTTGCAATAGAGACAGTTAGCTAAGAGAGACAGTTAGCTAAGGACCGGGCTAATTGGAGAGGCAGGTTGGTTGAGGTCCAGGTTCATTCCGGAATGAAGCGCCACTTAAGTAAGTAAGTAACCGATGTTCCTTCAGGCTAAGAAGACAATCCATTAGGAGATGATTCTTGATCATCTTAGTCCTGCTCTCCGGCGCTGAATCATGGACCGTATCAAAAGTGGGTGAGGAAATCCTTGGTCGTTTTGAGATGAAAATTCTTCGAAAAATCATCGGTCCCGTTTGCGTTGAGGGGCTATGGAGAAGAAGATTCAACCACAAGCTATTCGAGCGACATACTCCTCGTCAAAAAACTCCGAATGGGCTTTTCAAATGGGTCGGGTTATTATACCGAAAAAAATATCAAAAATTACATAAAAAAATTGCGCCAAATTTTTGGAGATTTTCGGCTTTCGTGATTTTGGTTTTTCGGTATTTTCTGAGTTTTGGGTTTTCGGGATTCTATCCGACACCCGTTTGGAATGGCTAAAATATATAGAGCGAATGGACGCTTGCTGGTGAAGTAAGATGGTTGATGCCCAGGGTTATTCCGGATTGTAGCTCCCGCCACTTATGTAAGGTACAACGTGGATCTCTCTATTGGAAGATGCTCTTCATATTGCTCTCTCTTATTTTTGCAAATGGCCGCTAATGTCAAATCTGTTGAGAAATTTGTGGACTTAACAGATGTAGAATAGAACAAGCCATGGAGCGATACTTTCCCCAAGAACGCGGAATAATCGAAGTGGACGATTTTTCGACCAAAATCATAATGAGCGATGAGGCTCATTTCCACCTCAGCGGGTACGCGAACAAGCAAACTATCGCTTCTGGGGCACTGAAAATTCATAAGTAATGCACGAGGAGCCATAAGTTACAGCATGGTGCGCTGTTCACACTGGATGAGTCATATGGCCTATTTTTTTCGAGAACGCCACTGGAAAAACGCCAACAGTGGACGATGCGAGCTATAGGGCCATGTTAACCGAGTTTTTTGCGGCAATTGGATGAATAAGGAGTGGAGGACATGTTGTTCCAACAGGTCGGTGCGATGGCACACACTGCGCGAGCCACAACCGATGTTCTAAAGGAGAAACACCATCGGTTGGCTTCTTTTGGCCCTCCTTTACGAATATAAATATTTGACAGGCAACGTTCCTTGGAGAGTTGTTACTTCTTCCGGAATTTCTAGCGCGGATTGTTATGATCGAGATGAATCCAAAGGTTTATTTACTTGAATTTGCCACAGTAAGTTTATTTCGTCAATAAATTCAAGGACCTTGGTGTTATCGTATGCTAATAAACGCTTCTTGTTATGGTTTTGTGCAAAATCTATCGTTTCAACTTTAACCGTTTGAATAAACAGATCTCTGTGGATATCCTCGTTTATTACATTAATTACATTAAACAGAAAGGGATTTAAATTCGTCTTAGTAGTACAACCCCATAATTGTATACCATGTGTCCAAAACGCTTCTAGAACATTCTTGTAAGTTAGCAGCTTTTTATCAAGGTTAAGCTTTGAATATTTCTCGAGCAAACACTTATTTTTTCCAACTTTTATTCCTTGTTTGCATTATTCCAAGAAACTCTAATTTTCCACTCGTTAGCTATGATAAGCCTCAATATCTATGAATCTTTCCTTATCCGTTTCTTATCCGTCTTCTTTTGAAGGACTTTAACGCGGTTGCAATAGAACTTTCAGCTCAGTGGATTCCAAATAGAAAATTTCCCATTTCCTGCAAAAAATTCTTAAATTTTACCAACAAACCTCAGCGACAAATTTGAATGCCACAAAATTTAGCAACAACAACCTCTAGGGATATTAGCTTTTTATATCTAAATACATGCATATCCCCCCACACAGTAATAGAGCGCTTAACGTATCTACCTGTCCAAAAAAAAAAAAAAAAACGTTCATCCTCCATGGTGTTGACATTCCTTTAATGCCATTCACCCATAACCACAAGGACACCACACTCCAGGCTCCTAAACCATTTCTATAGCTCATCCTCTCTGACTGGACCAGTTGTGCCGCATCCAATTAATTTTTTTTTCCACAGATACTTGGCTGGATGGCTGGCATTGCCAAAAAAAAAGCGAAAAGCAAAACTGTCATAACGGCGCTACAGCATTAGAATTATATTCCGAAGCACCACTATTGTTAGCCACAGCTCATCGAAAATTATAGCCAAGAGCCCCTGCGACTGGTGGTTCACCGATGCCTCAGATGGTAGGTACAACCGTCATTGATGATCGGTCGTTGGTCGTCCGTGTCTGTTGTCGGCTTCTGCTCCCGCTCCTGCTGCATCATCATCACCATCACCAACGCCGCATTCCATGTCGTGCACACTCTCCTCGTGCTGTTATTTCATCTTGTATCCGTTTCGTTCGTCTCCTTGCTCTGTGTATCTGTGGCTGTTTATCTTTTTTGCTGTTACATTGAATTTATCATAAAAGGTTCGCCGAAACCGAAATCGAAAAATCGCAATCTTCCGAGTCTCCTTGGTTGTCGGACGGGGGGGGGCAGAGGAGTCCTTACAAAGGAAAAATGTTTTCGTAGAGACATTCGAATTGAGTCAGTCAGCCGGAATACACTACTCCAGTCTGAAGGTACAAATTAAAAATCCAGATACAAATTTGTGCAATTTAACAGGTGGTCCCGGGGCGTCAGTCAACCTTGTGGTTAGCCTTAGCATTTGGCTTCAAATCATGAAGGAGTGCGAGTATCCTTTATCATTTGTCATACAAGTACGTGAAGATTGTACACAAATGGGCTGTGGAATAGTTCTGAGATTGGAACGAGCAGATTATGGAAGATTCCCATCCAGCTTACAACTAATTTCCTATTTCGGACTGGAGAGGAAATTGAAATCGAAATATCGAAATGTTTTTGGCGTTTCGAGATAGTTTTTGTTCGGATTGTGGTTTTGAGAAATGGCAATGATATCGTGTTTGGGAATTATTTGGAATAGGCGGATACGAGTATGTAGCCTTCCACTATATACTGCTCAGAGATAAACGTGTGTTGGGTGTGATGGTTGTGGATTTTGGTTGATGGTTGGGTAGTTTAATCGGAATGTATCACCTCTTATGATTTTTGATGGTGTGTTATCTAACGGGAGGAGATATTTCTAGTGATAGGTCATCCTATGCCGGGTTGCGTTTGAAAATTTGCAGAGATGTCAATTGTGAGGTTTTTCGAGATGAATGGTTCACATAACTATTCAAATCTAACCAGGGAACTGGATAATTTTATCACGTTCAGAGTAGCATATGGCCATGCTGTTAATATGACTGCTACTGATCTGAACTGAATTACTGGAACGGAATTACCTGCTGGTATATAGAGTTATGGAGAACGTACCTCTGTGGGATATGTCCAACAACAGCAATTTGTGACCCATTAACCTTTTCATGACCACAAATCACTGTAAAGATGTGATAGTTGAATTTATGAACCAGCTTATGGATCCGGAGGAATGGTGAACAACTATCTGCTTAGCTGCAAAGGAAATCAGCGACAGAATCTATTCGGATTCGGACGGAATCGTTCAGTATTGTCAAAGCTTTCAAAGCAGTGACGGAGAACGAATCCCCATTAGGTGTAAATTCGCCAGTAGGCTGAATTCATAAGACCACACAGACAAAGACCAGACCGCTATCTGGAATTACGTTCTCTTCATCATCATTGGATACCGTCTGGCAAAAGACTCTATATGTAGCCAAATAGCAATATTCTAGGGAAAGTTCGTAGCTGTGTAGCTAAGCCTAAGAACCTGATCACAATCATAACTAGTCAACTCAGTTTGAGTGGAACTTCCCAGTCATCTCGAATGGGATTCGGACTCAGTTCGAAATGAGAATTCAGTTCACATCTATACGAATGTGTCCAAAACTGACTCTGATATAACTGGAGGTGCTTTTTCTGAGATGCTAATTTGCCATTTCGCCTTCCTAACCAACTGTGGCGATTTTTTAAGCGTTAAATCATGGCAATTTAAGTCTTGTGCTGGCTAAATTGTGACCTCATATCCATGAACAATACCTGTATCTTCAGTTCCCACTGTGGGATCAAAAAATAAAAAAAAATTTGGAGCATCAGGCTCCTTAGAAGTACCCATGGCCGAGCTTTATCACAACCATTCATGTGTGCGTGTGTTTTCCTCTTGCACGATGGTGGGATCTCCTGTTTTATGCCGACTCCGAACGCTTTTAGGTGTTGCTACGGCTGGGGATCGAACCCAGACCTTCTGCGCGGCTGTTCAACGCACTAACCATCGCGCGACTGAGCTCGTCTCCCTGGGATCTATCCCTTTAATATCTAAAACAGCCCTTGAATGAAGAAGAGCACTTCTGCATCCAGCATTTCTTGGTGTTCAACAAAGACATACTCACTCACTTACTTAATGGGCTCCCGATTCGTTGAGGGTCTCTGCTTGAGACAAGGCAGCCTTTCCATTTTTATTGGATCCTGCGCGCTGGAATCTGCGACCGCTTGATTCTGAAACCGTTGGTTCGATCCTCCTTTTCCCATTGAACCTGAGGGCTGTGATTCGAAGAATCGTTTGCCTGGAGCACTATCGTTCATTCGCTCGATTTTGCAGAGCCACGTGTTTCTACCTTTTGTACTACAACCACTCTTGTTACAGCTCATAAAGTTCCCGATCGTACCTTCAGGTTTATTCGGCTTCCTCGCATACAGGACCTAAACTTCGAAGAAGAATTTTCCTTTCGAATATTTGCTCCGATTGTCTGCTTATTGTCTAGCACTCGGTGCCATAAAGAAAGACTGGTAGGATTAGGGTCCGGTAGAGCAAAACTTTGCATTTTCGGTTTAATAGTTTTGGTCCCATTTGTTTTACTAAACCGAAATGGCATCGGCTTCCTAGGGTCAGTCTTCGGCGTATTGGCAATAAGGTGTCATTTGTGGGGGGTTCATGTTGACTCCGAGTTAGATGAACTCATTAAAGCCCAAGGTTGTTCTTGATACTGCCTTGCCCTCGTAAAACAACGCATTTCGCCACTTGCCCAATGGCTGTAAAAGCTTCTACAACAGCATGACAGGAGCGACCAATGATGTCGAAGCCGTCAGTATACCCCAGTAGCCGGATGGATTTATTGAAGATAATGCCCTGCGCACTATCTGCTCCAGCACGAGATTGATGAAATCGCACATTAGCGCATCTCCTTGACGGAATCCGGAACAAGCTTGGAAAAGTTCAGTCGAGCTGTTGCACACTGGTAAGTGTGTTGCAGAAAGTCTTAAGACATTCAAAGAACGTTTGGTATCATCTTATATGCAACATTTCAGCAGGCATTTGACTCGATAGTTGCTGCAAACCATGCGATCACCTTTTTGGCAGTAGGGGCGTATGAAGCTGATATTCCAGTCATCATGGATACTCTAATCCATCTAGACTTTGTTGCTGATTTACCGAAATCGCACTTCTATGGCAACACTTCCGCACTTGAATAGTTCTGCTGCTAATCCATCAGCAGCTTTGTTGTTCTTCAGTTCTTTGATGGCTGCTCTTACTTGTACAATACAGGTAGTCAGGGAGGGAGCGATACCTCTTGGTTTATTGGATGTGAGCTGGTTTCTCTCTCGACTTTATGCCCAAGCTGCTGGAAATGCTTGCGAATAACACCACACCAGGAACATCTTTTCGGTTGTGGCTGGAAGCATATGGTGGACTCTATGTCCATGAGGCAGTAGCTGGAAATGCTTCCGAATATCACCATACCATGAACATATTTTCGGGGGTGTCTGGAGGATATGGTGGTTTCGGCTGCTTCTTTGATGATACGACGATACTGTACCCACTAGGTGCGGATATTGGTGGACTATGAGGTCACACCGGCGAGTCTTTCACTCAGTCCTTATTTGTCGAATCTGGTAATCCGCACGTCACCAAGATGTCTAGCTTGAAGTCTCTTTTTTTTGTACCATTCGCAGCATCTTATCGTTGGACAGTCAGGCTCTGAGCTTGGCTGCGAAGAAAAAACCTTCAGAGACAACGTTTGTCCCTCTTAATGTGTGAGGTTGTACACATCCGGGATGCTGGATTCGTGCCTCGCATCTATGAAAATATGGTCGGATTGGTTGGCCGTTCGTCCAAGGTTAGGTTAGGTTAGAGTGGCTGCCAGCGTTTGCCAGCACACTTAGACCATTTTCATCCATTCTGATATTACGTGGATCTTGGCCTTTCTCCTTACTGAAGCGGAGGCTGCTTTTCACTTAAGCTTTTCACTTTTTCAAATTAAGTTGTTAAGTCACCGAGATTTTGAAAAAAAGCTCCAGGATGAAGCTTTCTTTTGTGTCATAAGATAAGGCAGTTACAAAGGAGATGAAGTATTGTTTCTTCTACCTCTTCGTCCATGCAGCTCCTATAGAAGTCGTTTGAGTACATGCCTAGCTTCTCTGCGTGCCTGCCTAATAAACAGTGTCCCATGATGACACCTATATTGGCGCTAAAATACGGTCTATCCAGCGAAATCTGATCTTACTTACCCTTGAGATTCCTAGATGACAAAAAAAAAAAGGTTTGGCGTAACAGGCCCTTAAATAACTACGGCCAGTGTTTTTCTCACAACTATTCATGCTTGCGTGTGTACTTCTTCCATGATGGTGGGACCTCCTGTTTTAAGTCGAACCCAAGTTGCGATATGCTCTTTTTGACAATTCTATTCGAAAGATTTGTTAGATCTTCACGCGAAGAGAGCCATTGATAAATTATTAAGATGTTGCAAGTGCAACAAACGCAGACCTTCTGCGTGGCAGTTCATCACGCCACTAAGTCCGTCCTAGCGGACTTTTTGTCTGAACTTGTCGAAGCAGTTCTAAATAGGTTATTCACTTTGTCCATCCTAACTGTAACTTCATTCGTGAATTGCTAACACAAAGCACATCCCAGAACCTAGGCTGTAGAAACCATCTTTTGACCCAGGGTTCAGGATAATCTGCGTCAGTCGTTTTGAATAGGGAAGTCAAATCCGGTTGAACGAGACCAGTATTCGGTGGTTAATAGTGGGAATTAGCATAAACAGAATTGATGACTAGTCAAAACTACAACACCTGGGCATTACCATAGTCGAAGCGGCTCAGTCTCTAGGTAGCTAGAGAGAAGTGGGGGTTCAGCATGACCCAAGTAGCAATTGTATCGCTTTTGTTACCACGACTCGTGTGACCTTTATTATGATGATTGTTGTGGATGTGATACAGGCAGTCTCTAGATCCAACCTGTTAGGTACAGAAAACGGATAAGATCTTGTATCCTTTTACCCGATATGTCGCTAAGGTTTGCAGATGGAATGGGAGAGGGTTTCTGTCTCATTTCTGTTCCTACAATTACGGTATTGTGGGTTGTGTGGAATCCCTAGTTTGGCCGCATGGTCCTCATTGGCCTGTGCCCCGTGAATATCGCCGTAATTGTAGCGATATCTGGTCGGGTTATATTCAGCTGAGCCTTGCAATTTAAGTCCTATACTGGCTAAGCTGTGATTTCATATCCATGAAGAATATCTGTATCTTTAGTGACCACCCATGATGCCCATGAATGCCGAAGAGCACTTCAATATTCACCATTTCTACAACGGCATGTCGCTTCCGACTCGTTTAGGGTCTCTGCTTGAGACAAGGCTGCCTCCCATCCTCTTCAATCCTGGGCATGTTGCTGGCAGTTGTTCAGTTCAAACTTGCCGGCAACTGCTTTCGCTTGATTCTACATCCGTGGGTTCGATCGAACCTGCGGGCTGTGATTTAAAGATTCGTTTGCCTGGAGCATTATCGTTCATTCGCTCGGTGTGGCAAAGCTACGTGTTTCTAGCTTTTGTACTACATCCACATCTTGGTGCAGCTCATATAGTTCGCGGTTGTATCTTCTTGTTTATTTGGCTTCCTCGCATACAGGACCTAAACTTCGACGAAGAATTTTTCTTTCTTTCTTTTTTTGTTCCGCTTTTCTGCTTATTGCCCAGCACTTGGTGCCATACAGTAGGACTGGTACGATTAGGTTCCGGTAGAACAAACATTTGGACTTCCGGCTTAAGAGAAAAACTCTTAAGCCGGAAGTCCAAAAAGTCCCATTTATTTTGCTTAACGGAAATGACATCGGCTTCCTAGGGATAGTCTTCGTCGTATTGGCATGGCCCACATTGGCCAGTGCCCCGTGTCTATCGCCGTAATTGTAACGATATCTTGGTGCATTCTATTCAGCTGAGCCTTGCCTGGCCAACTTGTCTACACCCTTGCTTTCTTCAATGTCGCTGTGCCCTGGAACCCAGAGAAGTGTGACACTGAAGCGTGCCCTGGAAACAAGAGATGTGTAATCCTGAAGCGTTCAGCGTTCGTCAAGGTGGGCAAGTTCGTTCCGGCCAGCTTGGCTACACCCTTGTTTCCTTCAATGTCGCTGTGCCCTGGAACCCAGAGAAGTGTGACACTGAAGCGTGCCCTGGAAACAAGAGAAGTGTGACTCTGAAGCGTTCAGCGTTCGTCAAGGTGGGCAAGTTCGTTCCGGCATTTATGTACCAGGTTGGAGGATATGCTAGCCGAGTTGATGGCTTTAATGGCCGCTTGGCTCTCTCTGAGAATAGAAATTTTTTGATTTTTCATAGTGTCACCCGCTAGTAGCGTGCAGGTTTCTCAGATAGCCAATAGCTCCGCCTGAAATAAGCTAGCAAAATCCAGTAGGCGGTATGAAACCCCTCTTCCCTAGTTCTACAACTTCCAAACGTAATGTTTTAAAACTTGCATCCTTCAATTTTCAAAAGATTTGAGGAGCAAGAACGGATTGTTATTGCAGATTACTTTTCCCTGGTGACTATAAACGCCGCAGTACTGCCTGACCGAAGCAGAATAGTCCAACAAGATGTTTTTGACTTTGCTCCCTAGATTTAATTATAACTTTTCATGCTGCGATAACTTGCCTAAAACGTGTTGAGGTGGACCGACTCTCGATGTTACTCTGGTTGTGGCCGAAAGTAAGCCTTTAAATGCCATTTATGGATCCCGGCTGGCGGCTTGCTGTGATGCCTCTTTGTCCGTCGAATTTGCCTCCTTATTGACACTCCTTACACATTTCTGTTTGTACTCTGTGTTAATTATTTCAGTTAGTCGTAGTAGTCGAATCCTTTGAATGTCTCAAACAAACTCTATGAACAGTTTATGATCCCCATTTTGCGCACAAGCCCCTCATTAATGTTTGACTGAAATAATTTCAAAATAATTAACTTATAAGAGCTCTCGAATGAGGTTTACTTTCTAGCTTCGAAAAACAACCGCCCTCCCTCCTCCAACCCCCCCGAAAATCGTCCTTTATAATAAAACTTTCTGGCTCGTTTCATGTTTTAAAAACATAGTTTTCCGGTATACAAGCCGGCGGCATTTGTATCTTGTTCCTCTATTTCCACAACGACAACAACCGAACTACAGAAAAAGGATATTCAACTTCGAGGAACATTATCCGATTATGAAAGTTTTTTTTTTTTTTTTCGTTCGTTTCCCAAAGCCATATTCAGATGAAATGGATATGCAACTTTAATGAGAGGAATAGAAATTGAAAAGGACGAAGTGCTATCTTCGAGTTGATTGCAAATGACTTGTTTACACTTTGGACGTACCCGAGAGTGGTGCCTCCGGATTTGCTCTGCAACTGAGTGTCGCACCCTTTGGGGTTGTCCTTATTTTTGTCCCCGTCGCCGGCAGGACGACTGCTATTTGCAATTGCGCCACCATCAACGAGTGTACAATCTATATACAGTTGTAGTACCTTCACTAATTACTAGATAATTGCTTGTATGTAAAAGTTTTGAATTGAATTTCCCTTTTACGGAACAGTGGAGGCCGGTGCAGGGGGGGTTTGAGAAAAACTTGGGAACTTGTTTAATATGCCGTATGAAACAAAGTAAGCGCTGTAATTATGCGCTAGAATTATTTAAACGCCAAGATTAAACAAAGACTGGTGGCAGAACTTTTAATGTAGTTTTGCAAAAGTTGATGTTTGCCTTTAAAACGTTTAAGTACTCGCGCGTGTAGTACTGACAACAAGCAATCAAAAAGCTCTTAGCTTAGGTGTAGGCACGTTTGTTTTGTAATTGTATGTTTCCTTTAGTTTAATGATTCGCGTTTATCCGAAAATAAGGGTGCATATGACGTTCCATTGTATAGATTAAGGCATAAGTTGGCGCTTGATGTAACCTACCCTTGGAGAGCTTAGGAATGCATGTTATTTGTGAGAATTTATTAAAATTTGAAACTCCCAATGAGGTTTAACGTTTTTCAGTCCTGTGTTCAAATATTTTTGGGGCGATGTTTAAAAAAAATCGAACTCGGGGTTACAGGCAAACCTAGTATTATGATGTTGGGCGGGTTAATTGCGTTGGACTAATAAGTGCGGGGTCCTTGGTTCAAACCCCGAAAGTGTCAGCATCTGCGTTTTAAAAATCCCCTACCTCTTCAAATAGTCTGACAAATATCGAAGAATAATGATATTGAGAAGCTTCTCCATTTTGTTGGTTGTAGTCAGCGTTAAATTAAAGGTCCGACTCGCTGTGGCAAATATATAAAGGCGTACACACAAATAAAGAATCAAAGCTGGAGGTGCTGTATGGGCCGGTAATGCCAGGGACATCACGAAGAAATAAAAGCAAAGTGAATCTAGCAGTACTGTCAGGCTGTCGGCTGGTAGGTCTGAACGTCTGAACGTCTGAACGTCTGAGGCTAATTGGATGCACGGAATAACTTTAAATTTGAATTCGGCCTAGTACCCAAAGGGAATATTCGGAATCGACATTAAAACTCCAAAACTCAAATTAAATTTCAATTTATCCCATCGTCTGATGAAAGTATTCCTAAACCTTTAGCGACGAAGAATTTTCAGCTGCAAATTAAAAAAAAAAAACTCTGCGGATTTTCACTCGGAGACACAGTGATGGCAAAATTTAAAAATTGTTACCGCTGCGAGAAAAATTAGTGGACATATGTGTCCCATTCGTCGTCAGGAGGCTAAAGAATGGAAACAGGAGATACTCTGAATTGCGCCAACTACAGGGCACAAGTCTCCTCAACATCGCCTACAAGATCCTATTTGCCTAATATCTGGTCAACTGAAAACCTTTACCAACAACTTGATCGGGCCTTTTCAGTGTGGTTTTAGGCAACAACTGATCAATTCTTCAACTTCGGAAGATCCTGAATAATCCCAAGAAGTCTAACTCAATACCCACCGCCTATCCATAGATTTCAAGGCCGCATATGACAGCATTTTTAGAGACGCACAATGTGTGGTTTTGGTATACCGCTCAAACTTGTCCGTATATGCAGGATAGCGACGGAGAATTCTCACTAATCCATGAGGGTCGGAAACGACCTCACCGACACATTCGATACAAAAAAGGACTTAGGCAGGGCGACGTACTGTAATGTGATTTCCATAAGCTGATTCTTGATAGAATTGTACAAAACTCCTGAACGAACACAAGAGGTATAATGTTCAATATCTTCTTCGATTTTCCGGTGCAAATAATTAGTTGCATACGCCAAAGGCTTTGACATCACTGGTCGGACTCAACATGATGTCACAACTAAATTTGGAATATAGAGAAGGAAACGGCACAAACGGATTTACAAGTAAATGAAGGTTAGACTACCATGATCCACCAAAAAGGAGACCCTCTTAACTGCCCAACTACAGCGGCATAAGTCTCCTCAACATCCCCTACAAGATCCTATCTTCCGTGATATGTGAAGGCCTGAAACCGTTTACCAACAACCTGATCGGGCCTTTTCAGTGTGGTAATAGGCCAGGAAAGTCCACAACTGACCAAATTTTTACACACTTTGTCAGATCCTGGAAAAAACCCAAGAAGTCCAAATCGATAACCACCACCCATTCATCGATTTAAAGCCGCATACGACAGCATTTATAGAGACGGACTATACAGGGCCATGTGTAGTTTTCGTATACCGCCCAAGCTCGTCCGTTTGTGTAGGATGATGATGAAGAATACTCGCTTCGAGGGGAACATTTTTCGAAAAATCTTCGGTCCCGTTTGCGTTGACGGGCTATGGAGACGTAGAACTATACGAGCTGTACAGCGTAATGCCCCTGGTAAAAAAACTACGCATTGGATGCTCAAGGTGGCTAGCACATGTAAATCGAATGGACACCAATACTCGGGTTCGCAGATTCTTCGATTCCCATCCAGACTTCGTACGCAGTAGGGGAAGACCTGTCCTTAAGTGGCATGCACGAGTAAAAACCGATCTCAACCAACTTGAAATGTAGCTATGGATTGGCTAACTGGAGAGGCACAGAATCATCCTGGACTGTAGTGCCACTTAAGTAAGTAAGCGGCCTTGAATTCGATGAAAGGTAGATCGTTTTAAACTTTTTTCAGACTTGTGCCTCTACAGCTGTCGCAGTTCAGATTTTGGAGGATCAACATGTTTATGGACGTGGAAACGATGTTCAGCTTCCATTCTTCGGAATATGGTCATACGACCAAATTTGGCCAAAGAGCTGGTGTATGTTGCTTACCAAAGCATAACCACCACAAAGCTCGGTTTTATGTCCGTCATTTCTGGCTGCCTTGTCAGGCTTAAATTAAGATATCACTATCCATACTTTTCTAAGGTCGGTTGGTTGGTAGTTTTCACTGTGGTCGCTTATATAAAGCGATTGGTTCAGCCTGACAACTGAAGTTTGTCCGTCATCCCCTGTTCTAGTGATCCCATCATAACCTACGTGAGACTATTAACGTTTGAATTTTTCGTGGCATCGTTGGAATCATTTCAGTTTTAAGGATACTCGACGTTTTATCATTTTGGCATTTACACGAATTAGCAGGTAGGTTTTTAAGGGACATGGGAACATATTCCAGTTATATCGTCACGAACATCACGGACGATAACAGGAAAGGTTATCAGTGGCACGAACTTCGAGGAGTCGTCTTTCCACTAGCATAGAATCTACAACAATTGAAGAGCTTAGACGGTAGCTAAAAAGACCATCGCTAGACGTCCTTTTAAACGTTTTTGGTTTTCCGCACCTGGGATAATTATTTGACACGTATTTGACAAGCTCAAGTCCCTGCAAAATATGTTAACCAATGGATTTATTTTCGGGAAGCACTGCAAAGGTGCACTAACGCCTTAGGAACATATATCCTTACCTTTGATTTTAACCTTTGGGGCATTTGTCAATTTTCTTATTGCAAGACTTCATGAGTTCAAAGCGCAATGTGGTGTTACCTTACAGGATGACAATCCATTTTCCTAGTACCAATATTCTGTTTTCCCAGAAAAAACCCTTATAACCCTTGCATGGTTTAGTTGAAATAACCCATATGGAAGTCATCCCTATAATCTCAAAAACAGAATACTTAACCCTACTTCCTACGCAGGACCAAAGTTGAAAAATATCAAACCAAACCACCATACGCCAAGGTCATCATGGCTACCATAGTACCAGTTCTATCACAACCATCCGTCCTTCACATCGATTTAACTGTTTTCGCGTGACACCGAATACCTTAGAAGAGAACAGCTTTCAATTTAATTAATCATCAGTCTTCCGAGTAGGCATATACCAACTTTTATATCCTACACCCGGGGTAGTTGACTCTAAACTTTAGTCCTTCCTCGACTGCCTCGTGCAAGTTTTAATCAATTAATCGATAAGCCCTCCACTTGGCATGGCCCAAATACAAATCGCGTGCTAAGCTCCTTCGCTCAGCACGAACCCCTGCAACAACAAGAGCCGCGATGACGACTACGATATGAATATGCCAACCTAGTTAGGGAATCGGATTCTATCGCCTCCTACAATGCCATGACATTCCGCATATATACAGCACAATCCTGAAATATCTGGCCCTCTCTAGGCAAACTAACAAATCACTCGTTTAGGTAGGTCCTGCTTGCACCTATAAGGATGACCTCCTTTCGGACGCAGACAGCCCTAGCTGGTCACATACAACATTGTAAGTGAAATTTTCTATAATTAGCAGGGATGTCATCGAGCCCTCTTGTTGCATAGAACGACGACGTCGAAGCGCAATAAATCAGTTCATCAGCCCATCCGAAGAGGATAAAGGAACGCCTGTGAATTATGAATATTGGAGCCATAAGCCTTCGTGAGAGGGATTTCAGTGCCTGCAACTCACATCGTTATCACGATGGAAGTCAATGTGCACAATGAGGTGTTACTGTTTCCCGTTAAATCCATATGCTCAGGCGGAGGCACACGCATGTTGCTACCTATCCAGCGAGCAAGGATGAGAATCCTTTTTCGGCTGGATAATAACCGTTCCAGTTATTTATTGTGCCTACACGCCTCACTCACTCAATGAGACAGATGACAGCTGTGAAAATATCCGCACACTGTCGTTATCCTCATTCGCTCTGACATCACTGAAGGGAGGAATATCGTGCAGCTATCGCTGGTAGATATGTTGGATATGGCACAGCTCCTGTCAGGATGTGTGGATCATATTTTGTAATTTACTGATTTATCCCGTTGAAACTCTGTCGCGTGCTGAAGATTTATAACACTATTCTGATAGGGAGAGGAGCCTACGAGTAGATCCTTGCCAGCAGCAAAACGCAGGATTACGCCTCTGCTGAACGGCAACTGACAGTTGAGAAAGATGGTTGAATTGGTGTTTTTTTTTGTTCGGTTTTATGTGTTGTGTGTTGTGTGTTGGGGTTGTCCTGTTGGCCAAGTGATTCAAGTCTCTTCTCATCCACCGATGATGAATGAGGTGGCAGTGGTGCATTCCTGTCCATTAAGGAATTCAATTGGACTTTCATATATCACAAGGAATGCAAAAACACACACGAACAAATGAACATATGCGTTGTTTGTGGAGAGTCTGGCCTTCTGGTGGTCCAGCATACATATATTATGCCACACCTGAGTGTGGTTTTGGTGTAGATTTGCAATCTTAATCCTGGTTTTGAGAAGGACTGGACTACTGCCATCTGCAGCATGTTTTCGATTGAAAACTGACCACAAGGATATTTCTCTTGTTGTTTGTTGATTTTTTGCTGTGCTAGCTCCTTCGTGTGTTATTCATTTGCGGTTGCAGCAGTGCCTCATGCTGAATTGTTCATATAGTGAGGGGAGATGTTTGTTACTTGGGAAAGTCGGCTTGTGGGTTTGAATATCGATTTTGGAACCCAGGAGGATAGACCACACGGATGGTGGAGTGGTTCAATATGGGATGAATTAGGTTCACCGTTTGGGGAAGAAAGTCATTGCGTGTCCATATTGTAGCTGCATGTGTTTAGGCTTAAAAGTTGATAAGGATGTTGGATAGGTCGGAAACGGGTTTGACGATAAATCTTTACTGGTTAGAGGTAATTCGTGTGCTGCTTTCTATGAACAAACATTTTATTGTTTTCCTATGAAGGGACTTTTAATTATTACCTGGTTGTGGAAAGCTAACCTGCCACATTCTGATGTACAAACTTACAGAGACAAAGTTATCTTTACTCAGTTTTTCGTGAGATATCATTCGTCAATGAAAACTAAGAGGAAAGTACGAGTCTTAGGAAATTGAAACAACATGGGACCTACCAAGCTCTGGAAGACCCCGTACCACTCGATCGGGTGAAAATACTATCGCTGCAGTGGCAAGATTTTGCTCATTTAAAGGAAAGATATCCGCCGAACATCTTACATAAGTGACGATACAGTCCAGAATGGACCTGTGCCTCAACCAACATGCCCCTTTAGTTAGCCTGGTTTGAGGTCGTTTTCTACTTGTGCGCGCCACGTAAACCGAGATCTTCCTCTACTTAGTCTGACGTCTGGCTGGGAATCGAAGACTTTGCGAGCCGGAGTTTTGGTGCCCTTTCGTCATCTTAAACGTCCAATGCTGAGTTTTCTGACAAGACAAATGTCGCTGCACAGATTGTATAGTTCTTGGTTGAATTTTTGTCTCCTTAGCCCGTCAACGCAAACGGGATGGAGGACTTTTAGAAAAATTTTCCATTCATACCGATCAAGGACTTCTTCATCCGCTTTTGGTACGGTCCATGTTTCAGCGCCGAAGAGCAGGACTGGGATGATCAGGGTCTTATATAAGATCTCCTTAGTAGTTCCATTGAAGGCCTTACAACTGAATTGCCTTCTTAGCCCGAAGAAACAGTGGTTGACACGAGTGATTCTTCGTTTAATTTCTGATCGGATGTTGTTGCCAGGGTCAATATCAGATCCGACAGTTATTTCTGTCCAACTCGTCGGTCCTATCTGTTAGTAGCATATACTTGGCCTTACCTTCATTTATTGCTTAACCCAGTTCTGCCGCTTGCTTCCCAATACTAGCAAACGTGGCTATGACATCACGTTGAGTCCGACCATCGATGCCAATATCGTCGGCGTATGCTTGAAGTTGCACCGATTTAAGGAAGATTGTGCCTCTTGAGTTTGCTAGGGAGTTTTGCACAATGCTCTCAAGAGTGATGATTTAGAAGTCACATCGCCATGCCTAAATCCATTTCTAGTATCGAATGTGTCGGTGATGTCGTTTCCGACCCTGATGGTGCGCTAAGAATTCTCCAACGTCATCGACGGACCAGTTTGGGGCGGTATACCAAAACCAGACATGGCTCTGTTTAGTTCGTCTCTATAAATGCTGTCATATGCGCTTTGAAATCGAAGGTGGTGGGTATCGATTTGGAATTCTGCGGTCTCCTTATTTTGTGGATCGGGCAAACGATGCTGAGGTTTCATTCTTCAGAGATATACTTCCATCCAAACAAATTTTGCTTACAAGTTGTTGAATCTCTGAATCATCTCCTCTGGTTTTATAAACCTCAGTTAGAAGCCCGTCATTTCCGGCAGCCTTGTTCAGCTGAGGCTTAGATATTGCTGTCCTCAATTCAGTCATGTCGGGTGGATGGTAGTTTTCGTTGTCGTCGCCAATGTTGAATATTTTTCGTCATCGCTGTTAAAAATTCCTCATAAGTGTTTTTTCCATATCCTCAGCATCGATTGTGTCGCAAATACGAAAATTTTCTCCTTCATCTCTACAGAGTCCTGTCCACCACTAGTATCCCTGGATTTGACGGTTTACACTTAGGTAGGTAAAGCGTGCAGTTATCGTTCATGGAGTGGCATCTCTCTATATAACGCGCTTTTGCTGCTTTTTTTTTCTTTCTGAAATGCCGGAGTTCTTCCCTCCTTCTTTGCCTATAAAGCTCAATCCCAGCTTTTGTCTGCACCTTTAGCTATCAGTTATTACCTAATGTCGGCAGTCTTCATCAAACCAAGAGTTTCTTGCTGGTGGGCTTGTTGACATTGTTGCCATTGTTCTTCGACATAAGATGTGAGTGGTATCCCAATAAACAATTTTCACTCTATAACTCTATAATCGGTAGTCACTCATAACTCTATAAGGCAATAAAATTTAATTTTCACAAGCAATTATTTCTGTAAGCCTCATATAGTACTTGTGCGCGGAGGTTGAGCATAGTTGCAGTCGATGGTATCGGTAGAATCCTGTTTAAGACATAATGAGGGAAAAGTCACGAGCATAACTTAAGTTATGATGATATAAGCTCTGTAGGGTTGTTTTTAAGTTTCCGGAGATTTGTGTACGTGATGTTTCGGTAGAACATCCCACGAAGTACATCCAAACCAAAGCATGCATAGAGTTTCCGAATGAAGGCTTTAATAAGTTATGATGAGATGATCGGGAACCTACCGGAGAATGAGTCAACACGAATGAAGAACTTCGTTGCACTTACTGCTCTTTCATGTTCCTGAGTTAAGCCTAGTGAATGGCGTGTTGGACTACTGTGCGAGATATCGCGAAACGATATTAACTCCTCGGAATGTTCGGACATCCAAAATACTGGATTCGTGCCTCCTGTCGCGTGCAATGTGATCAATTTGGTTGACGATCATTGATCTGGAGACCATCAGGTTTTTTATGGATATCGAGGTGAGGAGACCGTGTGCTGGCTATAGTGGTATTTCGTTCCGAAGTCAATTAGTCTAAGTCCGTTGCCAGACGTGTTGTTGTATCGGTTGTGTTTCCCGACGATAGGCTTAAAGATGTCTTCTCTTCTAACCTTTGCTTTAAAATCCCGCAGTTCGACTTAAATATCTTACATCGGTAGTCACACATAACTTTTGTCAAATATCATCGTTCTCCTCCGTCGGATAGTTAACGCATTTAAGCCTTATTTTGGCGAATTTAGCCTTGATGCGGATTGTTACAATGCGTTCGCTGATGCCTTGGAAACATAAGACTTCTTGCCTAAGTCTGGAGCTTATAAAAAATCCGCATCCGAAGAGTCGCTTTTTTGCTCACTTTAACATGGTCCGTAGTAGATTTCACAGTTCTTCATCCTCTTTTTCGAAATCCCATCGTATATCCTGGATAGCATATTTATCAGCTTTTTAGCAGCCTAGGTCTTCTTCCAGTTGCTTGGAACTTCTTTTTAGATAATGTTCTCATATTCCAGCTTAAGGTACGGACGTCGTTTTTTTTTTCGTTATCATGGGTTTTCAACAAAAGCCTCGTAAAGGACGGATTTCCTTTCCGAAGCTTTTGGTAGCTTCGTTAATATTTTTTTTCGTGAGTGGGTTGTTAACTCAAAGCACAACCCCCAAGCTGTACGGCCAGATCCAATTTATTGGATACCTCTAGGACTGGTATTCACTACTGGATTGAGAGCGGTGCAGTTGGCATCTCGTAACTCGCGCCACTGTCTCTGTTCAAGCGGCTTGATTAACACTTGGGATTCCTACATTTAATGAGTTGTTTACTTCGTCCATCCTAACTGGGACTGTAGGCGCCATCGTTGACTCCATATTCGGAATTCTTCCCCTGCCGTCTGGGAAGGTTTTTTGATTGGGGACCTTATTCCTGTTTATTCGCAGACCATAAATGTTTGCCCCTCAGTTAAGTTATTTCAAATGTGCGTATACGATTTCGCTAAGGTCGAGCTCATGCTACTTTCGCTGTGGCAATACTTTCAAGCTTCGGTTTCTACATTCTAAAAGGGTAAATCCCAAACGCGGAAGGGTGTCAATGGGTTTTACTTACAATTGAGTGATTTCTCCAATGTATAGCATCATTTCTATTTCCCTCTCCGAGGCATGTTTGTTACCAGACATGCCGATTGGATTAAGACTTCATCAGATATTTGTATCCTACATTCTTCCCCCATTTGGAACAAAAACAAAATGACAACCTCATTAGTCTTAAGCTTCATCAATGCCTTTTCCTCCTTTAGGAATGAACTTTACGTATACCAAGGTCCTTGAAAATAGATTTCTACACATTTAATGACCACACCATAGGCACTTCAGTAATATAACGAACCAACCCAAGCTTATGACAGCTGTTCCATTGGGATCTTTCCTACCTAAACCCCATTTCCTCTCACTAAATACCTGACACGTGCTTACGAATAACCTCCTACCATCTCACATTACCATTCCACAATCATATCCTTTGCGGGAAATCCACAAATCGTTCAGAATGATGAAGCTATCATATAGCTCAAGGAAGACAATCCTCATTTTGATTTAATTCACATATCAC
The DNA here is from genome assembly GCA_949824845.1 of Rhingia rostrata. NCBI lineage: Eukaryota > Metazoa > Arthropoda > Insecta > Diptera > Syrphidae > Rhingia > Rhingia rostrata. The sequence continues at coordinate 6,405,737 of OX463757.1, read as the reverse complement.
AGGACAACGCTTAATTACACGGAATCCAAGACAGATTCTCGCAAACCCATCCCAACGCTTACACCCCGGATGGATTTCATACCCGCCCACAGCTTCTGCCGAATAGCTGAGTTCCTTCAACAGGATTTTGTGATTCCACCCATTGTGTTAACCCACCCACGAGCCCCACCTCTGCGCCTTCCGTGTGTAGACATAGAAAAGGGGTATGTGAGGAAATCCAGCGACTAATTAGTAGCGTCCACCCCAACGAAAACATCAACACTCATTTTAATTAGAACCACCCCACAATCAAGGATACTAAGCATAGCTCTGGATGGCGCACAAAAGGCGGACAAAAAAAAAATTGGGGGGATCAACAAAAATGCTCGTCGAAAAGGAGCGCAAATCCTCTTTTCTCCTCGGTAATCCTCTGGGATTTTTTTTTTGCGTTCCGATTAATTACAGGGTGGCGGCCATCGTTGGAGCAGACATATTTTGTTGGCATCTTTCGCCGGTATATGCTGTTATTAATTTTCTCTTTCTCTGCCTTTGTTTGGGTGTTCTCCTTGGGATGTTATTTCGATTTCGGCTTCCTAAACTGCCGAGAGGTGATTTTGATGGCCTCGCAGCAGCCAACCTGCGCGCACCGAGTGCTACCGCCATAATTGTCTTAAATTAACCAATCAGCCAGAACATATGGCCCAGGAGAAGGAAAAGTTTTTGCCCGTTTTCGGCCCAAAGGATACGAACGATACGGTGCAGCAATCTTGTTGTCTGTCCTGCGGCTGAAAAATGCCAACAACGACGACGAGCGTTATGGATTTGTTATGCGGCCCTGAGTGCAGCCTCGATTTTAGGACCCATACTGCTTATTAATTTTACCGCCGGTTTCGTCGGATGGTTGTCGGTCGACGTTTCGCCCCGATGGAATGCAGATCACGCCCGCCTCGTGTGTCCGATTTTAATTAGTTTTCTGCGCGTTTTGCGATTTGTGGTTGTTGCGCAAGCGCGCGTTCGCATCGCAGTTAAAGAGGTGATCTGGCTGTGGTCACGCGGACCTCTGTGATCAGCCACGTTGACCGATGAGACGCAACGACGACGACGGCAGCCGCAGTCGTTTGCTGTACGCAAATCGATTAAAATTTAAAACGTAACACAAAGCGAACACAGCCATTCGCCTTAAATTAGAGTAATTCTCATGGAACAAGGATATTTATGCGCTGCGGAGCTGTACTGGTTAAATTACACTCACCACTCGTCTCGGCGATGATGGTTTTTCTTTACGGTTGGTGGAAGGAGTGCAAGCCTATAAACGATTAGGGACGAACGGTGGCCCGGCATTTTATGGGATTCCATCGAATGGTTGTGTGTATACTTGTTGGCTGGAAAATTGATCAAAAATTCATAGCCAGAGGGAATAATTTTAATTTTTACTCGATGCGATGGGTATAGTCTTGAAAGCACACATTAGACTGGAGTCAGAATTCATGTGAGGGGCGGTGCTATTATTATTTAGAATCAGCTAAAGAAATTGAAGAAATATGCGCAAGGATATATCCTGAGTCGTGGTGGATTATGTTCTTCTTAATTTGTGTTTCCAACAGCAAAGGTCTGCTGGCCGTCTGGGGTCCTATGTTTCAACAGTACGCATAGTTTCAGTTCATAAAATGAGTGACGTAAGGCGTTGAAAATGTGGGGCTTGTGCGAATGTAAGTTTCGGTCGTGGAACTTGTCACTGTCTTATGCTGTACAGTGCACCTCTTCCACAACCATATCTTCCGTCATCCCAACCAATGGTCAACCATATACCGACGAACTCGGGGATGACGGAAACCTTACTAAAATAAAACTCACAACTAGAACCCCTAAACTCCTGACACGAAGCCAACAGACAGACCTTGAGTCGGTTAGGTTTACCCACAACGCTAACTTCTCTGGGGTTGACTCAAAGTCAAGAGACCTAGAGTTCGTCAGAGTTACCTTATGCTTGAAGAAGAGAACTTCTTAGTGTCCGACTCTGATGACGCCAACAACACAGAGTCAATGGCCTTTGTAAATAGTTCCAATGATAGCGCTCCTAATGATCAACCTCCACCACTCCAAAGCGACTTCCGCCGACCTTCTTCTCCAATTCCCAAAACATGGGGAAGATCTAGTTTTGATCCAAGAAATCTGGGTTGGCAACATCCTGGTGTGTGGGCTCATATTTCCTGACAATAAGCCACCTTAAGAAACGAAGGTTAACACAGATCTTGCTTTCTCGGTAAGAACTCCTTAAATGTTTTTCTACTCTCTAATTACATCAATCAGGATACCATCGCGTCGCAGCCAATATTGAAACAAAAGACAGCAACTATTGGCTGGTCTCGGCATACTTGGCTCAGGAGCAAGTGGGACCAATGCCTCTGGCAACATAAGGAACCTAATTGCGAATGTAGACAGGCGCAAGACTGTCTTCATCATTGGATGTGATGCCAAGAATTTGGGGCAGATCCAACATAAACGAACGAGTTGAGTTCCTCTTTGATTATATTCTAGAAAGAAACCGCATCCTCTGTAACTCAGACTCCGTCCCTACTTTCATAAATAGAATTAGACAAGACGCTTGCCTCCGACAACATAATCAACCTAATGAGGAACTGAAGAGTCGCTAACGAGCACTCCTTCTCAGACCACAGATTCATCCAATTCATCTTGGATGTTACTTCCCCAGATCCGAATGATTTCAGGAACCATTTTAACCAGCAAACCATCTCTCTGACTCCTTGGTACAACCGAGTAATACGACAGAATTGGATAGCCTGGTCGAAACCCTCTTACGTGAACTGAGCGATACAAGATCATCAGCATGCCCTATAAGAAGGCCTTGTGATGGAACTCCAACCTCTGCACCCATTGAAAAAATGCAGGTAACAGTGCCCCTATATATCTACGACAAACAGACCGCGGCTAGTCCAGCTGTGAGACAGAGAACCACGTCACAATGGACATCCACTCAATGTGAGCACACAAAGATTAGGAATCACCCTTTACAGAAGATACTGACCACACCACTACCCACCTCAGCTTTGAGCATAACGTCAGGACAACCATTCCCAATCGCCTTGAATGGGAATCGGATTTGATCGTTCGGATGGTGGTTAAGACAGAACGTGGACGGGGTGGAGGTTTTTTCTCCGAGATGCTTAACATAAGCACATCTTCTCTATCTTGTAGCAAACATCAGTACCATAATCCTTATAGGACACTGCCCTATACATCTCTTCAGCAATGACATCTGTAAAAGCTTCTTTGACGAAGAAGAGGAGATCTTGTCCAGGTCTTTCTGGAAAAAGGAAGCATCATCTGGGAGACTACTACTTTGACAATCTAGTTGAGCTGGCTAATATCATTATCAGAAACCTCCTACTGCAACCTAACCTTACCTTACCTAAGTATCAGGCATTGTGGTGCAGTTTCAGACGTTCACGCATTGTTGACCATTACCGGTGGTTGCGAGATCCCAGAATATCAGTTGCGGCCGACCTGAAAGCTTGTTTACATTGTCGACATTGGTCGTTGAAACTAGTGGCTTGGAAGCTGGTGATATGGTACTGATCAAGAGATTAGGGAACGCGTTATGCAAAAGTCTATACGCGTTTCTAGCAAAAGCAAAATCAAATGACGTGGATTTTGCTCTCCATTTTGACGTTGTTGTGGCATGAGATGACCGGCATACATCGCTTATTTCAAAACGAACAAACATTTTTGGCGCAACAGGGTCGTTAGGATCCAGGGCAGAGCTTTCTCACAACCATTCATGTGTGTATTTCTGGCACGATGGGGGACCTCCTGTTTTATGACGACTCCGAACCGCTTTTCTTAACAATTGACACGTCTCGGATGAATTGTCAGATCATCACTAGGGCAGTTATTGTGAAAATTCAGTTTAGGTGTCGCTACGGCTGGGAATCGAACCCAGACCTTCTGCGCGGCAGTTCATCGTACTAACCATTACGCCACTGGACAAGACTTTTTTGCACTCAGTGTACCCCAAATAATGAAGGTCTGCTAAGTCGAACTTTGAATTTGCGCTCCAACTCAAAAAACGTCCTACGGAGGATCTAAAAGAATATTTTAACAGGTGATCAATCAAGATTTCAAGAGGTATTTCGTTCAAAATGAGGTTTTTGTCAGACGGTGCGTGAGTCGAGTCAAATTGCAATGTGTGTGGATAGACTTACACACAAACAACGTTTGCTAATTTCATTAAATTTCAGTCAATGGGGTCTACAACAGCTAAATGAAAACCAGCGGTTTTCACATCGAATTCTGTTCAGCGATGAGGGCCATTTCTGGTTCAATTGCAGTCACATCCACTCAAAATAAACGTGCGTTATGGTTTATGGGCATGTGGAATCATTGGTCGTATTTCCTCATAAATGAGGCTGGCGCCAACGTTACTGTAAATGGGGATCGTTATCGCGCCAATAGAAGCACGGGATCTCGACACCATTTGGTTTCAACAGGACCTTGATACTACTTGCCATACAGCCCGTGAAACAATGGACATTTTGAGGGACCGCTTCGGTGAACAATTAATTTCACGCTTCGGACCAATGAAATGGCCAGCAGGACTATGCTATATCACACCGTTACACTTTTTCATTTGGGGCTACGTAAAGTCTAAGGTTTTTATGGAAAAGCCAACTACGATTGAATTATTTGAGGCCAACATTACCCGTGTTGATCGCGAGATATGGAAGAATATGCTCGAGTGGAACGTCCGTATGAACAAGTTACGGTGCAGTTGCTTAACTTACTAAAGTGGCGCTACAGTTCGGAATGAACCTGGTCCCCAACCTCTCCAATTAGCGCGGTCCTTAGCTAACTGTCTCCAGTTGCGCACTCCAAGTTGGTGAAGGCCGGTTTCTACTTGTACGCGCCACTTAAAACGAGTTCTTCCTCTAATGCGTCCGACGTCTGCCTGGAAATCGAAGACTCTTCGAGCCGAATTCGAAGAATTTTCCCCTCAAATCGACCAAGGATTTCTTCATCCGCTTTTGAGACGATCCTTGCTTTAGCGCCGTAGAGCAGGACTGGGATGATCAGGGTCTTATATAAGATTCCCTTAGTAGTTCGAGTGAGGTCCTTACTACTAAATTGCCTTCTTAGCCCGAAGAAACAGCGGTTGGCAAGAGTAATTCTTCGTTTAATTTCTGACGAGATGTTGTTGTCAGAGTTAATAGCGGAGCCGAGCAACACAAAGTCCCGTACTACATCAAAGTTATATCTGTCAATGATGACGTTCTATATAAATCGCAGATGTTGTGTGTTCTTTCGTGTTGACAACATATACCTAGTCTTACCATCATTTACTGCCAAACCCTCTTCTTCTCTATACTAGCACCCGTTGACGTCAATATCGTAGGCGTATGCTAGTAGTTGCACAGAATCTTGAAAAAATGTATCTCTGGTGTTGGCTCAATCTTGCACAATCCTCTCTAGAATCCAATTAAATAAGTCACATGACAGCGCATCACCTTGTCTAAATCCTTTTTTGGGTATCGAATGTGTCGGTGAGATCGTTTCCGACACTGATGGAGCAGCGAGAATTCTCTTCTTTCAGGATCTGCCGAAGTATGATCGGTAGTGGACTTTCCTGGCCCAAAACCAGTCGGTATTGTGTTTTTTAATGTATGTGTTTTAATGGAAAGGAAATTTAGAGTGGACGTTTGCAATGTTCGTGGTTTAAAGTCGAATCTTTTTTCTGCATACGCCCACATTTGTAAATACAAACCAGCTGTTTTGGCACTAAGTGAAACACAGGTGGGGGTGAATACTGACTTATCAGAATTAACCCTACCTGGATATAATTTAGTGCCTTTATTCTTTTCTCACCGCGGTCTCGCCATATATATACGTAGTGACGTAGCCTACCAAATTCAACATCAATACGGCCAATGTTCTAATCCGGAATTTAATTTTATATGGCTGAAATTCCATGTCCGTAGGCATTTAATCCACTACTGTTTCATTTATAGAAGCCCAAACCTTGACAGTAATTCAACCCTTAACGAGTTTGATGCACTGTCGACTCCATCTCTAGAATTGTATCCCTGCATCCTCACACTGAAATCGTCATTGCGGGCGATTTCAATGTACACAATTCTACGTGGCTTCAACATTCTGGACAGACAACACCCGAAGGAAGGTATGTTGAGATCTTTGCTGAGGTAAACAACCTAACCCAGCTTGTAAATGAGCCGACACGCTTACCGGATATTAACAGTCAAGCCGCCAACACCCTGGACTTGTTTCTTACCTCTCACCCTGATAAATACATCATCAATGTATTATCGCCTCTAGGTTCGTCAGACCACTGTATCATATCAACCAATTTCTCGTACTCCAACCACACAGTTAAAGAGCAAATTCCCAAAAAAACCGTATGGCAATACGAGAAAGCCAATTGGGAAGCATTAAACAGTTTTTTTAGGAACTTTAACTGGTCACTATGTTTCCTCGATAGTGACGTGGAACAGAATTAAGAGTATCAGACCAAAGGCAAAAGGGTGGTATGACTTGAGCTGCAAAGAAGCTATCAGGTTGAGAGAGACAAACTTTCGGTTGTACAAGACCAACCCAACAGAGGAAAACCGAGCAAAATTCAAACAAGCCAGAAATGACTGTAATGCCCATTTAAAGCGTGTCAAATTTCTCTATGACCGAACGTTGAGGCAAAAAATTCTACAATGTCCCAGAGGTAGTAAAAACTTTTGGTCATTTGTTAAAAACATAAAAAATTCGGCATCAACATCAATTCCGACGCTCATTCACAATGACATTCCAGCTGTCAGCTCTTTAGACAAAGCCAATCTGCTTGCTGCCCATTTCGCAGCCAACTCTACATTGCCAGATTGTGTTCAGTCTCCTCCTGTACTTGAGAACGTAGATCATTCTATGGGACAAATTCACTTTCGTACTCGTACAGTTGCAAGAGTTTTATCTGATCTTGACATACATAAATCCGCTGGTCCAGATGGTATATCCCCCATCATTCTGAAGAGGTGTTCTTCTACGCTAGCAAAACCACTGCGTAAGCTTTTCTATCTATCCTACTCATCAGGACTCTTTCCGAGTAGATGGAAAACAGCATTTGTCCAGCCTGTACCAAAAAAAGGCGAATCTTCTTCTCTCTCCAACTACCGTCCAATTGCACTTACGTCCCTTCTTTCCAAGGTCATGGAAACGCTGATAAATCGTCAGCTTATGAAATATCTCGAAACACGAAAACTTCTCAATGACCGGCAGTATGGTTTTCGCAGCAACAGGTCTACTGGTGATTTGATGACATATCTCACCGAAAAGTGGAACCAATCAATCCACCATGGTGGCGAAAGCAAGATTGTTGCGCTTGATATTTCAAAGGCAATTGACATGGTTTGGCATCAAGCCCTTTTGTCGAAAATGCGTGCATTTGGAATCGGCGAAAAACTTCTTCTATGGATTAGACATTATCTTTCGAAACGTTCAATTCAAGTTGTTTTGGATGGTTTCAAGTCTGTAACTCACCAAATAAATGCTGGTGTCCCTCAAGGCTCAGTTTTGTCCCCAACTCTCTTTCTCATTTTTATAAATGATCTCCTGTCTGCAACTTCTAATCCAATTCATTCCTTCGCTGATGACAGTACCCTCAGCTTCTCATATTCGTTTACAGGTTCTCGTCCCTCACCTTCGAACGTGGACTTTAAACGCCAAAATATGTTAAGCTCATTGAATTCCGACCTTGACAGCATTATCAAATGGGGTAAATCTAATAGAGTGGAATTCAATGCTTCCAAAACACAATGCTGTCTTCTGTCATTAAAGCGAAACCAAAATCTAGAGCCATTATCCATGAATGGCACTTACGTCGAAGAAACCGAAAAGCTTTCCACGCTAGGTATTTGTGTTGGTAACGACTTACGTTGGAACGACCACATATTCGAAGTCGCTAAAAACGCAGCGAAATGTCTAGGTTTCCTAAATCGATGTAAGAAATATTTCACCCCCTCTGATCTGGCCACAATATATAAAGCGTTTGTACGCCCAAAACTTGAATTCAACGCCCACGTCTGGTCAGGTGCACCAAAATCAACATTGCACCTACTAGATAGGATTCAAACACGTGAACTCCTTAGTTTCGCTCGAACACCGTCGAAACATCTCCTGCCTTACCTTGTTTTATCGCTATTTTAACAACCAATGTTCAAATGAAATAGCCAGCTGCATTCCTCCCATTCAACAATTCAGCCGCAATACTCGTTACGCAATGAATGCAAATCACCCTCAAGCCTATCTTCGGACGTACGCTGAAATATAGAGATTCATACATAAACCGAACAACACGAATGTGGAATGCTCTACCAAACTCTGTTTTTCCTCTCCATTATAACTTACAGACATTTAAAACCAATGTGCATCGGTATCTCCTTTCTTCTTATCCCTAATTTCCTTAACGCCCGCACTGTGCTAAAACATATAAAGGGTATTCATAACCCCTTGAGTGCGCGCAAATTATAAAAAAAAAAAAAAATCTGCCGAAGTATGATCGGCAGTGGACTTTCCTGGCCCAAAAACACACTTTTAATGGCCGATCAGGTTGTTGGTAAACAGTTTCAAGCCTTCACATATTAAGGCAGATAGGATACTGTAGGCGAAGTTGAGGAGACTTATGCCTCTGTTCAGATGATCTCTTTTTTTGTGGATCGGGCAAACGATGCTGAGGTTCCATTCGTCAGGCCTACTTTCATCTGGCCATATTTAGCTTATGATTGATGAATGTTTCTTACCAAATCATCTACACCGGCTATATTAAGCTCGGAGGTAAGGTCGTCATTTTCAACAACCTTGTTAAGCTTGAGTTTGACTGCTGTCCTAACTTCGCTTAGGTCGGGGGGTTGGCAGTTTTCGCTGCCGTTGCCAATATTGCATGGTTCGCTCTGCCTGACAGCGGAAAGTTTGTCGTCATCGCCGTTTAACAGTCTGCAAACGTACATTTTTTCCTTGTTCATCTCGACAGGATTTTCTTTGAGCCTTGTATACTTGGCTTTGAAGTTTCACACTTTGGTAAAATCTTGCGAACATAGGTCCTGGAGTGGCACATCTCGTATTTCTTGCTATTTTTTTCATTCTGAAAAGAGGGTGTACTTCCGATCTTCTTTGCCTTTAGACATCAATGGCAGCTCTCGTCTTCACCTGCAGCTTAGCCTTGTAATCGCCTTTCTTGGCTGCATCTGTCGGCTTTCCTCATCAAACCAGAGGTTTTTTGTTGGTTGGCGCGAGAAACCTAGCACATCAGTTGCGGCTGATCTCATGGCTTGGTTGGCATCGTTGGCATTGTTCTTCGACATTCGATGCTGGTGGTATGGTGATAATCGAGTGGTTGATCGATACATGTTGCCCGAAAGCCTTGGCGGTTTCTTGCGATTGCAGTCTTTCGACATCAAATTTTTTCACATTATTTCTGGATTGTTGTGGCGTGGTGTTATCCGCATTCTTAACATGGCTGCAACATGGTAGTGGTCCGAGTCGATGTTAGCTAATCCGAATGTTCGTACATCTTAAGTACGGCATGCGTATCTCTTGTCTATCGCAATGGCAAGGAGCTCGTAGAAGCAATACTTAGCTTTATCATCTTTTTCCTCCGTTGGGGGGTGAGCGCATATAATGCTTATGTTGGCGAATTTGGTCTTGTTGCGGATTGTTACAATGCGTTCGGTAATGTCTGGATAACATAAGACTTCTCGGCTAAGTCTGGCACTTATAACAAATCCACATCCGAATAGTCGCTGTTTCTGCTCACTATAGCACGGTCCGTAGTAGATGTCACAGTTTTCATCATCTCTTTGCCCGGCCCATCCCATCGTATTCCCTGGATGGCAGTAATATCTGCTTTGTAACTGTTTAGGGCTTATGCTAGTTGTTCCCTTGCACCTCTTCTGTTTAATGTTCTCACATTCTAGGTACAGATACGAACGTCTTTTCCTTTTTTTCGTTAAGGAGGGTCGTCAACAATAAAATCAGTCCTTTCCGAGGCTATTGGTGGCTTCGTAATAGATACATTTTTCCATGGTTTAGTAGTTAATCTAAAGCACAACCCCCAACTTGGAGGGCCAGTTCCTATTTATTAGATACCCCTGGGACACTTGTCCATCAATTTCCACTACGGGATATAACGCTGCCGTTGGCCATTCGGTTTATCCGCCACCATCTCTGTTCAAGGTGTCTGACTCACCCTTGAAATTCCTTCACAACCTGTTGTCCGAATATGTCGAAGCAGCTTGTCTAGGTTTGCCTGGGACAGCAGGCTGGTTATTCTTTCCGTGCCGTTCTGACGTTGCTGTTTATAGTGTTGCTGTTTGTCGCCTTGTTATCAACACTCGCGCTTTTCGTTTAGCAAGTTAAATCGGGTTGGATGAGACCAGTACCTGATGGTTACCACTTGGAGGCTAAAAACAGGCACTTGGTGTGTAGGCATTGCCAAGTTAAAGCCAATCAGAGTCTACCCTCGTTCTACAACACCCAACCATCGAATATGCTCGAACGCGTCATTGAAAAATGGAACGTCCCCATGGAAAAGTTACAACGCAGTTGCGGTAAACTTTCGAAAGGGATTATCTTGAAAAATGAGTTTCAGGATATGTTCCTTAGATTTATAGTAAAGATTTCATGATATATTTCATCGTTTTGTGATATTTTGCATTGAAAACAAAAATATTTATCACGCCTAAGAACCCTTTCAAAATTTCGTTTTTGAAAATTCGATTGGCTCTGGATTTTAGTAAAATCTGGCATAGATATTCCAAGCGCCTATTCTTGTGAAATATTCCATACATCCGAAGTCTTCCTTGTATGCCAGATACGGTTCGTTTCATATCTGATTTTTTCATATTCTTGATGCTGTGCTCAAAAACTGTACACCCCCTTACTACATACATATGACAAGTGAACAGTTTGCAATTTGCTTAACACAATGTTTCCATAGTATTACCCCCGTTTTATGAATACAACACTAAATTCCAGTACGTAGATATTCATTATTTGTGAATAATGCTGAATACTTAAGAATCCCCCACTGAGAAATCCCAAATTCCCTTGAATCAACTCGAACAGATATCCCATCCATGTAAACATGAAACGCACGAATTTATTCAAATTTAATCGGAACTAATATCCCCAAGACCTTTGGCATAAACAACAAATCCAATTTGCCATCAACTTCAATTTGAAATCCCCAACTGCTCCCGCAAGGCCGACTGCTGGTATTCCACGAATCGATATAAAGTACCACAGGATACGACTACTAGCGCTTTCCGCAACTCCATTTCATCGCATTCCTTATACTGTTCGACTGGTCTGGCCACCCGTTCTATTCGGGAGAGTGTTCTCGAATTCTCAAGAGCTTATTAAAAAGCAGCCCTTTCCAATGTGGACTACTCTACCCAAGACCACTTCTACATCAATACGCCGCATAGGGCGGTCATTCTTTCTAGCCGGGTGCAGCTCTTGTTATAGTCGTTTGGCTATATTAACCGCACTCCTTGCGAGATGAGTTCTCCTATGCAATTACGTGGAATGCCCACAAAATGTCTGGCTCCAAAGAAATACGCGAAATACCGAATCTGACTCCAGAATGGCCTTCGCCGTCGTCCCGGCGAAAGGATACTGCATCGAGAATTATTGCCAGCGTGGAAAGCAATTAGTTTCTACTGCATGTCCTGTTCAGCGCTGTATAACGACGACCGCAACTATGCCGGGCTATTATTACTTCCTAGAGTCAGAATCGTAGTCGTCCTGCACACTAGCTCGTTGGCTCTCTATATCTCGTACTTTGTACTTCAATGAGCACAAAGGATTACTGCTTGTTGCAGTTTTTATGCTGTATCGTCAGTTTTTCTTTTTTATTACCTACTCCGCTGAGGAGCGGTGGTGGTGGTGGTGGTTCAAAATGACAGGACATTTGAGGAAAAAAAGAACCGTTTTTTCGTCCTGAAGACATTTTGGTAATTACAACATTATTTTGCAAGGTAGGCATAATTACCTAAATAGGGATGGAGAGACAGATGAATCTAATTATACTTCCGCCAGACTTAGTCCTGGATATCGAAAATATGTGATTACCATTTCCGTTGAAGGGATTTATTCATTACCGTTACTAGCAATAAGTTGTCTAATGCAGATGGAAAGGATGTTACTTTCATTTTGATCTGAAGTTGATTGATTCGCCTCAAATATGGGCGGGGAACAAGCCTTTTGTATTGCAACACTCAAAGGACGTTAACTTTGAGATGAAAAGCCCAAAAGTTTGACAAGAATAGTAGGCAAGGATATATTCACGCCCGTAGACAGAAGATGAAAGTAATGGATGCTTTAATTGTGCCATCAATCAAGTCTATGGACTTGGGATTTTGTTTGAAATGCTAACACGCGCCTGGTTTAGCTGGGGAAGCTCGATTGTGTTTAAGGATTTTTTTTATTAAAAATTATTTCTGTATGAACAAAAGCCTATTAGGGGGATTTCACTTTGCTCCTGAATAATTGGCCTGGGTAAATGAAAGCTCTGTCCTGAGTGAGCACGATTTATTACTGTCATTAGGGATTTTCGCAAAATTTGTCCAAAATTTGTAACAAGGATCAATGATGATGTTTTATTATCCCTTGATAGGGGTGTGGGAATTATTTTTTTTTTATGACCAGCCCTTCCACTCAAAGTGTCCACTTTTACAAGGACTCAACACGTTAATCTGAGTTGAATCCTTTATGCATATACACGTATCGTGCAACCCATCATATGTATCGCTGAAAAGAGGATAAACACGCAAGGACAAGGATCGTACAGACAATGGTGTTGTTCGTATTACTATACGGACACTCTGTTGTGATTATTATGCAAATGTGTGGTAAGTAATTAATTCGAAATGACACCATTACAAGGATTAGGCGTAGAGTTGTAAGTTTATCAATGTCATGGGCAAATGGGATTGTCCTTTCACGTGTTCTCTTGTGTGGAGGTAGGATATTGACCGAGACTTTTTGCGAGTTGACCTTCACATGGTGATGATAAAAAGGTCAGACCTGAAAACCCATGTAAAGTTAGAACGATTAGGTCTGGAAGATGCAATCATACAACAACGGTTGCTTGGAATTGTAAACCAAGGGCTCGAACACTTGGTGCGTGTCGAATTTATTACATTTCAACCGATTTTTTGAAGTTTGTGGCGATTGGTTGCTAGTATTATGGTCAACAAACATATGGAAATGAGATCCATATTTTCAAGGAAGGATACCCTGTACTTACTTACTCAAGTGGCGCTACAGTCCGGAATGATCCTGGGCCTCACCCAACATGGTTCTACAATTAGCCAGGTAATTAGTTGCGAAGGTTGAGGTTGAGGTGGGTTTCGACTTGCGCGCGCCACTTAAGGCGATGTCTTCCTCTGCTGGCTGGGAATCGAAGATTCTGCAAGCCGGAGTATTGGTGTCCATTCGTTCAAGCCATCTTAAACGTCCAATGCGTTGCCTTTTTTTTTCTAGGGGCATGTCGCTGTACACCTCCCATAGTTCCTGGTAGAGTCTTCTTCTGCATGGCCCTTCAATGCAAACGGGACAGAAGTTTTTTAGAAAAATTGTTCTCACGTATCAACAAAGGATTTCTTCATCCACTTTTGACACGGTCCTTGCTTCTGCACCGTAGAGCAGGACTGAGATGAGAATCTCCTTTGTAGTTCGAGTGAGGGCTTTACTACTTAATTGCCTTCTTAGTCCGAAAAAACAGCGGTTGGCAAGAGTGATTCATCGTTTAATTTTTGACGAGATGTTGTCAGAGTTAATAGCGGAGTCGAGGTAGACAAAGTCCCGTACTACTTTGAAAGTTGACATCTGTCAATGGTGAAATTCTGTCTAATTCGTCAAAATTGTGTGTCCTTTCGTGTTGACAGCATATATTTAGTCTTACCTTACCCTTTTGCAGCTAATTTCTCTATACTAGCAAACGTGGCTATAACATAGGATACCCTGTGGCTCTGAAAAATTACGTATCGCAAAGTATAGCTGTTGCGAACACTTACTGGATTTCACAGAAAAACACTTAGCTACAGATATGGATGGCCTTTGTTTTATGGTTTGATAGCGAAAGGGAGGTGAGGACTCTTTCTCAGAAGCCAGTATCACGGGATATTGACAAGAACGATTCATATGTCTGGTCCCGGTGTAGAATCGTCGGAAGCTTCACAAGCGTCTAATCTACATACTAAACCTCACGCACTTACTTCAAAGATTTTGCCCTCGAGACTGTTCGTTAGGTATTCCTTCGCAGGGTAAGTTAGCAAATCATGCTATACGTCTTGTGTCAACTATTACTGCGGTTCTTCTTAGCCTTTCTATTCTCCGCAGATCATTTTGTAAAGTCCTTACAAAGTTACATACAGCCATCCAGCTCCCCTCCGACCGCAACATTTGTTCGTGAAGTTGCGAAGGATTGGGCAGACTGTATTTTAATGCTGTGAAGCGTGTGCAATAAAAAACTGCGTTCTCTACATCTTCGTCTTCATCTGGACAATCTGAACAGAATGGTGAGGAATCATGTCCAAATCGGTGAAGGTACTTGCGATAACCACATCACATTGACCAGACAGGAACTGCTTGATATGGTAGTTGCAATCTTCATGCGCTTGACATATTGGATTGTCGGTATCAGTTTGTGTGTCCATCGGTCATTCGCTCTATTTCCCAACGAGATCCACAAAAACGGAAACCCCTTTGAGACCCTCTACAGACCCTCTCCAGAGGCAAAAGTCTCCTAAACATAGCCCACAAGATCCTTCAATGTGTGAACGCCTGAAACCGATTACCGACAAACTGATCGGCCCTTATCAGTGGGGTTGTAGGCCAACAAATTCCAAATGCGATCAAATTTTCCACCTTGGAAAAAAAAAACAAGAAGTCCAAATCGATACCCACCACCAGTTCATCGATTTCAAAGCATACGGACAGCATTTATAGAGACGAGCCATGTCTATATTTGGTATACCGCCCAAACTCGTCCATGTGTGTAGAATGCCAATGGGAAATTCTCGCTGCTCCATCAGGGTCGGAAACGATTTCACCAACACATACGATACTAAAAAAAGGATTTAGGCAAGGCTGTCACTTTATTTCTTCAATTTGATTCTTGAGGGGATTGTGCAAAACTCCCAAGCCAACACCAGAGGCACAATTTTCCCAAAATCGGAGCAGTTACTGGCATTTGCCGACGATATTAAAATCATTGGTAGGACTCAACGTGATGACATAGCCACGTTTGCTAGTATAGAGAAGGACGCGGCAAAAATGTGTTTGGCAGTAAATGAGGGCAAGAATAACTATATGCTGTCAACACAAAAGGACACACAACATTGCCAAATTGGACTAAACGTCACCATTGACAGATATAGCTTTCAGGTAGTACGGGAATTTGTCTACCTCGGCTCCTGTATTAACTCTGACAACAACAACTCGTTAGAAAGTAAACGAAGAATTACTCTTGCCAACCGCTGTCTCTTTATGCAAAGAAGGCAATTCAGTAGTAAAGCCCTTACTCGAACTACTAAGAAGATCCTATATAAGACCCTGACCATCCCAGTCCTGCTCTACGGTGCCGAAACATGGAATGTCTTACACGCGGATGAAGACCGGATCGCAGAGTGTCCGATTCCCATCCAGTCATCGCACGCAGTAGAGGAAGCCTGGTCCTAAGTGGAATACAAAAGATGAAACCGACCTCAATCAACTTGGAGTGCACAACTGGACATAGGACATAGACCCCGATACTCCGACTGGCAGAGTCTTCTATTCCCTGCCAGACATCGGATGCAGAAGAGAAGACTTCGCCTTTAGTGGAGCGCACAAGTAGAAACCGACCTGAACCTATATGGAGTGCGCAACTGTCACTTCAGTCATGAGAGACATGTTGGTTGAGGATAAGGTTCATTCCGGACTGCAGCGCCTCTCCAGTAAGTTAATAAGGAAGCCTTCTACCGTCTGTCGTCTAACCAGGCAAGCGTTCACATGTTACGGAATGCGAATGTCTGGTCATGACGTAGAAGCCCTTACCTTCAAGGTTCGGGTTTTGGCAATTGATCGAAATGAAGCTGCAAGAACCTTCCAGGTTCGGTTTTTTTTTGGAAATCAATCGAAATCAAGTTGCAAGAGTATTCTGATGACCCCGTTTGTCGCACCTAATCTGAAACTGCATGGGTTTATGTTTGCTCAGTCTGATTAGGTTTTAAAAATTCCCTTTAACCAAACGGTGTCAGGAATATTTACATGCCTTGCTCGAGAATCAAATGATTTTACAGAAAAATTTTGTTTTATCCAGTCCAGTTCGAGAGAGCTCTTTGGAAAACCTCGCTCACATTTTGCAGAAAGGCTCTTGAAAAGATCCCTGTTGACAGTTTTTTTTACGAAAACCTTGCTTACGTTCGGTAAAATAGTTATTAACCGAAGATCAACAAGGAATTTTTTATCCTTGATCTTGTTAGGGACAGGATGTACGATCGTGTGCTCTAAAGTGCCGCCCATAATGCGTTTCTGTAGCTGGTAACTTGTATCACTGACAAAAAAGAGATACATTTCTTGCATGAAGTTACACTCTATTCAACTTCAAGCTTCAGATTCACGAAGATACACATTGTGTTAGCGCTTGCTTTGCTTTTAACTTCTGACTCAGCTACAAGTGTCAGCTACAGTTATGCATTCTGGGTGGCCATTAATACTCTTGATAATTTGAATAATCGACGGCGTTGTTAAGCTGGGTGGTAAAGATATCTGGAAATCATTCTCCTCCGACTTTTTTATTTTCACCTCTTTGTACGAAGATCATCAATCTGTTAAGGGCTATGACGTTTTCTCAATTTAATACTTTAGGATCTTTATTTTCAGATCCCCAAGCTGGAGTTTAGTGCGCAGATAAAAGTGATACTAAAAGTTTCACCGTGTACATGGTCTCGAAAAAGCTGATTCCCCTCCTCCTTTGGATCTTCCATCGTGAAAAACCGTCATACGAGTGGAGATTCTCTGGACAGCCGTAAGAAACTGTCAGTTTTTCTTAGATCTTTGTATATCCGACCATTAATAAGTCTCTGTGATGAATTCTCCTGAAAACATATTTGGACTATAGGTCCTGCCCTAGTGCGAAGATACAGATTTTCTATAATTCTCCCAAATTACCTGTAGGAGATTTCTGATCAGCAACTTAAAAATCCTCGTACTCGGATCGTGTCTATCGTTAGATAAACTGTCTGTGCAGCTGTTTACGCCTCGAGAGCAAAATTATGTTTGTGGAGTAGGTACATCAATTTTTGGAGTGTAGCAGTCCTACGCACTAAACCATTAGGTCACCTCCCAATCGAATCCTTAACACATATATGTACCTACATACAAAGTCCACTATCAACGTCCACAGGCCAAGAGAGTTTTAACACCAGAAACACCATTTGGATTATAGGTAGTCCCCCCAACTATTGACGCAATCGTTTCCAGTCGCATCCTACACTAGACGAATCCGTGTCTATTGCTTCCGGTATATTGAATTAGGTGAACTACCTCCACACTTGATTCTGCCAAGGAAACAAAAAAAAAACTTCAAATCCATTGCAAACGAGTTGTCCATGCATATGCATATTGAGCCAAACTTAAACCCGCTCTGCGACATTAGATGTAATTGGCAGAGTGGGCATGGGCATGGGCTTGGGCACTCTCTTTCCGCGTGTAGGAATAGGAACCGCCGTACTGAGTTACTGCCTCCGACGACCACACTCGCCGCATTACAATTTCATACTCAGGTACGAAACAATGACTCCTCCAAACCGCTGAGCCGCACCAGACCAAGTCCGAAGCAGTCTATCCCGCCAACCCCCATCCAGCAGCAAATCTATGATTTCATGAATGAGCCGATCTATGAGTCACCGCGTCGATGTTACCGTACCGCCACCGCAAATTACTCGCACTCACTACGCCAACATGTGCACGCGCTCGTAAGACTTGGGGGCCCTAATCTAATTGAACGATCCCAAGCCCGCAATAAACCAAAACAAACCGCGCTAGCAAACACACACACACACACACATAGTCGCGCAGCCGACAAACGTCAAACGCGAACAAAACGAACAAAACCCGCGCGAACAACGAACAAACTCCGCAAATACTTCGTGTGATTTACTCGACAGTGCACACGCCGGTCGAGCTCCTCGGGAGCGGGGCACTGGAGTGCGGATGGAGTATATTCTGGCGACACTGGCTCCCAGTTTCATGAATGAATGCTGAACACCGCGCTGCACCCGTGATTCGTTGTAGCCGTCGTCGCGCATTGGATACTTAATGACAGCGTCTGCGGCAGACGGCTTCATAGTTATTAATTATGTTTCCTTCGTGCACCCGTGTGCGCATAAAGAGCGAGAACCACGCTCCGAATCCAACCGAACCAAACCTATGCGACATATAGCACAACACACGTGATGAGTGACGGGGTACGGCGTGAGGTGACAGCGTGCGCGAATGCATCTGCTGTAGGCAGAGGAAGACTCCGGTGGACTGTTTCTGTTGATTTGTGTGCGTTGTGGGTTCCATTTTAGCCGGTTTCCGGACGGAATCATCGGCTGACTGATATGTCAGGTAAAACGGAAGAAGGCGTACGCGCTGGAGACAATCGGATGGGATTTTAATGAGTTTGTGTTGGTCGGGGTGACGGCCAGGGGGGACAAATATGTTTTGCTGGGCTTTTTCCAACTCGGGTATTGGATGGTGGGCACGTTCCGAGATGGTTTTGCTGTGGCGGGCCACATCTATTTTTAGCTTTCGTCATGCGGTGACTAATGACAGTGCGCTTACATATGCATTCTGGCTTCTGCGTTCCGACTGCCGATCGGATCGGATACAGGAAATTACACACGGTTTAGATGGATTGTTGACACATGCTACCCTACCATAGATGGGGTTCCGGCAAAGTGTGGATTGCATTGGTTGTGGCTTATTAGGCATAGAAGAGAAATTGGTGTTCTACAAAGGGCCAAGGGTGTCGGGTTATTTTCCAAATTATTATCAATTGGTCACGTAAAATGACCGTTAGCCGGAAGGAGCCGCGAGCCACTGAATTGAGTTACATTGTATGTAGATTTTGAAGACCACCCGTATTGTGTGAAGCCTCATTCACAAACAACGGCATAGTGTGGTTTCATGGAATTTTTTCTTTGGCATTTCAAGGCCAATACGCAGCAGACTATCCGTCCTTGATATAAGCTCCAGGGATAGCCAATTTTCTTCTGAGATAACATGTTCCCAGATAATAAATTGAACTTTTATTATTCATCTGCTCCAGCAATTTGTGGATGAAAACCGCTGTAGGCGGTCCAATCAAATTCGCATTTCACATTTCACAACGTAAAACGCAATCAATCCTTAAATTGACATAAAGTGCACAGCAAGGGGTTAAGTGTATACAATACACGGAAAGTTAGGGAGCTACAAGGGATTGATGAAGTTTATCAAGGAGGATTGGGTAATTATTCCAGAGTAAGCTTAAGGTTTGACTGTGAAATGGGACAGGTTTGATAGACATCTGAAGTTCGTACAAATGTACAGAAAAACACCATAAAAGTGGCACTAAAAATCAATCTCAATTGACCCACACTACGTACGAATAAGCTCGAAAATTGAAGAAAATAAGGCTGATGGTCGATGAGCTTAACCGTCTAAAATCGTCCAAAGCAGAATCCTTACATAAATTTGTCTTTCGTTCCGACGGGAATTGGAATTGACGCGAGCCTACCCAAGCTGATTCGACTTATTCGGACAACAGGTTGTCCAGGAATTGCATGGGTAAGTCACGCCTCTTAAAGAGAGATGGTGGCGGATGATTTTTCACCTTAACGGATCATGCTGATCATTCATCTAATATGGCCATACAGTCCGGCCTCAACCTACGTGCCTCTCCAAATAGGCTGGTACTTAGCTAACTGCCTCCAGTTGGGCACTCCAAGTTGGTTGAGGTCGGTTTCTACTTGTGCGCGCCACTTAAGGCGAAGTCTTCCTCTACTGCGTCCGACGTCTGGCAGGGAATTGAAGACTGCGAGCTGGAGTATTGGTATTCATTCGTTTTACATGTCCTAGCCATCTTATCTTAAACGTCCAATGCCGAGTTATTTGATGTCGCTTTATAGCTTGTATAGTTCTTGGTTGAATCTACTTCTCCAAAGCCCATCATCGCAAAGGGACCGAAGATTTTTCAAAGAATTTTCCTCTCGAACCGACATAGGATTTCTTCATCCGTTTTTGACAGGGTACATGCTTGTATGATCAGAGTCTTATAAAGGATTTCCTTACTAGTTCGAGTGAGGCCTTTACTACTGAATTGCGTTCTTAGCCCAAAGCAACAGCGGTTGGCAAGAGTAATTCTTCGCTGAATTTCTGACGAGATGTTGTTGTCAGAATTAACAGCGGAGTCGAGATAGACAATGTCCCGTACTACCTCTGAGTTATATCTGTCAATGGTGACATTGTGACCAATTTCTCGATGCTGTGTGTTCTTCCTTGGACACATCATTTGGGCTTACCAATTCTTACGGCTAAACCCATCATTGTGTCGTTTGCTTCTCTATACTAGCAAACGTGGCTATGACATCATGTTGAGTCCTACCAATGATGTCAATATCGTCGGCGTATGGTAATAGTTGCTCCGATTTTTGGAAAATTGTGCACAATTACCTCAAGAATAAAAATTTATGAAATCACATGACGTACGTGTCGGTGAGGTCGTTTCCGAGCCTGATAGAGCAGCGGGAATTCTCCATCGTCATCCTACAAAAACGGACGAGTTTGGGCGGTATACCTTAACTAGACATGGATCTGTATAGTTCGTCTCAATAAATGATGTCGTATGAGGCTTTGAAATCGATGAATAGGTTGTAGGATTCGATTTGGATATCTTGGGTTTTTGCCAGGATCTGCCGAAGTGTGAAGAATTGATCGGTTGTGGACTTTCCTGGCGTAAAACCACAATGATAAGGGCCGATCAGGTTGTTGATAAACGGTTTCAGGCATTCAAGTATTACGGAAGATAGGATCTTGTAGGCGATGTTGAGGAGGCTTATGCCTCTGTAGTTGGCGCAGTTCAGAGGCTCTCATTTTTTTGTGAATCGGGCAAACGGTGCAGAGGGTTCATTCTTCAGGCATACTTTCATCGACCATATTTGGGTTATTAGTTGGTGGATGTTACTTACCCAGTCATCTCCGCAGGGTTTATGAGGCTCGGCGGGAAGGAGATCATTTCCGACAGCCTTATTAAGCTTGAGCTTATGTATTGCTATCCTCACTTCATTCAGATCGGGTTGTTGGCAGTTTTCGATGTTGTTGCCAATATTGAAGGGTCGTTGTACATGACAGCGGAATGTTTTTCGTCATCTTCGTTTAGCAGCCTGCAGAAGCGGTTCATTATCGACTGTGTCTCAACTACGATATTTCTTTGTTCATCTCGACATGGTTCTGTTTGAGCCTTGTACCCTTGGCTTTGACGTTTTACATTTTGGTAAAACTTGCGAACATCGTTCCTGGAGTGGCACCTCTCTATATCCTCGATCGCGGGCTTTGCTGGCTCATTTTTCCTCTTTCTGAAAAGCCGGTGTTCTTCCCTTCTTCTTTGCGCCTATAGAGCTCAATGGCAGTTCTCATCTTCAATTGCAGTTTAGCCTTGTAGGTCTCCTTGTTGGCTGCGAGCATCTATCGGCATTCCTCATCAAACCAAGGGTTTCTTGCTGGTGGGCGCGAAAAACCTAGTACATCAGTTGCGGCTGATCTAATGGCTTGTTAGCATCGTTGCCATTGTTCTTCGACATTCGATGCTGGTGGTATGTTGTTACTCAAGAGGTTTAGGGATACGCGTTGCGCGAAGGTCTTGGCGGTCTCTTGCGATTGCAGTCTTTCGACATTAAATTTTTTAACAGTATTTCTGGATTGTTGTGGCGTGTTGGATATACGCATTCTTACCTTTGCTGCAACAAGATAGTGGTCCGACTCGATGTTAGCTCCTCGAAATGTTTGGATATCCAAAATATTGGATGAATGCCCCTTGTCTATCGCAATGTGATCAATTTAATTGACCGTTCGTTGATCTGGAGACCGTCATGTCCCCTTATGGATATCGAGGTGAGGAAACCGTGTGCTGGACTTACCTAGTGACATTACGTTCCTTAGCGAAGTCAGTTAGACTAAGTCCTTTACCGAACGTGTTGTCATGTAGGCTATGTTTTTCGATAATACTGCTAAAGATATCTTCTCCTCCTACCTATGCAGTAAAATCTCCCAGCACGATTTTAACATCGTATTTGAGTAGTTGCTCATAGGTTTTGTCAAGGTTCTCATAGAAGCAGTCCTTAGCTATGTCATCTTTTTCCTCCTTTGGGGCGTGAGTGCATATAAGGCTTATGTTGGAGAATTTTGCGTCGATGCGGATAGTTACAGTGCGTTCGCTAGTTTCTTGGAAACATGGGACTTCTTGCCTAAGTCTGGCACTTATAACGAATCCACAGCCGAATATTCGGTGTTTCTGCTCGCTATAACACGGTCCCTAGTAGATGTCGCAGTTTTTCATCCTCTTTTCCTTGATGGTAGTTATGTCTGCTTTGTAGCAGTTTAGGGCTTCTGCTTGTTGTTCGCTTGCACTTCTCTTGTTTAATGTTCTCAAATTCCAGATGCAGATTCGAACGTCGTTGTCTTTTTTTCGTTAACCGGAACGTAAACAATAAAATCAGTCCTTTCTGAGGCTATTGGTTGCTTTGTAACATTTTAGTTTTTTCAAGGTTGGGTAGTTAACTCAAAGCACAACCCCCAACATGGAGGGCCAGTTCCAATTTATTAAATACTCCTAGGACACGGGGCCATCAGTATCCACTAAGGGATTGAGCGTTGCCATTGGCCTTTCGGTTAATCCGCCACCAACTCTGTTAAAGGGGCCTGACTCACCCTTGAAATTCCTATACAACCTTATGTCCGAATATGTCAAAGCAGCTTGTCTATGTTCGCTTGGGACAACAGGCCGTGTGTTCATTCCGGGTCGTTCTGACCTGGCTGTTTATAGTGTTGCTGTTTTTCGTCGTGTCATAAACACTCGCGCTTTTCGTTTAAAAAGTCAAATCCGGTTGGATGAGACCAGTACTATATGGTAACCACTTGGATGTTAAAAATAAGCACTCGATGTGTAGTCAGAGTTACAACCACTGGGCCAAGTTAAAGCCAATCAGAGTCTACCCTCGTTCTACAACACCCAATAGATGATGGATAATCAGCCTAAGCAAATTCTTGCAAAGCTCCACTATTATCCTCTAAAAAAATCCTCTCTCAGTCCCATCAATCCAATCCTTCCTCCTCCTGATAACATTTCATCACTTTCCCCTACATTCCCCACACAATAGTTGGCAAGTGAAGTTTCCATCAAATTACATGCGTAATCTCCTAAATTGTATGATTGTCAATAGTCGCAATTTACCGTTTATTATTCGTGTATTACAACAGCTGTAGTATTAGCAGCAGCAAGCGCAGTAGTCGTAGAGTTGGTGATGGTATTGGTGGTGGTGGTGTGTATTAATCGTAAAATAGATGTATACCGGCATACTACAATCCAGGGTACGAGTTGTTGACTCTCAAGGCACACAGAGGGGCCATATATGACAAAACATTAAATTGTTGTGTGGAACAATTATTTGTGCATACTCGGAGTACCCTGGTCTGGTTTTGTCGGAATCGGAAACGTCGAAGAAGGGCGGGCGCCATTTGATTTGGTCTCCGAGTGTGCATGTGTTTGAGGAGTGCACATTAAATGTCCTATTATAACGGAACGAGGGGGTATCTCTAACACGTTATGCTCTTTTGTATTGTCCGGCTCTTTAAGTGTGGAAAGCGCATCCATTTATCCAGAATTGGGTCAAATTTAAACGAGTGCGCTTCATTTGTATGTTGGGGGGGACTATTTGTGTAGACCATGGATTGAGGAAGATTAAGGGCATAAGGGCATACGTGTACTTGAAGTTCTCGTGCACGGGTATCCATGAGAAAATACCACAATTTCGGCTTGTGTTGGCCGGTGACTGTATCAAATTCATTTAAGCGTTTTATTTAACTTAATTAATAGAAAATTATTTCAGAGGGAAACTCTATTGCAGTTCTAGAGTATTGAGAGTGGACTTTGTGGTGAGACTAGCCGAAGAAGTTTATACATTTGCTGACGCTTCATACATTGGGTTATTGAAGTTTGTCCACTTTACTTTTTTTTTTTTACTTTACTCCTGTACCAACCCTAACGAATCGATATAAATAAATGCCTCTGGTGGAATAAAGCCCGACACAAGTGTACTCTCCATGTATGTTTCATTGGGGTAATAAGCCCCGAAGATCAGGCTGTTGTCGCTAGCCATCGCCCTTGCAGCGTGCCTTCGATTCACCTTAATTAGGAAATTGTCAATTCTGTTCAACTGGGCCCTATTGTATAGAACCTCGTTCCGATAGTATTTTATGTACTCGGAGTCCGGCGTTCGGTACAATCCTAAGCAGGATCGGAGACAACGTCTCTCAAACAGCCGTATCCTTTCCATGTAGGATGGTGATACATTGAACCACACGGGACAACCGTAAGCGATGATCGGCCTTATGAGGGCCATGTAGCAAATGACTTTCACCCTTGAATCAAGTTGACTGCTATGAAACAATCTTCTTGTCAGAGCATAAGCCCCCCTAGCCCTGGCCAGACAAGCATCCACATTTTTATTAAAATACAGAAACTTGTCAAGCCAGATGCAAAGGTATTTGACTTCACTTCTCAGCGCCAACGGCCGTCCATGCTGTCCAATGATACAACATTTTTTCCAGTTTTTTCTGGTATCGTAAGAAGCCCTCTGCACTGGAGTCCTGAACAGAATTGTTTCGGTTTTTTTGGAAATTGATCCTCAATTTCCAATCCTCGCAATATCCCTTAATGTGATCGAAGTCACGCTGCAAAAGTATGTTGATGACTCCGATTTTCGGACCTGATCTGTACGCCACCAGGTCATCTACGTACGCTATAGCGTGACTGAGCGAACCTAAAAGATCACTTGTATAAATGTTAAACAATATCGGGGAGTTTACCGCCCCCTGTTGTATACCGTTTTTAGTTTCAAAGACTTTACTCGAAGTTACGTTGCCACATTATACAACGAACTTCTTTCCCCTAAGCATTTGATAAATCATATATGGCATGGGTTTGCGCATGCCTCTAACCATACGGTGTCGAAGGCCTTCTCAAAGTCAACCAGACAGGCCCCTGTGCACTGTTTTTTGGACTTATTCCATTGAATGTCGGACTTTCTTTTCGAAAACCTTGCTTATATTCGGCAGAAGGCTTATTGATAAGCTGGGTTTGTTTTGTCCTTGTCCTTTTTAGTGATAGGATGTACCACCGCCGTTTTCCAGTACACCGGTTAGTGTGCATTATTCAGTGAATTGTTAAACAGGGTGGTGAAAATCTCTACTGCTTCTACTGGCAGGTGTCGTAATACGACGTTTGGGACCCCGTCCTCTCCCGCCGACTTTTTATTCTTCAGTGATACAAAGATGTCCAGGAGTTCATCTTTTTGCACGAACAGCATCAGGCTATTGGCGACTATGCCATTTGAAGGATTTTCGTCATTGAATACTGTAAAACCGTGATTCTCAGATCGCCAAGCTTGAAGTTCGGTACGTAGATAAAAGTGATTCAGAAAGGCTCTCTCCTCAATATCGCAATTTGGGCGAACAGGATTGTTCACGGTTTCGAAGACAGCGCCTATCGTATTCGCCTTCTCTTGAGGATCTTCTATCGTGAAAAAACCGTCGTTAGAGTCAACACTTTCCGGACTTATACCAACAGCCGTGAGTGTCTGTCTGTTCTCTGTCGTTTGGGAAATTCGGACACATGGAATGTCGTTATTATCGTTTCGCCTGAATATTTTATTTATTTGCGGGAACATATTCGGGCTACTGGTTTAGATTGCCTGAATTTTCTTGCCCCGGTACAAATTTACAGATTTTCTGTAATTCTCCGATATTAACTGTTTAAGGTTTTTGGTCAGTGACTTCAATGTTCGAACCTCCGGGTCTTGTCTGTCAGTAAATTGTCTGTCTACTCAGCCGTTTAAGCCTCGAGACCAGTCTGCTTTTGTGTTTGTGGAGGGCATCGATTGTTGGCGTTCGATACTTCTCCGTCTGATCGTCAGAACAAGCTACCTTACGGATAGCTCGATCCATTGACCTTGTGAGGACCTCATTCATTTTTAATAAATTTTGGTCGATTTCGTCGTTAGTAAGGTTTCGGTTTGTCGGAGGGTTGATTTCGCTCAAACGTAATTCTCGCTTTACAACTCTGGCGAAGCGCGGCCAGTTCGTCCTTCGATAGTCAAAAGA
Organism: Rhingia rostrata; assembly: GCA_949824845.1. Classification (NCBI taxonomy): domain Eukaryota; kingdom Metazoa; phylum Arthropoda; class Insecta; order Diptera; family Syrphidae; genus Rhingia; species Rhingia rostrata. Next base: position 6,379,295 of record OX463757.1, on the reverse strand, counting down.
ACGCACTTGGTCGAACTCCTCCAGTTGAGTTTGCTCGTTTGGGCTCCTGAATACGGCATCGAGTCCGAGGTGGTCACTGTCATCGTAATCGAATGCTCGTACACAGTTCCGCGCGTGTTCGTTATTTGTCAGTTCTAGTCTACTGTCCATAAGTGACATTACACAGGAGAAAGTCTCTTCTTTTTATTTCCTTATTGGACATGTAAGACTGCAGTGATCAGGGATCTGGAAGTCTTGATGAGTTCGATTAAAGCCTTTGTAACAGAATTGCCTTCTTATTTTTTTTTTTAAAATAAGTTTTTGGGGACTGTCAAAACTGGACATAAATCTTTACAGGTCGTCCCTTTAAACAAAGAAACGCATTTTTCTATACCTTCAATAGCATGTCTGTTATCTGCCTCTTCCATCTTTCCGAGATCAGATTCTTACTTACTTACTTAAGTGGTGCTACAGTCCGGAATAAACCTGGTCCTCAACCAACACGCCTCTCTAATTAGCCCAGAATGGAGGTCCTAAGCTAACTGCCTCCAGTTGCGCATTCCAAGTTGGTTGAGGTCGGTTTCTACTTAAACGCGTCACTTAAAGCGTTCGACGTCTGGCTGGGAATCGAAGACTCTGCGAGCTGGAGTATTAGTGCCCATTCGTTCGACATGAGCCATCTTAATCGTCCATTGCAGAGTTTTTTGACCAGGGGCATGTCGCATTACAGCTCGTGTATATCTTGTTTGAATCTTCAACTCCATAGCCCGTCAACGCAAACGAAGAATTTTCTTCTCGAATCGACCGACGATTTCTTCATCCCCTTTTCAGACGGTCAATGCTTCAGTAGAGCAGGAGTGGGATGATCAGGGTCTTATATGGGATCTCCTTAGTAGTTCGAGTGAGGGCTTAACCTTAATATTGTCACATTGTATTGACATGGTAAAATAACCTCCCTAATCGAAGCGGTGTGATCCAGGCTGAGGTTTTAGCAATCACTAAAGCGATGGTGTTGCTATAAGAGTATAAAAAAAAAAACAAATTGTTGGCGCAACTGGCTCGTGAGTACCCAGGGCCTCGCTTTTTCACAACCATTGATGTTACATCTAGCACAATAGCGGGACCTCCTGTTTTACACCGACCCCGAACGAAGAATTTAAGCTTTTCTTGACAATTGATACTACTCGGATAATTTCTCAGATCATCACGACAGGAAGGCCAGGGATAAATCATTGAGGTGTTGCTACGGTAAGGAATCGAACCCAGACCTTCTGCGCGGCAGTTCATCGCACCAGCCATCGCGCCATTGAGCCCGTATTTGCCCTCCAAAAAAAATATGAGCAAGTCCGCTGCTGACGAGAAAATTTCAAATCTCTTGGGTCACAACATACCACCGATCTGCGATAGTTGGTGATGAGCCATCCTCACGATCACGATCTTACACAAATCTCCTGGCATGAGTACATTGGTTGAACTATCAGATAGCAAAGCAACGCACAAAGTGCTACAGAGCCAACAATGTTCAACGTATAAAAATTCAGAAGTGAGCTGAGTGACCCGCAGAAGTAAAAATTGCAGCGCTAAGCATCTCTGCGAAGAAGGCCGCATGGTTAAGCTATAAAACAGTCCTTGCAAACTGAAAATGCACTAAGGATTCCTTTCACTTACGTCGTTTTCTTTCAAAACAGGTAACATGTAAGGAATAATCCCTCCTTCATCGGAAACCAGCAAAAATCATACAATCACCCTTGGGGAAATTCATGAGCTTCCAGCTGTAAAAAGAAATTGAATTCCTGTGTGAATTCAGGCATACCAAACAAAGCCCTCAAGCTAGCCATAAAGTCAAATTTCTGTAAAACTTTAAGAAACGAGTCTAACAAAAGGTGTTTTTCCAGACCAATAATGCTACTGAACACTCACCGTAGAGGCATATCATATGCAATCGATCAAGACTTCCAATTCCTGAAGCCGGAAGATTCTTACACCAAAATTGTGGGTCAAGAAAAGCTTCGTTTTATTATAGACGCAGAATAGATTAGGGAAACCACATGCGTCGAAGAAGCCATGAGGATAGAAGGTACAGAAAGGATCTGAGACACCGACAAAAATGGTGCAGTATTAAGGGTAGAATCAGAAATGTTTCATCTCTGAAAATCGGGGGTGGATGATAGTAGTTGGGATGCACACCTAGCTGCAAATAATACAGAGGGAGAGTGTTTGTAATCATTCGCAAAATAGGAGACCATTAGGATTAGGAGACCATAACATACCGCAAAGCAGCTACCAAATGCCTAGGTGTGACGACGAGAGGCATTTAAACAAGAAACACCTAGAAACTATACGGGCAAAGCAAGAATTTCAAGAGTCATGGTGAAAATTGGAGTCCCTGAATAAATAAGAATTGTTGCTTAAATGGTAGTGCAGTTTATCCTAATTCATGCAGCACCAAGGGCCGTTGAAGGACAACATCTTGGCGAAAATTGACATAAGCCCGCTGCTATGATGTTGGAATACCATTTCGCAATCGGGCTTGACTTTTAAGAGATTGTAGCTCGTTCTGCAAGGGTCGCTTGAAGATAACACATCTATTGGCGAAACCATAAAATTATGACTATACTTCAGGAATTAAGCGAACAGAGAGAACCTTGCTACCCTAGTTAGTAGATCAGCCACCTGGAGAGAAACTAGAGAAACCGCACCATGAAACTAAGTCTCAAGGTTGAAGATTACTGTAAAGGTTGTAGTAGCGAGAAGACGCTACCACAACTAACAAGCCTCTCCAATTAGCCTTGTTCTTAGCTAACATCATTTATTTGCCCACTTCAAGTTGGTTGATGTCGTTTTCCACTAGTACGCGCCACTTATGTCGAGTTCTTCCGCTACTGCGTTACAAGTCTGGCTGCGAATCGATGACTCTGCGAGCCGGAGTCCTTGCTTACTTACTTAATCCGAAATGAACCTGGTCCTCAACCAACATGCCTCTCTAATTAGACGGGCCATAGCTTACTTCATCCTTTTTTTACCCTAATTTGCTGCTAAACCTATTTTTGCCGCTTCCTTCTCGATACTAGCAATCGTGGCTATGACATCACGTTGAGTCCTACCAATTATGTCAATATAGTCGGCGTATGCTAGTAGTCGCACAGATTTTTTGAAAAACTGTGTTGGCTAGGGAGTTTTGCACAATCCTCTCAAGAATCAAAGTGAAAAAGTCACAAGACAGCGCATCGCATTGCCTAAAATCTTTTTCAGTAACGAATGTGTCGGTGAAGTCGTTTTCGACCCTGATGGAGCAAAGAGAATTCTCCATCGTCATCATACCCAAACAGAGGAGTTTTGGCGGTACAACAAAACTAGACATGGGTCTGTGTAGCTCGTCTCTATAAATGCTGTCGTATGCGGCTTTGAAATCGATAAATATATGGTGGGGGCTTCTTGGGTTTTTTTTTTGGATCTACCGAAGTGTACAAATTTGATCGGTTGTGGACTTTCATAGCCTAGAACCACACTGATGAGGGCTTACTAGGCTTGTGGTAAACGGTTTCAGGCATAGTTGGCGCAGTTTACACAGTTTTTGTGGATCGGGCAAATGATGCTGAGGTTCCATTTTTTTTTGGCTTATAAGTTGGTGGATGTTACTTGCCAAGTCATCTCCGCCGGTTTTATAAAGCTCAGCGGGAAGGCCGACATTTCCTGCAGCCTTATTAAGTTTCAGTTTAGATATTGCTATCCTCACTTCACTCAGGTCGGGTGGTTGGCAGTGTTCACTGTCGTTTAACAGTCTGAAGAAGTGGTTCTTCCATATCCTCAGCATCGATTGTGTCCCAACTACTATATCTCCTTGTTCATCTCAGCAGGATTTTGTTCGAGCCTTGTATCCTTGGCTTTGACGTTTTACACTTGGGTACAACTTGCGAACATCGTTCCTGGAGTGGCACCTCTCTATATCCTTGATCGCGCGTTTTTCTTGCTCGTTTTCTTCTTTCTGAAAAGCTGAAGTTCTTCTATTATTCTTTGCCTATAGAGCTCAACGGCAGCTCTCGTCTTCAGCTGCAGCTTAACCTTGTAGGCTTCGTTCTTGGCTGCGAGCATCGCATCATACCAGGGGTTTCTTGCTGGTGGGCGCGAGAAACCTAGCACAACAATTGCGGCTGAGATAATGGTTTGCTACAATTGTTCTTCGACATAAGATGCTGGTTGCGTAGTTTTAATCGAGAGATTAAGGGATACGTGACTTGCGAATGCAGTCTTTCGAGTTTCGACAATAATTTTTTTCACAGTCAGACCAATCAGCTTGAAAGCCTCTATTTTGAAAAAATCAAAGAGCTTTCACAAATGCAAAATCATCACAGGTTGCTGGGAACATGGCTCAAAGAGCTTTCACAAATGCAAAATCATCACAGGTTGCTGGGAACATGGCTGCGAAGAGTTGCATGACCCAAAAAAGGAGAAGGATACAAGTGTGGCGGGGTAAAGGGCATTCTGGCTTACCGATTTAACTGAACAACTTTACCTGTAGACTGCCTCATTGTTGAATGTAGTCGACATCCTTCAAAAAGTTGTTCCTTCTCCGATAACTATCGACTTTCCATGTTTGTGTCTGGCTGTATAAAGCTTATCTCGTGGTTAGCTGATAGTATTTCATCAATGGTCTGAGCTGGTGTCGTGCGAATACTCAAGTAAGCTCAACACAGACTCTTAACACCTTTATTCAATGAAACAATTTTTAGCAGCTATGCAACCCTTATCATCTTTCATCAGATGCAACCCAGCTTAACCTAATTCTGTTAAGAAATCATTTACGCTATGATAGCCTCTATCATAACTCTCTGCACTCCCAAACCTCGAAGCCCTACCCCAACAATGATCATGTGTCTGCTTAGTCATACAAATTGGCCGACATCCTCGTTGTTACATCATCGATCCTCTGCGCCGGTCGACTTATGCGCTCTGTACTGCCCACTTTTTGTGTATGAAATACCCTTCATAAGACCCCTGCCTCCAATGGAGAGAAAAGCCAGCGTATCACCACAACAACTACACCATACCCATCAACCTCTCAGCCAGCTCGTCGGGCATGTACTCGTATTCAAAAGACGTCTCGCTAATTTGTAAATTAGTCGCGCACACGCGTCCATCGTGCCATCGCCATCCTCTGTCATCATAAACGAGTAGCGCTGTACCCAGGGAACTTACTCGTATCCAACCTGGTAACGATCGCTTTGTGAGTTGGTTTAGTGGATGCGCATACACACAAAGCTATGTGTCCGCAATTGGCACATCCGGCGATTGGCATAGAGCTCGATCGTGCCCGGAGATGCCGCCGCCGCCGTGCGGGAGGAACAAAATTATTCACATACCGCCAGCCATCCCCCTCCCTCCTTCGAGACTTGACATGCGACGGGATTTGTGATTTGTGTTTCGCGCGGTTGTAGGTAGCGCGTATTTTAGTCATCGATTGACCGAATGAGCTGTAATGATGGCTCTGGATGGGGTAATCATGGTCTCCTTCCTCTTGCTTTGATAACCATAGAGTCTCACAGATCCGGACGAACGTCAGCGCAGGCCTAATCAAAGTGTTTACGATCTGTTGTGACATTGGCGCATAGTACTCGAGACGGCGCCAGAATTTTGTGACTCGTATTTTGATGGTCCCCAATGAATGTGACTGACATTGAGGGGACTTGTGTGGATTACAAGCTGAGAGGCATTCAGTTGCTCTGCCCCTCGGTGTTATGGCAGTTTTATTGATGGCGCACAGTGTGACATGGAGTTATGCAGGATTTTCGATATTAATGAGGCATCGCAGGTTATCGTCTTTGATTTATTATCCTTAAGGGAAATTTGTCTTCTTCGGCGGAGTGGTGTTGTGATTAAGGAATGAGGGGAGTAGTTTTGCATTTAAAGAGGTCGAGGATGCAGCTTGTGTCTGATTGAATGTGTAGACATTTCAAATGTTTTACAAAAGGAGATATTTTTGTCAAATTTGTGGACGTTTTTGAAGGTTAGAATTAAGTTTGCAGTAGATAAGGAATGCTGAGCCATTTAGACTGTAAGAATTCCGTATTCCACCGTTTGTACTGAAAAAATGCCCAACTGAACTTGCAGCAGTTCTTTGCAGACTGTTTTCTAACCCAAGTGATCAACAGAATTTCCCCAGTTGCTGGAAATTTGTTCCAATCCAACAAATTCCCAAAAAGGAAGAAAATGCATGCCTTCAAACTACAGATCCATTTTTTACTATCCATACTTTCAAGAGTTACCTTCCTGGAATGGAAGGTTAAGAAAGCCGTCGTCGATATGGTTTCCGAAAGAAACGCTCAGCTGGAGACGTGCTAAGTTGTGTAACCCATCTATGGACACCTGGGATGGAAAATCATGGAGAATCGAGAGCTGTTGCCATGGATATTTTAGAGACTTTCTATAGAGTTTGGAACTAGGCTTTGCAAGCGAAGTTGACAGAATAGGGGCGTCCTCATGTATCTGTCACTTAAAGACAGATTTTTGCAAGTGGTAGATAGATCCTCTATAAAAGCTGAGGTACCTCAAGAATCAATTCTATGACCCATTCTATTTCTGCTGCATATCGATGATCTTTGGAGGATAACTTAATAATCTTATCTTAAGTTTTATAGATGATTTCGGGCCCACATCAAGAAACCCTTGGTCTGATGAAGATTGCCGAGAGGCACTCGCAGCCAAAAACGAGGCATACATGACAAAGCTGCAGGTGAAAACAGCGGAGACTGAGCTCTATAGAAGAAGGAAAAAACACCTGCATTTCTAAAAAAAAAACGCGATCCAGAATACATCGAGTTGATAGGAAAGTCCCCAAGTGATTAAATCTTCACACTTCGGCAGATCCTGAAAAAAAAACCCACGAAGTATAAATCGATACCCACCACCTTTTTATGGGTTTCTAATCCGCATACGACATCATTTATAGATATGAACTCTACAGAGCCCTGTCTAGAATTGGTTTACCGCCCAAACTCATACGTCTGTGCAAGACGACGATGAAGAATTCTCGATGCATTGTCATGTGACTTCTTCAACATCATTCTTGAGATGAATGTACAAAAGTCCTGATACAAGATCAAATTTACGATCCTCCATAAATCGGTGCAATTACTTTCGTACGCCGAAGATAGTGACATCATTGGTCGGACCATTCGTATAGAACTACATAGCTAAAAACTTTGTTTTACCGCGGCCGGTAAGTGCGAAGGGGAAATTTCTTCGATCGTATGCGTCGGTTATGATGTGGTTTGGCGCTGGGGTAGCAATGTGAACACTGGGGTACTGATATCAGTTCCTCACATAGAACATTTTGCATGAGATGTAGTTCCATACTCTTTAGTCGGACTCAACGTGAGCCTCTGCTAGCTTAGAGAAGGAAGCTTCAAAAATGGTCTCAGGAGTAATTGAGGGTAAGACCAAGTAAGACCAAGTAAGACCAAGTAAAACCAACTCGGAAGGACACACAACATCGCCGAATTGAACAATCAAACAGATATAAGTTTGAGGAAGTGCCGGACCTTGTCTACATTGGCTCCGCTATAAGCTCTGACTACAGAAGAGTCCTCTTTTCTGAGAGAGCTGGACAAGAGCATAGGAGGTGAGCAATACTTTCCTCCTATTCCCCGTCCAAGCAGCTTCTACAGAAATCATTGCCGAAAACTCCTAGTCTTTTTGCGTGTACTCCTATAGGACAGTGTCCTGTGAGGACACCGATTATGGTGCTGATGTTTGATATTTTTAGCATTGTTGAGCAGATGGAGCGCTTATGGTTATAGGTTTAGACATCTGCGGTTTGCTTTCTTGATCGCATCCAGTTTGATTCGTAATTTACATGTCGCGAATTGCATACCTATAAAATATCTACTGGCGGAAGAAGGTCAAGAATGTGGAACGCACAAGTAGAAACCGACCTAAACCAACTTGGAATGCGCAACTGGAGGCAGTTAGCTAATGACTGTAGCGCTACTTAAGTAATTAATGTAGAATGTCAAGGGTAGCTCTCTGTCTGGCGAGCTCATCTGCCTTGCATTTCCCCGGTATGTCTCTATAGCCCGGCACCGTGAGTAGGACTGGGATGATAAGGGGCTTATGCTGCATCTACCTAGTAGTTCGATTAATGACTCTGGAAAAGTGCTTACCAAAATGAATTCACCTTTTGATTTTTGACGAGATGCCGTTGTCAGAGTATTATTTGTAGAGCTGAGTTAGAAAAAGTTCCTTACTACCTGAAAGTTGTAGATGTCATACTTGGTTTACTCTAATTTACTTTTAAACCAATTTTTGCCGCTTCCTTTCGACCAGATCGTTGGTCACGTAGTTGCACAGATTAATGAAGATTGCGGCTCTGGTTTTACACAATTCTGTCAAGAATATTGGTAACGATGTCACATGACAATGCATTAGCTTGCCTAAATCCTTTGTTGGTTCCGAGTGTTTAGGTAAAGTCATTGCCGTGTAAGGGTCCTGCTTAGGAAAAAAAGAGAACATGCAGCCTCCACAGAGAAATCGAAGAGTCTCGCTACAAGAACAACCTCTTTACTGAAAAAAGCCAAACAACTGGCAGCTGTCTTTAAAGTAGGAACGCAGGCTCTACGAAAATTTCGCAATTTAGTCTCTTATTAGCAGGGAATTGTAAAGATATTTAGGAAAAAATTTCAGGAGCTGCTGAAACTGGCAAACTCAAGTCAATAAAGATGTAACGCACCCTCGCAGTATTGAAGAAGTAAGCACAGCCGTCTGAAAACTGAGGAACAACAAGGCAGACAGTTCTGACGGATTACCAGCAGAGCTTTTCAATTTCGGTGGTATTGTCATAGAAGTGTGGATCTACCAAAACATCAAACAAGTCCGGATGGATATGAGAGCGTACCCGATGACTGAAATATAAGCTCTATTTGTCCCATCTACGAAAATGGCGATCCCATGTCTTGAAACAACTACCGAGACCTGGTAAATGTCACCTATAACATCCTACCCACTGTTCTGTGCGATCGTCTTAAGACTTCTCCAACACACTTATCGGCAGGTACTAGTGTGGCTTCCGACCCATCTGATAGACCTAATTTTGACACTAAAAGGCCAACGAATTTCAAGTCGAGACATTTCATCTTTTCATCAACTGCAGGGCCGTGTATATGTATATACCATCCATCGCGTAGAGTTTTATAAAGCAATGATTGATACCATCAAAGCTGGTGATGTGTCTTCACTGGAGGACATGCGACGCAACGTTCAGTTGGAAAGCATCTCATCTGAACTTTTCCAGACTGGATTCCCACAAAGAGAAGCGCTGTCATGCGATTTCTTCAGTCTCGTGCTGGAACAGATAGTGCGCAGCGCAGGAGCAAATACGGATTGCACTATCATCAGTAAATCCTTCCAAATACTGGGGTACGCAGACGATATCGCATCAATGGCAGCTCCCATCGGGCCGTTGTTGATGGAATTACGCATGGGGAATTGGCAAACGGCTAACGATGGCAAGACAAGTGCCGAATCCTCTCAAGAAAATTAAAAAAAAAATTCACAGGGGAATGCGCCACCTTGTCTAAGTCCTTTGTTGGTATCGATTGCTTCACTAAGGCCGACTATTTGGTAGTAACTAAGGAATTCGAAGAGTTTATCATGTAAAGAGAAAGTTTGTAGACACCTCGCTTACTATATTTTCAAGCTACTGAATCTAAACTTAAAAATGATTTTCCACAACCGTTTAAGTCGCCTCTCTTGTGCCTCGAAACTTAAATGAAAAATGCTCCCAAATGACTGCAAATGTGCACTAACCCCCGATTCCCTACTTATAACCTCAATCGAATGACCCTGAAAAAAAAAAAATCCGCAATTTATTTGACCACCTCCCAATTGGACAAACATACAAAATTTCGCAGGATGAGGGGAACAAAAAAAAAAAAACAGGAACACCAATTTAATGACCACACGTTCGAAAAATTATTGCAATGCACATTCATTTAACGACCTCAAATCAACCGCAAACCTACACGCCATTCAATTTCCATCCTTAATTAGGCTTGCGGCATTTCCACCTCATCCCGGATACAAAACTAATGCAGGCTTCGCATAATTCGAATTATTTAATTAGTTGATTAGGTGAACAGAATTTCGCAATAATAATCAAATTTAATTTTGCGGGCGCACACAAGTCGCAAGCACTGCGGACAACCATAAACCACTCGGTGGCCGGTGCACCAATTTAATCTGGGAACACCGCTTCGTGCGAGAGGTAGGCGCTCCCCTCCTATGGTCACATAAATCATCGGGCAGACGACGACGACGACTGACTCGATTGTGTGCCTCAAGTTCAGACGTCTCGACGCGTCGACCTTCCAACAACACACACTCGCGCCACCACTCGAAACCATATTTTGCACGACCGCTACGTATCTTGAGTATCCGCGGAATCCAAGGGAAAAAGTATCCAAAAATTGATTGCAAATTAGGCGCGGTCCGGACTAAGACAATTCAGTCGGTCGGGAGTCTCGCTCTCGTTCCCGATCACAAATGAGTTCATTAACAAGGCGATTTGTTTCAAATGATTCCCTGGATTCTCCTGGGTCGACTGTCTGTCGGGAGTGCTTTGATTTTTGCATAAATTTTTAATATATCTCTCGCGAGCACATACCGTTCCGAGAATAGGCACTCCAACCTCAAGCTCCAACCTTAATTCTGGTTCCAGTTTCAGTTCCCAGCGCCTGAGAATGAGATGCACGTCGGTGTGTGTATGAAACCAACTTCCAGTGCATAAATCTGCGTTATGCAGCTCGTTGCCCCCTAAACATGCCACACTCCTGTCCCGATGGAGGATCAATTAAAAATAATATATATGCATAAATTGCGCGCAGAGGAAGATCCTTTTTACGGACGCGAGTTCTTAAATTAGAAACTTTCAGTGGTGCATACCTGGTGTGGTGGTTGCTTATGCAGATCACAGGATCAAGTTGGAATTTTAATTATTTCTCAGCCAGCCAGGCAGCCATGTTCATTTGTATGATAGGAATCCCATATTGCGATCATTTCGAGAGTTCTGGCCGAGCCCTTAGGCTTGTCATATATGGCTGTTTGCGAAATTGCATTGCTGCGTATGGGGCATCTGTACGCGCGCCCTTGATTAAGGGGGCGTTTCTGAATTTGTAATAGATTTTCGTTTTCCCATTTCGTTACGAAGGAGAGAGATGGGTGCCAGTTCCAGGGTCAGTGCGTTACTTGATAAATTGTTTCCCATATACTTGCGGGCGGAGGGAGCTGTAGAAGCAAATTAATTGCAATTCGTAGACCGCACCGGTGGGAACTTGTGATAAACGTTCGCGTTTAGAGTGGATATTCCTGTAGGATATGTTTTTAGGTGAGTCATATACTAATTTATTGCGTTCAGTTAAGTGTATCCGTGCATCAATGAGAATATAGAACCTAGGTTACGTGCATTTAAATCTTTTTGCTTACGTTTGACTCAAAACTGCGCAAGATGGATGTTGAAGCATTTTTTTTGACGTAAGACAAATGTCTCCTTAGAAGGTTTTGTCCTGAAGAAATAACATGAAGGTCAAAAGGCATTAGTGGCACTGGAAAAATTCTCTAAAAGTGGTGCCAGCAACCAAAGGTAGTTGGAATAAAGCTTTAATCTCTAATTAATAAGAGAACAAGGATTTCGTGATTCTAGGACAACTAGACCGCTTCACCTAACTTACATACTTTACTTGACGAACTCCTGACCCGTTGAGGATCTCTGCCTGTGACAAGGCTGCCTTCCATCATTTTTCATCCTGGGCACGTTGCTGCCAGTTATTCATTCCAAACGTTCTGGCATTCGCGACGGCTTGATCCCTAAAACCGGAGCATCTGTCTTCGTTGTCTTCTCGAACCTGAAGCCTGGGATTCGAAAATTCTTCCGGCTGGATGTGGCCGAATCAATGTCGTCTACGTGTTTCTACCGACTTTACAGCTAATTATGCTCGGGGTTATATCTTCACCTCCACTCGCCTTCTCGCATACAGGCCAACAATTCATTGAAGAACGTTACTTTCGAAACCGCTTAATATTTGCTTAGCTTTTCTGGTTTTTGCCCAGCACTAGGCGCGGCAAAGTAGGACTGGTAGGATAAGGGTCCGGTAGAGCAAAAAATTTGACTTTCGGGCTAAGAGCTTTGATAGCATTTAGCTAAACCAAAACAAGCATCGATTTCCGATGGACAGTATTAGTCGTATCTCCATTAAGGTGTCGTATTAGGGTTGATATTGACTCCAGGGTAGATAAAGGCTTTAACTACCCAAAAACTGTTGCCATCAACGACGACATTTTGTCCAACTTGTGCGTCGACAGTACTTTCTTGTAGCATGTCTTGACCTCGTCAACTACAAGATCAACGCGGTTCGCCTCTTCCTCAAAGGCCGTAAATGCTTCTTCAATGGCACGAAGGGAGCGATTAATGATGACGATAAGGTCTTCCTACCACAGTAGCTGGACAGATTTGTTGGAAAGTGTGGCCTCCGTATAAACTCCTGTTCTGCTACTATCTGTTCCAGCACGAAATCGCATGAGAGCGAATCTCCATGGTAAAATCCGGTACAAGTTTGGAAAAGTTCAGATGAGCTGTTTTTTAATTCAAAGTTGCTCCGCTTGTCCTCAAATGTTAGGCGACTCATCTGCATCAGTTTTAATGGAATCCTAAATGTTTTATAAGAGCTTTATAAGGCTCTAGGCCATGGATGCTATCATACGTGTCCTTGAAGTCGACAAAAAGATGGTATGTCTCGACTTGTATTTCGTTAGTATTTTACAGGATTTGGCCTAGCGTGAAAGTTAAGTCTATGGTCGATGTGACGGGCAGGAAGCCTATAAGTGTACTGTGGAAAAGCTTAAGACGTTCACACAGTATGTTGGATAGGATCTTATATGCGACATTTAGCACGAATAAGCCCTGGGAGTTGGTGCAAGCCAAGGGATCGTTGTTTAGATCGGTAATTATGGAGAGGATATTCTAGTCATCGGGCATACTTTATCTATTCGGACTTTGCTGATGGTTTTGTGCATCCACACATCGGATTTAAAGAGCTCTGCTGGTAGTTCATCCAAACCATGAGTCTGTTGTTCTCATTTTTTTTATTCTTGCACTAACTTCATCAAAACTGGGCTGGAGGGTTATATTTTCGTTGGCTGCAGGTGGGGTGGTTTCTTGCTATGTTACTCTCCACACTTTATGCCCATTAAGTCGGTGGAAATTCTGCCTGAATACTTCTAAGATTCCCTGCGCAACCGTGATTAAGTTGCCATTGGTATGTCGTAGAGCCTACGTTCACACTTTAAAGCCAGCTGCCAGTTCTTCGGCTTTCTTGTAGAATTGACGGATTTTCTTCTTGTCGCGAGATTCTTCGCTCTCCTTGAGAATTGTCTTATATTCTCTTCTCGAAGTTTCCTACTCTTCCCTTGCCTTGCTTATTTAGAGTTGTAGCGCCTTGATATGTGCCTCCTCTGTCACCTCTTTTTGGAACTTACAAATATCATCGTACTATGGGCCTTTTTTCGAGGCTGGCTAGTAGCCTATGGTGGTTTCGGCTACTGCTTTGCGATGATGCATTGAAGGAAGATGAGGGCATAGAGGAGAGTCTCTCACTCAGCGATTCTTTGCCTCACAAAGGCGTCCAACGCCAACTCAATTTCTTGGTACCATTCGTTGCAACATTCGCAGCATCTTCTCGTTTGGACGTTTGCCTCTTGAATGTGTGAACATCCAGGATGTTGGATGATCCTCGCATCTATGAGCAAATGATCTATTTATTCGGAGGTTCGAACATTTATAGATCGCCAGGTTGCTTGGTGGATTCGAAATCGTTGCAATCTAGTGCTGCTGATAAGAGTTGTTCATTTAACCGCGAAGTCTATTAGCCATAAACTAATATCTGTTGTCGTTTCATGGAGGCTGTGCTTTCCAACTAATTCACCGATGTTTTGCAATGAAATTCCATTAGTACGATTTTCACATCGCATTCCGGACTAAGAATTCTTCCTTGACAGGCTCTTCATTCTCATCGATATTTATGCACTTATAAGCCTGATGTTGCAAAATATTGCTCTGATACTCATTACAGTTATGCGATCACTTACCAACTGAAAGCCGATTATTCTTGACCTGAATCGGCTTACCACAACGAATCTGCATCCTTATATGTGCAGCATTGCAATTGATGTCGCATGCTTTTCATTCCTGTATACCTGGTCCTGTCCAACGTATTTCCTGGATCGCAGTAATGTCTGTCCTGCAAGATTCAAGTTTTTAACTAACACTAACAGCGTGCGTTCTAGGTGCATACTAGTAATTCGTTGTCAGTGGAAGTGCCAGGTCTGGCTGATATTTGAGGGGATCTGTTCTTTGAACCTTTTTCCTCCGTCGTAACTAGCTATAAGGTGCTATGGTTAGCATCCTGACTGCACAACTGCAAATTGGAAGGTTCATTCCAAAATCAAGATAGATTTAGAACACGGGACCATGAGTAACCACTATGGGGTCGAACGCTGACGTAGGCCGTTTGGCTCATCCGCCAACGCACCTCTGTTTAGGGGCTTGGCTTACCTTTGAGATTTCTAGATGGACTGTGGTCTGAATATGTCGCAGAAGTTCATTTAGGTTTTTCACATTGTCCAACCTAACTGAGACTTTAGACGCTTCCATTTGCTTCATCTTGGGAGTTCTTCCGATGCCGCCTGGAAAAGAATATGACATCCGCTCTCATCTAACGTCGCCAAGACTTGACACAGGGATTGACACCCAATCTACTGATGATTACTGACTTCTTAGTTCATCAATTGAACAACCATGATGTGCAGGAGCTGTGGTTTCAACAAGACGGCACACAGCTCGTGCAACAATTGATTTTTTTAAGGAAACGTTCGGTAAGCGCATAATTTCGTGATTTGGTATTGTAATTTGGCCTGCAAGATCGTGCGATTTAACGTTGCTTTACTGTTTTCTGTGGGGATATGTGAATTCGGTATTCTACTCCGATAAGCCAAAGCGTTTCTAGTTTGTTTGCATAAACCTTGTTTTTCAGATATCCCCACAAAAAGAAGTCCGGAGCAGTCAAATCAGGCGACCGTGGATGCCAACGAACATCACCATTTCTTGAAATAACTTACTGTGGAATGAGGTCTCGCAGTAATTCCATTGTAATCCTGGCTGTATTCGATGTGGAACCATCTTGTTGATACCACATGTTAATCAAGCCCATAGTATGCAGTTGTGGTGTTAAAAAGTTTTCAATCATATCACGATATCGCTCCCCTTTCACAGTCACCGTTACGCCGTTTTCATTTTCAAAGAAATAAGGTCCAATGATTCCTCCTGACCAAATGGCACACCAGACTGTAACTTTTAATGGATACAAAGGTGACTGATGAATAATTTGTGGGAAAATGTGCCTCGTCACTCATTGTGTTTTTTTCATGAAAATCGGTGTTGTCATGAGCTAGCTGTAACAATCCATTGGCATATGTACGGCTGCGTAAATGGTCTTGTGCAAGAAGCTCTTGTGTCAACTGAATCTTAAGTGAAAACAAATGCAAATCCTTGTGTAAAATCGTGGCCAAAGTTGTTGTTTGAAGACCAAGCTCTTCTGCACGGCGCGGCGTCGAATTGAGGTTGATGGATTGTTTTGAACACTTCCTTGAGCAGCTGTAATGTTTTCAGCCGATCTTGCAGTACATGTTTCTCCCAAAAATTTCACATAACTTTCTCATCGTCAGAGTAATCGATGATTGATTTTGATGAAATGTCTTGAAGATTATTTTTCGAATATTTTTCCATAATAAATTTGCCACGTGTCTACTTCAAAACTGCCAAATACGAACTGTCAAGACTTATTTTTACCAAAATGGCGGCAAAACAGAGCGGCACCCTGTATATATATAATAATTTAAGTTGAATTTTAAAACTCATAAAATAAAATAGGTGGACATAATTTTAAGAGCTTTATAGCGACTATAGACCGAATGGACACTAATAATTCGGCTTCTTCGTAGCCAGACGTGTTGCTGTAAAGAATGTATTTTCCGACAATACTGTCAAATATGTCCTTTAAAGTTACAGAAAATCATTCAAACACAGTCCTTCGATTGTCGCTTTAATGTCTTGTTCATCAGGAACTCGTGGAAACAGTCCATATAATTGTGTTGAGCGTTTAAAAAACGTTTGTTGCCATGTCGGGTCCTTTAAAGTTACAGAAAATCATTCAAACACAGTCCTTCGATTGTCGCTTTAATGTCTTGTTTATCAGGAACTCGTGGAAACAGTCCATTGAATTGTTTTTAGCGTTTAAAAAACGTTTGTTGCCATGTCGGATTGTTACCATGTGTTCGCTGACCAGTCGAAGAAGTTTAATGGACTTGGGCGGTCATAAGTGACAAATCTCCATCCAAATAGTCATTGTTTCTGCTCACTTTAACATGTTCCTTCGTTATTATCACAATTTTCCCGCCCCATCACATCGTATATTTTGGATAGCAGTAATGTCTGCTTTAAAACAGCTTAGGTATTCGGCTTAGCTTCACATTTTTGCATGACCAATCGGTCCTTACATGTTCGGTTGAGCAAGTAATGACCGAAGTAGGGACTACCGGCCCTAGTTCTGGTACAAATAGATCCGAAAACCCTCCTAAGGGGTGATCCTTAACTCTCGCGTAGCATTGATTCATGTCGTTCTGCGTATTTTGGTGGTTTTAAGAGTTCCTCCCCAACAAGCTAAGGTACCACAAGTCACGGTTGGTCTTACTACTGACGTGTAGATTCATAGAATACTTGTCGTGTTGGCACCCACAGATCTCTGCATATCCTAAGATCAAATAAAATGAAGCCCTTGACATTCCTTAATTCCCAAAAATCCATATTTTTGCTCCATAATATCCTCATACCTCATCAACGTGTGCCAAACCATAAACTACTATTCTCCGCCCAATTAGCCACCTAAGGTGCATAGAACATCACAATTTGAAAACCCTTTTTTCAAAAACCTTTCGTCACGAACTCTCTCCTCTAACAGCATAATCAAAGTCAAAGGCGAGATGCAGAGACTCCTCAGACCATCACCTCGCATTCCGAATCTGCATTGCAAAGTGTTCTCTGACCCCATGCCATGTTCATTCCATGGAATAATGAAAATGGAAACCGTAATTTCATTTTCATTAGTCTACGAGTCCGGAAGTTGAGAAGTCTTGTCCTCCAACCTTCCGTTTCGAAAGTTTTTTTTTTTTTTCTGAATAATGAGACTTTTGGCGACGCATAACGATGCTAAGCGGTCACTGATTTCATACTTTTTCGTTCTTGTCACCCTCCTCGTCCAATGACTTCTCAAAAAAAAAAAAACCAAAACGAGAAAACAGTCGAAACATGCTAAAACTTTATTCACAGGTGACCAATTTTCACCATGCCAGGCTACCAGACGGGTGCAAACTCAAAACTTTAAGAACTCACAGCCCACCCACCCGCTTTGAGCGAGGGCTCTGACTCCGGAACTATTGGCCAGATTAAAACAATGCTTAATGCAACTTGGAATCATTGTTAGTGGTTGCACTTAGTTTGGGCAACTCAAATTGTTGCTGATTAGTTTGCTATTCGAGATATCTTTGTTAATTTTAACCGGAAGCCGGATAGTTTGGAAAAGTTTCGTCTGCGTCTGCATTGCAAATGAGTTTTCATTTTCAGTATTTGCTTGACTTTCCTCAAATAATTTTAATTTAGGCGATGAATCTATTAGCTCTGCTTCAAAGTAGCGCAGCCTTTTATTTTCCTTTGCAATAATTTACAACTTCCAGTTGTCCAGGGAGGGGATGTGCTGTTACGTGCGAATGCAATTTCCGGCAAAAATACACTCACACACATTCGCTTCAACAAATCGTCAAGGCGGCAAGCCCGGCCATGGGAAGTTGTGTTGTCCCGTGCGCAACACATACCTCATTATACGAATGACGTTAGCCTTAGCAACACTGTATGCAAGTTAGACGCCCGAACTTTGATGTCCATACGACTGGCCGGCGAATAGGCAACGGCTACGTGAGCTGACTCAAGTAAAGCGGGCCTTCCGTTTCACTTGCGGTGTAATTTTCCAATTGACAATGATTAAGAAAATAATTTTCATTTGAAAGATGACTAGGACGGATTTAGTGGTTCTGGAAAATTATGCGGACTGAGGTTGGTGGGGAAATGTTATATAACCAGGATGTTTGTTTCAACGTGGTTTTTGCTGATCTAAGTCAAACGAATTGGTTGAATCAGTTTTGAAGAGGGTGGTTGGCATTGAAGAGATCATGCAAAGGTACATGGAAACAGCGGATAGTGGGTAGTCTAAGGACCTTTAGCCTTAGTCAAAGGAAATGGGTTATTCGCCGTTTTTACTTACAAGGTCAAAACTGTGACTTCCGTGGTTTCTTAAACAAAGAAGCTTAAGGGCAGCTTCGATTTAATTTTAAATACCTGATATGTACTTAAAATCAGACCTATTTTACCACAATGAAGGAACAGATAACAGAGCTTCGAAGACATGATAAATTATTCAAGGTTACAATTGGGCTACTTTGATGCTTCGAGTCATAAGCAACAACGAATCTGCTTTCCAGGTAAAGTTTATCCATTCCATACGAGAGCTACCATCAAGCTTTATAGAAAATATTCAGGAAAGACTACCGGCTTTTCATAAGGGAAGAAAAAAGAGCTGGAAAAGCGAGAAGTGCCACTCCAGAAAAGATTTTCGTAAGATTAGCCGAAGTGTAAAAATTCAAAGCCAAGGCGACAAGGCACGAAAATAATCCTGTCGAGATGGACAGGGAAATATAGTTGAGACACAATCGAAGCTGAGGATATGGAAGAACTACTTCTGCAGGCTGTTAAACGGCGACGCCTGTTAAACTAACAGTTAAAGCCAATCGCTACAAGGCACGAAAATAATCCTGTCGAGATGGACAGGGATATATAGTTGAGCCACAATCGATATGGAAGAAGTACTTCTGCAGGTTGATAAGCTGCAACGCCTGTTAAACGACAACGTTCATCTCTCAGGCAGAACGAACCATTCAATATTTCTGCCATAAATGACGGCCCTCCGCTGAGCTTTATAAAGCCCAGGTCGGTGTAATACCTAAAAGTATGCGCAGCATCTTGAATTTCTTCAAATTTAACGAACACAAGAAAAAGTGACTCCCCGAAGCAAGTTCGGACACCACCCATGGAGTTTAAGTCTCCACTACATCCAAAATCTTTCCTATCCTCTCTTTCTTCCCCTTCTCTAACGCTCGTACTATGGTAACATATAAAAGGGTATTCATAACCCCTTGAGTACGTGTAAATTATAAAAAAAAAAAAAAAAAGGCCCGCGGATATGACTTGGTAAGAAACATCCACCAACTCATAAGTCAAATCCATGGTTGGGTAGTAAACCCAAAGCACAACCCCCAACCTGGAAGACCAGTTCCAATTTATTAGATACCCCTAGGACACGGGGCTATCCGAATCCACTACGGGATTGAGCACTGCCGTTGGACTTTCGGTTCATCCGCCACCATCTCTGTTCAAGGGGTCTGAATAAACCTTGAAATTCCTAGATAACCTGTTGTCTGAATATGTCGAAGCAGCTTGTCTAGCTACGCCTGGGACAGAAGGCCGGGTTATCATTCCGTGCAATTCTGACCTGGCTGTCAATAGTGTTGCTGTTTTTCGTCATATTGTCAACACCCACGCTTATCGTTTAGCAAGTCAAATCCGGTTGGATGAGAGCAGTTCCCGATGGTTACCACTTGGAGGTTTAAAATAAGCACTTGATGTGTAGTCAGAGTTGCAACCACTGGGCATTGCTAAGTTATAGCTTATCAGAATCTACCCTCGTTCTACAACACCCAACCATCTGATGAATGGCCTAAAAAATGCAACCTCAACATCATTTGCCCGATCCCCAGAAAGGAGATCCTCTGAACGGCGTCAACTACAGAGGCATAAGTTTCCTCCACATCGCCTACAAGATCATATCTGCCGTAATATGTGAGCGCCTGAAACCGTTTACAAACAACCTCATCGGCCCTTATCAGCGTGGTTTTAGTCCAGGAACTTCCACAACGGATCAAATCTTTACACTTCGGCAGATCCTGGAAAGAACCCAAGATGTCCAAATTGATACCCAGCACATATTTTATCGATTTCACGGCCGCATGCGAATGCATTTATAGAGACGAACAGAGCCAAGTCTAGTTTTGGTATATCGGCCAAACTCGTCCGTTTGTGTAGGAAGACGATGGTGAATTCTCGCTGCTCCATCTGGGTCGGAAATGACCTCACCGACATATTCGATACCAAAAATGGGATTTAGGCAAGACGATGCGCTGTTGTGTGATTTCTTCATTCGAATTCTTGAGAGGATTGTGCAAAACTCACAAGCCAACACCAGAGGCACAATCTTCCGAAAATCGGTACAACTGCTACCATACCCCGACGATATTGACATCATTGGTAGGACCCAACGTGATGTCATAGCCCACGTTTGCTAATATATAGAAGGAAGCGGCAAAAATGGGTTTAGCATCAGGATAATACAAAGAAGTAGATGCTGTCAACACGAAAAGACACACAACATCGACGAGTTGAACAGAACGTCACCATTGACAGATATAATTCAGAGGTAGTACGGGACTTTGTCTACCTCAGCTCCGCTATCTTCTCTGCCAACAACATCTCGTCAGAAATTAAACGAACAATTACTCTTGGCTTAGAAGGCAATTTAGTAGCATAGCCCTCTCTCGAACTACTAAGGAGATGCTATCATCCCATCATCATCATCCCTTATCATCCCAGTTCTACTCTACGTCGCTGAAGCATGGACCGTCGCTGAAGCATGGACCGTCTCCAAGCGCATGAAGAAATTCTTGGTCGGTTCGAGAGGAAAATTCTTCGAAACATCATCGGCCCCGTTTGCGTTAGGGGGTTTGGGCAAGAAGATTCAACCAATAACCATACGAGCTGTACAGCGACATGTCCATGATAAAAAAAAAACTCCGCATTGGACTTTATGATGGCTAGGACATGTTGTCGCAGAGTTTTCGATTCCCACCCAGACGTCGGACGCAGTAGAGGAAGATCTATGAGGAACATAAATTCTTAAATTTCTGGCCAGCAAAAGGGGCTTTTGACGTGATCTTCTTGTTTCTTCGAAAATAAATGTTATCCAGCTTTTCGATCACAAGCATATTAGGGCGGCCTATAATATATTCAACCTCAGGAAGACACATCGTCGGGTAAATTCTCATAGCGAAGCCTGGACTAGCACTAGCAGCAAACCGAGGACATTTTAACAAATTTTCATGTTAACAGTTTAAATTCAATCAGGACCAAACTTTTTTTTTTTATTGTTGACTTCCGAGGTTATATTCATCATCACGGTCGCCACGACCATCCTCACCGTCACCATTGCCATGTTACGAGGTAAAAACTTTCCCCAGTTGTCGAAGAAACCCCTCTCGAATAACTTCTCCAGTCAAAGTAGTATCCTTCAGAAAGTTTCCCATCAGAAACTCATCTATAGGACTGCGAACAAAAGTTGGCCAAAGTAGTTTGGCCACTTAAGTATGATACTCCCACATAGCCCTTAAATTGGTTAAACGTGTGAATAACAGTGTTCTCCATCTGTGAATGTTTTTCCAAGTACCTACCTCAGTCTACACCTCGTCCACATATATGGTACATCCTTGCTTTTTGGAACGTTGACTAGGCAATAAAATCGCCCCTTAAAACTGATTAAAGACCAGCTTCACTCATCTGTAACCATCCTCTGCCTTGAGACAATTGCCAAGTGCAGTGCGGTAATTGCAAGTTTTACCCCCAGCCCCACCCCTACTTGAAATGAGCTGTTGGATTTTCACATAGGGAAATTGGAACTCTCACGGTCCATTGTTTCCATTTGCCTGGTCGTTTGACAATGTTGCCATCTCTCCTTCTCTGCAGCAGCACTGGAGCTTGGCACACAAAGTGAAGAAGGATCTATTAAATGGAACAATGTGTCCTCGGGCTGTGCACTGTAACGTAGGACGCAGCACTTGACGAAAGTCTCGAAATGTAACAAACTGAGTGCGAGCCCACCTGAGTGATGGGGCGGCCGTCTGTTGTCCTTTACTGAGAGAGCTTGAGTAGAATGCGCAACTCTTTTCTAGGGATATTAAGTCCTCGGGCTATTTGGAAATTACAACTATCCGGACAATGATTTGCATTATATGTACCTTGGTTAGGGTGTGCAGCGTCAGGGGTCGTCGCTCACCAGCTGAATGGAACAATTGTTTTGTGTGAAGTCTTTTGGGAGGATGGAGGACATCACCGAAATGAGGCAGCCGAGTGGTAGCTGAAGTGAAAAATGGGTCAATTTGGAATCGCTTAGCTTAGAAGATGTGAGTGACTGCTGGAAACAATGTGTGTCGTTAGGCTGTTACAACTCGGAATGACCTATGGAGTAGGTTTGCTTTTCTCTTTCTTGTTATGGCACAAAGGGAAGCACTTGAAGATGATTGGAGGGAAGGGAAAAATTAATGTTTTATGGGACAAGTGAGGTGTATACAATCAGAGGAATCAGCGGGGAAAAATGCTGCGGTTTGTGATGGTTTTTAGGTGAAGAAAATTCTGATGAAGATACCTTTAGGTTCTCATAAAGCATTTTCTACATTGAAAAATTTTTATTTTTCATAAATATAGGAATAGTCTTCGCAAAGCCAATGGAGATCTTCAATAGAGCTGGATCTTGACTCCCCCTGCCCAATGGACTGTTTCAAAGTCAGTCATGTTTTAGATTTTGATGTCAAAGACGCTCATAAGACACCTATGACAGAGTGGGAAAAAATTAAAACAAATTAATTGAGAGAGAAAGTCGCTAGGAATGAATTTGACATCAATTGGCATCAAAGTCTTCCATAAAGTAACCCAATCAACACAAAAAGGCTGTGATAAGAGAAGGTGTCAACTTTGCAGTTAGATTTTGCGACAAAGTTAAGTTAGTCGAGGAGTTAGTGCGTTCTTCTCAACGCGCAACAACGAACTCGTCATTTGTCATTTGAAGAAGCACTGTCATCTGTCAAGCTAACAATGCACCAACATTACGTTATTAGAGCCAAAGGCTTCTTAAGTGACGCGTTCGGAATGAATCTGGGCCTCAACCAACATACCTATCCAATTAGCCAAGTCCTTAGTTTACTGCATTCAGTTACACACTCCTAGTTGGAGTCACTTAAAACGTTCGACGTCTAGCTGGGAATCGATGACTCTGCGAGCTGGAGTATTAGTGCCCATTCATTCGACGTGTCCTAGCCATCTTAAACGTCCATTGCAGAGTTTTTTGACCAGGGGCATGTCGCATTACAACTCGTGTATATCTTGTTTGAATCTTCAACTCCATAGCCCGTCAACGCAAACGAAGAATTTTCCTCGAATCGACCCACGATTTCTTCATCCCCTTTTCAGACGGTCAATGCGTCTGTTGAGTGTAAGGTTGTATGCACACCATCTTGAATTTCTTCAAATTTAACGAACACAAGAAAAAGTGACTCCCCGAAGTTAGTTCGGACACCACCCATGGAGTTTAAGTCTCCACTACATCCAAAATCTTTCCTATCCTCTCTTTCTTCCCCTTCTCTAACGCTCGTACTATGGTAACATATAAAGGGTATTCATAACCCCTTGGGTACGTGTAAATTATAAAAAAAAAGTAGAGCAGGACTGGGATGATCAGGGTCACAAGCATCCGATGTGGAGTTTTTTGACCAATGGATAGTTCGCATAGTTCTTGTTTGAAACTTCGTCTCCATAGCCCGTCAACGCAAACGGAGGATTTTCGAGTAGTTTTCCTCTCGAATCGACCAAGGATTTCTTTATCCGCTTTTGAGACGGTCCATGCTTCAGCGCTGTAGAGCGGAGCCTACGTAGACAAAGTTCCATACTACGTCGAAGTTAAATTTGTCAATGGTGACGTTCTGTTCAGTTCGACGATGCAATATTTAGTTTCGTGTTGACAGCATATGCTTAGTCTTATCCTCATTTACAGGTAAGCCCGCTTTTGCCGCTTCCTTCTCTAAACTAACAAGCATGGCTATGGCATCGCGTTGAGCCCTACCAATGATGTCAATATCGTCGGCGTATGCTATTAGTTGGACCGATTTTTGGAAAATTGGCTGGGTGTTCTGCACAATCCTCTCAGGAATCAAATTGGAGAAGTCACATGACAGCGTATCCCCTTGCCTTAATCCTATTTTGGTATGGAATTCGTCGGTGAGGTCGTTTTCGACCCTATTTGAGCAGCGAGAATTCTCCATCGTCATCCTACACAAGCGGACGAGCTTAGGCGGTATACGAAAACTAGACATGGCCCTGTATAGTTCGTCTCTATAAATGCTTTCGTACGCGGCTTGGAAATCGATGAATAGATGGTGGGTATCGATTTGGACTTCTTGGGTTTTTTACTGGATCTGCCGAAGTGTGAAAATTTGATCGGTTGTGGACTTTCCTGGCTTAAAACCACACGCTGTTCAGAGGGTCTTCATTTTCGTGGATCGGGAAAATGATCGAGGTTCCATTCTACTGTCATACTTTCTTCCGACCAGATTTGGCTTATGAGTCGGTTAATGTTTCTTACCAAGTCATATCCGCCGGCCTTATAAGATTCGGTGGGAAGGCCGTCATTTCCGGTAGGCTTGTTAGGTTTTAGTTTAGATATTGTTATCCTCACCTCAATCAGGTTGGTAGTTTTTCCTGTCGTCGCCAGTATGGTTCTTTGTTCCTGATAGCGTAATGTTGTTTGTCATCTCCGCGGCCGTTTAACAGTCTGCAGAAGTGGTTCTTCCATATCCTCAGCATAGACTGTGTCTCAACTACTATATTTCCTTATTCATCTCGACTGGATTCTGTTCGATCCTTGTATCCTTGGCTTGACGTTTTCTTTTTTCTTCTTTCTGAAAAGCCGGTGTTCTTCATTTCTTCTCTGCCTATATAGCTCAATGGCAGCTCTCATCTTCACCTGCAGCTTAGCCTTGTAGCCCTCGTTTTTGGCTGCGAGCATCTTTCGGCATTCCTTATCAAACCAGGGGATTCTTGCTGATGGGCGCGAGAAACCTAGCACGTCAGTTGCGTTGTTCTTCGACATTCGATGCTGATGGTATGGTGTTAACCGAGGTGTTAAGGGATACCCGTTTCGCGTAGGTCTTGGCGGTCGCTTGCGACTGCAGTCTTTCGACACAAAATTTTTTTCCACAGTATTTCTGAATTGTTGTGGCGTGTTGGATATACGCATTCTTACCTTTGCTGCAACAAGATAGTGGTCCGACTCGATGTTAGCTCCTCGGAAGGTTTGGATATCCAAAACATTGAATGGGTGCCCCTTGTCTATCGCAATATGATCAATTTAATTGACCGTTCGTTGACCTGGAGACCGTCATGTCCCCTTATGGATATCGAGGTGAGGAAACCGTGTGCTGGCTATACCTAGTGACATTACGTTCCGTAGCGAAGTCAGTTAGACTAAGTCCTTTACCGAACGTGTTGTCGTGTAGGCTATGTTTTTCGATAATACTGCTAAAGATGTCTTCTCCTCCTACCTATGCATTAAAATCTCCCAGCACGATTTTAACATCGTATTTCAGTAGCCGCTCATAGGTTTTGTCAAGGAGCTCATAGAAGCAGTCCTTAGCTATGTCATCTTTTTCCTCCGTTGGGGCGTGAGTGCATATAAGGCTTATGTTGGAGAATTTTGCCTTGATGCGGATAGTTACAGTGCGTTCGCTAGTTTCTTGGAAACATAAGACTTCTTGCCTAAGTCTGCCACTTATTACAAATCCACAGCCGAATTTTCGCTGTTTCTGCTCGCTGTAACACGGTCCCTAGTAGATGTCGCAGTTTTTCATCCTCTTTTCCTTGATGGTAGTTATGTCTGCTTTGTAGCAGCTTAGGGCTTCTGCTAGTTTTTCGCTTGCACTTCTCTTGTTTAATGTTCTCAAATTCTAGATGCAGATTCGAACTTCGTTGTCTTTTTTTCGTTAACCGGAACGTAAACAATAAAATCAGTCCCTTCTGAGGCTATTGGTTGCTGCGTAACATTTTAGTTTTTCCAAGGTTGGGTAGTTAATCCAAAGCACAACCCCCAACCTCGAGGGCCAGTTCCTATTTATTAGATACCCCTAGGACACGGGGCCATCAGTGTCCACTACGGGATTGAGAGCTGCCGTTGGCCTTTCGGTTCATCCGCAACCATCTTTGTTCAAGGGGCCTTACTAACCATTGAAATTCTTAGACAACCTGTTGTCCGAATATGTTGAAGCAGCTTGTCTAGGTTCGTCTGGGACAGCAGCAAGAAAATTTAAAATCTATGTAGGTGAATCTGCAGGATCACACTACTACCATATCACGAGCCAACGCATATCCAGAATCACCGATGCCCTATAAAATGTCACTTTTTTTTTTAACTTTCCTTTAACCTCAATCCGTTAAAAGTTAACCGAATTATCTCTCACTGCCTCACATAGCCACTATTTTTTATTGGAGCACCAGTTTTATAGCTTGTTTAAGCAGAATGTGAGTACATAATTCCCGACCTGCATTTTTCCAAAAATATAAAAAAATGTTTTAATTTATTTCCATTTTCAGTTACCGTACTATCTGACATTTCAATCACTTTCTCACACTTCAGCTGTTCATTTTTTTTTCCTGGATAATAACAGAAAATGTTTTATTGATTCGTATACTGTAACAATGTAAACACACATCCTTGTCCATATTGTTTTAATGGCGGTACGAGTATATACCGTAATCTGGATTCCACTTACAGTGGCACGATGCGTTCCTATGGAATATGAATTCGCTCAAGATAACCATCGACGTTGACCCAGCAACATTATACGAGTACAACATGTATATTGCGAGTTAAGCTCGCTTTCGTATTTCTGGTTTAAGGGCGATATAATGTATAAGGTCTCAATGTGATGACCCATGGGCCATGTTCGATCGATAAAGAAAAAATCAACAACAACAAATAACGCACACAAGAGAGACGTGTCCTTATGCGGTGGCATGTTGATTTAATTGTCTTTCATAGAAATTAGTAGCAGGTACCTTCTCTGGAATGACCTGCTACTAGGGGTATCTACATCCTTTGATTTGTTATCGGTTATTCCAATCGGGTGATAAACATTTGCAGCAATGAAATTATTTTCCCATGGTATATGTGGCATTGAACGCCTTGTGCAATTTTAAGATAATGACGGCTTAAGGACTTGTCATGCTGTCCTTTTAGTGCAAGTGTATGTGCTTTTTTTTAATGAAAATTTCAAAGGACAGGACTTTTCTTAAATGGGGATGGATGGGAAAAGGCATAGAGTGCTTAACTGCTGTACATTCGGTACTGAACATATTTTTTACTAACGAGTCGAATTTTACCATCCTTCGGCTTCTGAATGGTTGTTGGTTTATCGAGGAAAAATTTTCAAAATGTTCAAAATTTTCAAATCACATAATCTGCACGGCCTAGTGGAAAAAAATGCGACAATCACACTTTAGTGCTGAGGAATCTAGTAATTTCGTTGGTTGCGTGGTAAGTGGTACCATCCTGTAGGCATCAGATATCATTTTCACTCATAGCCTTCAAAATGCTATCTGCCGTACATTGCGAACACCTGAAATCGTTCACAGACAACCTGATCTACAGGTTGCCGTAGAACTTTGTCTACAAGCTACAGGATTGTAATGCGGAGGCTTGGAGCGCAGGCGGCCAATTCTGCCCTCAAAGACGAAAAGATGACAACAATCGCTCCAAATTCGCTACGTCAGGCCGGCAGATATTACTTTGGTCAAGGAAAGGGGAATATCATGAAGAGGAGTTAGTTCTAGCTAAAGTCGCTAGGCCTGACGAGATTCTCTCAGCAGTGCTAAAGGAGATCGTCGACTCATGAACCCAACTGCTGCCGAATACGTACAACGGCTTCCTTAAAGAAGGAGTCTTTCTCAGAAAGTGGATAATACAACATCTAATGTTGATCAGTTAAAGCAAAGGGTACCCAGATTCTGCATTAGCGTGCAGACCTTTGTGAACGCTAGATACTGCAGGGAATCTCTCGAGAATGATTCCGAGACTGCGGCTTACCTACAGAGCTGAGACTTGTCGAAAAGAAAATACCGCTTCAGAAAAATCCGCTCCACAAACGAAGCGATTGAAATAGTAGCAAAGGCTACCTAATTCGTCCAATAGGGAAGCAACTACTCAAGGCAGATACTAATGTTGGACATCAAAAAGCATTTAACTCAGCCAGGTGTAGTGACATGTAGAACACTTTCAACTTCAAGGAATAACAACCTTAAGAACTAGGAGCAGATCTATGAGATAACAGAGGGCCAACGAAGAATATTAGTCACGTTCGGAACAGCGTAAGTTTCGATTTTGGGACCAGAGCTTTAAGCATCTCCTATGATTGCATTCTTCGCATGTATGCAGATGATAGCGCCGCAGTGATAACTGCGAAAAATACCGAAAGTGTGCAAAGAAAGCTAAGCCAGGTTACGAGTAAGCTACTGCACTGATGAACACAGCCTCACCATGGCTAAAAAACAAAAAAAAAAAACATTTTGACGAAGAAAATTACACCGACTCTATTCGACTTGCGAATCGGCCAGAATGTAATAAAAGCATTGGGGTGTGACAATCAACCCGAAATTTATTTTCTGGCGTCAGGTAAGGAATGCGGAGGGCTAAGTGGCGTGATGGCTAGTGCGATGAACTGCCGCGTATGAGGTCTGGGTTCGATCCCCAGCCGTAGCAACACCTAAATGATTTTTCACTGGCCCTCCTCTCGTGATGATCTGAAAAATCATCCGAGTAGTATCAATTGTCATGAAAAGCTTATCTCAACTTAGCCGTTCGGATTCGGCATAAAACAAGAAGACCCACCATCTTGCTAAGAAGTACACCCGCACACATGAATGGTTGTGAGAAAATAGCTAGGCCGTGGGTACTAACGACCCGTTGCGCCATAAATTTTTTTTTTTTTAATATAAGGAATGCGAGCGTCGATAGTGCCCGCATCATTGAGTAGTATGATCGCGAACATAGGCGGTCCAATGCCAGAAGGCAAAGGCTTGCTGGTGTCGATGAAGTAAGCCATCCCGTTCTACGGATGTGAGATTTGGGCAGACGCGCTTCGACAGGAAAAGTACAAAAAGCCTATGACAGCTGCTTACAGAGACGCAGAGCTTCTATTCAACGTTGTCGGAACCAGCCGTCCTTTTTGTTGCAGAAGTTACTCAAATAGACCTCCTAGCTACAGAAAGGTCTACGTCTACGACAGAAGGACGGAAGTTTGTGTGGAAAACGCAATGGAAGGTGGTAAAGAGCTCAGAATTTATAAGTTGCTAAAGTTTGGGAACTCGGAAACAATAGGTCGAGGGTAATAAGGAACGAGGCTAAATGGAATGATCGGAAATAGCTTGAGGTTAACTACTACAGGCAGGTACTCACCGGACACGGATTTCTCAACACCTTTCCCCACAACATCGGCAAAAAAAAACAACCCAGCCGTCAAGTACGGAAACTCCTAAAAAGACGTGATCTATTCTTTCTTCAAAAAATAGATAGAAGATCTAGAGAGAAATATTGGTATCACAAACAGCCGAAATGTTGCCGGCCAGTAAGAGGCCACCGAAGCCCAACTTATTCTCAGTAGAAGGAAAAGAGGAGAAGAGCAATCCCGCGAGACAGATTGAGCCCAGAAGGGCGAATGATGTCACACTACATGAGTAAATGCGAATGGTGAAGGTTCAGAAATCGAAGGGACATTTTTTTGAAGTAAGCCTTACACAAAGGTTAGTCAGACAGACGGGAATGTTTAACGACAACATGAACTTCCTTATGGTGCATAGAGCATTCCTTGTTCGCCTACCTATGCTCCGCTATTAACACTGACATTGTCCTCAGAAATCTAATCAGGAACAGGCTATCACTGTCAATGGCTGTTTTTTTTTCGAATGACGAAATTTTTGGCCGGTTTGAGCGAAAAATTGACATTGTCCTCAGAAATCTAATCAGGAACAGGCTATCACTGTCAACGGCTGTTTTTTTTTCGAATGAGGAAATTTTTGGCCGGTTTGAGCGAAAATCTTCGGTCTAGTTTGTCAACGTTAACCGCTTTGGATATTTTAGATGGTTGGCTATTTAGAGCAAATGAACACCAATACAGTAGCTCGCTGAGGCTTCGATTCCAGTCAGAGTTTAGACACAATTGACCAAAATCACGCCCAAGAAGAAACCTATCTCAAGCAACTTGAAATGCACAACTGAATGAAGTAAGCAGCTGATTGAGGCGCAGGTACACCCTGAGAACCTCCAATTGTGGCCACAAAAAATGGGTTATTATGGCGAGATAACCAATGCTAATCATAGTAACAACTTGACTGGCTTTTCTAGTAGCATTCCGGACTGTTGCTGATTGTGACTATTTGGTTTTTATCCCTTCCTTCCGTTTTTATGCATACGAAGCCGGCTCCCATGGGTAATTTGATCGGAGCTTTGGATTCGCCCTCTATAACTGCTATTTTTTGGCAATTATCTTGCTCCTTATTATGCTGTCTTCGTTATCGTCTGACATCCTTCTTAATTTAGCTGATGTGGAAAATCAAGGCCATTCACTTCAGGATCTACCTCCTCAGCGGATAGTCTCACCAATCGATAGTCTGTTTCTTTTTATGTTTGTGTACGCGCTATTTTCCAGTAGATATGGCAGACGTTAACAGGATAACGTATTCGATAACTCCCGCTGTTATTACCTACGGGCGTTGTTTATGCGGACCGATTTAAAAAGTCTTTTTATGACTACCCTCACGTTTCATACAATATAACCGCTCAGCTCTGAGGCTGGTGACCTACAGTCCAGGTTTAGAAACGTAGCCCAGATGGTGTTTCAAGAATCGTCAGATGCGTCCGATTGGATCAAGTCAAGATCGAGCCCAAGTCCCGAGACATCAACCTACGTCATCATATTCGTAAGAAATCGCATCTTCGATTGCCAGACCAAAACAGCTTTTAGTCGTCGTTTTTCCTCTTAAGATCCGTTAAGACTTGATATTCTGGTGCTGTGCGCTTACCTTCAAATCCCTCAGGTCTTCGCTTGATCTGTGTAACACTATAACGTCACAAGACTTGCAAAAGATTTATGATTTGCTACTGATGTGCGCTCGCGAAATTACTGGAGATGGAACTGTCTACATCCTTAAAGAGTTCGTCCTTCATAGGTCTTACCACAGCTTCATCCTTAGACAGGTTCACTAACATTGAGGAAGATCTTGCCACATTTAATCAGATGGATCTGTCTACCTTCCAGATAGATTTATTTTTTTCGACTTGCTGTTTATGTTAATTCCCACTAGTAGCGCTACAATGACTGCCAATCCACGTATAGCTCTGCGTTATGTAGAAAAGAGTTAATTAAAACGGGACTAGGCCTTTCATGTGGGCCACAGCAATACATGTCCTAAAAACAGGGAAAATAAAACACGATGAACTTGAGTACGAATGGGGAAGAGATTGGAGGGATTTGTGAAGATCAGAACGAATTATAGATTAAGACAATCTTGCCGGAATACTGCGCCGCACCGCCACATCAAGGCGATAACCGTTGCGTAACAGTAAGCTTAGTTTTAGTTTATATATCAACATCCTTACATTTCTTAAAAGCCTTGTATAGCTCAACCCAATTATAAGTGAATGCCAAAAATACAAAATGCCACGACTACCTACCCTTCCATCTTCCTCTTAGAACAATCGAATCAACATTCCAACAAATTCCAGCACAAAGGTCAATCATCACTATCATCATTGATTTCCCATTAAAATTGTTGCACCTCCAAACTACATTCTCACCGACTCATCCTCGTGTGTTCTTCATCCGCCCGTCTAGCCATCGTACGCCGGTATACCGTAATAAATTGTTAGCGCACCCCAATCGGTGGGTGGTAAATTAAATTAATTAATCAAGACAACAACGCCATAAGTGCATCATCGCCGTCATACACCAAAGATATGTTCAAATTGATTTGCAACAAACGCACGTAACAACACCACCAACAACAACAATGAGAATCCGATAAATACACCGAAGAGGAATAAAAACATCAACATCACACCGAACGCTTATTCCCACGATTATTCACGCCCTTTTTGTGTTAACAGATTACGTAGCTCACAGGCTAATAGCCGCAGTGCGCCTCACTGCATCCCTTCCAATCCAATTCCGATTCCAATCCCCCGGACTCAATCCGCATCTTCTCGAACAAAGATATGAATTATTGCATTTCGTTGCTGATGGTCTGGATCGGAATCCATGTACCATTGTTGAAGTATCGTGGGCCCTTTGACTCGATTGTATACTCTCACCCAGCATGAGCTGAGTGTGCACCTACTGTGAGATGCGATTGATGGTCTTAATATACCGATTCGGATCGATTGCCTTCAATAAGGAAAGGAATGCCAATGCAAGTCAAAAATGCTTTTGGGAAATTAATTTCCCCTCGAACAAAGGTGTTTTTTTTTTTTTTTTTTTGATCGGCTTTGGTAAAGGTGGCATGACTTTTTCAGTCTTTAGTAGGGACCTGTAAATTATAATTTAACTTAGCAAATTTAATAATTTGAGTATAAGTATACAAATATTGGGAATTTTAAAGGTGTGCTAACACCTTAGGGGGATGGAATCGTGCCTCGTTATGGGATACTTACTTGCTTACTTAAGTGGCGATACAGTCCGGAATGAACATGGGGCTCAACGAACATGCCTCTCCAATTAGCTCGGTCCTGAGCTAACTGCCTCCAGTTGCGCACTCCAAGTTGGTCGGTTTCTACTTGTGGGCGCCACTTAAAGCGAGGTCTTCCTCTACTGCGTCCGAGGTCTGGCTGGGAATCGACGATTCTGCGAGCCGGAGTATTGGTGTCCACTCGTTCTATATGTCCTGGCCATCTTAAACGTCCAATGCGGAGTTTTTTGACCAAGGGCATGTCGCTGTACAGCTCGTATAGTTCTTGGTTGAATCTTCGTCTCCACAGCCCGTCAACGCAAACGGGACCGAAGATTTTTCGAAGAATTTTCCTCTCAAATAGACCAAGGATTTATCCATCCGCTTTTGAGGCAGTCCGTGCTTCAGCGCCGTAGAACAGGACTTGGATGATCAGGGTCTTATATAGGATCTCCTTAGTAGTTCGAGTGGGGGCTTTACTATTAAATCGCCTTCTTAGCCCGAAGAAACAGCGGTTTGCAAGAGTAATTCTTCGTTTAATTTGTGACGAGATGATATTGTCAGAGTTAGTAGCGGAGCCGCAATAGACAAAGTACCCTACTAGCTCAAAGTTATATCTGTCAATGGTGAAGTTCTGTCCAGTTCGTCGATGTTGTGTGCCCTTTGGTATGGACAGTTGCTAGTAAAGCGAAGGAAGCGGCAAAAAATGGGTTTAGCAGCAAATGAGGGCAAGACGAAGAATACTTGCCCTCATTTGCTGCTAAACCCATTTTTTGCCGCTTCCTTCGCTTTACTAGCAAACGGCGCTATGACATCACGTTGGGTCCTACCAATGATGTCAGTATCGTCGGCGTTTGCTAGTAGTTGTACCGATTTTTGGAAAATTGTGTCTCTGGTGTTGGCTCGTGATTTTGCTCAATCCTCTCAAGAATCAGGTTGAAGAAGTCACATGACAGCGCATCGCCTTGCCTTGCCTAAATCCCTTTTTGGTATCGAATGTGTCGGTGAGGTCGTTTCCGACCCTAATGGAGCAGCGAGAATTCTCCATCGTCATCCTACAC
This sequence comes from Rhingia rostrata, assembly GCA_949824845.1. Lineage (NCBI taxonomy): Eukaryota > Metazoa > Arthropoda > Insecta > Diptera > Syrphidae > Rhingia > Rhingia rostrata. Next base: position 6,345,461 of record OX463757.1, on the reverse strand, counting down.
AAACGGACGAGTTTGGACGGTATACCAAAACTAGACATGGCTCTGTATAGTTCGTCTCTATAAATGCTGTCGTATGCGGCTTTGAAATCGATGAATTGGTGGTGGATATCGATTTGGACATCTTGGCTTTTTTCCGGGATCTGCCGAAGTGTGAAAATTTGATCGGTTGTGGACTTTCCTAGCCTAAGACCACACTGATAAGGGCCAATCAGGTGGGTGGTAAACGGTTTCAGGCATTCACATCTTACGGCAGATAGGATCTTGTAGGCGATGTTGAGGAGACTTATGCCTCTGTAGTTGGCTATAGGGTCTCCTTTTTTTGTGGATCGGACAAACGATGCTAAGGTTCCATTCTTCAGGCATACTTTCTTCCGACCAGATTTGGCTTATGACTTGGTGGAAATTTCTTACCAAGTCATCTTCGCCGGCTTTATAAGACTCGGCGGGAAGGCCGTCATTTCCGATAGCCTTATTAAGCTTGAGTTTAGATATTGCAGTCCTCATTTCATTCAGGTCGGATTGTTGTCAGCTTTCGCTGTCGTTGCCAACATTGAATGGTTCGTTCTAACTGACAGCGGAATGTTGTTCGTCATCGCCGTTTAACAGTCTGCAGAAGTGGTTCTTCATTATCCTCAGCGTCGACTGTATCTCAACTACGATATTTCCTTGTTCATCTCGACAGGGTTCTGTTCGCGTATTGTATTCTTGGCTTTGACGTTTTACACTTCCTTCTTATAAGTGTTCTGAATTTTCAGCTGCAAATAAGAACCTCGTTTATCATGATAAGCTGAAATAAAGGCAGACCTTTGCTTGCATCTTCCCTTTTCTTGTCCAGTTCTTTTCGATAAAAGAAAAATCCATCTGGGAAGCTACTTCTTTGATAATCTAGGTAAATCTGGTACCAACACGGACTTTTATGATCTAATTCGTCACGCGCATTGCGTACACCCTATGTAACCTAACCTTCTAGTCTCTTGGTCGCTTTTCAACAATAGTTTCGACGTTTTTGCGTAGTTAACCTAACACAAGATAATTCTTTGCTCAAGGCACCTATCTAAAAATTGCAATTACTATTTGGGTTGTTATATGAAGATTTCAGAACAGCTCATGTAGGTTTTTTCACTTCCTCCAGCCTCAGCCAACCATTTGTGAAACTCTCAAGGCTATTAAATTTTCGAATTCAGTTTCCACACACGTATGCCGCCCTAGTTTGATAAACTGTCCTTCTTATTATGCTCAGCGTCTAAAATGTAATTCAGAATATTAATGTTACCATCTCACGACAACATTTAAGCAGATGTTTCCTCCAAGATTTCCTCATGAAGTTTAACCAGTAATTCACTTTTACAAAAAATAAAAACAAATTATTCCCGTCCTCATGTAGAAGTTTATGCACATCTTTAAGACAGTTAAACCCATAAACCACCAACATACTCGTACCATCTCAAGTCCTCTGCATTAACTCAGCAAAGGCATTATTCATCATCGCATGCTCGTACACCCATAACTACAACTAAACCTAGTTAGGTGGCGGCTTAGAAATTCAAAATTATGATAATGAAATCTCTACTCTCGCATGCAAAGATTATCCTGAGCACCAACAACACACCCTTCTTGACTTGTTGGCTTGGCTCCTTCGTAGTCTCCTCATCCTTGCGCTGTGCTTGAATGTAAAGCAGAACGACTTGCAGACCCGAGTTCTGCGAAACAATGCTGAAAACACATATTTTTCTGGTGTTGCTCCACTACGCACGCAAAAAACACATCCTTTTGCAAATCTGAAAACAAATGGAAATGGCATAACGTTTCCAAGATGGTTGGCGGGGGTAGAAGCCCTCCGATGTTTGTAATTTTCTTACAAAAATATACACTCGTGCAGAGACGGATGCGGATCGGATAAGGATGTGAATGTGAAGCCGGTTATACTCGTATGGCTGGAAGGGATAGGTTTATGGTAAACCATGCGAAATCCAAACACAGGATAAATTCAAAAACACTGCAAGTAATATGTTGGAGGAGGATACTTTTGCCATAAGGATATCAGTGTTACGCAGTGCAACGGGAGAGCAGCGATTGAGTAGACTGCAATGTGAACGAAGAGTTGCGAGATGAGTTCATGATTGTATTTTGAATTGAGATTCAGACGGTATTTCCTTTTTTTTTTGTAAGCAGATGAAAATAATGGAACGGGCATCATATTAGAGGTTCAACTTAAGTTAGAGATACGAATATACAACGAAGTGCACAACTATGATTGACGTTAGTCCTCTTCGTACGCACTTTTTTTTTGCGAAACTTTAACACACATAAGAGTGTCCATGCCTTGGACAAAACTAAGTTCCCGCAATGATGGGATAGGTAGTCTTACTCAGGCAATTGGGTATGCGGACGATCTTATCGCATACAGATCAGCCCCTATTGTCAAGGTCATTCGAACTCCTTTGCAGCGGGATTTCGATCAGATCCACAGCCACATCAAGTGATGACTGGAAGTTGAAAATTAACTTTCAGAAATCAAAAAATGTCCTTTTTGAGGACACCGTTGTCTAGGGCCTCTAGGGATACGAGAGAGAACTGACACAAGTTGGTGATCGTTCGACGAAACGGTCAGCCAACGGAGAGTAAAAGTGAAGTAAAATACCTTGGCATCTTGCTGGATCAGTATCTATATTTCGGAAGACATGTAGGGTAGCGTTTACCCTGACAAGACGATTGTTTTGTAACAGTTAGAGATACGAATTGACGTAAGTCCTCTTCATACGAACTTCTTTTTTACCCAAGCTTATTTGGAAAAAAGATACTACCCAGATGATTTGTCAGATAATCGCGACAATGGTTTGGATAAGTCAATTATCTACACCTGTAAGGGCTCTCCCATTTCTGTTTTATGTTTTGCTCAGCTGAACTTTGTGAGGTCAATTGCAGCGAAGCATTTCCTGCAATAAACTGTGGTTACTTACTTACTTACTTATGCCTCAACCAGCGTGCCTCTTCAATAAGACCGGTCCTTATTTAACTCCCTCCAGTAGCGCACTTCAAGTTGGTTGAGGTCGATTTCTACTTGTGCGCGCTACTTCAGGCGAGGGGTTCCTGTACTGCGTCCGACATCTCGCTGGTAATCAAAATCTCTGCGAGTTTGAGTATTGGTGTCCATTAGTTCTACATGTCCTAGCCATCTTAAACGTCCCATTCGGAGTTTTTTTTTTGACATATTGCCGTACAGCTCGTTTAGTTCTTGGTTGAAACTTCGTATCCAAACCCGTTAACGCAAACGGGGCTGAAGATTTTTCGAAGAATTTTCCTCTCAAATCGACCAAGGATTTGTTCATCCGCTTTTGAGACAGTCCGTGCTTCAGCGCCGTAGATCAGGACTGGGATTATCAAAGCTTTACTAATGAATTGCCTTCTTAGCCCGAAGAAACAGCGGTTGGCAAGAGAAATTCTTCGTTTAATTTCTGACGAGATGTTGTTGTCAGAGTTAGTAGCGGAGCCGAAATAGACAAAGTCCCTTACTACCTCTGAGTTATATCTGTCAATGGTGTCATTGTGATCAATTCCTCGATTCCTTTGGGCTTACCAATTTTTACGCCTAAACCCATCATTGTCGTTTCCTTTTCTATACTAGCAAACTTGGCTATGACATCACGTTGAGTACGGCCGATTCTGTCAATATCATCGGCGTATGCTAGTAGTTGCACCGATTTTTGGAAAATTGTGCCTCTGATGTTAGCTCGGGAGTTTTGCACAATCCTCTCAAGAATTAAATTGAAGAAGTACCATGACCTCGCATTGCCTTGCCTAAATCCTTTTTTGGTATCGAATGTGTCGGTGAGGTCGTTTCCGACTCTAATGGAGCAGAGAGAATTTTAGACTATGCATGGCTCTGTATAGTTCGTCTCTACAAATGCTGTCGTATGCATCTTTGAAATCGATGAAGAGGTGGAAGATATCGATTTGGACAACCTTGGTTTTTACAAGATCTGACGAAGTTTGCAAATTTGACGAGTTGTTGACTTTCCTGGCTTAAAATCACACTGATAAGGGCCTTTCATGATGTTGGTAAACGGTTTCAGGCATTCACATATTATGACAGGTAGGATCTTGTAGGCGATGTTGAGAAGGCTTATGCCTCTGCAGTTGGCGAGGGTTTCCGTTTTTGTGGATCCATTCTACTGGCATACTTACATCCGACTGGACTTATGTCCAGTGAGTTGGTGGATGATAAATACCAAGTTTTCTCCGCCGGCTATATAAAGCTCAGCGGAAGGTCCGTCATTTTCGGCAGCCTTGTTAATCTTGAGATTAGATATTGCATTCCTCACTTCACTCAAGTCGGAATGTTGGCAGTTTTTGGCATCGTAACCAATATTGAATGTTTCGTTCCGCCTGACAGCGCAATGTTGTTCGTCATCGCCGTTTAAAAGTCTGAAGAAGTGGTTCTTCCATATCCTCAGCATCGATTGTGTCTCAACTACGATATTTCCATGTTCATATCGACAGGAGTTTGTTCGAGCCTTGTATCGTTGGCTTTGACGTCTAACACTTCGTTAAAACTTCGTACATCGTTCCCTTTTCTGGCTCTTTTTACTTCTTTCTGAAAAGCCGGAGTTCTTCCCTTCCTCTTTACCTATAGAGCTCTCATCTTCACCTGCAGCTTAGCCTTGTAGGCCTCGTTCTTGGCTGCGAGCATCTGTCGGCATTCCTCATCAAACCAGGGGTTTCTTGCTGGTGGGCTCGTGAAACCTAGCACACCAGCTGCGGCTGGTCTAATGACTTGTTGGCATCTTTGCCATTGTTTTTCGACATTCGAAGGTGGTATGGTGTTAATCTAGAGGTTAAAGGATACGCGATGCGCGAAGGTCTTAAACAGTAACTGGCTGCCGGAAATTCATACGTAGCTGAATAAATAAGTTGGTAAAATTTTATATACAAAAATTAGGGCCTTTAGTAATTTCTTGTTAATTTATGTGGTGCTATACAATGCGTGTGAACTTGGCCCCTATAACCAACATCCCTCCAATTTGATCCGCCTCGAATTCCAAGTTGATTTTTACTACAAATGGCGGCTGTTACTGCTTTACAATTTTCGGATATGAAACGAAGACTCCTCGGGATATAGCATTGAAGTGCGTTTGCTCAACATGTAAAATATAAATCGTGAAGCTAAGTTCCATTATAGTTCGGATTGAACAGGTCCTTCAAACAACAAGTCTCTACGATTAGCCCGGTCCGTAGCTAACTGCCTTCAGTGTGTACTCTCCATAAGGGGAGAGGTTTTTCTATTGCGGTCGATGTCTGGAGTTTTTGTGTCCTAGCCATCTTAAGAGTTGAATGCGGAGTTTGTTTTGTTTGTCCAAGTCAATGTCGCTGTAGAATATGGTTGAATCTTTGTCTCCACATAACTTTGCAAAAAAAAAATTAATGGAGAATCTTAATGGTTTTAGGAGAATCTAAAGGTTTGAGACCTCCATGCCAGGAATTTTTTTTTGTTTCAGCCGCAAGAATTGGTTAATTACCTGAAAATCTATAAGACAAGTTTCACTATTCCCATATCTCTTGTAGCTTCTAATATTTAAAAAATGCAAAACAGATGGTTTATAGTGCCTGCTTTATCGAAGAGCACCACAAAGCTTAAGATATCTTCCCTTTAGCACTATCGGAGGTTAATATTAATTTTTTCATAGGTTCAATGGCAGTGTTGCCAAAAGTTCTTTTGCGAGAGTATTGTATTACTTTCATCACCTCCGTACTCCCGTACTCCTCCTTGCACATTTGTACTGCTATTTTTTTAAGCACCTAAAATATTTTACACTTGCAGCAAAGTTTTATGTCAACCTAAACAAATTAAATTCACTTAAGACTCTCTAAACTGTCGTCAGAGAGGGAACTAAGTTTCTTTTTAGAAAAATAATTCACCTGATACCTTAAAGTATGTGCATTGATTCAGATTTGCTAGTTTAGTCAATTTAGCCATGTCTGTCTGTCTCTTCTTCCGTCCGCCTGTGTGTCACCGATTTTTGGTCCTTAAATTTTGAGTTAGAGTGTTGAAATTTGGTATTTAGTCTCTCTGCCCGATTAAGCAGTACAAGTGTAAACATTTTCAAAATCAACTCACTGCCACTCCCACTTTTTGAATAAACGCCTTTTCTGATCAAAACATAAGAACTTTAAAAAAAAAGTTTATTAGCGTGATACACTGCTGGTCATCAGGTTAGCATATCCCTAATAAGCTGAACAAAATTTATGCTGTTGTTGTTGTTGTTAAAACTCAGCTACTTTTTTATACCCTATCCCATAGTGTATATTAGTTTTGACATTAAGTTTGTAACATGGAGAAATAACTGCGGTAGGTATACCTCAAATTATATGGATCGACTCAGAATCGCTAGCTGACTCTAACGTTCAGTTTGGTTTGCCATTTTATCATGAACAGGTTGACAAATGGATAACACGCTTGCAAATCGTGCAAATTTATTTCGAAAATCATGGTTCAGTTCGTGAAGTTTACCGCAAGCTCCGTCCATTTTATGGTCGACACAATCGTCCACCAGAACAATTGATTCGCTTAACCATGGATCGTTTTCGTACTACGCTTACTCGATGTGATAATTCGAATCCGCAGAGACGTCGAACAACGTGCACCGAAGAAACAACTGCCCCTGTAGAGCAAAGTCTTGAAAAGGACCCGAATGAATCGATTCGCTACCGTGCACAGCAATTGGAGCTTTGTCCATCAACTTTACGAAGGATTTTGCGCAAAGATCCTGGCTAACGACCTTACAAGATCCAGCTTGTGCAAAATTAAAGCCGCGAGACCATGCAATGCGTCGTGATTTTGGTGTATGGGCCGAAAGTGAGATTGATCTCGATGCTGATTCTTATCGCAAAATTTTGATCAGTTATGAGGCTTATTTTTGGTTGAATGGCTACGTAAACATGCAAAATTGCCGCATTTGGAGTGATGAGAATCCACATGAGACCCTTGAGACGCCATTACATCCACAAAAACTGACTGGTTGTTGTGCTCTATAGGCTGGTGAAGTCATTGGGCCATACTTCTTCCGAAATGATGGTGGAGATTCAGCCACCGTTAATGGAGACCGGTATGGAGCCATGATAACCGACTATTTTGTACCCGAATTGCATGGCATGAATGTGGACCAGATGTGGTTCCAACAAGACGGCGCTACATGCCACACAGCGCACGTCACAATCGATTTATTGAAGGAAACATTCGATGAGCGCATAATTTGAGGAATGTACCCGTCAAATGGCCACCAAGTACCAAGATCGTGTGATTTGACACCATTGGATTATTTGCTTTGGGGCTATGTGAAGTCGCTCGTCTACGCCAACAAACAGGAAACGTTAGGGGACTTGGAAGCCAACATTCGTTGCGTTATTGCCGACATACGACCCCAAATGCTCGAAAAAGTGGTTGAAAAATAGGACCTCCAGACTTGGCTTTATTCGAACCAGCCGCGGCAGCCACATGCCATCATTAATGGCATAAAATTATCCTTCCAATAACGCCAAATTTATGGATATTAAAACGATTTTGTTGTGTTTTATTCCAATTCGAAGGTCTATACTTCTCAAAAAAAACCCTCTAAATTCATTTTCGTTTATCTGCAACAGTTGAAGGCGTTTGGTAACCAATTTTTGTAGCTCAAGTAGCATATTAGCATAATATGCGTGAAGAAAAGTTGTTATCCGTTCAAGAGAAGTCGAATATTGAAGCTTACAAGTAGTCAAGGCTGTCTGTGAGTGAAATATAAAAAAAAATCGGTAAGAGCCATCAAGATAGCAGTCCTGTGCAAAAATTCGGAAGATATTAAATGAATTGAAAACTATAAGCAAATATGAGGCTTAAGGTTGGTGTCAAACTGTCAAATCTTATTCAATTGGTAAGGTTTGCCCCCAATTACCAGAGACTTAACTTGATGAAAAAACTCTTACTTTAGGTGGCCCTTAAGAACAGGCGCTTGAATTTCGCACGAGTGGACATGACCCGCAGGTACCATATTCGTAGCTCCAATCCATTAAGAATTCCATGTCAAAATATGATATATACCCCTATGGGATAGTGTGTAAAAAAAAATTGTTTTCACACTTACTTTTGAAGACTTCAAAATATTTCTACTTTTGTTTTTTTCTAAAATGCTCCCCTATTTTGGCTGCGGTACCTTATGATATTTCTTTACGGCAACACTGTTATCTCTTTCTATCTCATGTAACTGGAATTTAAATTTAAATGAGAAGGAAAATTGGTCTCTGGATTTTGCTAGAAGAATATTCTTACTCAGGGGTTCGGACAGACTGCGTAAAGTTGAATACTTAGTCGCAAATGTGCTTTAGCATCGAATTCCACCAAAAGTCCTCGGCGTTACCAAGTCGAGGTTCCCTACTTTTTTTTAAGAAAAAAACACAGAAAATTCAAATTTAATGGAGAAGGTTTATTATCATTTGAAAGAACATTCTTTGGCATTTATTTTTTGAAGATTATGTCTATCAAATGTTGGCCGTTGCTACGTCGCAGATGGTCCATCCGTTGAGTCCAATTTTCGATCACTCGTTCGAGCATTTCGACTGGTAACTGGCGAATGACACGCGTGATGTTTTCCTCCAAGGCCTGAATCGAAGCGGGTTTGTCGGCATAAGCTTTTGACTTTACATATCCCCACAGGAAAAAGTCTAACGGTGTGATATCACACGATCTTGGTGGCCAATCGACCGGCCCAAAACGTGAAATTATGTGCTCACCGAAATGTTCTCTCAATAAGTCCATTGATTGATGCGATGTGTGGGAAGTGGCGCCGTCTTGCTGAAACCAAATGTCGCCGAGATCACGAGCTTCAATTTCAGGCATCAAAAAGTCGGTTATCATGGCACGATAACGGTCGCCATTGACGGTTACGTTCGCACCGGCATAATTTTTAAAGAAATAAGGACCGATGATTCCACCGGCCCACAAACCACACCAAACCGTTGTTTTTTCTGGATGAAGTGGCAGTTCTTCAATATCTTCAGGTTGCTCTTCGTCCGAAATGCGGCAATTTTGCTTGTTTACATACCCATTGAGCCAGAAATGGGCCTCATCGCTAAACAAAATTTGCCTCGAAAACGTCGGATCTTCTTGGAAATTTTCAAGAGCCCATAGAGCGAAGCGATGTCGCTTGGGAAGATCAAGCGGCTTCAGTTGTTGCGCAAGCTGTATTTTGTACGCTTTCAATTTAAGATCTTGATGTAAAATGTGCCAAGTCGTTCCATACGTCAGTCCGAGTTGCTGCGAACGGCGCCGAATCGACTCTCTACGGTCTTTGTGTACACTCTCAGCTACGGCCGCTATATTTTCTTCACAGCGTGCTGGACGTGGTCTATTCGGTCGAATATTATCCAACAATGAATGCTGGGTCTCAAAATGGGTGATGGTGTTGCGAATAGTACTCTCAGTAGGCCGATTATGTTGACCATAAGTTGAGCGAAGTGCACGAAACACATTCCTCACAGAATGTGAATTTTCGTAATAAAGTTGAACAATTTGTAAACGTTGTTCACGCGTAAGTCTTTCCATTATGAAATGCCAAACAATACTAAACAAAAATAACATGACAGCATGACACGACTCACACGTGATCTGTCAAAAAAGGCTATTGAAAAAAGTATCTCTACTTGGATCACCCGTTAGATCAAGGTTCTCTCCCTTGATGACAAAAATACGCTTTTCGTTTAATTTATGATGAGATGTTGTTGTCAAAGTTGGTCTTACTCTAATTTGCAAACCTATTTTTTCTCTTACACGACTTCCCAGATGTTTTGAATTTGGAAAAATGTCTCTTGCAGCCAAAGTGAAATCTAAAAAATGGTTAAAAAAATAAAAAAAAAAATAAAAAAATATCTTTAACCCCATAAATTGTAAATTCGCCTAAATGATAAGTCGGATCCGCAATGTGTGTCTTGAAAACAGTTACCGAAAACTCTTTAAAAAAAAGTCATTACAGCTAAGACCTTTCGACACACAACTAATCCTTTAAGGAACTCCTAATTTAATCCCCTTTTCCAAATTAGCACAATTAGCATAAGAAAACAATCGCTAAATACTGCTCTATGATGCGCCAGATAAGCAGCTCAAGGCGATCAACTCATAAGAGCACACCAAACCGTCTCCACTGCGCATAGCTAGGACTCTAATTTCAGTTAATTCACTTAAACCGATCGTTCGGCAATCTTCTTTGTTCCGCTTTTCCAAATTGCTCTACATCCCGATAATGAATGCAAATTTAGTTCATCAGCTTATGTGTAAAACTCCTCCTAAGCTGATCTCGCTCGGCGTAGCCTTCTTCTGCACCAGGTTTTCTCTTTATTTTAATCGATGTCCTATGTCACGTATATATCCCTACAGAAGATGGAAAGAACAGGAAAAAAATCTTAAAAATACTAAATCCGCTCAAGACAAATTATGAAAATAATTTGCTCATTCCACTCAAATAATTTCCCATGATCCTTTTATGGTCCCGTAGTTATTTACGAAATTCCTTTATCCATTGGGATAATCCTTGTGCGTGACCAAATTGTGTGTCCTGTGTGTGTGCAGACCCGAATCATCACATACGGAACTGGCGGCAAAACTGCTCTAATTGTTCGGCGGGATCATTGAAGATGTGCAACAACAATGGCGGCCAGCAATTTTATGCCAATTATTTTGATCCGATTTCACCACAACAAAAAAAAAACAAAAAAAAAACCAAGGACTCCGTCAGGGGCATGGCGGCCGGCGGCGTCAATAGTCCTTTTGTAGTTGTGTTCATTGGTTTATTGTCAAACATGTGTACAAGCCACAAGTTTAATTGTGTTGTATGATTGCATTCAGTTTGGGTTTTCGGATTTATTTGTATCATCTTAGGGGAAAATTGTTCCTAAGCTCAAAGGACATAAAGGAATGGTTAGCTGTGCATAGTTTAGCGTATCATTGTATGAAAGGAATATGATTAACGATTTCAGAATGTAGAGAGTAAACACATATTGTAATGACTTAAGTCGAAAAAATACTCAACCGATAAATTTTATATATCCTAGTCATCTCACTACTGCAGACGTCACTTTTTATTTTTATAGAACGATGCGGATGTACTGCAGTTCAAAATTAAATATTAAATTAAATTAAATATACAAGGTGGGCCAAAGGAGATCTTTTTATTGGAATTTGCTCTTAATTTTGCAAATGGCCGCCAATGTCAAAACTGTTTTGACATTTGTGGACTAGACAGATGTAGAATACAAGTGAACAAGCCATGGAGCGATACACTCCCCAAGAATGCGGAATAATCGTGCCTATTTTTTAGCGTTACACTTCGTTTGTAGTGTTGGCACAGCGCGGATTCTGTCGCTGATTCCCCGGCCGTCCGACACCGAATGCGCAAACACTGTGCCGTTTGGCCACCAATCTTGAAGAGTATGGGACCACACGAGAAGTTGAGAATATCGCCGCTGTTGCCGAGGATGTCGAGCTGTCGCCGGAAACATCGCCATGCTTCGCAATAAGCCATCAGTCTGTAGTCCCTAAGGCGAATTTTTTGTCAAAGGCTTGCGCATATTCCCGTACAAAGTTTAGTCAGTGCATCAGCTGCTGCCTGTTAACCGAACGAGGGTAGACTCTAATTGGCTTTAACTTGGCATTGCCCAGTTGTTGTAACTCTGAATACACCTCAAGTGCTTATTTTTAACCTTCAAGTTGTACCGGATTTTACATGCTAAACGATAAGTGCAAGTGTTGATAATCATACAAGCGAACAACTAGCGGAAGCCCAGATACAATGGGATGGGCCTGACAAAAAGGGTATGAAAAACTGTGCAATCTACCTCGGACCATCTTGTAGTGAGCAGGAACAGCGACTGTTCGGATGCAGATATGTTACAAGTGCCAGAGTTAGGCTAGAAGTCTTATGTTTCCAAGCCATTAGCAAACGCATTATAACAATCTGCATCAAGGTCAAATCCGCCAACATAAGCCTTATATGCGCTCACTACTGAAGTACGATGTTAAAATCGTGCTGGAAGGCTTTAATGCAAAGGTAGAAAGAGAAGATATCTTTAGCAGCATTGTTGGAAAACATAGCCCACACAACAAGACGTCTGGTAACGGACTTAAGCTAATTGACTTCGCTATGGAAAGAAATGCCACTATAGCCAGCACACGGTTTCCTCACCACGATATCCATTAAGGGAAATGGCGGTCTCCAGATCAACGAACGAGCAACCAAATTGATCACATTGCGATAGACAAGATGGATGTCCAAACATTTCGAGGGGCTAACATCGACTAGCGTCACAACCTCGTTGCAGCCAAGGTAAGAATGCGAAAATCCAACATGCCACAACAACCCAGAAATCTTGTGAACATATTTAATGTCGAAAGATTGCAATTGCAAGAGACCGCCAAGACCTTCGCGCAACGCGTATCCCTCAACCTCTCGATTAATACGATACCACCAACATCGAATGTCGAAGATCAATGGCAACGATACCAACAAGTCATTAGATCAGCCGCAACTGATGTGCCAGGATTCTGATGCCCACAAGCAAGAAACCCTCACTTGATGAGGAATTCCGACAGATGCTCGCAGCAAAGAACGAGGCGTACAAGGCTAAGCAGCAGGTGTAGACGAAAGCTGCCGTTGAGCCCCATAGGCAGAGAAGAAGCGAAGAACACCGGTTTTTCAGAAAGAAGAAAAGCTCGCGATAGGCTATAGGTAGGTGCCACCCATGGAACCATGTTCGCAAATTTTACCAAAAACGTCAAAGCCAACCTATGTGTAACTTATGCCCAAGTCATGTTCAAACTCGAGGACGAAGTGGACGTTTTTTCGACCAAAATCATAATGAGCGATGAGGCTCATTTCCACCTCAGCGTGTACTTGAACAAACAAAACTATCGCTTCTGGGCCACCGAAAATCCACGAGTATTGCACGAGGACCCATTACACCATGGTGCGCTGTTCACGCTGGAGGAGTCGTCGGGCCATTTATTTTTCAAGAACGCCGCTGGTCAAACGACAACAGTGGACGGTGAGCGCTATAGGGCCATGTTAACTGAGTTTTTTCTGCCGCAATCGATCGAATTAGGACTGGAGGAAATGTGGTTGCAACAGGATGGAGCAATGGCACACACTGCGTGAGCTACAACCGATATTTTGAAGGCGGCGTTCCCCGGTCGCTTCATCTCTCGTTTTGTCGATTTGCACTGGCCCGCAAGATGGCCGGGTTTAACCGTTCCATACTTTTTTTGGTGGGATTTTTTGAAGTCCCGTGCTTACGTGAACAACCCGAGACCCTAGAAGCCCTCAAGGATAACATTTAACACTAGCGCGAGAATCAGTCGCCCGAATTTCTCGCCGAAGTGATGAAAAGTGTCATAAAACGAGCCCATATGGCAATCAGTTGTGACGGCGCATATTTGACCGAAATCATCTTCTCGATTTGATCAATAAAATTCTAAAGGTTCAAGTAAAAATAATCAAAAAACAGAATCGAAGTTTTTCATGTAGAAAAAAAAATGAAAGCCAAACAACATCGGATGACTTCTTTTGGCCCACCCTGTTTATTTCTTAAGAGTTAAGATTTTCAGCTTGGCAGCACTGGTGAGTAATGGCGTCCATAAGTCATCTGTCAAAGTGAATAATTTTCAGTATAAAAAATAAATAAATTTATGGCACAACAGGCTCGTTAGTACCCAGGGCCTAGCTTTTTTCTCACAACCATTCATGTGTGCGTGTGTACTTCTCAGCACGAAGGCGGTACCTCCTGTTTTCTGCCGAATCCGAACGGCTAAGTTGAGATAAGCTTTTCATGACAATTGTTACTACTCGGACGATTTATCAGATCATCACGAGAGGAGGGCCAGTGAAAAATCATTAAGGTGTTGCTACGGCTAGGAATCGCAATAACCATCCCTCCACTGGGCCCGATACTCTGCCATCAAATCATGGAAAGACTTACAAACGAGCAAAGATTGCATTTCATTGAGATTTATTATAAAAATTCGTGGTCTGTGAAAAATGTGCAAATCCAGTGTTTTATCGAAAAATTGTGTTCAGCGATGAGGCTCATTTCTGGCTCGACGGATACGTAAATAAGCAAAACTGTCTCATCTGGAGTGATGAACGGCCACATGCCATACAAGAATTACCGATGCATCCCGAAAAAAACGACGGTTTGATGTGGTTTATGGGCTGGTGGCATCATCGGTACATTTTTTCAAAGACGACCGTGGAAGAAACGTTACCGTCAACGGCGGACGATATCGAGCCATGATACGCGACTTTTTTTTTGTCCCAGTTTGCTGAGTTAAACTTGGTTGACATGTGCTTTCATAAAGGCGGTGCCACATGCCACACAGGATGAATTTGGTGAACAGCTTAACTCTCGAAATGGCCCTGTAAGTTGACCGCCAAGATCATGCGATTTAACGGCTCTTGATTAAATATTTTGGGGTTATGTGAAGTCGTTAGTCTATGTGGACAAGCCGAATTCTATTGAAGCCTTACAGGATAACATAAAACGCGTGATTCGTGGATTACAGGCCGAAATGTTCGAAAAATTGGACCTTCCGAATGGACCATTTGAAACGGAGCCGCGGACAACATTTACATGAGGTTGTCTGTCTTTTTTTTAAAACGTAAGTGGAAAGGGCCTATTTATCGGCTACGATTGAATATTTGATGCAAGTTTGAGTGTTCTATTCGATTCAAAAAAAAAACTACGCTTAAAAAATCATCCGTAGGTTTAAGTAGCTGAAATTATTATTAAAAACTTCAACTTGCCATCTCTTATGTCGGTATGTAAAAATTGAATAACTGTCTCATATATCAAGCGATTGATTGAAGAAAACACGCTTTTGAAAGGTCAATTTAGTGTAAAGGTCAATTTAGTGTACTTAAACTAACCATGAATCGCTTCACACCGCAACAAAATATCGCGCGCAGTAGTGATGCTTCCACGTGTCACATTAACATATCTTCGAACGTATGGTGGCCAACAGCATCATCTGAAATAAGGGGATTTTAATAAATTTTCAAGGTCATGAACCAAACCTGGACTTTGACAAGAGATTCACTTTATTTTTTGGAAAAAGTTTTTGCATTCTTGCTTTTTACCTACATACATAAAGCGCTTTGGAACCGTTGAGGGCCTCTGCCTGAGACATCCTCCACCCTCATTGGTCCTCCACTCTTTGATCAAGTGCCTTGGCATCCTGGTTGGATGTTGTGGAACGAGAGCAGACTCTGATTGTAACTCTGACTACCTATCAAATGTGCTTGTTTTTAACCTCCAAGTGGTAACCATCGGATTGTGGTTTTATCCAGTCGTTCTTGACTTGCTAAACGATAAGCCCGAGTATTGATAACACGAAGAAAAACAGCCACTCTATAAACAGCCAGGTCAGAATGGCACGGAAAAAAAACCCAGCCTGCTATCCTTGGCGAACCTAGACAAGCTGCTGCTAAACAATCGACAACAGGTTGTCTAGGAATCTCAAGGGTTAGTCAGGCATTTGAACAGAGATGGTGGCGGCTGAACCGAAAGGCCAACGGCAGCGCTCAATCCCGTAGTGGATACTGATGGCCCTGTGTCCTAGTGGAATCTAATAAGTTACTAGCCCATCAAAGAACGGTCAACCAAATTTATCTCATTACGATACACAAGACGCACGCATCCAGCATATTGGATGTCCAAACATTCCGATAACATCGACGCGGACCACCACCTTGTTGCAGCCAAGGTAAGAATTCGAATAGCCAACACCAGAAATACTGGGAAAAAATTTACTGCAATCGAAAGAGACCGCCAAGTCCTTCCTGCTATGCGTACCCCTTATCGGCTCGATTAACACCATACCACCAGCATTGAATGTGGCAATGATGCCAAAAACCCATTAGATCAGCCAGCAAGAAACCCCTGGTTTGATGAGGAATGCCGATAGATGCTCGCCGCCAAGAACGAGGCCTACAAGGTGAAGCTGTAGGTGAAGACTAGAGCTGCCGTTGAGCTTTATAGGCAGAGAAGAGGGAAGAACATCAAATTTTCATAAAGAAGGAAAAAGAGCAAGAAAAGCGCCCAATCGAGGATATAGAGAGGTGCCATCCCATTCCCGCTCTACGGCGCTGAAGCATGGACCGTCTCAAAAGCGGATGAAGAAATCCTTGATCGATTTGAGAGGAAAATTCTTCGTAAAAGCTTCGGTCCCGATTGCGTTGACGGGCTATGGAGACGAAGTTTCAGCCAAGAGCTGTACGAGCTGTACAGCGACATGCCCTTGGTTGGGCTAGGACATGTAGAATAAACGGACACCAATACTCCGGCTCGCAGGGTCTTCGATTCCCAGCTAGACGATGCATGCAGTAGAGGAAGACCTCGCCATAAGTGGTACGCACAGGTAGATACCGACCTCAACCAACTTTGAGTGCCCAACTGGAAGCAGTTGGCTAAGGACCAGGCTAATTGGAGAGGCATGGTGGTTGAGGCCCAGGTTCATCCAACCATCTGTTTCAGCACGAGCTTGGAAAAATACCATGATACCACATTTCCTTCTTAGATTCCGATACTTGTTTGAATGGTGCAGCGTAATAACCCCTCGAAATAAGCCCCATGGGGCTTAATTCCCAAAATATATAAATAAGCCCCGCCACCAAAAAACGTTAACACCCACCGATGATGTTCCCATTTGAAATTGGAATTCTATTCAAGTTTGGTGTATGCAACGTTTGAATGAGAGTGGGGATCATGCTGCCCTCCTGCAACCCCCCCTTCTTAAGCTAACTGTTGGATTTGGGATGTGTGCGAGTTTGGATGAATGCAAAAGGAAATAAGCCCCACAAGCAAAAACCATTAACATCCACGGGGCTTATTTTCATTTCGCGAAATAAGCCCTTGTGGCTTATTGCAGCTATAGGTACATCCGACTCGTACAGAGTTGCTTCCTTCGAAAAATCTTCATCGTCGAAGATCGATATCTTGAATTTGTCAAAACGGTACAATTTAATTATTTCACCAGCAAATAAATTAATTTATGTCCCCCTCAACAGATTGTCATCTCCCATCAGTTTCATTTGTCGATTTCGATTGTTTTGCTCGTCGTTTTCCCTTTTTTTTCCACTCACAAACAACGAGAAAAAATCCTTTTCAACTACATAATCAAAAATCATTTATTCGGGATATCTCAAGCGGATTCTGAGTCGTGATTGAGAAACGGAAACAACTTCCTCCCATCATCGTTCCCACAGAATGAGTACTTTGTTCTCTCCTCGTTTATTATTATTTTTTTGTCTTCTGTCTTTCGAATCCTCGCAAAGGATTAACGATTTTAATTTAGGTTCCTACTTCTGTCGTCTTCCTTTCACACACTCAAAGAACAAAATCCAGCCAAGTAAAAAGGATTCAACAGACAAAAAAAAGCGAAACAATTAATTATTTCCCATTTCTTCGTTTTCTACTTAAGGTACGGACAAAAAAGGAAACAACAAGGAAAAAAAGGACAACAGAGCTGGAAGTTGTCTATTGGGATCTACATCGAGAAACACTTGGAGGACTGTAAATATAAGGTTGGTTGAGTTTTCTTGACCAATTTGATAGCGGGGTATACGGTATAGGGTGGCTTGCGAAGTGTGTAACATCGATATTTCTTTAGGACTTGTATTGACAATGGACAAAGGATTTGCATAGTGAACCGATAACATCTTATGCAGATCCTTTTGGGTTATCTGTTAACGGGAGTTATGGAGCAGAAGACGATAAGAGTTTCATCTACTGCCATATTGTCGAATCTCCCCTTTTCGAATAAATGGAACAAACACCTATTATTCCGAGTCATTTAGTCCTGGGGAGAAATCATGTACAACCGTTTGGTTAAACAAAATAAATCCTTGCATGTGGGACATTTTCGATTTGGACGTTGCTTTCGTTCGTTTTTTGAAGTTTGTATACAGAGGTGTCCCATTAAATCAGATGCGTATATCCTGTTTTCCACTTACTCTTATTGGCTTTGATCATACTATGGGACATTGCGACGATTAGCAATTTATATTCAAACTTTTCGGAAACCTTTTGCTTAGGGGAGCTTCAAGCTTTCTTAAGTTGCACTAAATTCCGGAATGAACCAGGGATTAACCAACATGCCTCTGCAATTAGCCCAGTCTTTAGCTAGCTGTCTAGAGATGCGCAATCAAAGTTGTTGAAGGTCGGTTCCTACTTGCGGGTGTCATTTACGGGGAGGCTTTTCCCTAATCCGGGAAACGTCTGTCTGGATCCGAAGACTCTGTGAGCCAGAGTACTGGCGTCAATTCGCTCTCCATGATCTATCCGTCTTAAATGCCTAATGCGTCGAATTTTTTTTTATCAGGTCTATGTCGCTGTACAGCTCTTGAATCTTCGCCTCCATAGCCCGTCGACGAAAACGGGACGGATTAATTTTCGAAGTATTTTCCTCTCAAGTCGACCTAGGATTTCTTTATCCACTCTTGATTCGGTCAATGTTTCAGTGCCGAAGAGCAGGACTAGGACAAGCAGAGTCTTGCATATATTCTCCTCAGTAGTTTGAGTACAGGCCTTACTACTGAACAGTCTTCTTAGCTCGAAAATACAGCGATTGCCAAGCGATGTTCTACGTTTAATTTCTGGAGAGATGTTGCCCGATGACGGGCTCACTGGACCGATGAGGTCAACAAAGTCCCATATTACCTCAAAGTTATATCTGTCAAAGGTGATGTTTTTGTCCAATTCATCGATGTTGCGTGTCCTTTCTTATTGACATCATCTCTTACTCTCACTAACAGCTAAACCCATTTTCCGGCTTCCTCCTCATTCTAGCAACAGTGGCTATGACATCACGTTGCACCGAATAATGGAGGATGGTGCGTCTAATGATGGCTCGGAAGTTTTGCACAATCATCTCATGAATGATGTTAAATAAGTTACATGACAGCGCCTCGCCTTGCAGAAATCCTTTTTTTGGTATCGAATGTGTCGGTGAGGTCGTTTACGACCCTGATGGGGCAGCGAGAATTCTCCATCGTCATCCTACACAAACGGTCGAGTTTGGGCGGTATGCCAAAACTAGACATGGCTCTGTATAGTTCGTCTCTATAAATGCTGTCGTATGCGGCTTTGAAATCGATGAATAGGTGGTAGCTATCCATTTGGACATCTTGGGTTTTTCCAGGTACTGCCGAAGAGTGACCTGTTGTGGACTTTCCTGGCTTAAGCCCACACTGATAAGGGCCGATC
This sequence comes from Rhingia rostrata, assembly GCA_949824845.1. NCBI lineage: Eukaryota > Metazoa > Arthropoda > Insecta > Diptera > Syrphidae > Rhingia > Rhingia rostrata. The sequence continues at coordinate 6,326,183 of OX463757.1, read as the reverse complement.
AGGATGTTGGTAAGCGGTTTCAGGGTTCACATATTACGGTAGATAAGATCACGTAGGCGATGTTGAAGAGACTTATGCCTCTGTAATTGGCGCAGTTCAGAAGGTCTCCTTTTTTGTGGATCGGAAAAACGATGCTGGGGTTCCATTCTTCAGGAATACTTTCTTCCGTCCAGATTTGGCTTATGCGTTGTTGGGTGTTGCTCACCAAGTCATCTCCGCCAGCTTTATAAGGCTCAGCGGAAAGGCCGTCTATTTTGGTAGCCTTATTAACCTTGAGTTTAAATATTGCTAGCCTCACCTCAATTAGGTCGGGTGGTTGGCAGTTTTCGCTGTCGTTGCCAATATTGAACGGTTCGTTCTGCCTGACAGCGGAATATTTTTCGTCATCACCGTTAAACAGTCTGCAGAAGTGGTTCTTCACTATCCCCAGCATCGACCTTGTCTCAACTACGATATTTGCTTCTTCATCTTGACAGGATTCTGTTCGAGCCTTGTATCCCTGGCTTTGATGTTTTACACTTTGGTCAAATTTGAGAACATCGTTCCTGCAATGGCACCTCTCTATCACATCGATCGCGCAATTTTCTTGCTGCTTTGTCTTCTTTCTGAAAAGACGGTGTTCTTCCCTTCTTCTCTGCCTATAGAGCTCAACGGCAGCTCTCGTCGTCACTAGCTGCTTAGCCTTGTAGGCCTCGTTCTTGGCTGCGAGTATCTGTCTCATCAAACCAGAGGTTTCTTGCTGGTGGGCGCATCAGTTGCGGCTGGTCTAGTGGCTTTCTGGCATCGTTGCCATTGTTCTTCGTCCTTCGATGCTGGTGGTATGGTGTTAACCGAGAGGTTAAGCGATACGCGTTGCGCGAAGATCTTGCAGTCGATCGACATTAAATTTTTTCACAGCATTTCTTGATTGTTGTTGCGTGGTGGATATCCGCATTCTTAGGTTGGTTCCAACAAGGTAGTGGTCCGAGTCGATGTTATTACCTCACAATGTTCGGACATCCAATATACTGGATTCGTGCCTCTTGTGTATCGCAATGTGGGCAATTTGCTTGATCGTTCGTTGATCTGGAGACTGTCATGTTACCTTATGGATATCGAAGTTAGTCGCATTTTGCCTTGATGCGGATTGTTTTGATACGTGACTTCTTGCCCAAGTCTGGCACTTATAACAAATCCGCATCCGAATCGACGCTGTTTCTGCTTACAATTACACGGTTCATAGTAGATGTCACAGCTTTTCATTCTCTTTTTGTCTGGCACATCCCATCATATTTCTTGGATGGTAGTAATATCGGGTTTTAATCAGCTAGGGCTTTGCCTGCACCTCTCCTGCTTAATATTCTCACATTCCGGGTGCTGATACATAAGTCGTTGTCCATTTTTCCTTTAGCTCTTGGGTTCTTCGTAACAACTATTTTTCCGTGAGTTGGTAGTTAACCCAAAGCACAAACTCCATCCCATACGTGGGAGAAAGTTCCAATTTAGTTGATACCCTAGGACACGGGGCCATCAGTATCCACTACGGGATTCTTAATTTTCCCGCCATAATATCTTTTCAATGGCCTGACTAACACTTGATGTTACTAGATAATCGTTGTCCGAATATTCCGGAGCAGGTCGAATAGGTTTTTTTCTCTGTCCATGATTACTGAGACTATAGACGCCACCATTGACTTCATCTTGAGAGTTCTTTCGCTACCCCCTAGGCAGGCTCTTTATTATATTGCTCCACAAGAGATTTGATATTTCCCCCCCACTCGCATATCTGCAGAGAGTTACTCTAACCCCCACCCGAGAACGCATCCGATGGGATACCAGCAACTCCACACTGGCCATATAGCACGGACCGCTCATAGCAGAAAATATATTCTCCATAGTGAGATCCCTTTCAAAAGGTACGTCCAATAAATAAAAAAAATCCTTGCTCCCAAAGAAAGTATCCCTCCAAATATATGCACCTCTACAAAAGTCAGTCACGGCGTTCCGTCCCTACCACAATCATTTCTTTAATGTCCTTACCAGAATGGAAAATTTCTCCATTAGGACCATAACGTGCTCCTCTACCATTCCTATCAGTTTCGGTGGTCCGAAAAAAAAAAAACCAAAACAGGTTCCAAAAACCGTGTCAACCGTAGCTAATGTCATGTTTACTCTTCCGATAAGGAGGTAACCTCCTTATTGTGTTCAACTGCAGCACACTCGATTAATGAAAATGTCAATCAGTGATGGCCACTGTTCTGTGGAATGTGACCCATATCGATGTCCTTTTTCTGGACACACTCGTAACATTCGGTACAATCGTTACTTTTGTTGTTTTCCTTTTCGGTCTTATCGCACATACGCTACTTTCAAATTCCACTCAAACTTGTACCTACCCTAGCGCAAGGACAATAGTCATCACTATTATGTATTCCCTCCTTCCAGGGATGCATTGATTTTATTTTCCTAGGCGATATCGAGTTTTTTTTTTGTGTTCCATCTATTGATGGTTGCCTCCTGCTGGCTCTAGTGAATGACACTATCATCATCAGAGAGAGAACCTCATGGACATTTGCACAAACAATGGCATTGCCATTGGGTGCATATATGCATTGATCCTGTTTACCCTTCGAGTTTGATTAGTTTGTTTTCCTCGTGATAAACCGTGTCGAAGTATTTTGAGATAAACGTCCTTTTGGATGACACCGACCCAACTGGATATGGGTGGTATTTTAATTGATCCGACCAATTTCAATTTCGCTGATAACAGGACGAGAGGGATGAGTATTTTTATATTTTTTTTTTTCGATTGTGAAGTGTGTGTTCCCGATAAGAGTGGAATTTCTGTGTTCTGCCACTTAGCGTGTGTGCACTCGGCACCTTTTTTCCACTTTTGGGATGTTCCCTTTGTGAACACCAACGTAGACCTTCGTTCTGAATTCAATGAGAAGGTGGAAGGGGTAGGGGACCCCCGAATAGCTCGACGAAGATGTTGGATAAAACAAATAGCGCCAGATAATTTGGTGGCCAATTAAGGTCCAATTTTGGGCGCTTGGCGGTGATATCATGTCATCAGGTGAGAGCGCCGACTATTATCCAAATGCCGACAAAAGGACTCGCCTATATGAACGAGGATAGAGGAACAAAAAAAAAACACATCACCTTTCGAGTCATTTAGAACTCCCTAACGATATAATTAGGCTGCCTACGAGAGTCATCATTCGTTGTGGTCGACGTCGTCGGTTTGTTGTTAAGGGTGTGTGATCGTGACGTTTAAGTCGTTCCACATGTAGCAGATACTACTGGTGGGTGGTCAGATCATCGAAACCAATAAATATCTTCAGAGCGACGCATGTGTGTACACTTCTTTGTGCGCCGCTAAAGGAAGGCCGGTGTTAGAGGCGTTGGCAACAAGTTTGTTTTATTTCTCTTGTACCTGGGTGCGATCTGTGTCTGAATCAAGGATCATCTTCGTGTGTGAATCTCGCAGAGTGCGGGTGTCTTCGCGCAACAACAAGATTATCGCTCCGGAGGCGATACCTTCTCCATCGCCTGCGGAGCGAAAAACTTCTTTTGGCGCGCAGTGTGTCGTTGGAAGGATGCAGGGTTTCTGCCCTGCCGACGGATAATTCCTCTAATTATATGTTAATTATGGATGAATGATTAAAAAATTATTTTCTTCCCTCGTAGAGGTGTGTGGCTTTCTTTCTTCCGTTCCGACAGGCTTACACTTTGTTTAAGGAAGGTCGAGTGATTTATCTTACGTCCGCATTACGAGGAGGTTGGGTGGTATTTGTGATTAATTAATAGGAAATAGGTTAGGTGCAGGCTTACAGACAAGTTCACAGATGTTGGAGATGGTGCTTGCGTTTTGTTGGTAAGGCCTTTCATTTAGTAGAAGCCTAATAGAGAAATCAGATGAAGAGGCGCCAACAGATTGATTTATTGTTCCAATGGTTGCCAAATTGCAGTGCTAGAAAAGGATGCGTAATGAGTAGCTAATGCATAGTCCTTGCTGATTGCTATACAAATAATTGCCTTTCATTCAATTTTTTTGTGTTGTTGTTAGTTTGTTTGTATGATTCACGTCTATCAGTTTTTTTTTTCAAGCTGATGTTGCCGATGTGAAGAAAAAATCTTGCAGATGTGAAGTCTTTGGATATAAGTACAGGTTGGCTGCCTCTCCTGCTGCAGCCATTGAGCGTCAATGTTGAAAAAATCACATCTTGATATCGCGTATTTCAATAAAAGTCAAGCCGCTATAAAAGCACCATCACGCAGGGATGACCTGTTTTCTGATGGAGTTCCTGGGCACAGATCATAGGTACAGGGGCGGTGAATTAAAACTGCTGATTAGCTGGAAGTGAAATTATCGATCAGCAGCATTGAACAAGCTTGAGCTCTATAGGCAGAGAAGAAGGGAAGAACACCGTCTTTTCAGAAAGAAGACAAAACAGCAAGAAAAGCGCGCGATCAAGGATATAGAGAGGTGCCATTCCAGGAATGGAACGAAGTTTTACCAAAGTGTTAAACGTCAAAGCCAAGGACACAAGGCTCGAACAGAATCCTGTCGAGGTGAACAAGGAAATATCGTAGTTGAGACACAGTCAATGCTGAGGATATGAAAGAACCGCTTCTGCAGACTGTTAAACGGCGATGACGAACAACATTCCGCTGTACTGTAGAACGAACCATTCAATATTGGCAACGAAAGCGAAAACTGCCAACCTCCTGACCTAAGTGAAGTTAGGACAGCAATAATCAAACTCAAGCTTAAAAAAGCTGTTGGAAAGGACGGACTTCCAGCTGAGCTTTATAAAGCCGGCGGAGATGACTGGGTGAGTAACATCCACCAAATTAAGCCAAATCTGGTCGGATGAAAGTGTGCCCAAAGAATTGAACATAAGCATCATTTGCCCGATCCACAAAAAAAAACCCTCTGAACTGCGCCAACTACAGAGGCATAAGTCTTCTCAACATCGCCTACAATATCCTGTCTGGTGCAATATGTGGACGCCTAAAACCGTTTAACAACAACTTGATCGGCCTTATCAGCGTTGTTTTAGGCCAGGAAAGTCCACAAGCGATCAAATTTTCACACTTCGGCAGATTCTGGAAAAAAACCAAAGAATTCCGAATCGATACAAACCATCTATCCATCGATTTCAAAGCCGCATACAACTGCATTTATAGAGACGAGCTAAACAGAGCCATGTCTAGTTTTCATTTACTGCCCACACTCGTCCGTTTGTGTAGGATGACGATGGAGAATTCTCACTGCTCCATCAGGGTCGGAAACGACCTCACCGACACATTCGATACCAAAAAAGGATTTAGGCAAGGCGATGTGACTTCTTCAATCTGATTCTTGAGAGGATTGTTCAAAACTCACGAGCCAACACCAGAGGCACAATTTTCCAAAAATTGGTGCAACTTCTATCATACGCCGACGATATAAGCATCATTGGTAGGGGCTCAACCTGAACGTGATGAAGCGGCAAAAATGGGTTTAGCAGTAAATGAGGGCAAGACTAAGTATATGCTGTCAACACGAAAGGACACACAACATCGACGAATTGGACAGAACGTCACCATTGACAGATGTAACTTTGAGGTATTACGGGACTTTGTCTATCTCGGCTCAGCTATTAACTCTGACAACAACATCTCATCAGAAATTTAACGAAGAATTACTCTTGCCAACCGCTGTTTTTTCGGGCTTAGAAGGCAAATCAGTAGTAAAACCTTCACTCGAACTACTAAGGAGATCCTTCAGATCATCCCAGTCCTGCTATACTGCGCTGAAGCAAAAGTAGATGAAGAACTGCTTAGTCGATTTGAGAGGAAAATTCTTCGAAAAATCTTCGTCCCAGTTTGCGTTGACGGGCTATGGAGACGAAGATTCAACTAAGAACTGTACAGCGACTTGTCCCCGATTAAAAAAAAATCCGCATTGAACTTTTAAGATGGCTCGGACATGTAGAACGAATGGACACCAATACCCCGGCTCGCAGAGTCTTCGTTTCCCAGTCAGACGTCGGATGCAGTAGAGGAAGACCTCGTCTTAAGCGGTGCCAAAAGGAGAAACCTACCTCAACCAACTTGGAGTGCGCAACTGGAGGCAGTTGGCTAAGGACCGGGCTAACTGGAGAGGCATGTTGGTTGAGGCCCAGGTCCATTCCGGACTTTAGCGCCACTTAAGTAAGTAAGTAAGCATTGAACAAGCGGGCCAATCTGTCAAACCCACATTATATGACCTCCAATATCAATTGGAATGGTAAGTAACATTGAAACATTCAATAACCTTTGGCCGGAGTGCTAAAGCACATATTCCATTCCAAAGACGTCAGCGGAAGAATTCCTAAGATTAGGCCAACAGTAGCGTATACAGTTCCAGCTTGGATGGACAGTGTGATCAACTTATCTTAGCAGCTTTGACATATTTCTACAACAAGTCATCTAATCATCCCTTTCTACATAGATGGCGGCGGATGTGATGAAAGGCAAGCGACAAAGCTCAATTTTGTAGTGGTAGAACAAGCATGACGCGACAAACACCCACCTATAAGCTCAGCTCCAATTTAATTGATACCCCTAGGCCACGGGGCCATCGGTATCAAATAAGTTAGAGCTGGGCTTATGTGCTGGTGGTTGTGGCGTCATGCTTACTTATTTACCACGCAAGAAATAGCTGGTTTTGACGGCCTTCCACGTCCACGAACAACGACTTACAAGTATGCACCTGAAACGTAGGCGCTCTGTACATACCGGGTGCTACTCACCAAATGCAATCTGTCCTCGCGCAGGAAAGTACAGACTTAACCGCGCTTCAAGAAATTCGTAAGACAGGATCATGAATCCAATAACGAAAGGCATGCGACATCTATTACTTCTTCCATATAAGGCTGCGGATTCGTTTAGGGAAACCGACTTATGTCAAGAGTAATAGACTTTAAGCTGGTTTGTGATCGCCTAGCTGTGATCCGCATAAGAGTAACGTTTTGCAACATCAACATTATATGTGCACACGCCCTTACCCAGTAAGAGCTATCAATAGGGGATTTCCACGACCCCCTGGAGGGAACTTACAAATCCTGCCCGTAATACGATGTGAAAATTATTCTAGGGGACTACAATTCGAAAATCAACTAGGAAAACATTTCAGGCTAGTTAGATGGAAAGCTCAGCCTCCACGAAACCACCAAAAATAATGGCTTCCAACTAACAGACGTCGCGGCACAAAGCAAACCGGCAATCTCTAGATGGTAAAACCGCGAACCGCGTGGAGGTATTTAGGCAGCATTTCCAACAGCCGCTGAATTGGCAAAATGTCGAGAGGTCAAAAAGGCACGAAACCGGCTCACCTTCAGCCAACGAAGAGGCAATGATGCCACTCAGTATTAAAGAGGTTAGTGCAGCCATTAAAAAAACTGCAGAACAAGGTAGCCGGTTACGATAGCCTACCAGCAGAGCAATTCAAATACAGAGGTGTTGGCATAGAAGTGTTGTTGCACCAAACCTAACAAAATCTGGATGGATGAGAGCATGCCTGAAGAATATCAGCCCCAAATGTCCCATCCACAAAAAAGGCGATCAAATATCTTGCAGCAACTTGCGAGGCATATCCCTGCTGTATGCCGCAATAAGATCCTTTCCATCATACTGTGTAAACCCCTTACGCCTTTCTGAAGCAAAATTAACGGCATGTACCAGTGTGGCTTCCGGGTTTGCAGATCGACCACAGACCAAATTTTCGTACTAAGACTAGACAAAACCATCTGTTCATCGACTGCAAGGCTGCGTTGGATAGCATCCATCGCCTAGAGCTTTTTAAACAATCGACACTTATGCAGCTGCTTTGCCAACTTCTAGAGGACACCTGATGCAATATTCAGTTCGGAATTAGCATATCTGATCGTTACCAAATATGTACCGGATTCCGACAAGGAGACGCGGGATCATACGATTTTTTCAATCTCTGGCTCGAACAGATTGTTCAGAGGACAGGAGTTCATACGGAAGGCACTGCCATCCGTCCAGTTAATAGGGTACGTCGACGATATTTGTCCCTATGAAACCGACGCTATTTCGGTTAAGCTAAGCAAATGGTTTTAAAACTCGAAAGATCAAATGTTTGCTCTCCTGGACCCAAATCCTACCAGTCCTACTTTACCTTCGAAAGAAACAATTTTCGTCGACTTTTAGGTCCCATACGCGAGGAAGGCGAATGGAGGAGAAGATACAACCGCGGTCTTTATGAGCTTTACCACTGGGCAATGCCAAGTTAAAGCCAATCAGAGTCTACCCTCGTTCTACAACACCCAACCATCATGAGCTTTACCAAGATGTGGATATAGGACAAGAGGTAAAAGCAAGTAGACTGCATTAACTCACCCACATCAACCAAATGAATAGTAACGCTCCAGCCAAAGGAATATTCAAATCTCAGCCATCAGATTCGAGCAGACAAGGAAGATTTTCCATCTGTTGTGTTGATGTCTTGATCTGTCCCAGCCGGTGGCCTCAGTCGCCAGTGCTGTTACGTGTCTGTGGTTCGTTGCTTTCAGGTGCGAAGTACTGTGTACTGTGATGTTAATGTCAATGTCAAATGGACACTAGTATCAAATCGTTCAATATGTGTTTCACCTCCCAACCCAAACAGACCTTAATCTCAATAATCACACGTCTCTGTACCAACAGGATTTGAGAAGAACACATGGTGTCCAGCTTTGAACAAGGTGACGTAGTCTTGTGACTTAAAATGTTGATGAACTTTGTGTTGAAAATATTTCAAGACAAAATAACTGATTTATGGATTTCTATAACAACTCGAGCTTAGAATCTCAGGTCATGATAAATTTAAGTATAACATCGTAGGCATTAAGAAATCGGTGTGACATTAAAGCCTTAGTTCTGCTCAAAACGTTTGGTGTCGACGAATTAAGAGGAGGGACAAATCACCATCAGATTTCAAGGCTCATCCTACTTGACTGCTTACAGATGCGTGTACAAACATCATTCCAATTTACATTATTCCACCTGCCCCATCCATAGGTTTAATTCAAGTTCCGGTGAAAGACAGTATTGTTCTGCTTCTGAACCCTTGCTCATAACCCATACCAAAAATGTGTCATTAAAAACAGAAACCTCCAAATCACCAGCCGCCTTCGTGTCATCATACCCCAGCCCCCACTCAATTCTATTAACATCATTTGGCTCGTGCTCGCTCAATGAATACCATCCACCTGCTCAATTAAATTCTCATAAGCCAAACAACACAACAAATGAAACAAAGGGACGCAATTTAATTTCATCGTTGTCGGTCATCATCAACACCACCACCATCATCATCGTCATTCCATGCAATCAAAAGGACGCCATCAAACAATCGTTGAATCTAGCTGAGCGTTCTCAACCGGAAAATTAAGCCTCGGGAAATGCATCTGCCCCACAAAATAACAACTCGCAAGCTCAACTCAACAATAGGTTGGCAGGTGGATAAACTGCCAACCACCCCACGAACATCCACTTCAATTGCATTTGAATTTCCTCGTCGTCGCACAAAAGGATCTACCATCGACCATCGACTATGTAGACCATCGGTCACCGCGACCACAGGTGGAAAGTTCTCCTCTTCATTTGTTTCGCTGATGGAACCAGCCATCTGCGATGTTGACGGCCACTCAATCATGACGCGTGTATCTGACATCGTCTCGCTGCCGCGATTCCCGATTTCATCGATCACACAATTAGACCGCAGCACTAATTTTCCACCAATTAGTTGCATGCAATTTAAAGACCGAACAAGGACGATGCATTCAATCAATTTCCATTAAGACGATGGACCAACAGTTCGACTCTCAAATGGAATGGAAACGAGCGCGAGATTTACCTTGGCAATGGCAACCATCTGCCCTAATCCGCTTTTCATTACCCAACAACGGAGAATCGAAATTTGACTCGCAGCTCCATACAACGATGATGTGGTGTGGTGGTTTCATATGGCACGCTCTACAGGCAGCAGATTAGCTAGCTCGTCCTTATCATCTATGGAAATCGTCAGATCTCATCTATCAGGCGAATGTGTCAAATTATGACACCAAGGATACCACATTGTGTATATGGTGGATTGTGTATCCTGATTGGCCTTATTGCGAAATTGGACCCAATCCTAATCAATCAGCCGAGTTGCAGATGTTTAATTTTTAGGAGAATGGTTACCTCCGACCATCTTGATAGAGTTCTTAAGGAAAGGGAATCTTATTGAAAATGTGTATCTAGATACATTTTTTCATTCGAAACAGGGGCATGTTAGCCACTGCCCAGTGGTCATGGGCAAGGGTCATTGCAACAAACAATATATTCTCGTAATCCTTTATCGGATTGACCCGAAAAGGACGACCTGGCAAATATTAGTAAATCTTCCAGCAAAACAATAAGGATAATAATCCTTAAACGGTAATAATCCAGTGTTTAGGAGTCCATTAATATAGCAAACAATACAACACACACACAAACTCCTATGCTGATCCTTAACCTTTCCTCTAGGTAACTCTTTTGTCAAGTGTCAAACACAGGGATACACATAAAATCGCCTGTCCGAGCCCAACCAAAAAAAAAGGGATACAGCAAAGGATTTTCGGATATACATATATTTTTTTGTTCTACTGCTTGCCGCAATGTTCAATAAGTTTCCGTGTGATATCCTTTTTGCAAGGATTTGGGTCTGCTTCTCCTCCCAGTAGCATTTAATTCTTTTTTTTTCTTTCGTCTATTTTTGACAAATAAAGGATAAGATCTACACCGGCAAAGAACACTTGGACATTTCAAAGAATGTGTGGATTGTACAAAGGAGATTTGCATTGGTATTTACCAATATATCCTTTCAATTTCAATTTTTTTTCTCCTTATGGGTTTTCGGGTGCGGTCCGTTGACCATAGTTGCAAGAGTGAAAATACTCGGAAATGTTCGCAACATTTTGCAAAAGGATATAAAGGGCAATGGTTGGCCAAAATGTGAGAACTTCTGGTTCCCTTTTTTTGTGTCGATTTGAAATCGAAAGGATTTTCCCTATTCAGTCGTCGTATTGCAAATCCCTTGCATGGATGATGTGGTCAGTTTCCATCTAATTTAAGATTTTCTTTCTAGTCCGATGGTTCGCAGAATCCTTATAAATGAGCTTAGAAATTACATCCTTGTGTTTTTGATGATGGCATTGAATGGTACTTAAGAGGAGTTAACGGAAAAGTTATATTGGCAGGGAAGTGTATTGAAGGATGTGTCGACTTCAGCAAAGGAAGAGAACATGAAATTAATTCAAGAAGTTAGTGTCTTCTTGGAATTAATATAAATGGGAAACGGGTTTTACTTACTTTACTTTTACTTTTGATGACGTTTTTAGTTCGGGGTGGACCACCACCTCAACCAACAAGCTCCTCCAGCCAGATCGGTCCTTAGTTATCTGGCTCTAGATTCGCAAAATATTATAAAGTCATACAGATGACGTATTGCGAACAAAAAACGAAAACTTTTGCTCACCAGCTTCATGGTATGGGTGGGCGGTGTGCACGTGCACACATGAGAAACGAGATCCATGCATATGGCGGTCTGCGCCAGAACGACCCGCCATAGAACAAGTTTTCTTGTATGCAGTGCGTCATCTGTATGACTTCATTATCTTTGGTTTCGTACGCCAAGTTGGTTGAGGTCACTCTTCAATTGTTGGCGCCACCTGAGGGTGGGGTCTTTCTCTCCTGCCATGTCGCTCCGGGATGGACTCAAAGACTCGAGAGTGCTGGTGTCCATATGCTCCACGTGTTTTGCTTTTTGAACATGTCGACTTCGTTTTAAAGCCCTTCGTTGAATCTTTTCCTCCAAACTCCACCGATACAAGCTGGACCCAGTATCACGAAGAATCTTCCTTTCAAAGCAATCGTGGAAATTTCTATCTGCCTTTGTCAATGTCCATGCTTCTGCGCAATTTAGCCGGACTGGAATGTTGAGGGTCTTATATATTAAGTCTCCTTTTATTGAGATGGGGCTTTACTTCTTAGATCCCATCATAGTCCTAAGACACTGCGAGAATAATTCTTCGCTTGATCTCTTAACTGACGTCGTTTTGGGTGGTATCCATGGTATATACGCGAAGTTTAGGAATCTGATTCCTCTGTAGATGGCGTAGTTCAGGGTATTTGCTTTCTTGTCGATAGGGCATACGATGATGCGAAGGTTCCATTCATCGAGCATTTTTTCATCCGACCAAATTTTGCAGTTGAGTTGGTGTATGCTTCTTCGCAAGCCATCTCCCGCTGCTTTTAAAAAGCTCGGCTGGCAGCCTTGTTGGCTTTAAGGCTAGAAATCGCTATAATTACTTCGTGTTGGTCAGGTAGACAGACGTTTTGATTGTCATCGGCCAGGTTGAATGGCTCATTCTGCCTGAGAGGAGAGTGTTGACTGTCACCGTCACCGCCGCTTAACAGTCTGAGAAAATGCTCTTTCCAAATCCTCAGCACCGACTGTGAATCTATAATCACATTCCCACGTTCATCTCTGCAGGCTTCTGCCCGCGCCTTGTCACCTTGGGTTGTTATTTTACCCTTTGATAACATTTGCGTACATCGCCTCTGCAGTAACAGCTCTGAATTAGTTTGGAGAGTTCCTTCTTTTTTGCCAGTAAGACTCTCGAGCAGCTCCGGTCTTCTTTTGCAGCATGGCCTTATAAGTATCATTCTTTGCAGCAGGCACCTGCAGGCACTTCTCGTCGTACCAGGGGTGTTGTTGTGGGCTCTTTATGAAATCCAGCACATCAGTTGACTTGTTGGCATTGTTGCCACTGGTCTTCTGTACTTGATGCTGGCGGCACTGAGCTTGTTGAGTGGTTGAGGGAAAAGCGGTCGGCATAAGTTCTGGAAGCTTCCTGCGATAGTGGCCTTGCGAAGTCAAATCTGCTCACAGTATTTGTTCGATGTTGCGGCATGATGGATATCCGCATCCGTACTTTAGCTACCACCAAAGAGTATAGAACTACATTGAGTACGCATCACAGGAAACAATTTTCAGACGCGGGCGTTAGTGCGACGCGGGCATTGGTGCGAAGGGGAAATTTCGTCAATCGTATATGCGTCGGCTATGCTGTTGTTTGATGCTGGGGTAGCAATGTGAACACTGGGGTATGAATATCCGTACCCCACATAGAAATTGTTCGCTGTATGGGATGCGCACTCTATGAAGTTCTATTCTCCTTGCTACCACCAAGTAATGGTCCGAATCGATGTTGGCCGCTTGGAAAGTTCGGACATCCAAAATACTGGAGGTATGTCTGGCGTCGATAGCAACGTCATCAACTTGGTTGACGTTTTGTTCATCTGGAGACCGCCAAGTCCCCTTATATATTTTGAGGTGTGGGAAGCATGTGCTGGTAATGAGGATATTTCGCCGCTCCGCAAAGTCCATAAGTCGAGTTCGTTTCTGGAGGTGATGTCGTGCAGGTTGTGCTTTTCGATCGTGGCACCGAAGATGCCCTTCTTTCCGACCAAAATGATTTTGTCGTCGTTCTTCGGGCACTTCTCATATGTTTTCCTAAGGATATCCTAGAAGCTTTCTTTGGTTTCATCATCTGCCTCCTCTTTGGAGCGCATATCGGAGATATAATTTTGATCCGAATTGTGACCGGGCGTTCACTTACATTTCTTGCCATAGTCTTCCTCTGATCACAAATCCGCCGACTCTGCTCCTCGAAACTCCTTGTGCCTTCTCCATCGAAACGCAATTCCTGGATGGCTGTAATGTCAGCCTTGTAGCAGTCCAGGGTCCCCGAGAGTTGTTAAGCTTCTTGTGGTCTGTTTAGAGTCCGGACATTCCACGTTCAAATCCAAAGGCGATTGTCCTTATGTCATTTGCTGGTGTCGTCAACATTGAAATCATCCATTTCCATTGCTTTTAATTTTTCGGAACTAGAAGTTACCCCGAAGCGGAACCCGAACCTGTAGGGCCAGCTCCTTTGTTGTACCACTTCGCAAAATGGGTCGGATAAATCGATGCTTATTGGCCTGAGACTCAGGATATGTCCGAATAACCCATATAAGGTGTTCACTAAGGTTGGAACTGGAGATGACATTGTTGATTCCACCTAGAGAATTCCTCCTCAGCCGCTTCATTTGTGGGGAGTGCCTTAGTGGGTAAACTCTTTCCTTGCGGCGTAATTAGTAGCGACATCCTACTCCGCTTTGACCTATCGACCATAGTTATGGCATTTCTGCGGAAACGAGTTCGGAGATCGCATAGTTCTAGGTTTCATCGTAGTAGTCGCCGTAAGCCCCGGCCCGCCACGACAAAGCTTGCCCAATGGGGCGGACAACGACTTTATGCAAGCTTGCATAATCTCAAGGTCGAGTTATAGATACACAAAAGACTCTTAAAATGGAACGTCTTAAGGTTCAAAAGCTTATCAATCACTTTCCATTACCATTGTTTACACACGCCTTCACATTGCAAGATGCTCAAGACGATCCCCCGTGTACAGGTGATTGTGATGTGACCATGTGGCCGACCGTCTCCCTACGGGGTCAATAGAAGTAAACAAAAGTGAAAAAGAAAGAACCACCATCTGTGCCAGCCAAACGTCTGAGACCATGAAGGTGAGAATTGGTAAAACAAAAACGAACCTCACAAGCGAATATATTGTCGTCATCAAGGTGTGCCGCCTCGCGACCACAGTCACTGCACGCTTACCTATCCGCGCAGATCCAGAGGCCAAACATTACTCAGGCATGAGTAATCAACAGCCCGCAAACACCCAAGCTATAGTCTAGGCTATCTGCTATAGAATTACAGGCCACAGAGGTTGCTCCATGGAGCGGGTGGTTGTGCACCACGACATTTACATAACATTCGCGATTCGTGTTGCGCGCATAAGGCACGCAAACGCACTCTTTAGGTGGGCCAGCGGGAATAGTTAAACACACACATACACCGGCTGTCGTGGGAACCAGGTCCGTGGGCCATTTTGCGCATTCTGTCATGTCCCAAGCAGTTTCGGTTTCAATGGCACCAATATGTTGCGGGTGTTGTTTTTTTTTTTTTTAGTTTTTATGGGGCTTTCGTATTTTTTTTGTTCGTTTATTTTTTTTTTTTGTCGAGAAATTTCAATCACACTCAATAAAATATTCAGAACAAACGGCTGTCTGTGCCTCTAATGGGGGTTCGGTGGAAAAATGTGAAATGGGAGTTCAGATGCCGCTTTTGATTCATCGGGAAGGAATCCTTTGGATTGGAAGTAGCTGAGAAGATCTTTTCGATTAAATGAGACACAGAGTAGGAGACAAAATTGAGCCTTGAAGGACACCAGCCAGAAGTTGGGCCTAAAATAATGTTAAGCTTAATTAACGCATTTCATCGACCATATAAGCCGCCTTTTGGTCAAGAGTCATTTTCCCTAAATCGAGGTCGTTTCCAACCCTGATGTATCGGGTTTTTCAATAAGAGCGCTTCAAAATTTGATTTTAAATAAAACAAAAACGGTTTTGGATATCAATGACATTCTTTATTCCTGTGAAAGTACGTTCGATGCCATTATGCATGGAACTCGATTTCTTTTGCATGGCCACCACTGGCACTCTTGCAGAAGTCCAGACGCTGAACCCAATTTTCGACGGTTCTCGACACTACGGGCACTTCTTTGTCTCACTGGTGCGGGAACATTTTGTACTGTGCCTGTGGATTAAAATTTTTCCACAAGACGCTCAATTGTTGATCTGCTAGGACGATTATGACGACAATAAATTGTACGTAGCGCTCTTAACGTTGAGGCCACTGACTCCGAATTTCGGTTGTAAATTTTAATAATTTCGACTCGTTGTTGGATCGTATAACTTTTTATCATGAAATGGCAAAACTTACGGAAGAGAAATGTCAAAAGAGCGGCGAGAAATATGGCGTCTTTTGCTGTCCCTGTCGCTCAACTTTTGTAGCATCCCTGTTGAAAAACCAGTTATAAGCTAGAATTCTTCATCGTCAGCCTGCACAGATGAAAAACGTTGAAAGGTACACCGAAACTAGAAATGGCTATGCATAGTTCGTCTCAATAAGTAATGTCGTATGCGGCTTTGAAATAAAGAGACTTTGAGACTAGTTTTGCCAGTATCTGCCAACTTGCTTAAATAGAAAAAAAAACACTTTCCTGGTCTACAACCATAATGATAAGGGCTGATCAGCTTGTTAGTGAAAAGTTTCAGGCGTTCACATATTACTGCAGACTTGATAATCTAGGCGATTTTGAGGAAATTTATGCCTCTATAGCGCAGTTCAGCGGGTCTCCTCGTTTATGTGTAGTGCAAACTGTAATTAGGTTACATAATGAGTGTGCGTATGTTGCTTACCAAATCAACTCGCTCACCTTGATATAACATGAGAAAAAGTCCGTTGTGTTGGCAGTTTTTTTAAGCTTAAGATTAGATATTGCCATCGTCACTTCATTAAATTCGGGTGGCTGGAAGCATTAACTGGCTCAGTGTCGCAATGATTAGTGTGAAGAACTGCCGCACTGAAGGTCTGGGCTCGATTCCTAGCTGTAGCAATACCTAAAATGATTTTTCACTGGCCCACCTCTCGTGATGATCTAACAATTCAACCAAGTAGCATCAACTGACAAGAATAGCTTTTCTCAACTTAGCCTTCGGGAGTCGGCTTTAAACAAGAGGTGCCGCCATCGTGCAAGAAGTACACACGTTCACATGAATGGTTGTGAGAAAGCTAAGTTTTGGGTACTAACGAGCCTTTTACGCCAAACATTTTTTTTATTGGCTGGTGGCATTCTCTGCTGTCGTCAACATTGAATGTTTGGTTATGTGTGACAAAGAAATATCGTCAGTTATCAACGTTAAACAGTCTGCAGAAGTAGTAGAACTATATATCAGGATCGACAGTGACTCAACTACGATGTTTTTTGTAGATCTCTGAATAATTTTATTGGGAACTTGTGTCGTTGGCTTTATACTTTAAGAAACATACGAACATCCGTCTTGGAGTGCCAGTTCTGTACTTGTAAAGCGTGTTTTTTTAGGTTTTTTTTTAAATTGGCAATTCTGTTGCTACAGATATTAATTTGACAGTTGAAAGTTGCGTTTGCCATTTTACGATGAATAGATTACCGCCAGACCAACGTGTGCAAACTTATTTTGAAAACCATGGTTCGGTTCGCCAAAGGTCTCGTGCGCCACGTCCTTTTAATTTCACGGTTGACATAATCGTCCATCTGAGCAAGTTATTTAGAACACGATAAAACGTTTTCGGACCACGTCGATATGAAGATGACAAACAGTGCGAACAGAACAAGTTATTGACGTTGTGGAGCGCAGTGTTGAGGAGAATCCGAGGAAGTCGATTCATTTTGTGCATGATTTTACGGAATGATTTTGGCTTGAAAGCCAAGGCTGTGCAAACGTTGAAACAGAGTGACCAATATATCCATCGTAGGGCAAAAACTTGATTCAGTTTGAACCTCATTTCCATTGTCCGATGTGGCCCATTTTTTTTTTTCAAACGGATATAAAAACAAGCAAAAATGCCGAACTCGAATGTGTAGAAAACCCAGAATCCTTTGTCGATACGAAGAAGCCTTTTCACGGTTCTGCGTACTTTATGGGCTAGTATAATCATCTGGGAAATTATATGCCAATCAAAATGTTACCGCCAATGGAGAACGCTTTAGAAACATGACTTCTGACTTCTTCGTTCCTCAGTTGAATAGCGTTGACTTGGCATGACTTGGGCTTCAACGAAATAGCGAAACATGCTACACCGCGATCGGCACTATCAATTTATTGCGATAAACATTTGCTGAACGCATAATTTGCGTAATGCACCTGTTGAAAATGCATCCAGAATTGTGTAATCTCACACCTTGAGACAACTTTCTTGGGGGGTAAGAAGTCACTAGTCTATGACAATAAACTAGAGACGTGATTCTGAATTCAACATTCGGGTGTTATTGCTAATGTACGGCTCAGTTGCTCGATAAAGTTGAAAGTTGGACTTCACGATTCCGCTACATTCGAGCTAGCTACGACGCACATATGCCGGAATCATATTTAAGGAATGATGGCATAAAATCATCAATTAAATAAACGCAGGTTAGGTTGCAGTGGCTGCACGAAATCCGCGTATACACGCAGACCATCAAGGTCCGTTAACGCAACGTAGATCTGTCGACTTTCCATATATTCGTTCGGTGAATTGAACTATTCACAGCTCGTAGTCATAAAAGAAGCCATGCGCACGAGTCCCACAGCAGGCTTCGAAGCAATTCTTAATCTTTCACCAATTGACTTACATATCGATGACAGAGCAGTGAAAAGCGCAGCATGCCTCAAAGAAGCGTGCGCCTCTGTGTATCAAACCCTTTGGTCACAGCTAATACTGAACTTAGTAGCATACGAGAATGGGGTATCTGACTACACCGTCCCATATCACGATTTTGATATTAAACACTCAATCAGAGTACAAAGCAGAGGCGCTTGGTCGTCAAATACTGTTGTAACCAACACTGAAATATCAATCAATTCCGTTGGGTCTAAAATGGAAACAGGAGTGGGCTCTGGGGTCTACTGCGTTAAAATCGGGTTAACCACATCCCTATGACTAGCAAACTCACGCAGTGTATTCAAAGCAGAGATCCTAGCCATACTCGAAGCTGCCGAATCGGCTGAAGTGTTGGGCATATCTCAAGAGGACACCTGCATTTACGTAGATAGTCAAGCGGCCATAAAAGCTCTGGCAACCAAGATAATAAAATCACGGCAGAGCTAAATGGACCGATCTAAAGGCTCTATGTTACCAGAATAAAGTCCACATTACCTGGGTGTTAGGACATAATAACATCCCAGGTAATGAGAAAGCAGACGAGTTAGCTAGCCTAGGATCATCCTGCTGCAGGGTTACCACTTGCTTCTTAAAAACACTCAATAACTGGATACACAAAATCTAGATAACAAAACATTAACACTTGTAAGCACACCAAAGATCTTTGGCCAGAAATAGGCGGTAGCAAATCACACAAGCTTATAGCTCTGAACAAAGGTTCCATTTCTATAGCAGTAAGAATGATAACAGGTCACAACCTGTTAAGTAAGCGTTCCCATAGAATCGGACTAGCTAACTCACACCAACTATGAAGAAAATGCGAGTCGATGAGGACATCCCACTTGCCTCCGATCTGGAATGGCTACAACTCCTTAGTAGTTTTTACTACGAGGACCTGACGGAGCTAGCAACGAAGCCTATATAGTGCAGATCGTTCGATTCTGCTGCAAATCGGGATGGAGTAACCATTTGTTTGAAGCGGATGGAATAATGCAGATTACAACATAAGTATCACACTAACTCAAGTTTATATATTCCCTTCACGCACACGTAGGCCTTAGCGATTTTGACGATTCACCTGAGCGTCATCACCCCATCAAACCTATACATTCAGAGCTGACTTTAGAGCGTAGGATCTTTCCGACATTTTGATATTACCCAGCTCACCTAGAATATCAAGGAAGTAGTTTCCCAGATGGAGATTTCTTTTGTCGGAGAGAGCTGGACAGGATCAGAGAAGGCGAGTAATACTTTTCTCCTCTTCTTCGTCCAACTGCTTCTACAGAAGTTATTGCTGAAGATGCCTAGCCGTTTTGCGTGTATGCCTATAGGACAGTAAGGACAGCGATTATGGTGCTGATGTTTGATCTGTTCAGAATTATCAAGCAGATGGAGCCCTTCTGATTATAGTCCGGCCAGAGTAGCCTGGATAGTTGATACGTTGTGCCGTGCCGTGACTTCGTGGATATTACATAACTTTTCAGAATGGACTAGGCTTCTTTGATTGCCATGATTTCCGCCTGGAAAACTCTTCAATTATGGTGAAGCCGAAAGGTTTTGAGTAAACACCTTCAACTACTCCATATATCTATAATATCATAAACATTAACATTAGCTCTAGCTTTTTTTTTTCCAAATTGAACCTGTATACCTCTATAAAACAGTCTTTACTTCGAGCGCATGCTATTTTTTGTTTTTCCGTCAGCTTCTTGGGAAGCTGGTGGTCTTTCATTCTTTTCCTCGTTCTATGGTTAGCTTAATACCAGCTTTTGCAATAGCCCTCATCTTCGTTGTTTTTAGGCCTCACTTTTAACGGCGGTCATCTGTCAGCATTCTTCCTCAAACAAGAAGTTTCGTGCTGGTGGTCTGAAACCTAGCGCATTGAGGCCTGTTAACATTCATCGCCACATATCTTAGACGTTAGATACTGTCAGTATGGTATTGACTGAAGAATTAACTATTTACATGGCTGATCAATCTCCTAAGATTGCTGAATTTCGTCACTAAATTTTCTCACGGAAGTTTGCCGTGCTGTAGTGCATAAGCGCATTTTTAACTTTTCTACTTCAAGCATGTGATCCGAGTCTATGTTGACAGCTGCGAGTGTTCCTACATCCAAGAAATGGTCAATCCCTTTTGTATTTTCACCTAAGATAGTATTTTTTCTAGCTAAATTATATTTGTTTGCAAACAAAGTGGGATGGGATGTCTAATGAATTTTTATATCTTGAACCTTAACCTGCTTTTATGTGTTTCGAACTTTACAAACTTTCGCTTAAACTTCGAGAAAGAATTGCCTTGTCCCTAATACTAGCAGCGCATTATCGACTCGAACTTTGGCCAATTAGTTGACCACACAGTTGAACTCATGTACGGCGAGGGCTACCAAACTTTGCGAATACTTTTAGCGTGACTTTTTACGTCTTTTAAAATTTTCTCATCCTTATGGGAGATTGCCTAAAGTCGAAAATAGTTTAAGGGTCACGAATGCATTTATTTACTTAACCAGTAGTTGGCTCAGCTATATAGGCTTTTTCTGGTTGACTTTAGGCAGTTAATTGCTGCTTGGTTGAACAACTGGGTTGGTGCAAGTCGCCCTAAGTTCCACAATAGAGTTTGTGTTTGAAAATGGTACTTCAGGACTCGTTTAAGAACCACTCTGAGATTCCATTTCGCACGTTAATTAAATCCGTATTTGGAAACTATTGACCCGATTCCTTGGCCTGACCACCCGCAAGAGGAATGTTATTTCAAACGATGATGTGGAAGTTAACTCCAGAACGAAACCAATTTTATGTCAACATTCGGGCATTCTTAAGTAAACAAGCATAATTTCATGTCGACTTTCCGACTCAATTGTTTGTTCTCCAACCTGTAGGAGTGTGCAATCTAAGTCAGGATGCTACGACCTAAGAATGCAACCAAAATAATAGATTGATCCATCTGCACTCTGTGAAGAGGTCACACACATCGAAACCACACGGCCAAGCCGCACATATGATCTATTGACTCCAGGCTTTGTATACAGTGTCTCTCTATGGAAGCACTTTCATCTAATCAAATCCTTGTGACATGAAGGGTCCAAGTTGCCTTTTGAACTATACCGAGTGCTGCATCTTAGTGAAACGATTTGCTCCTTAGAATTGAGATATTTTCACCTTTTTTTAACCCGCCCTCCTGGCCTGCTTTTGTGTCTCAATAAATCAAGGTGTGTCTGGTGCGTGTGTATAAGGACAAAAGGAAGAATCAGTTTTTTTTTCTTTGGTCAGATGTTGGCTGTACACAGTAGGTTGTCTCGGAGACAAATTGTTTGTGACAAATCTTTGGGTAAACAACTCTCTTGCAGAGTTGTGTATAGCTGAGGGAATAACACTCGCTGGGAATTGGTTTGGAATTGATGTCTTTCTATGGATGTGCTGGTCTTTTGTTATTGAAACCACATTAGGGAATGAATAATTGAAGGAAATATGAAAAAGGGCGGGAGAGGGGATTATGAATGACCGGTTAATTAGGGTAATTCTGAATTTGAGGCTGGAAAGGCTCCAAGGTCAAATACGATATGAGAACACATGTCGTGAATAAAATTACAGCTTTCCTGGTCAGAAAGGGGGCGTCATTTAAGTGGGTTAGGTAGAAGTAAAATGAAGGCAGTGAATGCAATGATCTTAAGTGAGCATATGGTCAAACAGGAAAGCTTTGTTTTTTTTAAACTAAAATAGGCAAAATATTATTACAGCCAACACAAGTATAAAAAAAAACAAATTTTAGAATTTTAAAATAAAATACAACCTAAAATAACAACAGGGCCATAAGCCTAACTTTGGATCTGAAACCTTTTGACATTATAGAAGCCAACTATGCTGAATCACGCCCTCTAGTTTTTGTGACAAAGACCATGAAAACTGGCGCCGAGTAGAAAAACATTGGATTTATACCGGAGATAAAAATATTCCAGGACATGAGAAAGCTGACGAGCTAGCTAGCCTAGGATCGTCCTCATACGCTATAGTATGGTCAGACCACCACTTGCTTTCAAAAAAACCAAAAATAACTAGATATGCGCAAAATGAAAAAAATTTAGTTGGCAAAACATTAACACTTGCAAGCAAAACATTAACACTTGCAAGCACACTAAGCAAGCTGGAACTAAGCGGTAGCAAGTCGAACAAGCTTATAGCTTTAAACAGAGCCTCCATTTCTATAGCGGTGATAGTGATAACAGGTCTCAATCTGCTAAGTAAACACTCAAATGGTATTAGACGAACTGAGTCACACCAACTAGTTATGCAGGAAAACTGGAGATCTAGACGTGGAAGAGGTCATCAGAATCCTGCTTTGTCACTGCCCTGCTATAAACAGATCGAACAAGCTTATAGCTTTGAACAGAGCTTCCATTTCTATAGCGGTGATAGTGATAACAGGTCTCAATCTGCTAAGTAAGCACTCAAATGGTATTCGACGAACTGAGTCACACCAACTAGGTATGCAGGTAATCTGGAGATCCAGACGTGGAAGAGGACATCAGAATCCTGCTTTGTCACTGCCCCGCTATAAGCAGATCGAACAAGCTTATAGCTTTAAACAGAGCCTCCATTTTTATAGCGGTGATAGTGATAGCAGGTCTCAATCTGCTAAGTAAGCACTCAAATGGTATTCGACGAACTGAGTCACACCAACTAGGTATGCAGGAAAACTGGAGATCTAGACGTGGAAGAGGACATCAGAATCCTGCTTTGTCACTGCCCCGCTATAAGCAGATCGAACAAGCTTACAGCTTTGAACAGAGCTTCCATTTTTATAGCGGTGATAGTGATAGCAGGTCTCAATCTGCTAAGTAAGCACTCAAATGGTATTCGACGAACTGAGTCACACCAACTAGGTATGCAGGAAAACTGGAGATCTAGACGTGGAAGAGGACATCAGAATCCTGCTTTGTCACTGCCCCGCTATAAGCAGATCGAACAAGCTTATAGCTCTAAACAGAGCCTCCATTTTTATAGCGGTGATAGTGATAGCAGGTCTCAATCTGCTAAGTAAGCACTCAAATGGTATTCGACGAACTGAGTCACACCAACTAGGTATGCAGGAAAACTGGAGATCTAGACGTGGAAGAAGACATCAGAATCCTGCTTTGTCATTGCCCCGCTATAAGCAGATTGAACAAGCTTACAGCTTTGAACAGAGCTTCCATTTCTATAGCGGTGATAGTGATAACAGGTCTCAATCTGCTAAGTAAGCACTCAAATGGTATTAGACGAACTGAGTCACACCAACTAGGTATGCAGGTAATCTGGAGATCCAGACGTGGAAGAGGACATCAGAATCCTGCTTTGTCATTGCCCCGCAGATTGAACAAGCTTACAGCTTTGAACAGAGCTTCCATTTCTATAGCGGTGATAGTGATAACAGGTCTCAATCTGCTAAGTAAGCACTCAAATGGTATTAGACGAACTGAGTCACACCAACTAGGTATGCAGGTAATCTGGAGATCCAGACTTGGAAGAGAACATCAGAATCCTGCTTTGTCATTGCCCCGCTATAAGCAGATTGAACAAGCTTACAGCTTTGAACAGAGCTTCCATTTCTATAGCGGTGATAGTGATAACAGGTCTCAATCTGCTAAGTAAGCACTCAAATGGTATTAGACGAACTGAGTCACACCAACTAGGTATGCAGGTAATCTGGAGATCCAGACGTGGAAGAGGACATCAGAATCCTGCTTTGTCACTGCCCCGCTATAAGCAGATCGAACAAGCTTATAGCTTTAAACAGAGCCTCCATTTTTATAGCGGTGATAGTGATAGCAGGTCTCAATCTGCTAAGTAAGCACTCAAATGGTATTCGACGAACTGAGTCACACCAACTAGGTATGCAGGAAAACTGGAGATCTAGACGTGGAAGAGGACATCAGAATCCTGCTTTGTCACTGCCCCGCTATAAGCAGATCGAACAAGCTTACAGCTTTGAACAGAGCTTCCATTTTTATAGCGGTGATAGTGATAGCAGGTCTCAATCTGCTAAGTAAGCACTCAAATGGTATTCGACGAACTGAGTCACACCAACTAGGTATGCAGGAAAACTGGAGATCTAGACGTGGAAGAGGACATCAGAATCCTGCTTTGTCACTGCCCCGCTATAAGCAGATCGAACAAGCTTACAGCTTTGAACAGAGCTTCCATTTTTATAGCGGTGATAGTGATAGCAGGTCTCAATCTGCTAAGTAAGCACTCAAATGGTATTCGACGAACTGAGTCACACCAACTAGGTATGCAGGAAAACTGGAGATCTAGACGTGGAAGAGGACATCAGAATCCTGCTTTGTCACTGCCCCGCTATAAGCAGATCGAACAAGCTTACAGCTTTGAACAGAGCTTCCATTTTTATAGCGGTTATAGTGATAACAGGTCTCAATCTGCTAAGAAGGCACTCAAATGGTATTGGACGAACTGAGTCACACCAACTAGTTATGCAGGAAAACTGGAGATCTAGACGTGGAAGAGGACATCAGAATCCTGCTTTGTCACTGCCCCGCTATAAGCAGATTGAACAAGCCTACAGCTTTGAACAGAGCTTCCATTTCTATAGCGGTGATAGTGATAACAGGTCTCAATCTGCTAAGTAAGCACTCAAATGGTATTAGACGAACTGAGTCACACCAACTAGGTATGCAGGTAATCTGGAGATCCAGACGTGGAAGAGGACAACAGAATCCTGCTTTGTCACTGCCCCGCTATAAGCAGATCGAACAAGCTTATAGCTTTGAACAGAGCCTCCATTTCTATAGCGGTGATAGTGATAACAGGTCTCAATCTGCTAAGTAAGCACTCAAATGGTATTAGACGAACTGAGTCACACCAACTAGGTATGCAGGTAATCTGGAGATCCAGACGTGGAAGAGGACATCAGAATCCTGCTTTGTCACTAAATCGAGATGGAGTATTTTCCCCTTTGAAGCGAATGGAGCAGCTCAAATTACTTAAGTATCACTCCTTTCACTAACGCAATTTTATTTTCTGGAATAACTATTCTCAACAATAGGCTATCGCTATGGGCCCACAGAGGCATATGCTAGTTTAACGGCTCACTTGAGCCTCAAAAGTCAATCAAACCTATGCCGGATAATTGTTATCCCTCTTGCTAGCAAATAACAAACGGAGGAAACACCATAGCTGGACCAGTAATTACAACCCAGAAGCTACTCTTAAGCGCATGTGAATAAGCTTCACCTTCCAGTTCCAGCATGCTAGATTCCACCTCAGCTTTGTTTTGCCTGTGTGTGCGCAAACTCCTTTAGCGTCCCTTTTAAATATGTCCAACCACCTTTAAAGGGAAGTGATAGGACGGCAAATTGTGACCATAGCCTCATAGTCACTCTGAGAATAATGCCATAGATCTTCGGTTCCAAAGACCATATTTAAGCTGAAAACTCTCCAACAACAATACCCCCCCGTAATGAATACTGCGTAGAAAACACCTAAAATGCGGCGTAAATATGACGGCGAAACTTCCAGTAGATATATTGGCAAAACGGTGTAGGTTATCCCAGATGAGATGCCAATAATGAAACGGCCGATGAGCAAAAGTTCAATAATTTTCGACGCGCGGCAGTAGTTAAATATGAATGCGGCGATTGGACACGATTTTAGAACGACACTTGTCCTTCTAAATTTATTGGAAATCCAGGCACCACACATTGATCCAACAATACCGCCAACCAGTAAGATTGAAACAACCGGTGAACAAAGAATGCAATACCGCCCTCACTCAGATTGCCTAGATTTTCCATTCGAAGTACTGAAGTCGCAGGAAGAAAGGAAATAAAAAAATTAAGGTAGGAGATAATAGCATGACGTCGAAACCAGCCATAAGATACTTTGGTGTGATGATCGATACGAGGCTTGCATATACCTTGGAAGTACGTGTAACAAAGTCTCTCTTGTAAGCAGTGGATAAGAACAAACCGCTGGTTTGATAAGGAATGCCGACAGATGCTCGCAGCCAACAACGAGACCTACAAGGCTAGACTGCAAGTGAAGATGAGAACTGCCATTGAGCTCTATAGGCGCAAAGAAGAAGGGAAGAACACCGGCTTTTCAGAAAGACGAAAAAATGAGCCAGAAAAGCGCGCGATCGAGGATATAGAGAGGTGCCACTCCAGGAACGATGTTCGCAAGTTTTACCAAAGTGTAAAACGTCAAAGCCAAGGATACAATGCTCGAACAGAATCCTGTCGAGATGAACAAGGAAATATCGTAGCTGAGACACAGTCGATGATGAGGATGGGGAAAAACTACATTTTCGGACTGTAAACCGGCGATGACAAACAAAATTCCGCTGTCAGGCAGAACGAACCATTCAATTGGCTTCCGGCAATGACGGTCTTCCCTCTGAGGTTTATACAGCTGGCGGAGATGACTTGTTAAGTAACATCCACCACCTCATAAGCCAAATCTGGTCGGATGAATGTGTGTCTGAAGAATGGATCCCCAGCATCGTTTGCCCGATCCAAAAAAAAACAAAACTCTGTTGAGGAGACTTATGGCTCTGTAGTTCCGTATCCTCAACATCGCCATATATGTGAACGCCTGGAACCGTTGACTAGCATACTGATTGGACCTTATCTGTGTGCTTTTAGACCAGGAATGTCCACGTGCAAATCTTCACACTTCTGCAGATCCTGGAAAAAAACCCAAATAGATACCCACCACCTATTCATCGATTTCCAAGCCGCATACGACAGCATTTATAGAGACGAACTATACAGAGCCATGTCTAGTTTTAGTATACCGCCCAGACTCGTCCGTTTGTGTAGAATAACGATGGAGAATTCTCGCTGCTCCATCAGGGTCGGAAACGACCTCAGTGACACATTCGATACCAAAAAAGGATTTAGGCAAGACGATGCGCTGCCATGCGCCTTCTTCAATCTGATTCTTGATAGGATTGTGCCAAACTCCCGATCCAACACCAGAGACACAATTTTTCAAAAATCGTTGAAACTACTAGCATGCGACGACGATATTGACATCATTGGTAGGACTCAATGTCAATGTATTGTCAGAGCCACGTTTGCTAGTATAGAAAACGAAGCGGAAAACATGGGTTTAGCAGTGAATACGGGTAAGACTAGGTATTTGCTGTCAACACGAAAGGACACACAACATCGACGAATTGGACAGAACGTCATCATTGACGGGTATAACTTTGAGGTAGTACGGGACTCTGTCTATCCCGACTCCGGTATTATCTCTGAAAACATCATCTCACCAGAAATTAATCGAAGAATTGTTCTTGACAACCGCTGTTTCTACGCCTAAGAAGGCGTAGTAGTAAAGCCCTCTCTCGAACTACTAAGGATATTCTACATAGGACTCTGGTCATCCCAGTCCAGCTCTACGGTGCTGAAGCGGATGAAGAAATATTTGGTAGATTTGAGAGGAATAATCTTCAAAAAATCTTCGGTCCCGTTTGCGTTTACGGGCTATGGAGACGAAGATTCGACCAAGAACTATACGAGCTGTACAGCGACACGCCCCTGGTCTAAAAGCTCCGCATTTGACGTTTAGGATGGCTAGGACATGTAGAATGAATGGACACTAATAATCCGGCTCGCAGAGTCTTCGCTGTAGAGGATGATCTTGCCTTAAGTGGCGCGCACAAGCAGAAACCGATCTCAACCAACTTGGAGTGTGCAACTGGAGGCAGTTAGCTTGGGACCGAGCTATTTGGAGAGGCATGTTGGTTAAGGCCCACGGTCATTCCGGACTTTAGCGCCGCTTAATCAAGTAACATGTATTTGGCTTTTAAAAAAGCCATGGAGTTGGTGTTTCAGTGTCTGATTGATTTCTGTCTTCCTGCTACCAATTGTTCGCATTGTTTATTGAATCTTATTTTGGTGAAAGCTGTTTTTCTGTTTGTAGTGGGTGAATATTATTTATATAGGGTAAGCAATGACTTTTGTCACTACTCTTGCGTAAGCATCGATAACTGTGCTCCTCAAACAGATATCACTTTATAAAAATGAACCGTGTAATCATCGTAAGTGCAATGGCACGTACCTTGCGTTTGACTTTAAAGCTCAGGCATCCTGCGTTAAGTCCCGACAACTCCTAATTTGCTTTGTCAGATATTTTATTTCAAACGTGCGTCGCGCAGATTACCCCAGTTGGTCGTCTTGATGTTCTATAAGACTCGTCTTCTCTGTGTTTCATTGCCGACGTAAGAGTGCTGCCCGTGTTTTCCAATACCTTAATGATTCAAAGTTGTCTGGAATGTGGGTACCTTTGTGAATTTAAAAATTTCGCAAATCCAAATCATCCACTTCACTAGATCAATCAGATGAATCACATCACCATCAACCTACTCCTCCAGCTTTCTCTTTTGAATGAAACAATTTCACAAATCTACTTAAGCGTTTTCGAACCGAATTAGTCATAACATATCCAACTCAATGCCGTCATCCTCCACGCTGTCTGTGACTTCATTTCCAACGTCGCTCATGACCAAATTCAAGCCCCAGTAGATCATATTATGTGCACAATGGCATTCACCCCAATAAAATCTAATCTGCTGATAATTTACGCCACCAAAGCAATTGCGCATCTTCTCGTCCTCTCAAGGAATGTTTGTTATCTTGCCCTCGATAAATAAATCATTCGCTGTTCACGATCATTCAGGTTTAATCATGCATCGAAAATGTAGTCATACAGGCCCTCTTTCATACGCGCTCTTCCGGCAAATGAGGGTCTTCGCCGTCTGTCGCTTTGGTCGCCATACAATAATTAATTCGTATGCCTACCCCCACTTTAACCCCGGAGTCCCAATGTTGTCAAGGCGAGAACTGAAAAAAAAAACAGAACCACCAGCAAAAATAAAATCCAACAACAGCTGGCCTACTGACACTTGCTGTCAGAGCCCAACACGTGGTTAAGCTGGAATTGTAAATCAAATCCAAGTCGTGATACTACTCATGAACGTTACGAATTCCACAGCTGAGCGGGGTGACTCAGCACCCACGCACACTGAAGTGCTGTCGTAGGACGGACTTTGATTTCGTCTGTACCCGGATTGCGGATTAGAGAGCCTCAGCGTGGTGGAGTTTCCCACGTTCGATCCGGTAATTGTTTTGCAATTGAGCTCTGAAGCTGAGCTTGAGCTGCGATCGGGTTGCGGCCGGTGTGGCGTCGTGTCGAGTCGCGTCTATAGAGGGAAGTGTTGTTTGCCTAACAGGTTTCAATTACCGGTTCTAATGTCATACTCAAGTCATGCAAACTGAGTTCACTTCGAAGCAATCAAAGGAAATGCCAGCTGATCGTGAAAGAGGTTGGCGCATGATTGGAGGTCGTTCTCAAAGAGAAAAAAATATGAAAAGAAGAGAACCATGACTATATTTTGTAATGCAAATTTCATGAATTTGTTTCTCTTAACTACATGCCGCACTTATAAGTTGGTTTTCATGATTTGAATGTCAGTTACCACCCACGGCTTGAATGGTTTGCATGATCGGTGATCGTTTCTGTCGAAAACATCAATTTGCGTCCATAATTGGTGGGTCAAATGCGAGTCGGAACCACGATTGGTTTAAATAGATTTTGCAAGCACAACAATGATCAAACGGGTGTTGGTATGGTAGTTGCGGAGGAGGCTCCTATCTAAGTGGTATTCTAAAGATTTTTCACTTGCCCACCTCTTACGAAAGTATGACAAGCATATATATCTGCCACGCAAAGTTTCTCCAATTTGACATTCAGAATCTGTGTGAAAGTATAGGTCCTATTCGCTATCCCACAAAATGGAACTTCTCGCAAACATATTCTGCCCTAGTGAGGTATCCGTCGGAACGGACAATTTCCCGCAACGTATACTTCGTCGGAGGTTCAAATTTCATTCGATATATGTGCCATCGGAAAAACACAACTCCACTGCAATTCGAAAAAATAATTCCGCGAAGAATTTGTGACGGAGGAAATCGGAAAAAAAAATTGCACTTAGCTGTCAAAAATTGCACGAAAAATGCATCTCAACACACTTCATCGCAATACGCCGGGATGTGTTACAAAATGTCGGAGAAAGATTACGAACAGATTTTCGGAAGAATACCTCAAAGCAAAACTCCCCCGAATCGGACAAAATCGGAAAATTTTCCGCTCCGACGGATACCTCGCTAGGGCTGAATATGAATAGTCACCACTATCGAGGTATCCGTTCGGAACAACATTTTCTCCGATTTGTTCGATGTCGGAGAATTTTGTACAGTGGTATCCGTTCGGATTTGCATTTCGAGCAGATCTTCCAACGAAATTCATTGCTCATGATCACGTGACGGCTTAATGCGTTAAGTCAAAAAAATTCGACAGCTGAACGTTGAATTTCTTCGAAACAACGAAAAGTTGTTACGGAATTTCTTGTGTATATTACTACAAAATCGTGTTCTAGAAAAAAAAAAGACAGGAGCGCAACAAGTAAAATTTGTTCAAATATAATTTTTCACTCAATTTTCAAATTTATAAAATTAAACAGCTGACAGATCGGCATTCGTACGCGAATGTATGCTTCATTTATTTTTTACTGCAAATGGTACTTCGATGGTAAACTGAGTTCCGATCGGAACTGACTTTGGTTTCGGAAATTCTTTGAACAGATACCTCGATAGGGCTGAGTATTTCGCGAATACCAAGGGTTTATGTTGGCCTCCAATGCTTCAATCGTAGCTGGCTTTTCCACTAAAACCTTAGAATTTACGTATCCACGAAGGAAAAACTTTAACTTGTGATATTGCATGATCTTGCGGGCCAATTCACTGATCCGAAGCTTGAAATTAGTTGTTCACCGAAGCGGTCTCATAATAGTCCATTGTTTCACGGGTTGTGTGTCAACTAGCGCTGTATTACTGGAACAAAATGTTGTTGAGATTTCGGGCTTCAATTTCAGGCAAAAAATAGTCCATTATCATGGCGTGATAACGAGTTTCATTGACAGTAAATTCGCCGCAAGTTCATTGAAGAAATAAATACTTACCGATGATTCCACTGGCCATAAACCACACCACACGGTTCCTTTGAGTGATGGAACTGCAGCTTTTGAACATCTTCCGGTTGTTTTTTGGCCCATATAAGGAAAATATTGTTATTGACTTATCCATTGAGCCACAAATGCGCCTCATCCCTGAACAAAATGTTAGTCCAAAACAGTGGATCCTTAGCAATCCTCTCAAGAGCCCATTCATTGAAACGATGATGCAACGGAAGGTTGCAGGTCTATCTATATGAATACTGAATAAAAGACAAATGGCAGCTTGCAGGCCTCAGGTGCCATCTGTCGAAAAACGACTTTTGAACAAAAAAAAAACTACCTCCTGCTGATCACCCCTAACTTTTATTTATGGACATCGAAGTCACCAGCAGCCGAATGTAACTAATTATTCTGGAATGTGGAAGCGAGTGTATCCCAATATTTCGGAATAGCATCCAGTTCAGTAATTTAGCATTCCAACATCAATAGGCGATTTTTCTTTTCCTGTTGATCACTTACTAGCTTACCCTGGTCTCAACCAACACGCCTCTCCAATTATCCCGGTCTTTAGCTAACTGCCTCAAAGATGGTTGAGGTCGGTTTCTACTTGTGCGCGCAACTTAAAGCGAGGTCTTCCTCTACTGCGTCCGATGTCTGGCTGGGAATTGTTCTGCGAGCCGAAGTCTGGCTGCACTCTTAGTTGGTTGAGGTCGGTTTCTACTTGTGCGCGCAGATCTCCCTATACTGCGTCCGACGTCTGGCTAGGAATCTTTCTGCTTGCCGAAGTCTGGCTGCGCATCTTTCTGTGAGCCGAATTATTGGTGCACATTCGCTCTACATGTCCTAGCCATCTTAAACATCCAATGCAAAGTTTTTTTCTGACAAGGGATATGTGGCTTTACAGCTCTTATGGTTCTTTGTTGAATCTTCGCCCGTCAACTGAACGCAGCTACAGTTGGCTCCAGTACAATCCTCCTAAGATTTAATTTGAAGAAGTCACACCACAGCGCATCGCCATGGCTAAATGCATTGAAAGTGTCGGTGAGGTTACGTTTGACCCTGATGAAGCAGCGAGAATTCTTAATCGTCATCCTTGACAGACAGACGAATGTCGGTGGTATACCAAAACTAGACATGGCTCGTATGTTAGGTAGGCACAGTTGGTGGATCAGTATGAACCCAAATAGCACTTATGTGCCTTTTTGTTACCAAGCCTTGTGTGAACTTGGATGGATGTTATACAGCGACGTTTAGATCCAGCCAGATGGATATAAGTCTTTTATTCCCTTTCCCGAGATATCGCTAAGGTGGTCGAAGAATGGTTGGCCTAATACACGTAATCTGGCTCTTGCTATTTACGAACATTTGCAGATGAAATGGGGAGGGTTTCTATCTCAATTGTGTTCCCAGGATCCGCGGAAGTGTGATGAATTGATCAGTTGTGGACTTTCCTGGCCTTAAACCACACTGATAGGGGCCGATCAGGTTGTTGGTAAACTGTCTCAGCGATTCACATATTCCGGCAAATAGGATCTTGCAAGGCGATGTTGAGAAGATTTGTGCCTCTGTATTTGGCGGGTCTCATCTATTGTGAATCGGAAAAAACGATCCTGAGACTGCATTATTTAGGCATTTTTTCATTCGAACAAATATCGCTTATGAGTTAGTGAATGTTACGTACGACATCATCTCTGCCGGCTTTATAAGGCTCACCGGGAAGACCGTCATCTCCTGCAGCCTTCTTTAGCTGACTGTCGATGTTGCTAACCTCACTTCGATTAGGTCGGGTGTTTTGTAGTTTTTACTGTCATCCGCAATAAGTGGTTCTGCCATATTCTCAGCATCGCCTGCGTCTCAACTACGATCGTTCTTTGTTCATCCTGACAGGATTCTGTTCGCGCCTTGTACCTTATAATTTGGATAAAACTTGCGAACATTTTTTCTGGGGGTGGCATCTCTCTATTTTCTTTATAGTGCGCTTTTCTTGCTCCTTTTTCTTCACTCTGAGAAACCGGGATGCTTCCCTTCTTTTTTGCCTATAGAGCTCAATGTCAGCTCATTTCTTCACTTCCAGCTTAGCTTTGTAGAAGCTCACAGAAGTAGTCTTTCGCAATATCATCTTTTTCGTCTGTCTGCCGGAGCGTGAGTGCATATAAGGCTTATGTTGCCGACTTTGTCCTTGATGCGGATTGTAGCAATGCGTTCGCTAATGACTTGGAAACATAAAACTTGTTGCCTAAGTTTGGAATTTTTAACAAACCACATCTGAATAATCGCTATTTCTAGTAACAATAGTACGGCCCTTGTTTCCTAAATTTCAAAGTTTTTCATCCTTTTTTTTTTGCCCAGCCAATCCGATCGTATTTCCTCGATTGCAGTAATGTCTGCTTTGAAGCCGATGAGGTTCTTTCGGTAGTTGTTCACCTACGCCTCTCCTGTTTAATATCCTCACATTGCATGTGCAGATACCAACTTATTTCCTGCTAATTGATCGCCATTTTAGTTTAACAATCCAAAATTGTAACTGTGTCTGATAGCCATACTTTGTCTTTATATGCCAGTGGTAAGTCAAGGCTTTTCATTAACGTGTCATTGAACCTTGACATTAATTTGCAAAGTCTGCAAGATGGTGGGTACCTGAGGTTAGCTTTTGATTCGTAACTTGCATTTTTGTTGGCACTGCTTAGGCGAAAATCGATAGACGTTGGTAAGCCGGCTCTGAATTACCTCTATCAAGGGCGACAGTATTTAATTTAAATAAATGAAATCTGATATTAAAGATACTCTTCAAAGCTCAAGTAAGCATAAGTCAAGCCCTTCGTTCCTAAAAACGAGTATAAAAAAAACTTTAACTGAACTCGCATGATGCACTCTCAGTTTACTCCACACGACGTGTCTGCGAACAGAATGCGTTTTGTCATCACATAGCCAACCTACGCCTTAGACTTCCCAGCTCTAAAGTCCACAAAGGCGCTTATACTCTATGGAGTGTAGGTAACCACAAAACTCATACACTCTGCTACAATGACGATGCAATGAATAAAAAAACATATGAGAAGGCTACAATCCACTGTGTGGATCGTTTTGTACCCTATCCCATCCCACCCTTAAGAAAAATGTCCACAAAATGAAGGATTTTTGGCGATGAAATATAGCAAATGTCATTGTCATAACATATTGTTCAGACTGTTTATCAAAATCATTTATGGTTCGACAAAAAACACCGTTTTTCGCCTGGTTATGCTATGAGGTAGTGTATAGTAATGGTTTTTGTATGAAAACGCCTCCAAAAAGTGGGCGTGGCTTAAAATGATATAGGGAAGAAATATTTATATTAACAGAACCAATGATTTTGCATCACCATTTTTTTCGAAATTTTAAAATTTTTTCCGAAAAACGTTTTTTTTTACTTAAAACGCCCCCAAAAAGAGGGCGTGGCAAAAACTTTGTAAACAAAAATATAGACATTATGATTGTCTAGATATGTTGTTCAGAAACTTTTTAGTATCTCTAAAGGTTTGACGTAAAACTATATTTTCCTGAAAAGGGGGCGTGGCAGTGGGCGGATTAAAAAAAATGTTTACACTTGTTCTGCTGGGAGCAACAACAAGCACGTGTACCAAATTTCATCATTCTAGCTCAAAGGCCCAAAAACTGGTTACCTACGAACGGACGGACGGACAGACATGGCTAAATCGACTCAGCTATTAATTCTGAGTCGATCCATATACTTTGAGGTACACCTAGCTCAATTATTTCTCTACGTTACAAACTATGTATCAAAACTAATATACCCCTATGCGATAAGGTATAAAAAACGAAAAGGGAACCATTTCCAACGATACACAGCGAAGGGACATTGGCATCGGCATCAGTATCTGTATCTGTGGGATTCCATCTTTTCAAGCACAACATTTCCAACTTGGCCCGTCCACACACAACCCGACCGCGACATAATAAGAATAAAAAGATACATGAAAATAAAAAGATACGAAAAATAAGTGAACTTCACAAAAACCCACAACGAATTTAGGTGTGAACACAGAATTTCAGTTCCCCCCGGATTGTGGGTCGCGCGCAGACGCCAACAACAAGAGAAACTTTTCTTGTTCTCATTGTGCGACCGTGAAACCGTGTGTCTGGCCGGTAAGAGCGAGAACCCTTTTTGCTGCTAAATACCTACCTATGGCTTTGTTCTTGGCGCACCGATATTCCCAAGGTGTGCGATGGGGGGTAAGTCACCCCTTGCCATTGGGTCCGCCGTGGACGGGCTGATGTTGTGATCGCCGATATGATATAACCACTTGTGAGTGGTGGCCCTGTGGGTGACCAGTGCGCGCACGCGTACTGTGATGGCTTTTAATCTTGGTACCGCGATCTTGCCAATGACGATACTGTTGATGATGATGATGCTCCTTGGTTCTTCAATTATTCTTCATCTTGTTGTGGTCGCGGAATATGTATTCTCGACGCATGGTTTGGATTTTTATTTTGTTTTCTCTCGTCGATTTGAGATGTTGGGAGTTGTGGGCTTCTTTCTCGGTTCACATGCTCCTTGGCACGATGGTGGTGTGGTGGTGGCCGATGATGAAGATGACGATGTGCCTACTTGAATCGTTTTGGGGAATTCGACAGCGTGGGCGCTAAAGCGTCTCGACAGTTTGTGTGTGGTTTGGGAATTCATACGTTCTGTTGGTTCATTGCTTCGTCGTCGTTGTGGTCGTCTTCGACGCTCTAAAGTCACATGGGATGAGAAAATTCTTAAGATCTTGTTCTTGGGATTTGCTTTTATTTGTTGTTGTCGTTTTGAGTTTTGTTTTCTTTCTTTTAGTCGGTCTTCATTTGTGTTTTTCATTTTACGTTCTCTGATCGTTTAATGTGTCGTCTTAGACGCATATGCGTTGGGGCAACACCGGCTTTGTTGGCTGCCTTCCTTTTGGAAATTAAATTTATTTTTTAGGTAATAATTTATGTGCCCATGAGAAGGAGATTTTAATGTAGCCGCTGACAGTCGAATTGTGTGAAGAAATCCTTAAATGCATACCTTCGTCTTAAATAAATTGAAGGACGGAACAAGACAAGTTAATGAGCCATATGATTGTTGGAACAGCTAAATAAATCAATTTCGGGACAGAAATAGAGCTGGCATGATAAACGTAGGATTTGTTGAAGCTGGTTAAGCTTATAAAGCAGATGTCCTTTGGTATCATCTAAGTTTTTTGCTGTCAGGTCAGTAAGGATCAGAAATTAGCTATTGGCGCAGTACGTTGGACCTCTATTTGAAGATATGTTTGCAAAATATGTCTGATTGGTATGTGATCTGACAATCGGGCCTATTGGGAACTTTAGTTTGACTCTGTTGGAGGAATGTTTTCAGGAGTTTTGCACTGTCCTCTCAACAATTATGTTTCAGAAGTCGCCTGACAATGGAAAACATATCGAAAGTTTCGTTGATATCATTCTCTATCGGTCTTCTGCATGGGCGATCGATATTGGACGGTATACTAGACAATGGAAGCTAGTATTGGAAACTAGACATGGCTCTGTATGGTTTGACTCCTTAAATACTGTCCTATGCGGCTTTAATACCAATGTAGAGGTGGTGGTTATCGATTTGAACTTTTTTGTTTTTTTCCAGGATCTGCTGAACTGTGAAGATATTATAAGTTGTGAACTTTTCTCCAGATCTTCACCGCATTAGTGCAGTTAAGATCTTTTAGGCGATGAAGAAGAGACTTATCCCTCTGTAGATAGTGCAGTTTAGCGGGTAGATCCATCGGTCCTTCAGGCCTATTTTAAACTTACTAAATTTTGATTATTAGTGGGTGTATATTGTCCCTGTGAGATTTAGTTGATCTCTCATCGGGAGCGACCACAGGCGGCGTATATGTAAGACCATTTGCATGCTTGCAGTGCTAGTGGAAATATAAAATACCACCAGCGGACCAGAAGTAACTGCATTAAGATGACTATTCAGGATCAGGTTTAGGGCACTACACAATACTCAATCACTAACCGAGTATTCGGATATCAGGGAATACCTATACCGACTTGCTTTCCCACTCATGGGTCCAATTACGTATATCTATACAGGGGTCGGCGCCCTAATAAACCACCTTCCTGCACCTTATGGGTGAAACCTGGCAATGCTTCCAGTAACCAAGTCCAAAATACTTTGGGAAAACCTGGTTTGGAACAAGCTACCAACTGCGAAAAGACAGGCACTCCCACGGATGCTGAATGCGCATCTGTGCCAGTGTCAATGGGAAAGTCAATTGCTTTTAGGCCTGGTCCTAACCCAAACCATGTATAAGAAAGACGTGATGTCAACCTTCATTCGTTACAAACTCTAAAAGACCAACCTGCTGTTCGACTTCTAGCTAACATCGCGTTTATGTCGTATCTCTTCTGAGCTAGGTTTACCCACTTTTCCGAACCACACCCAGGTCCAGTATATCTTCTGGTCCAACCGTAATGGATGTGGCTGCACAGGTAGGTCATTCCTCTATGGCTGAATACGCATCCGTGTATTCGGAGTAGACCTGTGTTTTGTAATATAGTCAAGAAATCTGAGGGGCTTATTCCCATCCGTCGAGACCACTTCTAGCAGAACAAGTTCCTGTAAACCATTATTCTATTGTAAGGATGTGTGCTCGCCTACCAGTGCACAACCGACCGACTAAGCCTGCTGAGCTGGGGCAAGAAACATATTTTACGTTTCGACCAGTTCGTCAGAGAACACGACGTCCAGCAGCCAAAAGGCAGAGGTCTCTTGGACGTAGTGTCATTGGAAAACATCCCGAAAGATAGAAAAAAAGATAAAAACCGGCCAATCCTAAGCACTTCAGAACTTATGACAGAAAGTTCAGTCAGATCCTGAAATAACGTTTGGAATTCGCGTTAATTGATCGTAGTGACCGTTATGAAAGCGTAATAATGAAAAAAATGGGGGTACGACAGCCGTGTCGAGGGAGGTGGAGGTTTTCCTATGAGCACAACTGGAGAGAGTGGAAATGGGTCGGATTGCTGGCCATCTTCGTAGTCGTGCAGCCACTATAACCCAACCTTACCTAATCTTACCTGGTCTATGTTACTTTCAAAATTATGTAACTCGCTGGGAAAGTCATCATTTCTCGAAGCTTTTTTAAGCGTATGGATGAGTAGGCTATACTCACTTGATTTGCATCCGATGGCTAACAGTTTTTGGTGTCGTCGACATTATGGATGATTTGTTCTGCCTGACAGCATGAGTTTGTCCTTATTTAAGTGGCACTTCAGTCCGGAATGAACCTGGGCCACAACCAACATGCCTCTCAAATTAGCATGATCCTTAGCTAACTGCCTCCAGTTGCGCACTCCAAATTGGTTGAGGTCGGTTTCTTTTTGTGCGCGCCACTTAAGGCCAGATTTTCCTCTACTGCGTCCGAGGTCTGGCTGTGAATCGAAGACTATGCTAGCGAGAGTATTGGTGTCCATTCGTTATACATGTCCTAGCCATCTTAAACGTCCATAGCCCATCAACGTAAACGGGACCGAAGATTTTTCGAAGTATTTTCATCTCAAATCGACCAAGGATTTCTTCATCCGCTTTTGAGACGGTCCATGCTTCAGCGCCGTAGAGCAGGACTGGGATGGCCAGATCTACTTAGTAGTCCGAGTGCCCGCTTAACTACTAAATTGCCTTCTTAGGGCGAACAAACCGCGGTTGGTAAGAGTAATTCTTCGTTAAATTTCTGATGAGATGTTGTTGGCAGATCTAATAACGGAGTCGAGATGTACAAAGTTCCGTACTACCTCAAAGATATGTCTGTCAATGGTGACGTTCTGTCTGATTCGTCGATGTTGTGTGTCCTTTCGTGTTGACAACATATACTTCGTCTTGTCATCATTTGCTGCTAAGCCCATTTTTGCCGCTTCCTTCTCTATACTAGCAAACCTGGCTAATACCAAAACTAGACATGACTCTGTATAGTTCGTCTCTAAAAATGCTGTCGTATGCGACTTTGAAATCGATGAATAGGTGGTGGGTATCGGTTTGGATTTCTTGGGTTGGTTCTGCCTGACAGCGGAACGTTGCTTGTCTTCGCTGTTTAACAGTCTGCAGAAGTGGTTCTTCCATATCCTCAGCATCGACTTTGTCTCAACGGCGATATTGCGTTGTTCATCTCGACAGGATTCTGTTCGAGCCTTGTATACTTCGCTTTGACGTTTTACACTTTGGTTAAACTTGCGAACATCGTTTTTGGAGTGGCACCTCTCTTTATCCTCGATCGCGCGCTTTTCTTGTTTTTTTTTTTCTTTCTGAAAAGCCGGTGTTCTTCCCTCCTTCTCTGCCTATAGAGCTCAATAGCAGCTCTCGTCTTCACCTGCAGCTAAGCCTTGTAGGCCTAGTTCTATGCTGCGAGCCTCTGTCGTCATTCATCATTTAAGCAAGGGTTTCTTGCTGGTGGGCGCGAGAAACCGCTCGTCGTTGCAATTGTTCCGCAACATTCGATGCTAGTGGTATGGTGTTAATCGAGTGGTTAAGGGATACGCGTTGCGCGAAGGTCTTGGCGGTATCTTGCGATTGCAATCTTTCGACATTAAATTTTTTCACAGTATTTCTGTATTGCTGTGGCGTCGTGGATATCCTCATTCT
Organism: Rhingia rostrata; assembly: GCA_949824845.1. NCBI lineage: Eukaryota > Metazoa > Arthropoda > Insecta > Diptera > Syrphidae > Rhingia > Rhingia rostrata. The sequence continues at coordinate 6,286,197 of OX463757.1, read as the reverse complement.
TACCATGGCAGCTACTAGGTAGTGGTCCGAGTCGATGTTAGCTCCTCGGAATGTTCGGACATCCAAAATACTGGATCCGTTCCTTTTGTCTATCGCAATATGATCAATTTGGTTGACCGTTCGTTGATCTGGAGACCGCCATGACCCCTTATGGATATCGAGGTGAGGAAAATATGTGCTGGCTATAGTTCTGCCTAAGTCCGTTACCAGATGTGTTGTCGTGTAGGCTATGTTTTCCGACAATACTGCTAAAGATGTCTTCTCTTCCTACCTTTGCGGTAAAATCTCAAAGTAGGATTTTAACAACGTATTTCGGTAGTCGCTCATAGGTTTTGTGAAGGAGACCTATAACTTTCTAGGAATGCCGTCATTTCCCGAAGCTTTTATAAGCTTGTGGTTGAGCATGGCTATACTCACTTCAGTTGCATCCGGTGGCTAATAGTTTTTGGTATCGTCGACATTATTGAATGTTCGGCTTGGACCTTGAATGAATGGCTGCGACGTTTTACTTTATATCTTCGATCGGGGGATTATCATTTTTTTTCTTTCTAAAAAGACGGTGTTCTCTCCTCGACATCGGTGCTCGTTTTCACCACCAGCCAAATCAGGGATTTCTTGGAGTTGTGCATGAGATACCCTGCACATCAGTTCCGCAAGATATAATATCGTGTTGACATTGTGTCCGTTATTCTTCGACATTGGATGCTGGTGGTGTTAATCAAGAAATTAAGGGATACCTGCCCTGCGAAAGTCTGGACAGTCTCTTGCGAATGTGGACTTTCGACAATTAATTAGGGCTATCGGGAATTCTTTTTCCCATGGAATTTTTCCCATTCAGCAATCAAGTTACATCGCTTAATGTGAAAAACTGCATGGGAAAAAGAATTCCCGAAAGCCCTAGATATTTACACAGTATTTCGTAAATTTTGTTGCATTCTATAGATGGCAGCTACATGTTAGTGGTCCTAGTCGATTTTACAGCCACTCGGACATCCAAAATGCTGGATGATCAAATTGATGAGATGGTTGTTGATCTAGAGACCGCCATATCTCCTTGTGAATTTCGTGGAAATAGTCCACTATAGCAGCCATATAAAATCCTACTTTTGTCTGGCCATATGTACCTATCGTATATCCTGGATGGTAGTAATGCCTGCACTTGTTGTTTTTTTTTAAAACCATTTCCATTATTTGTGATTGGGAGAGAAATTGTACCGTTTTGAGTCTTTAAGAGTCTTAGACAGGCTTTAGGTTCTTAACTATTCAATTCCATCGTTATTCCTTTAAAGTCTAAAGCGATGTAAAACTGAAGTGTGTTATATGGAGCTTAAAATTGTCATATCAGACTTCATATACAGAACCCCTACAGAGATGTTAATTGCAGTTCAGCTCAAGATTTACAAATCTCGGAGAGATAAAATCATTTTCCATATATCATTTAAAAGTTAGCCCTTGCAGTCATTCTTGAGTAATCAGAATTTGGAAAACTCATCTGCAGATGAATTTAAATTTTAAACTTCGAAAACCATGTTCGTTGGCTTTATATCCAAGCATTTGTCTTCAACAATAGTTTGTAGCCTGCAGGCCTAATGGAACCTCAAAACATGCAAATTTCTATAATTCGATTTCGATTAATAAATTCACAAATTTATCCACATGAATGCACGGCACACATGTACACACATCTGTTATGATTGATGTTCTCAATACACCTAATTCATCGATTCCAGATGAAAATATCAATGTATCTCCGATGAATTTTCGCATTCTTCACAAGGTCAGATACAAAAAAAAAAAAAAAAAATGGAGCAGCGTGTTAATTGCATCATGCGGTGTGCTTCAAAGAAACTTTCTTCAGGTGGTACGTGTGTGTTACAGATTTAAATAAATTAATCTATCGCAAGGAGGATAAAGAACAGAAATGGATAGCAAATTAATGAATCAAACGAGCTATGGAAATCAAGTTATTCCAAGTAATTAGCTTTTGAACTCAAAAGTGAAACGGAAAGTTTTCATTGTGAAGTGTGGTTAAGTTTTTTTTTTATTTTTTTTTTTATTTTAATGGGGATAAGGATATTTCAAAGGAAGGAGAATAAGACTTGTTTTTAAATAAAAAGGAGAAGGAAACGTTTTTGAAATAAACTTTCTACTTACGGCATCTGAAGCCCTAAGCGTTCCAATTTGACATCTGCAAGGTTTAATTAACTGGGTTATGTTAGGTTGGCGAGTATGAGGAAGAAAGATGTATGTTCTGTCAATAAAAAGGGACACCCAACAGATAGAACATTACAATCGACAGCAAGGACTTGGTCTACAACGGCTATGATTATGACATCATCTTCTCTTCCGAAAAACAAACGAAACCACTGTTTCTGCTAGCTATGATGTTCAATTCTGGGTGACACACTTACTGTAAATATTTAGGAGATTCTATAGAAGACCCTGTATTCTGTACCTCTCAAGATCACTGAATCTTTCAACTCATTAAAAGTGGATGAGAGGATGGGAAAGTCGGGTATGACTGATGGGGGTAGGTGACCAAAAAACTCACGAGCGACATGGATTTTATCGACAAATCCGCATTTGACGTTTCATATGGATAAGACATGTAGTGCGAATGGACACCAAGAAGAGTTTTCGATTCTCAGCCAGGCGGAAGACGTAGACGGAAAGACCTCACTTGAAGTTTGCAACTGGATTCAGTCAGCTAAAGACGGGGATATTTAAAGAGGCATGTCGTCTATTCATCTGGTTTATCCTCAGGGATGGTAGCGCCACGTAACTAATCCCAGTGAGTTTTACAAAATCACTTGCAAGCACAATGACGTGATCGTCTTCTTATGTGTGGCCTACCCTAAATGATCAGAATACCATATAAGGCAATCTCCACAGAAGTCCAATTGCTGACAAGGTACTGGCCAAAATAAGAAGAGAGCTTCAAGCTGGCATGACTATATGGTCATTAGTGAACAGCGAACAAGCAAGACCAAACTGGATCGTAGACCCCCTAGGAACCGCTGCTATATGGATACCAGATGAAAGTAAAATCCCATAAACGCCAAAAACGCTTTATGTGGATGAAATGCGGTGAACTCATATTAATCATTGCCCACGTCATTCCAAACGATAGGTATGACGAGTTCCAAAAAAATGATCTACTAATTTTTGTCGGAACTCGTCGATCCTATTGTTTATTTGGCGCAGGGGCATACATAAGTCCCTGCCCCAAAAGCCCTGAATTGATTTATCGGGACAAATATCCCATTTTAGTGAGACAAAAGTCCTGAATTCAATTCAAGACTTATTCCCCACTTTAGTGGGACGCTCGTCCTGAAAAATCAATTCAGGACTTATGTCTGGGGACTTAATTCCATGTGCCGTTTATATGTCTTGAACTTCTGGATGACTCAACGCCAAAAACCTAAGAGTAGGGAATGCCAACTACAAACACACGAGGAAACACGGCCACTTTTATGAGACTTTGCTGCAAAGGAACCACCCCGGACGTAGCCTTCTCCACGGATTCCACAACCGCAAGTACTCAAAACAAGAGAATCATCGGGCGGTAACCATCAGTACATCGTTAATGAGCCCCTCAACGGATCCAAACACGGCCCTCGAATCGGAACTTGAAAAGGCTCAATTCTGTGGTTGAAGATTAAAAAGGTGCCGTACTCCAAGTGGAGGGGTCTACGTAAAAAAAAGAAGAAGTCACGATGCAGCTAATACGGCTCCTCTGTGACTCAACGCCAATAACGTTGCCAGCTGAAACAAGGACCCTGTGTTTTGGTGGACGGAGGACAAAACCAACGCTGACCTCTTAGACGTAAGGTCACCAGAGAAGAAAAAAACGCCTAAGTCTATGGAGAAAGATCTAGCGGACTTTAACTCGAGAAAAAAGCTCAAGAGAGAGGATCTCCACCGAGACAACAGCAACGACCTCTTGGTAGTGCCAAAGATCAAAAAGCCATAAGCCATACAGATGAAGCATTGAGAACAAAAAACAGAAACTTTTGCTTACCAGCTTCATGGTACGGGCGGTTTCTCGTGCACACATGAGAAACGAGATCCAAAAATATGGCGGGCTGTGCCTTTGCGACCCGCCATAGAACAATGTTTCTAGTATGCAGCTCGTCATCTGTATGGCTGTATATTCTTTGGTAGTGCCTTCAAGATTGTAATGGGGAAGTTTGGAGCCAGGTGGCGAACGCTGCAGAAAAGACGAAAAGCTGAAGGGCATTGTGGACATGATTTTCTCAACACACCTCGTTAGCACCCTAAACAACACTTTGGTACAACTAGGGGAAATATCACCATCCAAAATTTTGAACAGTAAAAACTTTAAAAATATGTCCTGCGATGGAAGGGATAACGTCGGAAATTCCTACGATGATCGTCCACCCATAACACCAACTATTTCTGATTATATACAACCGCTGCATCGAAGGCGGAGTCTTTTTAAGAAGCTTGAAGACACTTGTCCAGTGCTGATCAGTAAAGGCTAAGATTTTGCATCTGCGGAGTTTGAAGAAGTTTCTTAGAAGCTGGAAGACACAATTTCTAGTGCAGACCAGTAAAGGCAAGGGATGCCAAGATTTTGCATCTGCGAAGTTTGAAGAAGTTTCTTAGAAGCTGGAAGACACACTGTCTAGTGCGGACCAGTAAAGGCAGAGCATTTTGAGTGCATCCTGCTGAATATAGCAGGGAAACTCTTGGAAAAATGCTGCTATTGCAGTAGAAAGAGGATGAGAGTTTTCAGAAAAGCAGTGCAGCTTTAGAACCCGAGCGGTTGAAGACAAAGTAAAGGCTACCCAAATCGACCAATCGGGAAGCAACAACTCAAGCTAGATCGAATTGTTGGCAACTCTGGACGTCAGAAACGCCTTCAACTCAGTTAGGTGGAGTGACATACTGAACGCGCTCGAAAACACATTCAACATCCCTGTCTTTCTGTTGTGGATGGTGAGGAACTACCGCAGAAGCCGATCTATGAGACAACAGGAAACCAACGAGGAATGCAAGTCACCTCCGGACCAGAAAAAAAAGTCGGGTCTGACCTTTGAAACATATCGTATGATGGCATTCTTCGCAAGGAGGGGGCTCAAGATACCCAATTGCTTGGGTACGCAAAAGCGCACATCCCGAACAGCGTAAGGTTAGATTTTGGGGTCTAACTTCTGACACATCCTTTATTATGACATTCTGCGCATGGCGGTGACGCAAATGCAGGTATGCAGGTATGCAAAAAGAAAAAAAAATTTTGATGGCGCAACAGGCTCGTCAGAACCCAGGGCCTAGCTTTTTTCTCAAAACCATTCATGCGTACGTGTGTACTTCTTTGCACGATGGCGGGACCGCCTGTCTCATGCCGAATCCGAACGGTTGAGATAAGCTATTCGTGACAATTGATACTATTCGGATGATTGCCAGATCATCACGAGAGGAGGGCCAGTGAAAAATCATTTTGGTGTTGCTACGGCTAGGAATCGAACCCAGACCTTCAGCGCGGCAGTTCAACACACTAAGCCCGTCAATGAACCATGCAGGTATGAACCTCCGGAAAAAGCGAAAGGAGTATCTCCTATGATGGGATTCTACGCATTGAGAAGAGGCGTGGTACTGTTTGCAGATGATATCGCCGTGGTGAGAATGGCAAAGGAAACCATAAGAGTGGCACAAAAGATTGCACAAGGAAAATTAAAGCAGGCATGCGATGAGTAAACTACTGGATAGTAAAACACAGTCTCAGACAGGCTACAGAAAAAAAACGAGGTATTCCGTCTGGTGAAGAGGAGGATCCCGACTCTAATCGTCAAATCGGCTAGAAAGTTATAAGAAGCAATGACACCGTAAAGTATTTAGATAAGACCATCAATACCAAGCTTACTTGCACCAACTACTGGCGGCCCAACGAGCGTCGATAGTGACCGCGTCACTGATTTGGCTGATGGCGAACATTGGCTGCCCAACGGCGAGCAATTCAAGGCTCATGACGTCGGTGACTCTTGCCATCATTCTTGCATCATTAAAAAAGCAAGAAGTCGATGGTAGCGACAGAACGGTGTCGGGACGAACTTGTTGTCCCAGAAGTAACCCCTATAGAGGAAGAAGTAAAGTACGTCTACGACAAAAAGACAGAAGTTGGAGGGGCAACGGAAGAGAATGGCTCACAAAACAATAGAAGCAAGGCTGGTGGAACTCGGAAAGCAGATTACGAGGAACACTAAGGCTGATCAGGAACGTTGCTGAATGGAAAGACTGGAATAATGGTGAGGTTAACTAATATGACACCTAGTTACTCAACGGACACGGATACTTCAACAAAAAAGAGTGGCGAAACGTTATCCCAGCCTCTCATTACGTAACTTCGAAGAAGATGACGTGCAACATACCTTCTTCGCCAGGAGCATAATGGGAAACAAAAGGAGAAGAGCTTCAGACAAATATTGGTATCCTCACAGACAACAGACAACATACCAAAAAAAGCTGGCCAATGAGCAGATGTCTAACCAAATCTCTACCTACGACGTAGATGTTCGCAGAAGAAAGAAAAGAGAAGGAGAACAATTCAGCGCCATAAATCATTTCTCCACCCCCAATTGGAAACAACCTAAACCCAAACCTGAAGCTCACAATTTTATCTGCTGGACGGGTGAAAAACCATTTCCTACAAACGTCTTCAACTCTAATTCCTAAGGTCCCAAAAAGACGTAATTTCCAACCATCTAATTGCCCCCTGACCAAAGACAACAAATCCCAGCAGTGATAACAGCAAATGGCGAAATACAATACAAATACAAATACAAAAAGACGGAACTATTTCCCAAAAGTCAGCTACCAGCCCAATAAAGATACAAATCTTCGAAACCCATAAATCATGCCCCATTCGCATACATCCGAAACGGATTCGCATCGCTTTAAGTTCTTGCGAAATATTTCGGATTTAGTCCAGTCCCATGCAACCAAAAACTTCTTAATTACTTACAACTCCATGTCCTCACTTAATTCAGAGCTACCCGAGTGGCCGATTCATTAACACAGCAGTTAATCACCACTTAATCTGATGCCCCATTAAGGAGTAAACAATTAAACTTTCCCAGGGAAAATCATATTTCTTCGCTTTCATCTGGTTCTCCAACTCCTCCTCCCACTTCCATTGCCGCCTACAGTCCACACACTAGATGACATGATGGTTCCCACTACACAGCCCTTGTGACTAAGCCCAACACTAAGCTGCTCACTCGCAAATTAAATAAATCGCAAGACTCGCATCTTCATACCATAAGCCCACTAGATCCGAGAGGCGTAAGACGAGTGTCTACATCCAGCTGTGTCATGTTCCCAGGGAATAGCTGAGTGTGCCCCACTGCTCATTGTTATTCCGCATATCTTACTAGGTCGACGGCATCAAAATTGATTAAAATTTCATTGCGATTTATAACTCAATTAAAATAGTGTAGTCCGCCATGATTAAGAAGGCGCGACGATTGCGACTAAGACTATGACTACCTACAACTGAACCGACCGACCGACCAACCGACCGACGCGAAGTCTGAAGAGCTACGCGCACGCCACCACCAGATGTATATAGATACTCTCAGCAAGACTACAACCAAGCGCAATAGTTTCCCACCAGCAGTTTCCCATACAATGCCAGCCTGGGACGTGGCTCCAAATTCAATCTGCACAAATTGTGTATTCCAGTGCGAGCTCATGGCGGGAACCATGAAGTCATCCTTCCACACCGCCCCCAGGGGGGAACTGACTCGAAAATATGCAATTGTTACAGGAAACATACACAAACACACACAAACAACAGTCTCAGCATTGGGACAACGACTAAGAGTCGTCCAAAGGACGAGCACAAAAAAAAAATCCTTGTAGCTATACAGTTGGAAAAGTTTTTTTTTGCAAAACTAGGAGCTGAAGCATCCCAGATTGAAAGTAACCACTGTGCTGCTTCTGTGGGATTTCGCAACAGCAAAGATGTTGACTGTTGGCAACAGCACAAGACGCGATGGAAGAAATGGGGTAAACCACAGACAATAGCTGGGTAAGGATAACATCGGTTCCTGGTTGCCATGGCACAAGTTTAGTTTCATTTCGCGGAATTATTAATTCTCGTTTGCCAGCAGCTGAATTGCACTCGCTGGGAGGGTGGTAGCTCCAGCTCATGCTACAGCTCTGGCTGCTATTCCCTGTACTAATTAAACTATCATGGAAAATTAATTCCACGACCCGATTTTCGAAATTAGGAACTCTTCCGCTGTGGCGGGCTTCGTTTTAGACTTGGATTACAGGAATTGTGTGCGCTTGGGTGTAAGGATAACAAAATTAACTGTAGATATTGTTCTTAAGCGGCTGATGGTGGTTTATATTCGAAATGCATGCTCGAGATGGGAATTGGAATTATTTTGGTTTAGGAAATTTTATAATAAGGACTCGAAGGGATACTGTCCTCTCAACAGGAGGGGGTTAATTTATTTATTTGAACACCTCATTGAAAATATAATTAGAAAGGGTCCTAGGCACGTTTTATTAATAATTTTAGGGGTCTTACAGTATACGGTATGGGGTCCACCAAGCTTATGAAAAACAGTCCTGACTATCCAGGTATCCATGCTGCATCAAATTTCCTCCGATATGTTCGAAATCGGAGAAATCTGAACCTACCAAGGCTTCCGTTTCGATTAGCACTTCGAACAGTTCAATCGAAGAGCTTTATCGGACATGATCGAGTGGCCACATAATGCGTTTAGTCAACAATTCTGACAGCTACGCGTTGAATTATTGCCGAAGTTGTCTGACAAAAAATTGTTGTGGACTGTGTTGAACGCGATTGTAAGCTTCATTTAGTTTGTTCCACAATGGATACCTCGTAGGGAAACTGAGTTCCGATTGGAACTGGTTTTCGATTCAGAAATTCTTCGAACGGATACTCCGATAGGGATGAAAATCTAAGCTTTGGTTCGCATGATAAAGGGTCTTTAATTAAGCGCTTCCTATATTAAAATGTTAGTAAAACAAAGTGGGTGTGAGATATCTACGATTTTTTTATTCGATTGAAAGGCTTATCGATGCCGTTATTAATGGAATATAACATCGTTGAAATGCCCGCAGCGGCTTCTCTAGGTGGCGCGCATCCGAAATGTCCAATTTCCCATGTATCTGCCTTATAAATCAGTCAGAATTTTACCGACGGCATGGGTAATGTTGGCTTTGAGGGCCGCTGTGGTTTGTAGCTTATTCGCATAGACTTGCAACTTTTTCCGAATAAAAATTACTTAAGTGGCGCTACAGTCCGAAATGAACCTGGGCCTCAACCAACATGCCTCTCCAATTAGCCCGGTCCTTAGCTAACTGCCTCCAGTTGCGCACTCAAAGTTGGTTGATGTCGGTTTCTACTTGTGCGTGTTACTTAAGGCGATGTCTTCATATACTGTGTCCGTTGTTTGGCTGGGAATCAAATACTCTGAAAGCCGGAGTATTGGTGTCTATTCGTTCTACATGTCCTTGCCATCTTAAACGTCCAATATGGAGTTTTTTTTTGACCAGGGGCATGTCACTGTACAGCTCGTATAGTTCTTGGTTGAATCTTCGTCTCCACAGCCCGTCCACGCAAACGGGACCGAAGATTTTTCAAAAAATGCTTTCTCTCGAATCGACGAAGGATTTCTTAATCCGCTTTTGAGACGGTCCATGCTTCAGCACCGGAGAGCAGGACTGGAATGATCTGGGCCTTGCATAGGATCTCCTTAGAAGTTAGAGTGAGGGCTATTCTACTGAAGTGCCATCTTAGCCCGAAGAAACTACGTTTGGCTGTTTAATTTCTGACGAGATATTGTTGTCAGAGTTAGTAGCGGACCCAACATAGACATTCGTTAAAGGGCCGTACTACCTCAAAGTTACATCTGCCAAAGGTGCCGTTCTGTCCAATTCGTCGATGTTGTGTGTCCTTTCGTGTTGACAACATATACTTTGTCTTGCCCTCATTTACTGCTTAACCCATTTTTGCCGCTTCCTTCTCTATACAAGCAAACGTAGACCACATTGAGTCCTACCAATGTTGTCGATATCGTCAGCGTATTCTAGTAGTTGCACCGATTTTTGGAATATTGTACCTCTGGTATTGGCTCGTGAGTTTTGCACAATCCTCTCAAGAATCACATTGAAGAAGTCCCATGACAGCGCATCGCCTTTCCTAAATCCTTTTTTGGTTTCGAATGTGTCGGTGAGGTCGTTTTCGACCCTAACGGAACAGCGAGAATTCTCCATCGTCAGCCTACACTAACGGACGAATTTGGGCGGCATACCAAAACAAGACATGGCTCTGTGTAGTTCATTTCTATAAATGCTGACGTATGCGGCTTTGAAATCGATGAATGAGGATAGCCGCGGATATCCGCATTCTTACCTTAGCTGCAACATTTTAGTGGTCCGAATCAATGTTCGCTCCTCTGAATGTGCGGGCACCCAAAAAACTTGAGGCGTGTCTCTTGTCTATCGCAATGTGATCAATTTGGTTGACCGTTCGTTGATCTGAAGATCGCCATGTCCCCTTATGAATATCGAGGTAAGAACCGTGTACTGGCTATAGTGGCATTTCGTTTCGTAGCGAAGTCAATTAGCCTGAGTCCGTTACCGGACGTATTGTCGTGTACCTAGGCCTTGTTTTCCGACAATATGTCTTCTCTTCCTACCTTTTCGTTAAAATCTCCCAGCACGATTTTAACATCGTACTTCGGTAGTCGCTCATAGGTTTTGTCAAGGAGCTCATAAAAGCAGTCCTTAGCTGTATCATCGTTGGGGCGTGAGCGCATATAAGGCTTATGTTGGCGAATTTTGCCTAGATGCGGATTGTTACAATGCGTTCGCCAATGTGATCTAAAGGTTAGACTCCTTGCATAAGACTGGCATTTAAGGCAATTGAACATCCGAATTTTCGCTGTTTCTGATGAGGATCAGAGCTAGGCGATCGCTAACCGGCTTAAAGTCGATTACACTTGATAACAACGAACCCGTATTTTTATGTGTCCAGGTTTGGGTAGCAGGTATAATAAGATTCGCATGGTTTGTCGTTTTTGTATTCCTGATCCCGTCCAAATTATTTCCTGGATTGCTGTAATTTCTGCCCACGTATCAGGTGCATACTCGAAAGTCGTTGTCCATGGTTTTGGGTCCTCTATATCACCTTATGGATGTCAAAGAAAGGAAACTGTGTGTTGGGCATAGTGGCGTTTGTTTCCGCTGAGATATCAATTACAGTAATTTCACGGCCGGGTAAGGTTTTGTGTAGGGCTGCGTTTTTCGACAGTACAGCCAATGATTTTCTATTCTTCTTTTGAGTTAGAATCTCTCAGAGCGAATTGAACTTCGAACGTCGGTAGTCCCTCAGAAGTCTTGTCCAGGAACTCATAGAAACAGTCCATAGCAAGGCCATCTTTTTCTGAGTCTAAGTGTGCTGTGTTAACTTGATGGAAAATGTTGTAATGCGATCGCTTAGATATTTGAAGCATAAGACTTCTTGTCCAATTTGGCACTCATGTCCGCATCGAAAATGGGCCACAAACCTAGCTCTTCCACTCATTCGAGTGTGTGGAGTTTTATTGTTGTCACAAGGAATGGGACATCCAGTTTAAAGCTGACTTCATTGAGCGAATTTGAGTTAATTTTATGGATGTTTGTCTTAATTTGGTGCGGCTGTGAAAGAGCTTAGGTGTTGTCGCACTTTAAGGATTTGTAACAAGTGATACCCCTTGGATAGTGCATCAAAATACCTCAGCTAAACGCTCGATTTGCAAACTGGCTGCCAGGCCGGAGCTACAACTTAACCTCGAGTTTGTACTCCCTTAGCAGCTGCAAACTCATGTTGACGAGTGTACGAGATGGTTTACGTTGAAATCATAATTTTCTCACTCACATCCGCATCCGTATCTTTCATATATCGGGGTTTTCAACAGGGACGCTACAAAAGTTGAGCGACAGGAACAGCAAACGACGCCATATTTCTTGCCGCTCTTTTGACATTTCTCTTCAGTAAGGTTTGCCATTTCATGATGGTAAGATATACGATCCAACAACGAGTCGAAATTATTTAAATTTACAACCGAAATTCGGAGTCAGTGGCCTCAACGTTAAGAGCGCTACTTCCAATTTATGGTCGTCATAATCGTCCTAGCAGATCTACAATTGAGCGTCTAGTGGAAAAATTTGAATCCAAGGGCACAGTACAAAATGTTCCCGTGCCAGTGAGACAAAGAAGTGCCCGTAGTGTCGAGAATATTGCTGCCGCTGAGGCTTCAGTTGAAGAAAGCCCAAATGTTTCTCTCACACGTCGTTCTCAAGCGTTGGGCATCTCTGTGACGTCGTTGTGGCGAATTTTGCGAAAATATCTTGGCCTACATCCTTACAAGATTAAATTGACGCAAGAACTGAAGCCACCAGAAGTGTCGTATGTTCGTGAATTCGGCTGAGCAACAACTTGAAAATGATTCGGATTTTCGTCGAAAAATCATCTTCAGCGATGAGGCTCAATTCCGGCTGAATGGCTTCGTCAATTAGCAAAATATGCGGTATTGGTCAGGCAGCAATCAACACGTACTCCATGAGTAATCATTGCCTCCCGAAAAAATTACGGTTTGGTGTGGTTTATGGGCCGGCGGCGTCATTGGGCCGTACTTCTTCCGTGATGATCAAGACCGGCACGTTACTGTGAATGGGAATCGCTACCGTTCAATTATAACCGAATATTTTTGGCCCCAATTGAACGATATGGACTTGGAGGATATGTGGTTATAACAGGACGGCGCCACAAGCCACACAGCGGATGCCACAATCAATTTATTGGAAACCAAGTTTGGAGAACGTGTTATCTCACGAATGGGTCCAGTCGCTTGGCCGCTTCGGTCGTGCGATTTGACGCCGTTAGACTATTTCCTGTGGGGCTACGTCAACTCTATGGTCTGTGACAACAAGCCAGCGACGATTGATGAACTTCGTACGAATATCGAACGTGAAATTGCAGCAGTATCGGCCGATTTATGCTTGAAAACCGTCGAAAATTGGGTTCAGCGTCTGGACTTCTGCAAGCGTGCCCGTGGTGGCCACGCAAAAGAAATCGAGTTCCATACATAATGGCATCAAACGTACTTATACAGGAATAAATAATTTCATTGATATCCATAACCGTTTTTGTTTTATTTAAAAAAAACTTTTGTAGCGCTCTTATTGAAAAACCCTTTACAATATACATATATGGAACAAAGTAAGTGTTTCACCAAACAGTACCTCACTTACCATCTTTTCCAAACTCAACCGTCTGTGCTAAGCATGACTAACAATCGTTCATCTCCACCTCCTAACTGCGTCTATCAAGATCTAATGAGATCCAAACAAAGTTGCCCCCTCGATCAAACAGATGTCGAACATCTTCCAGTTATACACATGCGATTCCGCTCGAACACATTTGCAAGGATCACCGCTCTTTAGTCTCAAAATCAATCGAAACGGAAATTATGTAGCGGATAAGGAGGATCCACTTGAAACTTCATCACAACCCAAGATTCCCGATACAACGGGCATATGTTGCGTAGATAGACCGTGGCAAAATAACAAGAACTCCTTAACGGGCCTGAGTAATGGAATGAATTAATCTATACCCGCCCTGTTTGGCACGTTGCACTGTTTCTCTCCTTCAAGCGGATAAAAAATGATCTTGGCACCGTTCGCTCACTTAATAGTTCGATCGGCCAAATGACGCAATCCCGACTACTGAATCCCTTATCATTGTTTGCATCTCAAGTCTGCGCACAGCACCTCCACCACAGGTAGCAAATTTGTTCCATACATACAATGGAAATCCTTCGAATTAATTCCATCATATCCACTTAATTGAGTCGGTGCGACGTGTGGCCAGCACGAGCCACCATATGGGCCATTGAAACCGAAACTGAATCTCAAAATGCAAAAAGGACGAACAATCCTGCATCATCATTCTGATGAGCATCATTCAAAGTAACCGCAGCTAGACAATAGGACGGAATACAAAAAAAAAAAAAAAAACACCGCTACACGAATGCAACAGAAGGGCTCTGCACCTTTGCCTTTTTCACTTTTTAGGGAAATCCTTGCACTTCATGTTCGGCACGCTGCTGAGATGCGAGGATAAAAGTGAAATTAGAAATTCATCCTGGCCAACTGGTGCCACTCGCACTGGCATCGAGAAAAATCTTTTTAAACTCCAGCCGAGCCATCTTGGGCAGCATCAATAAACATTCAAAATTATTTTGAGTCCTGACAGGCGAGGTATGTTTTGATGTCCCGCTTCATATTGACGTGTGTTTTTCCCTCGTCTAGATAGACAGCTGTCTAAACAGAATACTTCAACCTCATGCTACACTTGTCCGACAAAGTTCCTGTCGTAAAAATCACAAATTTATTGCATTCCTCTGTCGTGTTAGTACCGGCACAGGATGTGCACCTTACGCGCGCATTCCGATCCAATCCCTTCGGATTGTCGTCCCCAAATCAAAGTGACATTTAATTACTCCAAGGAAACGCAATTATGCAAATTTCTGTAGGATGCGAAATTACCCCAACATCTGTCAGTTTAATGTAACATTGACTCAATGAGCTCCCGATCCTGACGCCTTAAATTAGCAATTTTGTCATTCGTATCCTACCTCTGCCGAGGGACCATACTTTCCGCGGAATCCTTTCAGCACCGAAGCGGAAAAAAATATTTGAAAAGGATTTCAGTTGCACATGCTGTGCTCCCTCTGCCCGCGAGAGGGATTTTCTTTCGTCCTCCCCACGGTTGTCGTCCTTTTTTATAATTTTAATTAAATTGAGTATTTGAACACTTTGTTGACATGCGAAATGTGCAGCTGGGTAGAGTAGTAGTGCCGCGCGGCAATGTGAACAGTCAGCTGAGTACTATGCCAGCGTGTCCTTGTTTGTGGTGGGTGGGTGTAGGTGTAGGTAGGTGCGCACTTGTGATACTTAGTGACAAGAGCACAAAGTGCTCACTCGCATCTCATTGTCGATGAAGATAAAAGAGTTTTGAGACGAGGATGTTGTCGACGACGACGACGACGACGAGTCTTCTAATGGAAAAGCACGATAGTGGCGGATAGGTTGGTGAAAGACTCACACATCGTCACATGTGCGAGGATCTAGGGGGAAAATGGCAAAAGGATGTAGGATGCAGTAACAGTTTCCATGATAATACAATGTGCTGCCATCATCGCCGTGGTACTCGATTGGGAATAAGGAGAGTGTTTTGTAACGGTTTGCTGGCTCTGATGGCATATTGAAACGTTTTATTGAATGCAAATGCAAATGCCCGTGGGGCTATTTCCTATTCCTTTTGGGTTCCTTGGGATTTGCTAATCAACCCAGTGGATGGTGCACCTTTGTTATGGGAGATCCCTTGGGGTTGGCTGCAGCTTATCAAAAATGCATTCTATGGGCATAGTAAGGGAAGAGATTTGTTTTTGTGTTGGGGGGTTTGCAGTTGCAAAGCGCTCTTTAAGGTATATGCAGGTTTGGAGATTTACTAAAATAGTTTGGAGGGTTAAACACGATGCTGGTGGTGTGAAGCTCAGACGCAACTGAACTTTATCTACTGTAAGAGAGGTTAAGGCTTCAATAGCATGAAGTTTCCGGAGGAGTTGATCTATATCCAATCTCATGGAAGTCACAAAGTTCAAATTGACATATAGGCCTAAAGCTTAAGCTGTTTGCCGATGATTCTTGAAGAAGTTGCAAACTGATGGGTCATTAACGCCACGCATGTGGGAGAGGAAAAAGTAACTAAACTCAGGCTTATTATTCCCTTTCCCAAGATTCTGGGTTTAATGGGCAGAATGTCGAAAGCTTTCTTTTTTTCTTTGGACATCTTGGGTTGATTCCATTTGAGTGTCTTGGACTAAACAAAATCATTTGCAGATAAAAAGAAAGTATGGCCTCGACACAGTTCCATCTACAAATGCATATGTTGTCCAACATGACTTACATGCTCCTTTCTGCCGGACATTCTGACATTGCTTCGATCAAGTAATGCCCCTCTAAGGGATTCAGGCATAGCATATGGACGCACTACGCAATCGAAACCAATGGTTGACATTGGTTGGAAGTAAGTCTACAATATCTCCAAATGACCGTGGACCGTATCAAAAGTAGGTGCAGAGATCCTTGTTAGTTTTGAGCGAAAAATTCTTCGAAAATCATTGGTCCCCTTTGCGTTGACAGGCTGTGGAGACGAATATTCACAGCTGTAAAGCGATATAGACTTGATCTTTATTGGACGTTTAAGATCGATAGGGCATGTAGAACGAATAGACTCCGATTCCCGGCTGGCAGAATATTGGATTTTCAGGCAGACATCACGGAGTAGAGAGAAGGCGCGCACAAGTAGAAACCGATCTCAGCCAATTAAAAGTGAGCACTTGGAGTTAGCCAAGGACCGTAGAAACTAGAGAGGCATTTTGTTTTTGATATCCTGGTCCATTCCGGACTAAAGATCCACTTAAGAAATTAAGTCCAAAAGGCAAATGGGACAATATGACAAAGGTACTCCTAGAGGTATATTTCCATTGGAAAGTAGCACCAATCATTGCAGTTGTTAGTGGTATGGGAATGTTCCATTTTTTAGACAGCTCTGCATTACTTTCATTGGAATGTCAGGTCTGGAGTAAATTTCCGATTTAATTTTTGTTTGGGATTCCATCTGGACCCGGTGTATTCTTGTCTCCAATCATTTTGCACAAAATTCCAATTTTTTTGGCGCAACAGGCTCGTTAACACCCAGGGCCTAGCTTTCTCACAACCATTCATGTGTGCGTGTGTACTTCTTGCACGATAGCGGGACCTGCTGTTTTATGCCAAACGGAGACCTGCTGGGATAAGCAATTATTGACAATTGATACTACTCGGATCTTTTGATCTCACGAGAGGGGGGCCAGTGAAAAATCATTTCAGGTATTGCTACGGGGCGGCTGGTTATCGAAACCAGGCATCCTGCGCGGCAGTTCATAGCACTAAATATCGCGCCAGCAATTATTGCACGACGACATTAATTCCGCTTGTGTAACTGGGGTTATATTTGTTGGAAGTATCACCTACAACAGGGAAGTATGTCGGTGACCGTTGCGGGAAGATTGTCGCTACAATGTTCCTTAGAATGATTTGACACTTAAGCTTAGATGATCTATTGCCTTTCAACTTTGTCATCACAATCCAGTTTGCGGTTCTCCATGGATTTATGTCTTCTTCACACAACAGCTTCTCAAAGCTACAGGTCATCTTCGAAGATTTCCTGACGTTCTTGATGGTATTTAGCTTTTCTGTGAAATCAGGTTGAAACCTGGAACGTTACACTTTTCGTCTTGCGCTCAGACAGACTGATCGAAGGGCTTAGTTGTCCGCACAGGCGACTCACCATGTTACTGGTGAAACACGATGATTCGCATGTGCTAGGCTTCCTTCTTTGCAAATAATCTTCTCACACAGATGCCATCAGTTGTGTAAGTTGAATGGTTAGGCTATGTTATGAAAAATGAAAAGGTGTGGTATGTGAAAGACATGCTTGCCATCCGATTATATTCATACAAGCTCCACAATCGGTTTACTCATTACACATCATTTCTTCGGATCACACAAACTGCTTTCAAGGCGCTTTTATGAGGCATAGTTGCCTAACACAGAGACGCAACTCTATCGAAAACAGTGATTTACATGAGTAAAACTACATTATCCTTAAGTGTCCATTGTGATGATCACCCAACTTGACGTGATGGAAGGGCATAAGTCATGTCCGATGAATTGACGATGGACACCGTGGTTCTATGCGTGGGTAGAATCCTATGCCAGCTGCCATGCAAGTAAGGTCTAAAACGAAACTGGAGCTGGCGTACAGCTTCTCTTGTCACGATCTGACAAATCATCCGAGTAGAATAATTTGTCGAGAAAAGCTTATCTCAACTTTGCCGTTCGAGGTTGGCATAAAACCGGAAAGGTTAGGAGTAAGCTCTGTCCTGGGTATAATAACTCCTATAAGGCATAAATTTCCTATTTCAAGAAGCAATTTCTTCTATTAAGCTTTTTTGTACTTGTGCAGAAAAGTTCAGCATGTATAATAACTCTTTTATGTAAATTCACAGGCTTTATAGAATAATAATTGGTATAAGGCTTCTTAAAAGTTTGCGGTCATGTGTGTACATGTGGCAGTTGAAAAGAGATGTTTTAGTAGAGCTTCCGCCGAAATAATATAGAAGTATTACATGTATAGAGCTTGTGATTTAAGGCTCATTTCAGATGTGGCTACTAATTCCTTTTGCAATGACTTACCAAACAAATGAATTGGGTTTGAGTCCAGGTTTTGGCAACACCTACATGTTTTTTTTTTTTTTGTTCATTTGTCGAAGTGAAATTGTTAGTTGGGCTGTTGCGCCAAAAATTTACTTGTATTAGGCCTTCAGCTTGAAGGTTATACAAGTATTTTTACAAAGCAACCAAGAGTCTCAGAAAGGACTAATATTGCTAAAGGCGACCATGCGAAATAAAAAAAAGGACTGCGCAGTTCACATCTAAACCTGAAATGTGAACAAATTTAACAGGAGAGGTCCAACCGAATAACTAGAGGAAGCCATAAGCTGCTGTAAGGCAGAAATTACTGATATCCACGATGGGGCTGGTATTACTGGCGGGCCGAAAATGTAAAACATAAACTAAAACAAAATGAACGTTATTAAGTCGGGTACTCCCCAACCGTTATGTACAGCAATTCACGTCAATCCTCAGACCATGCGAAATTCTAAGAGAAAACCATGACAAAAGGTCTCACGCATAAGAGTCCAGGAGGGAGTCAGCCCCACTTTCTAGAAAGTTAAGCGGGAATCCAAGGCAAATGGGAACTGCCAGAATGGCTCACTTCCAGAAGAGGCACATGTAAACTAAAAAGTGCGAGCCACGAAAAAGAATGACAAGCTCAATTGTTCAACATCAATCGACCTCAATGCCATCAGTAGTCAGTGAGACCATGATACTAGGACATTTTGTTTTTTTTTTTTTGCGCTGGAGTGGTTTAATCCTTTATGGATACTTTATGACCCATCCTACGAGTTATGCCAGGCTCCATGCTAGAACACCCCCATATTCTCTCCTCTAAATCCCAACGGCTCCGCCTGTCATAGAGCAGGTGTTCACATCAGGACTTTTCCTCCTATTGTCCTGTGTTTGCGCCCTCTTGTGGTCTCGTTTGGTTTTTCCGCGTAATATCTTCCATTTTATTTGCAAGGATGCTGTTGGCATCACGGTGTTATGGGGTCTGCTTACATGAGGATTGATTTGCTTACAGTTGCAAGCAGATTTCTTATTTGCTGCCTTAGTCTTCCAATATTCGACATGAGCCTTGATATACCGGCGACTACTCAGCTGGCTTTCTCACTCGTTTGCGCCTTAGGTGTTCTCTGAAGTTAAGCCTGTTGTCCAGGAGCACTCTAGGTATTTTATGTAGGGCTTCGACTCGATTGTGTGCTCTCCCACTTTTAGTCTTAACGCGCACAACCTTTAACGGCTACTAATGAGAACGGCCTTTGTTTTGTGTTTCGCCAGTTCCAACCCTGACGTCACTTCCCCTATCGTTTTGGCTACTACTACTACCACTCCGATATGGTCAGCGTATCCGATAATATTCACCCCTCTTGGTTTTGTTATAGTCAATACCCCATCGAATATAATGTTAAATAGAGCTGGTCACAGAACCGACCCCTGTGGAACTCCTCCTGTGACTTCGTACGTTTTGGGTCCTTCGTCTGTATCGACAAAGCGGGTTCTGTCTTGGACATCATTTGTTAATATTCGCGTTAGGTACTCGGGTACTCAACTGTTTTTTACCGCTGCCATTATGGCAATCCAGCTTGAGGAGTTGAAGGCATTTTTATAGTCGAGTGTCACCACGGCGCAGTAATGTTTTTTTTTGTTTTAAAGAATGACAAGCTCATTTCTACAACATCAGTCAGCCTTAATGCCATCAGTAGTCGGTCAGACCATGACAATTTTTTATTTTGCGCTGGAGGGGTAAAATCCTTTATGGGTACTAGAACATGCATACGTAGCTCGTTCTACATATGGCCCCGTGAGCTATGTCACGCACTGCTTTTATCGCATCTATGGTGCTTCGCTTCTTCCGGAAGCCATATTGATAGCTGGAGAGGCCGTTATCTCCTTCGGTGTACTGGTCGTGTCTTTTGTGAATGATTTTATCCAGTACTTGGAGCATTGTGTCTAACATGCACAGTGGTCGGAATGCAGCTGGTTGCTCTGGTTTGTAACCTTTTGGTATTAGTACCATACT
Source organism: Rhingia rostrata (assembly GCA_949824845.1). Classification (NCBI taxonomy): domain Eukaryota; kingdom Metazoa; phylum Arthropoda; class Insecta; order Diptera; family Syrphidae; genus Rhingia; species Rhingia rostrata. The sequence continues at coordinate 6,265,841 of OX463757.1, read as the reverse complement.
CAGTCTTTTCCATTGAGGCATGGAGAGGCTGACTTGGTAATAGGTAGTAATTTTAAGGTCATTATTCTCCACGATGATTCGAAGTATCTTGACACTTTAGATATCCCTAACGCTGATGAGATTACGCAGAAATCCCGGGTGTCACATATCAGAGGTTAAAGATTCTCTAAAGAATTGAGGCTACTTGGGCGAAACAGAAATCGTATCACACACTCCCTTGCAGAAGCATGAAAGCAATGTGCCCTCCACCAGCGGTCACACCTATGTGACCACCTACAGGTACAGGCAAGGATGAAGCCAAACATGGACGAGTTGTAATTACGAGCCAGAGAGAACGATGATATAGCAAAGCCTCTGCAGTTGTTGGTAGGAATAGGAATACTTAACAAAGGATTGGCTCCGATCGTTAGATTGAAACACTCCATTGCCTACTGACAGCAGATAGGTATAACAGTCTTGGACGTAGTGGAGGTCGTTATTTTGAAGGTTGCTGGGATTCTCAGAAAACTTTATCAAACAAAAAAACTTTGAAATCGTCTGACATCTAAGACGATTTGATATGGGGAATCAAGGAACCGTAGTATGTCATAGTTCGGCGAGGATGATGATGATAAAAAACGCCATTTTATATAGCTTCCATAATGATCCCGTTTGAAGGGTGAACCTCAAAAAATGCATCACATCATGTCACTCATACGATTACACTATCGTCGCTTGCACAATCGGATAAACCTTTGACATCGAGTTCATTCGCCTACCTACCATCCACCAAAAGTCCTCCATCCAAAAATATGCAGCTTGAGACTAATTTACGATTGTCATTGTCCTTACTACAAAGTGAAGTACATTTCATTAAAAGTGTGCCCAATCCCACTTCCGTTGTGCAATCCATTTGGTTTACTTAGCTCTAATCTCCCCCATCTGGTATGTGCTTCCCGCTTTCGAGGCAATAAAATTCGTCTGACTCTCGTGCACTGTCAAAGGCAAACGGGGACGCCTTTGGAATTCATTCGGCTAACAGGAACACACAGCTCCAACCTAAAATTAATTCCAACAAATCAGACACAATCGTAACAATGTACACCATCTCTCAGGGGCAAAGTTGGTGTGCTTTGCTTCCTGCCCGCATTAACAGAGCCAATGGCCGCTTCTTCGATGGGGGGGTGGAGAATAATCGCGTGATTCCCGGTTTTTATGCACCGGCAATAATAATTAAGGAATTGTTATGTAAGGCCCCCTCCTTCAGTTTTTTTTTTTTTTTTTGCAACTTGCTCACCTTTAGCCACGTCACGTCACACCATCACCCAACCGTTCATACAAATACCTTCCGACTCCACCGGAATGTGCACATTTTTATCAGCAATCCACCGAAAAGTGTGTTAGGAAGGGTGGTTGGGAGCCACCCCCATTTACACACTCATTTGCAAAAATAGAAAATTAAATTTTATCGCCCTGCGCGGGAACGTGAGATCCACGCGACCACCACCCCAACGTTGCCGCTGTAGTACAAGCGAACATGTGTCTCGGCAACTGTTTGGGTGGTTGTTAAATCCAGACAGGGGGTGGCGTCGTGAAACGACTGAGTGTTGTGCAATTACATCGCCATGACTACACTATATACAGTTAGAGCGGGGGTGATGGCGATTTTTATTCCACTCGTGTTCGCTGTGCAATTTGAGAGTGTACTACTCCACTAACTCGCACAAGACAGGATACACCGGGTTCATTGGGTCATTCAATTTTAGTAGCGCGGCATGGTGTAGTTGTTCCTCTAATGTCTGCCATTACTGCTGTCTTTCAATCCGTTTTGGTTTAGAAGAATGAGGTTGTACTGAGAATTCCTTTTTCGATTTAATAATCCTTTCACAAGTTTGCCAACAGTAGCCAATCCTTGGAATTGGAGGAGAGTGGACCTATTACTGAGGCATTGTTACGTTTGATCCTTTTTCTAGTCTCCTGCACTCAGATGAGGAGATCTTTCGTTTGTCTTCTAGGTCGATGGAGTGGCGCTATCCGCCGTAGCGCCATACTGTTGGTTCATTTAATGTTTATCCACCCTTTTGCTGTATTATTCCTCTAAAGCCTTTTATCCCGAAGAGCAGGTAATCCTATTCCGGCATTGTTCGCCTATCGACTTTTATCCAATGCTTTAGGGTGGTGAGGTTCATTATTTTGCGCGTTTCGCATCACAGAAAGTCACAGTAGTGAATGGGGTTGTTAGTGTTTGGTGCCCCGTTTATAGCTTATCAGGTCCAATTTGCGTAACGATAAGGACACTCTAAGCCGTATCATAGAAATTGAATCAACATAACGAAATGGAGAAAAAGGTGGCGCGTGTTATCGTTTCTTTTTGAAGAGGGTTTTCCTTAGAAGGAAAGGATTTTCACATAAAATATAGGATAGGGAGAGTGGATTTGGATGGTGTTTTGTAGCTTCCGCAGTAGGATATATTTTTAGTCGAAGCCTAGCTAATAGGCAGTATGGGCAACTTATCAAATCACGCGTGTTACCTAACTGCTGCTAGTAAGTGGGATTTATTTGAAGACTCTTATGTCCTTGGAATTTATACTCTTAAGAATCTTTCAAGGTATGGGTAGTAAAAATCAGGCATTTGGACTTGTTTAGGTAAAAGGCAGTCGAAAGAAGCTTTTAATTCTTTCGGGCTTACTGCCTTGTTTTCATTGAAAATCTCTACTAATTATGTCAATTCGGTGAATTCTGGAGATTCCGTCCCTATATTTCTTCTATACCACTGACTGTCATTGTTTCAGTGAATCCTGTGCAGAACCACATGCTTTATGCAAGCGAAATGGATTCAAAATTATCTAGATTTCAGGATACAATGATGCTATAAGAAAGGAGACGACCTTTTTAGACAACGATCGACAGGCTACACTTCCTTATCGGATATGAAGGGGATATGGAGGTTAAATTTGGCGACATGAAACATTGAAGACCATCAGTCTTAAAAGTATGACGAAGAAAAAATATTTAGGACGAGAGCCTTTTGCATGTCTTATGAATGAACCCAGAAAGAGGTGTCCACAGTAAATCAGCTTTAAGTTTCAAAACGGCAAATGCTGCCACACATTTGGTCAGCTGCGATTAGAGTTGTTTTAGGTGTTTTGGTAGTGAAAATTGCACATTTCCGTTGATGAAGTATTGGCCCATAGTAGATATCTCCGCCAGCACGAGTTTATCCTCAAGAGATTGCTCCCTTGGGTTCCTAGCTGAACATAGCTTCACCTACGCGGAGATGGTAATGGAATCAGTCGAGGTAATCATTGGCGATTTTTCGAAATCAGTCCATTGATGTGGTCGTCAATTTTGCCATCATGGGATTGCTTGCTGAGGTAAATTGATGATTTGAGATGGACCCATTCTCCCGCAAGTCTACCAGAAGTTCGGACACCGTAGTATTCTCATTCGTTCACATGTTTGCGACTATTACGCAATAACGAAGCTATGGACATACTTTTAAAATTTCGGCAGATTGATCGCACCTTATCTTCAGAGCCAGACTTGTAGGTTTCGGATTTCGATATAGACCTCATACTAAGGAGGGAGTTTCCCTCCTCACTATAAGGCACGGTGACCTAAGCTCGGAAGGGAAATGCTTTGAGCGGGGATTGTTGCAGGGAGGTCGCTTGCTGATAGAATACCATTCGTCTTGCCCTCATGTACTACAATAAAAAAGCGTCGTTTCGCCTACCCGTAAAATTCCGTAAATACTTCTTCATCGGCAAGGTAGTAGCAACAAATACCGTCGACACCGTCTGCGTGTCCCATTAATCGTCCGTATTTATTCCTGCCTTACGCACTATCCGCTCCAGCATGATATTCAACCCTAGCGAGGTATCCGTCGGAGCGATGAAAAGATTGTGGGGTGGGCTTGAGTTTTTTTTTTGTTTGAAAAATCACGAAAGAAGGTTTTCCACGTCTTTTCTAAATTTACGATCGCCAAGAAGTGGCTTCCTTTGTTCGAACCGATTCCTTTGTCCAGCACCAACCCCGTACACTAGCTCCAACATTCGCTCTTAGAATTCGCAACTAGTAAGCCTAACTGCGAGTTCTAACTACTCTTGGCTTTCCAACTGGAGAGTGTGTTTCGCGCTTACTAGTTCACACCTGACTTTGCGACTTCCTACGCATTAATGTGGGGTTGTTCCCGAATCGTTCTATAGCCACCTGTCACACCACATTCCTTCTCATTAGTTGGTTTATGTTAAGTCTCATGCCTGCGTTTTCTCAGCTTCTGCGTTGGATTATTGCCGGCGAGAGCGAACGCTACTCAACATAACCTTTTTGTTCTCAACGATCATCCAGTTTTCGTATTGGCACTTGTCAGTGTTATAGGTCCACTCGGAGTCGATCCTCGAAAACTATTTATGTCAACCAGGCATATACCCCGAATGGTTATGTTTGGTTGACATTTCGTTGGCGACTCTACTAATGTTTCGGACACGTTTGGAACGTCCCCCGCGACCGATTTAGCTACCGCTGTGAAGCAAATTGATGACGAAGAGGGGAGGGGGCCATTGCTCATTGTAGGGCTTGGTAAGCATTACATAGAGAGATGGAGTGTGACATGTTACAAGAAAATCTTTCTCGAACTACGGTGGTGGTTTCGTGTGCAGATTCTAGATTATGGGATGTGCCAATCGGGTGACATCCCACAGTATTTGCTTCTGGTTATCAATGTGTCCAATTGTTTCATTTTTGGACATCACTTTCCGTGTTCCAGACATGTTTTATGGTGTCCCTTATGTATTTAATGTTGTGTTTGTGTTGTGGCGAGGGTGTTTATATCTTGCCGTCCGCATAAGCACTTGCTTTCCTCTCCGTTCCTCAATCGATGGAGGAATGTGATCGTTCTCTCTTGGCCATCGATCCTGACTTTTCATGTTGGTGGTTTGTTGGAGTGGTGACTTTTAGGATGCCCGCCAGACGCCTCTACTGCTCCTCCAATGTTCCGACATTGGGGGGAAAGAAAACGTCAACTCTTTTGCCATAGAAAATGTTTGTGTGGCGTTCGCATCCATAACGTTACACAAACGTATGTGTTGGGGTGTAGTTTCTAGGGATCGTCCTCCTCACCCGTCATCTTCGTGGTTGAGTCTTTGATGGATCTTCCTCCATCACCCATCGAACTGTTCAGACCGCTCCTGTCTGATGTTGGCCTTCGCGAGTCTTCGACGACGTCGTTTTCCCGTGGACTCCTGTTGCACGTTATGTGTGGCGTTGCTCTGTCGTGAGTCTTCCTAATCTCTCTCCGCACCGACCAGAGTTGGGCAATCTTGGGCACTTATTGTACCTGCTTTAGATTGCATCCTCAGAATCTGGAGGTAGTATACCAGAGGCTGATGGGACCATGGGTGTCCACCATTTCCTACAGATTCTGAGTTTGCGACCATACTTAAAAGATAAACCAAAAGGCTTGTTAGGGATAGGGCGTTAGAATTTTTGCGTTCAAATTAACCGTTACAATAGGTACAAATGGGACATTGTAAGGAAACCTTAGGAAAGGACATCAAACTAAACGCAATCTTCGATTTGTGAAAGAACTACCGGAATAAAGTTTTATGGAACGTTGGAACATGAATAAGGAGTCTAAATCGTCTGGGTGGTTAAAATGTAGACTGTCGGTCTATTAAAATTTACCAGTCATACCTGCAGGTGAAGACAAAAGCTGTCATTGAGATTTATAGACACGGAAGAAATTAAAAAGAAATATGAGAAGGGTACAATCCACTGTGCGGATCGTTTTATACCTTATCCCATCCTATCCTTAAAACTAATATCCCTTAAGTGTGGATTTAATGGGAATGATATATTAAAATTGAAATTATCGCAACATATTGTTCAGACAGTTTGTCAAAGTCTTGTATGTTCGACCAAAAACAACGTTTTTCTCCTGCATATTGTAATGGATGGGCGTGGGCGTGGGTTAAAATTATACAAGGTGGCGCAAAAATAAACTTCCGATGTTTTTTGGCTGTAATTTAAAAAAAAAATGAAAAACTTCGATTCTTCTTGCGGATTATTTTTATTTGGTCTTTTAATTTTTTTTAAATCAAGTCGAGAATATGATGTCATATAAACGGCCGCCGCCACAGTTGACTGTCATTTGAGCCCTTTTTATGGCATTTACCATCACTTTGGCCAAAACTTCCGGCGATAGGTCCTCACATTCTTGACGGATATTGTCTTTAAGAGCTGCAAGAGTCTGAGGCTTGTTGACATAAACCCGCGACTTCAAAAAGCCCCACAAAAAGAAGTCTGGAGCGGTCAAATCAGGCGATCTTGCCGGCCAGTGCAAATCGCCAAAACGGGAGATTAGGCGCCCGGGAAATGCATCCTTCAGCATATCGGTTGTGGCACGTGCAGTGTGTGCCGTTGCACCGTCCTGTTGGAACCACATGTTTTCCAATCCCAATTCATCAAGTTGCGGCAAAAAGAACTCGTTGATCATTGCTCTGTAGCGCTCACCATTCATAGTAACTGGTCCGCGACGTCTTCGAAGAAAAAAGGCCCGATGACTCCTCCAGCGAAAACAGCACACCATACAGTGACTTTGAGCGGGTGTAATGGCTCTTCGTGGGTTACACGCGGATTTTCAGTGCCTCAGAAGCGTAAATTTTGCTTATTTACGTACCCGCTAAGACGGGAATGGGCCTCATCACTCATGAATATTTTTGATGAAAAATCATCTTCCTCTTGGTGGTGATTAAGGATGGCTTGAGCGTATGTTAGACGCGATTGGCGGTCAGCAGCTAACAACTGATGCACCGTCTGGATTTTGTACGGAAACATCTTCAAATCGTGTACCAAAATTCGCTGTTAAGACCGTCGACTGATACCCATTTGCGTGGAACGTCGTCTGGTCGATGTCGACGGCGCTTCCATGACATCTTCGGCTACAGCAGCAATATTCTCTGCAGAACGGCTACTCCGGGTTCTGCCACGCCTGGCAGCATCTCGTGTTGTGCGAGTCTCTTCGATGCGAGCGGCTAAACGTCGCAGTGTTTCACCAGTAGGCGTTGGACGGCTAGGAAATCTGCGACGAAATTCACGTTGTGCCAAAGTCACCGACCGATTATTGCTCAAATAAATAGTCACCAATATTCCGCGTTCTGGAGTAGTGTAGTGTAACATTGTTTATTAACGTGTATTTCGCATGTGTTTACTACACAAATGTCAAAACAGAACTGACATTAGGGGCCAATCGCAAAATTTATAGCTATTGCTGATAGGAGGATTACTTTTGCGCCACCTTGTATATATTGAAGCAATATTTATATTATCATAACCCAAAAATCGGTGACACACAGACGGACGGACGGACGAACAGACAGACATGGCTTCTGAGTCGATCCATATACTTTGAGGTATATCTACCGAAATTTTTTAACAATGTTACAAACTTATTGTCAAAACATATATGGGGATGTGGTATAATAAACAGCAAGAAAATCCCGCTATTACAATAGCAAGTTGCCATTCCATGAAATATATTTGGAAGTCTTACCAGAATATAAAATGCAAGGGATAAAAGCACGAACAGAATCCTGCCAAGATAAAAAGGCGAAGATCGTATTGAGACACAGTGGATTCTGAGGATATGGAAGAACCACTGGAATTGTTAAACGCCGATGACGAACAGTCTCCAGCTGTCAGACAGAACGAGCCTTTTAATATTCGCGACGAAAGCGAAATCTACCAACAATTCGACCTAAATGAAGTGAAGATAGTAATATCCAAACTTCAGCTTAACAGAATTCCTGCAGAGCTTTATAATTCCGGCGAATATGATTTCATAAGCTAAATCCAACAACTTCCAAGCAACATCTTGTCGGTTGATATGCCTCACGAATGGAACATCAGCATCGTTTGCCCGGTCCAAAAAAGGTCAATAACTCAACATCGCCTACAATATCCTATCTTCCTTAATGTGTGAACGCTTGAAACCGTTTATCAGCAACCGTTGTAATTTTAAGGCAAGAAAGTCCGAAACTCTCATTTTGGCAGATGCGGAAAAAACAACCAAGAAGTCCAAATCGATACCCACGAGCTATTCATCGATTTCAAAGCCGAATTTAAAGATGCGAAGAGGCATGTCTAGTTCCGATATACAACTCAACGTTTTCCCTCTGTGCAGGATGCTTGTAAAGGACTCTCGCTGCTTCATAAGGCTGGCCAACGACTTCACCGAAACATTCGTTACCAAAAATGGACTTCGGCAAGGACTTGCACTACTTTAACTTTAACATTATTCTTGAAATCATTTTCCAAAACTCCCGAGCCAGCACCCGAGGCACCATCTCCCATTAATCGGTGCAACTTCTAGCATACGCCAACGATATTGACATCATTGGCTCAACGTGATGTCGCAGCCACGTTCGCTAGTATAGAGAAGGAAGCGGCGGAAATGAGTTTAGCAGTAAATCTTAGAGAGACTAAGTTTATGCTGTCAACGTGAAAGGATACACAAAATTGAGGATTTTGACAGAACATCACCATTGAAAGATATAACTTTGGGGTAGTACCAGACCTCGGCTCCGAGATTAATTGAAAACACCATCCCTTCAGCAATAAAACGAGGAATCACACTTTTCAACCGCTGTTTCTTTGGACTAAGAAGGCAATTTAGTAGTAAAGCCCTCACTCGAACTAAAGAGATACTATGCAAGACTCACCCCATGCTGCTTTACCGCACTGGGGCATGGACTGTATAAAAAGCGAATGAAGAAATCCTTGGTTATTATGAGGCAAAAGTTCTTCGAAAATCTTCGGTCCCGATTGTTTTGATGGGATATGCAGACGTAGATATAACCACGAACTATAACAGACATAGACCTGATCCGCATTAGATGTTTGAGATGACTATGACATATAGAGCGAATGAACACCAATTCTACGGCTCTTAGGCCCGTTTGCTGATTCGGAACATAAATCTTATGCATAGCTAAGTTCCACATAAATTCTATGCGATACTTAAATGTATGTGAGTTGCACGAACAAATAAGCGACCACTTTTGAATTATAACTATCTTCAAGTCGGTTTCTGCAAACGTCAAATTATTGTCAGTTTTGGTTTGTTTCTGTTCCAACGTATTTTGCGGTACATATTTTGATTTGAAAAATGTCTGGAAATAAAAAAAGAAACCCAAATTTTTCGCAAAATGAAAAAACGCTTCTTCTTCATTGTGCTTTTGATGAAAAAGAAGTCATCGAAAATAAAAAAACCGATGGCGCAACGTGGAGAGATAAAGAAAATGCTTGGAATCGAATTGAAAACAAATTTAACAGCCAGTCGGGATCATGCTTTAGGAACAGCGAATCGTTAAAGAGGTTTTATAACAACTACAAAGCCGAAATAAGGAAGAAGGGAGCAAAAGAAAAAAGTTCTGCTATGCAAACAGGAGGAGGTAAGCCATTCACACCTTCTGACCCTAATTTTGAACTGGCAGTAACAATAATGAATCCGAAAACAATTTATGGTCTGGAAAACGAATTCGATGGTTAAAATCTTCTTTTTAAAATCCCAAAAGCTTTTTCTATTACACCTCTAGAACGAATTTGAGACTCATTATACAATTGTTCTGGTGGACTTCTTGGATTGAGAATAGGAGTCATCAAATAAAATTTTTGAGGATAAGCTGAATCTCCTGTTTTATAGAAAAAATAAAACCTACAAATTAACAAATTTATATGAAACCTACCCAAGAGAAAGCATTCCACATTTGCATTTGACTGTCTCTCCAAAGCATTTTTTATTGCACAATTATTGAAAATTGTTGCGTCATGAGTAGATCCGGGCCATCTAGCCACCACATTAGTAAAAATCATTTGAGCGTTGCAAATCGCTTGAACGTTGATAGAAAAATAACTTTTCCTGTTTCGAAAAACTTCTCCATCAGGCCCACCTAAACGTACCAATAGATATTATTTTTGGAGTCAATCTTATGTAATAATATACCGGGCGACTGAATTTTGACGTGAGTGCCGTCAATAGCTCCAACTACATTTGGAAACGACGTTATATCAAAAAAATCACGCTTGGTTTTTGAAATGTCGGTGGCAGTTTCAGGAAATTTTATATAATCATTTCCCAGTTTAGCTATTGCTCTTGAAACTCTCAAAACTATTCTTGAAGCTGTTGAGACATGCATTCCACCAAAATCTGCTATACTTAGGAGATGGCTTCCCGTGGCGAAAAGGCGTAGCGCTGCCAATAGTTGGTTAATAGGAGCGATTGAATTATTCCTTTAGGAAGGCAAATACTTTTATATATACAAACTAACTTTAATATAAATAGTTCAAGCGTAACGTACCTGTTGGATGGACATTCTAAAGAGTATTCTATTTGGTTTAAAATAGTTATGCTTATTTCCTTTCTTAATCGAAATCTTTTGCAAAAGGAAAGTTTGTCAAAAGAATAAAAATATTCATTCCTCTCGTAAATTTGACGTGGAACTCCTACTTCTAGAATTTCAAGAACTTCCACATCATCTTCGATCAAGTCCGGTAATTCAAAATCCATTTATATTTACTTTTTAATTAAATTATCGTATCAGTATCTTTACAATTCATGGAAAGTAAGTCAAAAACAATAGTAAACGAAAATAAATGTCTGACTTAAATATCTTATGTAGCACTTTTTCTTCTACCTAAGTTATGTTCAACTTAAGGATTTTTATGTTTGAGTTTACTTTTGGTGCAAAGCAATAAGTGTCACTTAAGGGTTTATGTGAAACATAAGTATTTATGTTCCGAATCAGCAAACGGGCCTTAGAGTTTTCGATTCCCAGCAAAACGTTGCACTTATTAGAGGAAGACACAGTCTAAAACGTGTCGTGTACAATTAGAAACCGACATCAACCAACTTGAGGTAGTTAGCTAAGGACCTTGGTAATTGGAGAGCCATGTTGGTAGAGACGTAGGTTCATTCCTGTGTGCATAATTGCCAAGATTGTGGACAGTTGTACTTACGTCAACCATCCTAATTATGACCATTAGGGTGACCCTCGACAAGCATAGATATGACCTTTTAAAACATAATTCTATAAAATTTCATCATTTTACCTGCTGTGCCAACGAAACAATTTACTTTTCACATATTCAACGATATATTGCCCCATTAGAATGAACCTCAAGCCTTGTTTTACCCAACGACATCTATTGAATGTGCTTTCTCCATAGTCAACTGTGTTTGGGTCACTCACCCCGGAAATTTATTTATTTATATTCATTCTTTATCCTTTACAAACAACCCACCAAAAAGGAGTCGTCTAATCATAAAGCGTGTCCTTAACTACACAACAATTGCGTATCCACGAATTGTTCACCTGACGATATTTCACTAATTCACCCCCATTACCATTATTACCTAATGATTGCATTTTATTGCGTTCGCCTACCAAAATGGTTGGTCCTTGTTATGTTCCTTTGGCATGCAATTCCATATAATTAAAATGTCAGCCGATATCTGCCTGGGAAAGAGCGGGTTGATAGTTTTTTTTTTAATTTGCCAATAAAAAAGGACATCGCTTATGTACAATTGCTTTATTTTCGTGAGCCGAAGTCCAATGAAAGGAAACGAAGAACAATAAAAATTTCAAGGACAGTTGTGTCCTTTGCACGTTCATAGTAGCAACAAATGTATGAAAGGTGGAATGGGTGTACGTAATGATAATTGTTGAGAGCCTCGATGTAGTCATAGCGATTAGGTAGGTTTACACTCCAGGGGGGTTGGTGTTTACAATTGCTTTAGCTTACAAAAATAGGTCCGACATGACTTGTCAAACTTCTACAAATAAAATAATTGAGAGCGTTTTATTTAGAATTATATTTAGGGCCAGTAAAAAATTTAAAAGTAACGTTTTTATTAAACCTCGTGAGGACATCACCGCTGATAGGTAGATTTGATCAACAACTACGAAGGTGTTGAAGAGCGGTGGCATTTTAAATGTAGTGTTGAAAATCGTCTATCTTCGACGTTTTTTCGACGTGTTTTCAAATTTGTAAACTAAATGTACATCTAATGTTAGCCGTCTCATAGTTTTTTTGTGTCAGAGATTTGCACTGAGAGTCAAACGTTGATGAAATGAAACGTCAAGTTTGATGGTCTTGTCGTTTTAGGTTGACGATAAACCGCTTGGGCAATTACGATTACTGTGCGTTCTTTCGTAGGGCTCTCTCCAACCCTTTCCAAATCGGCCATGCATCTCCATTGATCTGAGCCATTTTGAACTGAAACTGCCATCCTTTCTAGTAATTTTGCTTTGCAGAATTATTTTTCAGATTTTTGTTTTTCTTTAGTTTAACTTAACTAACTTAACTTGATGACATCTTCAAGCAAAATAACCCTGGTTTGATGAGGAATGCCGACAGATGCTCACAACCCTGAATAAAGCCTACAAGGCATTGAGCTCCTTATGAACCGATTTTCAGAAAGAAGGGAAAAGAGCATGAAAGGATATAGAAAGGCGCCACTCCAGAAACGATGTTCACAAGTTTTACCAAAGCGTGTAACGTCAAAGCCAATGATACCATGCTCGAACAGATTCTTGTCGAGATGAACAAAAAAATATCGTAGTTGCGACACAGTCGATGCTGAGGATATGGAAGAACCACCTCTGCAGACCGTTAAACGGCGATGACGAACAACATTCCGCTGTCAGGCAGAACGAAAAATTCCATGTTGGCAACGATAGCGAAAACTACCAGCAGCCCGACAGAAGTGAAGTAAGGATAGCAATATTCAAACTCAAGCTTAACAAGGCTGCCGGAAATAACGGCCTTCCCTCTGAGATTTATAAAACCAAACTGATAATCCAAATCTAGTCGCATCAAAGTATGCCTGAAGAATAGAACCTCAGCACCGTTTGCCCGATCAACAAAAAAAGAGAGACCCTCTGAACTGCACCAACTACAGCGGCAAAGTATCCTCAACATCGCCTACAAGATCCTATCTGCAGCAATATATGAACGCCTGAAACCGTTTACCAACCGTTTACCATACCCAGATCGGCACTTATCAGTGTGGTTTTAGGCCAGGAAAGTCCACAACCGATCAAATTTTCACACCTCGGCAGATCCTGGAAAAAAAAACTAAGATGTCCAAATCGATACCCACCACCTGTTCATCGATTTCAAAGCCGCATACGACAGCATTTTTATAGACGAACTATATAAATCCATGTCTAGTTTTGGTGTTTGGTATGTTTTGGTTTGTATAGAATGACGATGGAGAATTCTTGCTGCTCCATCAGGTTTCGAAACGCCCTCACCGACACATTCGATAACAAAAAAGGATTTAGCCAAGGCGATGCGCTGTCATGCGACTTCTTTAATATTTTATGGCACTGAAACATAAGTAGATGAAGAATTGCTTAGTCGACTTGAGAGGAAAATTCTTCGAAAAATCTTCAGCCCCCCGTTTGCTTTGACTTGCTATGGAGACGAAGATTCAACAAAGAACTATACGAGCTGTACAGCGACATGCCCCTGGTCAAAAAACTCCGCAATGAACGCTTAAGATAGCTAGGACATGAAGAACAAATGGAAACCAATATTCTGGCTCGCAGAGTCTTCAATTCCCAGCCAGACTTCGGACGCAGTAGAGGAAGACCTCGCCATAAGTTTCGCTTGCAAGTCGGGAGTTTTGCACAAGTTTCTCAAGAATGATGTTCAAGAAGCCACATGACAGAGCATCGCCTTGCCTAAATCCTTTTTTGGTATCGAATGTTTCTGTGATGTCGTTGTCGATCCTGATGGATTAGCGAGAATTCTCCATCGTCATCCTGGCCAGACGCATTTGGGTGGTTTACTCAAACTAGACATGGCTCTCTAAAGTTCGTCTTTCCAAACGCTATTGCATGTGGTGGATGAATAGAGGAATAGGTGCCGAGTATAGAATTGTGAAAATCTGATAAGAGCCGATCAGGTTATTGGTAAACTGTTTTAGGCCTTCACATATTACGGTAGTTAGGATCTTGTAGGCTATTTTGAGGAGGGGTACCTATGTCTCTTTAGTGGGCGTAGTTGTTAGGTTCTGCATTTTTTTGGTGAGTCGGGAAAACTATGCTGAGGTTTTAATCTTCAGGCATTCTTTCATCCGACCAAATTTTACTTATGAGTTGGTGAATGGTACGTACCAAGTCATCCCAACTACATTTATAAGGCTCAATGGGAAGGCTGTCATTTTCGCTTCTTAGTCTTGCGATTAGTCATAACTATCATCACTTCACTTAGGTCGGATGCTTAGCAGTTTTTGCAGTCGTCGCTTATAAGACGTCCTTCCATATTATCCACTGTGTCTCGAGTGTTAATCGAGAGATTAAATAACAGGCGGTCTGCGAAAGCCGTTGCGGTATTCGAAGTTTTTTTCAATGAGCTCGTTGAAGCAGTCCATGGCAGTATTATCTTTTGCCTCCATCGTGAGTGCATATAAGCGAACTTGTCTTTGATTTGGATTGTTACAATGCAAGCAACTAGTCTCGAACTTATCACAAATCCACACCCGAATATCTGTTTTTTCTGCTCCCTATAACAAGTCATAAAGATGACGCACCGCATAGAAGAAAAAAAATGTTCTATGGCGTGTCGTGCTGGCACAGCCTGTCCACACAGTGCCATATGTTTGGATCTCGTTTCTCATGTGTGCACACTGCAAACTGGACGCCCGTACCTTGAAGATGAAGACCAAAAGTTTCTGTTTTTTGTTCTCAATGTGTCATCTGTATGACTTTATAATCTTTGCTATAACACAGTCCGTAGTAGATGGCACTCTTTTTGCCTGGCCCATCTCATCGTATTTCCTGAATGGAAGTAATGTCTGTTTTAATAAAATCATACCTCTCCAAGGCTTTTAGTTGTTTCATGTCAAGCTGTTTTTTTTATGAGTGGGTAGTTAACTCAAAGCTCAACCCATAACTTGGAAAGCCAGACTCATGAGTTCACATGAGCACAGCAGGCCAGATATTCCGTTTCATTTTATGTCATTGCTGATTTGGGTCTTTTTATCAACACTCGCGCTTATAAGTTTCGCAAGTAAAATCCGGCTCGACGTTGAAAATTTAATGCCGGTCTTCCAACTATCAGCACATATTGATACCGACCAAAAAAAAAGCATCAATCGCACGATATCGGCGATATTGACGATTGTTAAATTTCGACTGTAATATCTTCAGCATTCCTGCTGATGTATCTTTTTTGATCTGACAGATTTTCCTTGATATGAGTTGGTTGACTTTCAATTTTTTTGTATATCCTTGTCGGACCAATAGGTCTGCAGTTGCTGTGCTGCAAACATAGATAAACCTTTCACCTTTCGAAAT
This sequence comes from Rhingia rostrata, assembly GCA_949824845.1. Taxonomy (NCBI): domain Eukaryota; kingdom Metazoa; phylum Arthropoda; class Insecta; order Diptera; family Syrphidae; genus Rhingia; species Rhingia rostrata. Next base: position 6,250,500 of record OX463757.1, on the reverse strand, counting down.
TATCATTAAAGTTGGACTACTGAGATCCAGCGTCAACAGTGAACCAAACATTTCCGTACTCAACAGAACTGCGTATCAGCTAATCGATCTTGTTATGGCAAAATCCAAGGCTATTTTGTTATTTCACTGTCCCAACGAACAGTTTATAAATAACTCGATGACGATGGTAACATCCACATTCAGAACATCTAATTTGGATATCTATGTGGGCATTCAACATAATCACAAACAACGTAAATCCTTCTTAAGCTTGAGCCTGTGCAGAAATAGTAACATTCCATCATCCAACTACATTAAGAGATGGTAGGAGTTAACCAGTCTTATATTCTCACGCGTTTTTCATCTCCAAACTCAGAATCTTAACCTCATTCAAAGAGCACATCACTCCTAAAAGCATCTCAGCATGCCACACATTGTCAGAGTTCCCATAGAACCACCACGTAGGTAGATCACGCGTTCTCCTCCATTCTCATAAACCCACCAGAATTCCAGCCATTCATGGAGACTCTCTCACACCCAATTCAAACTCGCACATGTTTCTGGTTCACTGACCAAAAAATTAAATTTTGATTCACATACTTTGCCACCTCGGACCCTTATTTGGGCAACACTAAGCCTATAGACAGATAGTCGCAAGAGTAATGGCCCATAACCAAAAACAGAAAATCCCAGCTAACCACATGTAGGCGCTGCGCTTACGATTGAGACGTTGTGTATGTTGATCCAAGATACACGCAATGAATCCCGCTTATGCCCATCAAACTTGAACTTAAATACCTATCCACGCAGATGACATGTCATGAATGTTAACAAACAACGCGTCCATATTTGTAACTAGACTCGTACAAAAGTGCTTATTAGTCGGAATTTATGGGCGACTGTGATCGGCGCTACACCCCGCCCGCCAACATACTTAGTCAAGTGTCTATCTCGCTGTAGAGCCTACACACGACGCATGTCTTTTGTGGCCAAAAAAAAAAAAAAAACTCTCCCGAAAGATACATTTCCCACTGTGGACCTCCGCATTGCAGCGTGCGTCGGCGTCTTTGCGGCTTAATGTCGGATTTTGTCGCCCCCCTTTTGTATCCAACAGATAGATATTCGTCGATTTACATTCGTCTCGTTTGAATGTGGATTCTGAATGCCGGACGGTGTGGTGCGAAACGGTCGGAGTCCGCTATTAAGCCAATGAGTTATTGCAGATAAATTTCGGTCCGCATGTTAGAGGTGATGCGATAAACAGTTTATCGTCCCTGGACCTGGGCAATTAAATCGACAGGGACAAGCTAAACAAGTTATTTGGGCGACCTTCATCGATCTCAGCGCTCGGCTTAGAGGTGCCGCATACTGGAGGACACGGGACGCGAGACTCCGCTGCGCATTGCGTTATGTGGTCCAGAATAATGTCTTCATCGTGTCGCAGATGGACTTAGATGTGTGTGTGTGTGTGTTTGTAGAAAAGTGTCATTTGGAGAATTTCGGGTGATTTTTCTTCGTTATACATCCTTCTTCTGGGTCCTCTGTGCCGATGATGACCAAACATCATCTTCTTGCGCGTTGTTGTTGCAGCGCGACGAGGACAGTTTTGTTGGTCGCTGTGGGAATGTGGAACGCGCGTTAATGAGATGACATCTCTGCTGGAGGGGTTAACGAGCGGGCATAAATAAGCAGATACATTCCCATTCAGGTGAATAAATTAAACGACAATCAGGTGGTTGGTGGTCTGCCTGGGCGACAGAGAGGGATAGAAATAGAATCTCTGCCGTGGGGTGCCCACCCAGAGGCTGAACGTTCCGTACCCTGCCTCTAATGCTACTCGGCGTGTTTCGGTTGCTTTTTATCTCACACCAAAAGAGGTGAAATGATAAATTAATGAGCCTTTATCGGGTTAAGGTTGGGTCTGTGCTGAGACACGGCAGGAATGCTTGGATTTTGTGTGTGTGTGCCCGTTTTTGTTGTGGGGAAGGATTTAAAATGCTTGAAAGGAGTTAATTGTACAGCTGTGGTGGGGGGGGGGGGGGGGGGGGGTCTGACGTCTGACCATTGTGCGGCTACTTTTGGGGGAACATTTTGTTGGGCTCTAGTTGGAGGTTGTGGCGTGTCGTACCGCCTTTGTGATGATGTTATTAATGGGAATTTGGAGCGCGATTCTAAGCCATTTCTTGATGGAGGGATTTTCGGGGGAATCACTGGAGCGTGGCTAGAGAACATTTTCATTTTGAAGGTTGTATTGGCTAATACTATGCAAATAGGTGTTAGTTTTGATTTAATTACTTGCGTTTTGGACTTACTTAGGGGTTTGTTTGAGCGAAAGGGGTGATTCTATTTTCACTACAGTTGGACTTTATTAGGGTCAATGAATCACTGTGAATGCTAAATAGTGTGTGATTGGTTTTATTTTATTTACATTCTACTTGTGCCACTAAAGCCGTCTGTCAACTGGCTCCTGGAGCCCGAGGTATTGATGTTCATTTGCTGCACATGTCCCAGCCATCTTAAATGTACAATGCGAAGTTGTTTTTCATCTTGTGTAACTCATTGTAAAATCGACGCAAACGAAATCAAAGACGAAGATGCCAAAAAAGCGGCGGTTGTGAGATGACTTGAAAAATCTTTCCCAACTTTCAATTTGGCTCTCCCCTAGAGCAATGTCAATTGTAATATTCTCCAATAATATATTATGCGTGTATAGGGTGCGCCATCTTCTATGTCGCTATGGGAGTATTGAATAGCTTTAAGCAAACAACAGCTAATTTCCATATATTAGGTATTTTTACTTAATTCGGTCCTATGAAGTTTTCTTGGACCAATTTTTGAATAAAACATCAATCAATGGCTGGCCAATGTAAAATTCAAACTTTTTCTGCATTTTTATCACTTTTTTGAGCATCTTTGGCGAATATTGATAAAAACGACCACGGAATTCTTCATCCGCTCTTAATATGCGGTCACTGTTTCAGCTCGGCAGACTAGGATGGATAAAACAAGGTCTTCTATATGATCTTCTTAGTAGTCCTTTTAAAAGTCCAAAGAAGTCAAAGTTAAGAGCGGAGACTGCCTGACTGGGGAAGATTTCTTTCCATAGCCCAGGTTCTTCCACATTCTCAGCAATGATCGTGGTTCAGCTGGTGGGTGGTTGTTTTAGAACGATGACAACCCTGATTGGCGTTATCTCGGCGATGCCAAGTCATTGTAAATTTGGTCGCTCATTTAGTGTGCTTATTATCCCTCCAAGTGGCCATCGGATTCCGGTCTCACCCAACTGGATTTGAATTGATAAACTTATAAGTGCAAGTGCCGATACCGAAAAACAGCAACTCTATAAGCAACCTGATGAGAATGACAGAATGACTGCTGTCTTCAGGTGAGCACATATGCATGGCTGCCCTGGTAAAGGCTTTGCCTTGGGTTAGCTACGAAGTTATTAAGAACCCTATTACGAAGCAACTAAGTGCCTCCGAAAGGACGGATTTTATTGTTGACGACCCTGCTAAAAGAAGAAAGGACAACGCCGTTTGGTCGTGTCTATCTGCACCTGGAATGTGCAAACATTAAACAGGAGATTTGCAGGCGAACAACTAGATGAAGCCCTTAGTTGCTGTTGCAAGGCAGACATTACTGCCATTTACGAAATACCTTATGATAGTCCGTCAAAAATAGGATGAAAAACTGTAAAATCTATTACGGACCGTGTTATAGTGAGTAGAAACAGCGATTATTCGGATGCGGATTTATTATAAATGACAGCCTTAGGCAAGAAGTCCTATGCTGCCAAGACATAACCGATCGAATGGTAACGATTCGCATTAAGGCGAAATTAGTCAACATCACACTTATAAGCGCCCGCGCCCTGACGGAGAAAAAAGACAATATAGGTTGTATCTCCGAGCTCCTTCACAAAACCTATAAGTGCCCACCGACGTAAGATTTTAAAATCGTGCTGGGAGATTGTAACGAAAAGGTAGCAAGAGAAGACGTCATTAGCAGTGTTGTCGGAGAATATAGCCTACAACGCGTATGGTAACGGACAAAGGCTAATTGACTTCGCTACGGAACGAAATGCCACTATAGCCAGCACACGGTTTCCTCAACTCGATATACAAAAGGGCACATGGCGGTCTCCAGACCAACTAACGGTCAACCAAATTGATCACATTGCGGTACACAAGAGGCACGCATCCAGTATTTTGGATGTCCGAACATTAAGGGGAGCTAACATCGACTCGGATCACTACCTTGTTGGAGCCAAGGTAAGAATGCGGATATCCACCACGACACAACAATCCAGAAATACTGTGAAAAAAATGTATGTCGACAGATTGCAATCGCAAGAGACCGTCAAGACTTTCGCGCAACGCGTATCCCTTAACCTCTCGATTAACACGATACTACCAGGATGCTAACAAACCATTAGAAGAGCCGCAACTGATGTTCTAGGTTTCTCGCGCCCACCAGCAAGAAACCCCTGGGCTCACAGCCCAGAACGAGGCCTACAAGGCTAAGCTGCAGGTGAAGACGAGAGCTGTCGTTCATTCAACGTGAAGTTTTAGCCACGTTTGCTAGTATAGAGAAGGAAGCAGCAAAAATGAGACTAAAAATAAATGAGGGCAAGGAAAAGTATATGCTGTAACACGAAATGACACACAACATCGACGAATTGAACACAACGTCACCATTGACAGATATAACTGTGAGTTAGTACGGGACTTTTTCTATCTCGGTTCCGCTATTAACTCTGACAACAGTATCTCGTCAGAAATTAAAAGAAGAATTACTCTTGCCAACCGCTGTTTCTTCGGGTTAAGAAGGCAATTCAGTAGTCAAGCCCCCACTCGAACTACTAAGGAGATCCTATATAAGACCCTGATCATCCCTGTCCTGCTCTACGGTACTGAAGCATGTATCGCCTCAAAAGCGGATAAAGAAATCCTTGGTCGATTCGAGGCGAAGATTATTTGAAAAATCTTCGGTTCTAGGACTAGGGAGACGAAGGGAGACGGACTACGGAGACGAAGATTCAACCAAGAACTAAACGAACAATACAGCGTCATGCCCCTGGTCAAAAAAACTCCGCATTGAACGTTTAAGATGGCTAGGCCATGTTAAAGGAATGGACACCAATACTCCGGCTCGCAGAGTCTTCGATTCGCAGACAGACGCAGTAGAGCAAGACATCGCCTTAAGTGGCGAGTACAAGTAGAGACCGACCTCAACCAACTTGGAATGCGCAACTGGAGGCAGTTTGCTAGGGACCGGGCTATTTGGAGATGCATGTTGGTCGAGGCCCAGGTTTATTCCGGACTGTAGCGCCACTTAAGTAACTAAGTAAGTATCGGGTTTTTCAACAGGGACGCTACAAAAGTTGAGCGACAGGGACAGCAAACGACGCCATATTTCTTGCCGCTCTTTTGACATTTCTCTTCAGTAAGGTTTGCCATTTCATGATGGTAAGATATACGGTCCAACAACGAGTCGAAATTATTAAAATTTACAACCGAAATTCGGGGAGTCAGTGGCCTCAACGTTAAGAGCGCTACGTCCAATTTATGGTCGTCATAATCGTCCTTGCAGATCAACAATTGAGCTATAAGAGCAAGAGAAGCACGTGATCGTGGATATAGAGAATTACATCCACCAACTCATTAGCCAAATCTGGGCGGATGAAAGTGTGCCTGAAAAATGAGACTCAGCATGGTTTGCCCCAACCACAAACAAGGTGACCTTCTGAATTGCGCCAATTATAGAGGCATAATGCTCCTCAACATCATCTACAAGATCCTATCTGCAGTAATATGTGAACGCCTGAAACCGTTTGACAAACACCTCGGCCCTTGTCACTGTGGTTTTAGCTAGGACAGTCGAAAACCGATCAATTTTTCACACTTCGGCAGATCCTGAAAAAACCCAAGAAGTCCAAATCGATACCAACCACCTATTCATCGATTTCAAAGCCGTCGTATGCGGCTTTAAAGAGACGAACCATACCACATAGTTTTTGTATACCGCCCAAACTCGATCTTTTTTGTAGGATGCCGAAGGTGAATTCTCGCTGCTCCAGTAAGGTCGATGGATACTCGTTACCAAGAAAGGTTTTAGGCAAGGAGATGCGCTGTCATGTGACGTCTTCAATTTTATTCTTGAAAGGATTGTGTAGAACTTCCGAGCCAACACCAAAAATCAATCAAAAAGCATACGCCGACGATATTGACATCCTTGGTAGGACTCAACTTGATGTCATAGCCACGTTTGCTAGTAAAGATAGGGAAGCGGCAGAAATTTGTTTTTAGCAGTAAATGAGAGCAAGACTATGTACATGCTTTCAACACGAAAGGACAAACAAAATTATACAGTTAATGAAAGTAAGACCAAATCAACATTGGGAGCTATAACTTCGAAATAGTACGGGACTTTGGCTACCTCGGCTCCATCTCGTCAGAAATTATACGAAGAATTACTCCTGCCAACCGCTGTTTCTTCGGGCTAAGAAGGCAATTTAGTAGTAAAGCCCTAACACATACTACTAAGGAGATCATCCCAGTCCTGCTATACGGTGCTGAAGCATGGACGGTCTCAAAAGCGGATGAAGAAATCTTGGTAGATTCGAGAGAAAATTCTTCGAAAAATCTTCGGTCCCATTTTTGACTGGCTATTGAGACGAAGATTCAACCAAAAACTGTACGAGCTGTACAAAGACATGCCCTGAATCAATAAAGTCAGCATTAAATGCTTAAGGTGGCAAAGATATATTGAAAGAATGGACAGCAATACTCTGGCTCACATAGTCTTCGGTTTCCAGCCTCAAACAACTTGGAGTGGCCAAATGGAAGTAGTTAGCAAAGGATCGGGCTTAGTGGAGAGGCATGTTGGTTGAGACCCAGGTTCATTCCGCCACTTAGGTTAAAAAAGTTACAATATCTCGTCAGAAATTAAATTTAGAATTACTCTTGCTAACCGCTGTTTTTCGGGCTTAAAAGGCAATTAAGTCGTAAAGCCCTTACAAACTACTAAGGAGATCTGCAATCCTGCTCTACGTCGCTGAAGCATAGATGGAATCAAAAGCGGATGAAGAAATCGTAAATCGTTTTGAGAGAAAAATATATTTAGTCCCGTTTAAGTTGATGGACTATGGAGACTAAGACTCATCCCGGAGCCATTAGATCTATACAGCGACATACCCCAAGTATAAACATTCCGCATTGGACGTTGAAGATAGGTATAGACATTTACAGCGAATGAATAGCAATACTCCGGCATGCAGAAGTAGCAACCAACCTTAGCCAAATTTAAGTGCGCAGCTGCATGCCGTTGGGATAATTGGAGAGGTATGGTAGTCGAGCCACAGGTTGATCCGGACTGTAGCGCCACTTTATATTGCTCAGGCTTATATGGCCCACAGTGCATATCCAAACCGATTTTTTTTTAAAGGTTTGGACAACAACGAAAATTCCAAATTCCTGTCATCGGATGTTTTCAGGATCTGTAGGTACACAGTAGGTACACACAGATTTTGAAATATTTTGTCTCTTAATCTAGCCAAGCTATGAAAATCATAACATATTTGGATACTTCGCATCAAAAGAGAAAGTTACGAACGAACCAGTCGTGCATATAGCACAATCCTTGGAATTGTCGGTACAAATTCGATATTCCAATGATTTATCCCAATTAAACCGCCCTTATCGTGAACCTGATTCGACAAAAAAAAAAAGTAACAACCACGCATCCACTTACGGATGTGGGTTAACATGGTCTTAGCATTCCAAAATTAGTATTCAATTCGCATAAGGCTTACTCTCCCTCGTCATGGATGCCTTACACCACACATCACGTCTGCTGCTTGTTATTGCGGGCAATTTTTTGCATATCAATCGATAAGCGTGTCCCATTTGTTGATGTGTCATGCAGATGAATTTCTCCTTACAACGCTATCGAGCGCAAATATTCATCAAGCTGTACATTTTCATCAAATTAAGTCATAAAAATTTAAGGGACACCAATAAGCAGCTTCAATCTACCACAGAGCACAAGTGCGATACATGCGATACAAAGAATTTAAAAGCATCCGCACCAAGACAATTTGCACAGGCTTCCGGTGCCTCAAACTCCCACGGCGTTAAGCATGACTTCCCCTGCATACAAATGTTCTTTACGATGATATTTTATGGGCTTTTAAGTTTTTATTGTTCTTCGGGCGGGCGTTTGATCAAAAAGTCATCAAACCAAAAAAAAATTGATGAAAACAGCAATTTCAATCACTAACGCTTCGTCCTATAAAAGGACGACAATTACTTAGCCATTTATGTCACGGCCAAGGTCAAAATTCGATTTACCATTCAAATCGTAAACTTCAGCCCAAACAAGTCCATCGATGAACGGACGGAATGGAACACCTAAAGCGGACCCCAAAATTGATTGCAAAGAACACCGCAGTGCCTAATCCGCTTCCGATTAAAACCGATACACGTTTGCGACTGCGCGGCGGCGTCAATCATTTTGATTGGACAATCAAAGTCCAAGTTATGGACGTGAGAACTTATTCCGTGATACCTCTACGTCATCGAATTAAGAATAATTCTGTTGGGCGCATTAATTGGATATCTGTCAGTTGCCCAGTAGTTAAGTAGGTAAGTATCCGCGTTGTCCCGTTCGGGACAAATTCAACGTAATCTCTGGTTGGAATGATCTCATCTCTCGACTTTCTACACTCGTCGGGGCTATAGGTGTTTACAAAACACTTGATTCGTGTGGCACAGCATTCGTAATCCAGCGATGCAGTGCGACGACGGTATTGCAGGGTAGGCGTAGCTGAATGGATTCGTTAGAATTCGGAGGGGAACCGGTGAAGGCTGCATGACTTAATTATCGAATGCTGGATGGACGCATGTCTTTGATGATTAAGCCTCTGATTAGGAGTGTTTGCCCGGGTACATTGTTGTAGATGAACGGTGGTAAGAACTGTGGGAAATGTTGAGACTTGGAGGTGCACTCCGAGATGGGAACGTGAAGTGTTTGTCATATAATTTCGCTTAATAGGACGCATTTAGATGTGTAATGCGCTTGAGGAGGTAATTCAACTTAGTGATGAGGAATGCAGAGTGGGTGTTTATCGGTAGTGGTATGTGAGTTAGGTTTCTTTTTTTTTTAACTGGGAATGTGATTGTGTAGTTTTAATTCTATGCTCTGTCTGGATATTTTCGCGTTTTCAGATGTTTAGGATACTTCGAGTGGGAATTCACAAGATGGCAGGTTGTTGGTACCTATGTTTGTCTTGCTGGAATCTAATTGCAGTTATTAGCACTTGTGGCATTCCTGGATGTTGAGAAGGGGCGTAGAAGGCAAAGAAATAAAAAACCCTCTTAGAGAACTAGGGGTTAAAGAGAAGAAAACTAAATGGGTGTACGCAGCAGGAACTGTGAGGAGCACACATTCAGTAGTGTGTGGTATCAGGATAAGAAGATCTTGGGGCCAATTAAGGAATACAATTATGGCTGCAATTACCTTGTTAGCGTTGGAATTCGACTTCGTAAGAAGAAAATCAAATTTGACCAACAACGTCAGTGAATGTGGGAAATTCTACATGTGGCGGTTTCTTAGTTTATAAGAGTTGACCCCAGTAAATGGTGAATCAACAATAACACTAGAGGTAGCAGGTTTCCCTATTTGCTACTTCTGAAACCAAATTAATTTTAAAACTGCTTAGGTCTGCCATACAAATAAAGAGTTTTTCAATTGTGACTTCCGAGCTTTGACAGTTGATAGCTGTCATATTATTGTAGATACATCTGTCAAATTGGCTGTCATTTATTCAGCCGGCTTTTCCAATTTACAATGGATTGCCATAATGTTCAAAAACACGTTCAAATGGTGAAATTATTTAATCAATATGCGTGTCCTGTTCGGATAACCATCCGCGTGGCTCGGCAGTTTTACGGTCGCCACAATCGTCTTACCGAGAGGACTATTCGCTGTCTAGTGGATAAGTTTGAGTACACTGGTTCAGTTAACGATAAACCAACACCTGTGTGTCGAAGAAACCCAAGATCTGCTGAAAACATCACCGATGTCCGTGAGAGTGCGCTGGGGAATCCGAGGCAGTCGATTTCCAATCGCATCGCTTACAATAATTTGGCCTTTTTCGGACCAAAATTTGTGGAATTTTGAGTCGTAAGTTGGTCCTGAACCTGTTCCAAATTAAAATAACTCAAGAAGTGAAGGTAAACGACCAGTCCATAACATTTTTCTGGGGAATCCGAGGCAGTCGATTTCGCATAGCTCACAAGAAATCGGCCTTTTGCAGAACAAAGTTTGGCGAATTTTTAGTCGTGACTTGGTCTTGGTGTTGTAGAACGAGGGTACACTCTGATTGGCTTTAACTTGGCAATGTCTAGTGGTTGTAACTCAGACTACACATCAAGTGCTTATTTTTAACCTCCACGTGGTAACCATCGGGTTCTGTTCTCATCCAACCGGATTTGATTTGTTAAACGATAAGCGCGAGTGTTGATGACACGACGAAAAACAGCAGCACTATAAACAGCCAGGTCAGAACGACCCGGAATGAACACACGGCCTGCTGTCCCAGGCGAACATAGACAAGCTGCTTCGACATATTTGGACGACAGGTTGTCTAGAAATTTTAAGGGTTAGTCAGGCCCCTTGAAGAGAGATGGTGGCGGATGAACCGAAAGGCCAACGGCAACTCTTAATCCAGTAGTGGATACTGATGGCCTCGTGTCCTAGGGTTATCTTATAAATTGGAACTGGACCTCAAGGTTGAGGGTTGTGCTTTGGGTTAACTATCCAACCACGAAAAAATCTAACGGTTGCGAAGCAACCAAAAGCTCGAAAAGGACTGATTTTATTGTTGGCGACCCTGCTAAACGAAAAAAGGACAACGACGTTCGTATATGCACCTGGAATGTGAGAACATTAAACAGGAGAGGTGCAAGTGAACAACTAGCGGAAGACCTAAACTACAAGCAGACATAACTGCCATCCAGGAAATACGATAGAATGGGCCAGGCAAAAAGAGGACGAAAAACTACGGACCGTGTTATAGTGAGCAGAAACAGCGACTATTCGGATGCGGATTTGTTATAAGTGCCAGACTTAAGCAAGAAGTCTTATGTTTCCAAGACATTAGCGAACGCATTGTAACTTTCCGCACCAAGGCCAAATTCGCCAACATAATACATGCGCTCACGCCCCAACAGAGGAAAAAGATGATATAGCTAAGGATTGCTTATATGAGCTCCTTGACAAAACCTATGAGCGACTATCGAAGTACGACGTTAACATCGTGCTGGGAGATTTTAGCGCGAAGGTAGGAAGAGAAGACATCTTTGGCAGTATTGTCGGAAAGCTTAGCCTACACGACAACACGGCTGGTAACCGACTTAGGCTAATTGACTTCGCTACGGAACGAAATGCCACTATAGCCAACACACGGTTTCCTCACCTCGATATCCATAAGGTTACATGGCGGTCTCCAGATCAACGAACGGTCAACCAAATTGATCACATTGCGTTAGACAAGAGACACGCCTCAAGTTTTTTGGGTGTCCGCACATTCAGATAAGCGAACATTGATTCAGACCACTAAAATGTTGCAGCTAAGGTAAGAATGCGGATATACGCGGATATCCTCATTCATCGATTTCAAAGCCGCATGCGTCAGCATTTATAGAAATGAACTACACAGAGCCATGTCTTGTTTTGGTATGCTGCCCAAACTCGTCCGTTAGTATAGGCTGACGATGGAGAATTCTCGCTGTTCCGTTAGGGTCGAAAACGACCTCACCTACACATTCGATACTAAAAAAGGATTAAGGAAAGGCGATCCTCTGTCATGGGACTTCTTCAATGTGATTCTTGAGAGGATTGTGCAAAACTCACGAGCCAACACCAGAGGTAAATTTTTCCAAAAATCGGTGCAACTACTAGAATACGCTGACGATATCGACCACATTGGTAGGACTCAATGTGGTCATAGCCATGTTTGCTTTTATAGAGAAGGAAGTGACAAAAATGGGTTAAGCAGTAAATGAGGGCAAGACAAAGTATATGCTGTCAACACGAAAGGACACACAACATCGACGAATTAGACAGAACGGCACCTTTGGCAGATGTAACTTTGAGGTAGTACGGCCCTTTAACGAATGTCTATGTTGGGTCCGCTACTAACTCTGACAACAACATCTCGTCAGAAATTAAACAGCCAACCGCAGTTTCTTCGGGCTAAGATGGCGATTCAGTAGAATAGCGCTCACTCTAACTACTAAGGAGATCCTATGTAAGACCCAGATCGTTCCAGTCCTGCTCTCCGGCGCTGAAGCATGGACCGTCTCAAAAGCGGATTAAGAAATCCTTAGTCGATTCGAGAGAAAGCATTTTTCGAAAAATCTTCGGTCCCGTTTGCGTGGACGGGCTGTGGAGACGAAGATTCAACCAAGAACTATACGAGCTGTACAGCGACATGCACCTGGTCAAAAAAAAAAACTCCATATTGGACGTTTAAGATGGCAAGGACATGTAGAACGAATAGACACCAATACTCCGGCTTTCAGAGTATTTGATTCCCAGCCAAACAACGGACACAGTATATGAAGACATTGCCTTAAGTAACACGAACAAGTAGAAACCGTCTTCAACCAACTTGGAGTGCAAATTAATCAATCAAGAGTCTTTTTATAAATTTTAATTATTTATTTTCTAAGTCACACAATTTCAATGTTCTCTATGAGAACCTTCCTGACTCGAATACATTATCAGACTAAACATAAAACTAAATATGCTCTAACGCTTTACAAACTAAATTCCAGAAAAACAACTTTTTTCTTTAGCTTTTCCAGGTAAACAATTTTTTTTCTGCATAGCTCTTCCAGAATAACAATTTGTTTTTGCATGTTAAACAACAGCTATGCAGGCATGTAGTTGGTCTTTTTCGGGGAAGAGGGAAAGATGATGTTAACTGTCCCCCCTTTAAAAAAAGCCGTCCCGGCTGTCTGTACGAAACTGCATAAGCATTGATAATGTTCTTTTGAGATGTGATGATGGCTGTTTCTATGATGGTATGCAGCTTTTACCAAGTTGTTGCTATCAAGTGTTTATTTGTTACTGGATGGACTTCCGAAAAAAAAAAACGTTGTCTTCATAATTCTTGCTTCTTCGCTGATAACAAATAATTTCATTCACCGGAAGCTATGTCACTTAATTGTTTACATATTTTGTTTTTAAATTACATGAGCATTGAGCGTACATACCTAAATAAAGCTTATTTACATATTTATTTTATTTCACAAATTACTAACATTGTACAATTAACTTCTTAACTATCTTATGATAAATTTATCTGTGAAGTTAATAATTCGTTTAAGTAAAAAAAAAACGAGAGAAAAATAAACGAATTTCCAAACAAAAATATTTTAATGCATGTAAACAATGTAAATTATTATTAAACGTTCATATTTTATAATATAAAAACTTTTTTTTGTTCAAACAATTTTAGTTAAATTTTCGATACGATTTTAATTTACAACGTTTACTACCACAACAAAGCTGATCAAGTCGTTCTAGCCATTATTTTGTTGCCTCTTTAATCTAGACCAAGATCCGAAATATGTTATGAATTTAGTTGCCATAATAATTGTGCTTAACATATTAAAATTGACGTGAAGATTGTTGACTGACGACAGTTACCTACTTAGACTAAAACATAAGATATTGGTGAGACGGTATTTTTATTTGAACTATCTGAGGTTATTTTTATGAACCCGTTTGTTATCTATTTGGACAGTAGTTCCCCAATCTTGTTGAACAGTTTTTTGAACAAAAACTTTTGTAAATTTGTTTCCTATTCGTTTATTTGTTCGAACAAAGACTTTATCACCAGGGTTATATGTTCGAGTTAGACTACCTTTGTTATGGTACTTTAAGTCCATATCTTGCGTTTCACCGATTCTTTTTCTGATTCTATCCTGTAATGCGGTGCTTATAGAATGTATAATATCGATTGGCCTTTCTTTTGTAATTGAATGAATTGTTCTATTGTATTTATATGTAGCTAGTAATATAAGTTCAGATGTATCAGTAGCAACCTCATCCAATTTGGAGCATCTAGCAATTTCCGTTAGAGTGCTATGAAACCTCTCTACTTGGCCATTTGTCGTACTATGGAAAGCTGGAACAGTAAAAATCGTTATCCCAAAGTGGTCCCTTAACAAGGTTGTTATTGTTTGTGAGTTAAATGACTTTTCATTATCACAAACAATTGTTTTTGTAATTTTAAAGAAATTAAGGGTTTCAATTAAGGGTTCCTTGATATCAATGATTGATCGGGATTTTATGGGAAATACAGTGGCAAATTTGGAAAATTTATCCAAACATGTAAGGAAATGCACTTTGTCTGTCGTGTAAATATCAATATGCAGTATTTCACCTGCATATGATGGTATAGGAGACTTACCAATCTCTGCTTTTGGAGGGTGTCTTTGATATTTCGCCTCAAGACATACTTTGCAATTGGAAATAATTACTTTCAGTTTCTTCCGGATTCCAGGAAAATAATAGTCCCGAAGAATCTGTTGTATGTTCTCGTGTAGGGATCGATGAGCTCGATTATGTTCTACTGCGAGAATTTCATCTTGATCATTTTGGTTAAAAACATCTATCACAAGTTTCTCTGTGTGGAGAAACTTGGTAGAAGGGAACATTGTTACCAGCTTATCCTGAATTTGAGCCAAAATTTGCAAGTCACAATAAATACCATTAACAACGTTTGGATTAACAGCATCTTTGAGTATTTTGATAAGTTCATTTACACAACCGAATGTTATTGTGTGCCTAACCTTGCTCCTAAATACTATTTTTGTCACAATTTTTGTTTCTGAGGTGTTATTCAGAATAATTTGATTTCGAAATGAATTAATAGAGTTCGTTATAGTACGAATCGTTTTAGTTAAAGATTCTTCGCTATGTACCGTACCAGAGGCCGTTTCCTCTAGTTCTTGCAATGCATTTATATGTTGCCTGGATAGGGCATCAGCGACATAATTCTCTTTCCCCGGTTTGTAAAAAAATTTCGGAGAAAACTCTTCTACAAACGACTTCCATCGTTTAATTTTTGAATTGGGATTTTTATCCGAAATCGCGAAGGTCAGGGGTTGATGATCTGTATATATATTAAGTTGCTTAACACCATACAAATAATTGCGAAGTTTTTGCAGAGACCAAACAATAGCTAAAAGTTCTCTTTCATTCGTTGCGTAGTTCTCCTCTGCCGAAGATAGAGTCCTCGATATCATTGTAATAGGTCTGCCACCTTGTGATAAGACAGCACCTAATGCATGTGAAGAAGCATCAGTAGTCAAATCGAATGCCTTTTCATAATCGGGATAGAGAAGAAGAACATCTTCCGAAGCCAATATCCTCTTAATTCGGCAAAATGCATCAATTGCATCTACATCGAGTTCCACAGCAATTTTTTTCGATTGTCTTGAACTTGCATTACCATTTTGTCCACGTAAATATTTAGTAAGGGGCTTAGCAATTTGGGCGTAGTCTTTGATGAACCTCCTATAATATCCGGAGAGTCCAAGAAATGATCTTAGACTACGAAGAGTCTTGGGAGTCTCATATTCAATGATATCCCTGACTTTGTCTGGACAGGTTTTGATTCCATTAACGGATACTATGAATCCCAAAAACTCAACCTCCTGTCTAAAAAAAATAGATTTTTCTGAAGAAACACGCATGTTTGCTTCAGAAAGCCTCATTAAGATCTTATTAATATCATTGAGATGTTGTTCTTTTGTCCTTGAAAAAACAATAACATCATCAATATAGACGTGACAACAATTACCGATTTCTTCTCTAAGAACATCATCAATGGCCCTCTGAAATATACTGGGCGCATTTTTCAGTCCAAATGGAAGTCTGCAGAATTCGTATTTGGCATTGTTGATAGAAAAAGCTGTTTTTTCTCTATCGCGTTCACATAGGTTAATCTGATGAAACCCAGATTTTAAGTCCAAAGTGGAAAAAAAGGACGATTTCCCTAGATTAGCTAGAATAATTGATGTATCAGGAATCGGGTACTTATCATTGATAGTTTTTTCATTGAGTTTTCTGAAATCAATTACAAGTCGCATTTTACGATTTCCATCCTCATCATATCCTTTTTTCTCAACAACCCAAATGGGATTATTATAGGGTGAACGCGAAGGTCTTATAATACCATCATTAAGGAGATCGGAAATTTCTCTATTAATGAATTTAGCTGCCGCTGTTGGATAAGGATAGAATTTTGAAAATACCGGCTCATTGTCAGTTGTCCTGATAGTGGCGACTATTTTAGTGTTAAATGGTAAGGCTTCGTTAGGGTCAGCAAATACTTTTAATTGTTTTCGCATTACAGATAAAAATTCTTCACGCATTTCTGGAGGTACAGTTTCATTATCTAAAATCAGGTTATTTACATCCCTACAGTAGTAGTACAACAGCTTTTCTTCTCCGCCATCATATCTAAGGATTCCTTTCTTAAGGTCAAGTACTGCCCTAATATCCTGCAGAAAGTCACATCCAATAATTCCGTCAAATGTATTTAGATGGGGTAGTACAAAGAAGGGTGTTGTTTTATTAAATATGTTTATGAGATATTTGAACTTAATTTCATTTGTTCCATGTATAGATTTTACATAAAATGGTTCCTTAACGGGTCTTATTGCTTTTAAATTTATTAGATTTTTAATATAGTTTTTAGCGGCACCGGTATCTATCAGTAATTTAATCTCCTTTCCAGCTAATGTTCGGCTGACATACGGAAGGAGGGACCTGGCCCTAAAAAATTAATCTCGTCTGCTACATCTAGGTTATTATAATAGGTGTTATTATAATCGTAAGAAAATGGATCAACATAAGTCTCGTTACCAAAGTTGTCAGAGTCATAATGTTCCTCAGCAGTCAGTGGATCTTGTGACAAAGTTTCTTGCTGAATCACGTTATTGATTCTCTGAACCTTTGGCAGTGGTTGTCTGGCAGATTCGTTTTGTCTCTTCAGGGTTCCGTTTTGGAAATTTAAATTGGAAGGACCTTGTCCATTCACAGGTGGTTTAATATAATGAAGAGAGTTGTAAGCGCCATTATGAGTTATTTCATTTGAATTATTTTGGTTCTGAATAGGACCTGGCCTATGCTGTCGGAAGCGTGAGGTGGAAGGACCAGTTTCCATTGGAACAGGTCGAGATTGTTGTGTCTGAGACGTCCTAGTAGGGGGAGTGTATGGATCGAAATCATGTTTTAAATTTAAACGTTCATTCTGATTGAAAAATGAATTTGCCTCTAGCTCTTGTGCGAGAGCCAATGCAGTAGGCATATCAGAAGGTCTTGAGGAAAATAAAATATCGCTCATTGGCCTTCGTAGACCGGATATAAAAATCCTCAGAGCGTCTTGCCGGTACTTTTGGTTTAGTGAAGCAATTAGCTCAGTATTTCCCTCATGTGTCATTATAGTTTTGTTAACAATTAACGTTAATTTACGTTCCACTTCATCATAAAACTCAATAATAGACATCCTTCCCTGCTTAAGGGTAGACATCTCTTGCTCAATTAGATAAACTGGTCGTTTATCGGCGTACGTGAAATCTAAACGAGCAATTATTGCCCTGAAATTAAGCACGGTATTAAAAGACGATAGCACCGAATCAGCAGGCCCAACAATTTTGTTTCTTATGATTGCTACAGCCTGGTAATATTTGGAGCTTCCTTCATACCCTTCGAAGAGTTTGTGAGCCGCAAAAACCGCCTGTCTCCAAGAAACGTATCTTACTTGATCACCAAAAAACTCTGGTAGAGACTTGATGAGATCCAAAGACTCTTCACATATTATTTTGGGGTCAATCGTCACGGCGTTATATTGTACCACCCGAGATGGTGTTTCTAAATTCGTAAGCCTATTCGTTAATTCGGTAATTGCAGTCTGAAAAGATTGTGTTGTTGCTTCCACTGCGGTTCGTATTGCAACGGTCATAACAGCACGTAAATGAGTTTCATCCATTTCTAATCAAGCTTTTGTTGTAGCAATTTACAATATATAAATAATCGGAGATAATACTAAATAAATCTTATTGAAATAATAATAATAATTTTTTTAAATTAAAACCACAAATTTATACGAAATAAACAAAAATCAAATTCACTTAAGCTACAAACAATCAAAACACTGCAACAATCGTTGTTTTTTTTTTTTTGATAAATTGCTTTTAGCAAATTAACATAATATAAAACTCCACTTTCACACAATTTTGAATTATTTTATGATAAATCCTTCAAGAATCGTCGCTTTTTTCCAGCTTCTGTCCTGATGATGTGTGATGATGTGATGTGTTGTATTCCAATTAATTTATGATGTGTTGTTCGTCGTTTCTTTAATTAGTACGGCAGATTATTTCCATAAATTTAATCGCGTGAGTCCAGGCAAAAATACGATGGTTCTATTATTCTTTTATGAGAATTTTTGAAACCACTACTCTCGTTACTAGACAAGTTGGGCGCCAATTAATCAATCAAGAGTCTTTTTATAAATTTTAATTATTTATTTTCTAAGTCACACAATTTCAATGTTCTCTATGAGAACCTTCCTGACTCGAATACATTATCAGACTAAACATAAAACTAAATATGCTCTAACGCTTTACAAACTAAATTCCAGAAAAACAACTTTTTTCTTTAGCTTTTCCAGGTAAACAATTTTTTTTCTGCATAGCTCTTCCAGAATAACAATTTGTTTTTGCATGTTAAACAACAGCTATGCAGGCATGTAGTTGGTCTTTTTCGGGGAAGAGGGAAAGATGATGTTAACTTGCACAACTGGAGGCAGTGAGCTAAGACCGAGCTAATTGGAGAGGCATGTTGGTCGAGGCCCAGGTTCATTCCGGACTGTAGCGCAATCAATGTCATTATAAACAATGAAATTCAGCCACATAATGTCCGATGTGCTATTCCATACATAACCCCAATCTTAATACGGTGTAATGGCTCTTCGTGGGTTACACGCGGATTTTCAGTGCCCCAGAAGCGTAAATTTTGCTTATTTACGTACCCGCTAAGATGGAAATGGGCCTCATCACTCATGACTGTTTTTGATGAAAAATCATCTTCCTCTTGGTGGCGATTAAGGATGGCTTGAGCGTATGTTAGACGCGATTGGCAGTCAGCAGCTAACAGCTGATGCACCGTCTGGACTTTGTACGGAAACATCTTCAAATCCTGTACCAAAATTCGCTGTAAAGACCGTCGACTGATACCCATTTGCGTGGCACGTCGTCTGGTCGATGTCGACGGCGCTTCCATGTCATCTTCGGCTACAGCAGCAATATTCTCTGCAGAACGGCTACTCCGGGGTCTGCCACGCCTGGCAGCATCTCGTGTTGTGCCAGTCTCTTCGAGGCGAACGGCTAAACGTCGCAGTGTTTCACCACTAGGCGTTGGACGGCTAGGAAATCTGCGACGAAATTCACGTTGTGCCAAAGTCACCGACCGATTATTGCTCAAATAAATAGTCACCAATATTCCGCGTTCTGGAGCAGTGTAGCGTAAGCTTTCTAATTAGTCGACCTAATCTAAACAACCAGCGTTCCAAATTGAGCCTCATTCTAGAAAAACGAATTTCATTTTTGAATTCAACGGTCATTCACCTTTGGATTACGGTCCATATAATCAATTTAATAACAAATCCGAAGTCCTGTTACAAAATGATGAGACTATGATATTCAGATATTCTAACAGCATAAATTCGTATTTTATAAAACCACAACGTTTTAGATTATTGAAATTAAAAAAAAAACTCTTTAGCATGACCCTCCTACATTGCAGTTGCATCCCCTTTTAAACATCCCCCCAGATCCCTAATACTTGCGTTAATCAGTATTGTTGCCAAAAATTAATCATCACCCACCCACAAAAATGGTACTCTGGACTTTCATTTAATTATTTCACCTAAACTCTTTCATATTCAAAGCCACACAGCCGAATGAATATTGAAGAGCGTTAATTAGATACGCGGCCGATGGCATGTATCCGCGTCTGTAATCTGTTACAATCTACATTAGCAGATGCAGATATTCGCTGGAAATGCGATTTCAAATTATTTGATTTGGTCGTTGAAACATTGGTTGCATCTAATTGCACACACATTTGTGAATTATCTTCTTCGGGCTGTGTTCACAAATCACTGATGATGATTGTTAAATGTTAGTTTGCAAATAGCTGTATAGCTATTAAATCTAATGGTGGCATTTGTAATTAAATGATTTGTGAATTGTGCTTCGAATTTTGAGTCGAACTATGCTGTGCGGGGGGCATATCAAGGGGCAATTTAGTTTGGTATTTGTGAGGAATGATGATGCGAGTTTTTAGCATTTCACAATGGAATGACTAAATGCGGTTTTTATAAATCTATAAGATACACAATAACACATACATCTCTGTTGGTAATTTCAATTGAATTCAATTGGGTTTTGTAATTTGCGTTCATTTCGGCTTGTCAGTTAGAAACAAAATTTGGTTGGATGTTGTAGAACTAGTGCAGGTCTGACTGGCGTTAGCTTAAGTCCAGTCATTTCAACTTTGACTACACATCAGTTAGGTTTATTCAATCTCCAAGTGGAAACCATTGGGTAATGGTCTCATCCATTTGGATTTGACTTGCTAAACTTACAAGTGTGAGTGCTGATAGCGAATAACAATGTCGAATATTGTGAATATCCGGAATGCTCATCTCAGGTGATCTATGAGCCAGGACGAATGTTTATTGGTTGTGTTTTTGGTTTACTACCCACTTAGACAAATTATAACGAAAAAACTAAGATCTTTGGAAAAGATATCACGGAAAAAGGAGAACGACGTTCGTATATTCACAATAGGTGATGTGCAAGCGAATAACTAGCGGAAGCAATACGTTACTACAAAGCAGACATTACTGCCGTCCATGAAATACGATGGGATGGAAAGGGCAAAAAGATGCCGAAAAACTGAGATAACTTTTGCAGGCCGTGCTTTTGTAAGCTGAAACAGCTTACGACATAAAACAGGAGATCCTGGTTTCTTGCAATAAGTGCACGCGCACACATAGATGGTGGTGAGAAAGCTCGGCCCTAGGTACTAAAGAGCCTGATGCACAAAAAATTTATAAAACAAAATTTAAACACCATCTATTCAGATGTGGACTTGTTATAAGTGCAAGATTTAGACAAGAAGTCTAATACTTTCAAGACATTAGAGAATGCATTGTAACAATTAGTATCAAGGCCAAATTAGCCAACATAAGTCTTGTATGCCCTCATGCCCTGACGGAGGGAAAAGGTTAGATAGCTAAGGATTGCTTCTACGAGCTCATTGACAAAACCTTCGACCGACTACCGAAGTACGATGTTAAAATCGTGCTGGGAGATTTAAACGCAGAGGTAGGAAGCGAAGGCATCTTTAGCAGTATTGTCGGAAAACACAGCCTACACGACAACATGTGTAGCAACGGTAGGAAAAGAAAACATTTTTGGCAGCAATGTCGGAAAACAAGGCCGAAACAGCAACAGGTCTTGCAACTGACTTAGGCTAATTGACTTTGCTACGGAACGAAATGCCAATATAGCCAGCAAATGGTTTCCTTACCTCGATATCAAAGAACAAAAATACAAACATTTGGAGCATTGGGTTAGTACCCAGGACCGAGCTTTCTCATAACCATTCATGTGTGCACGTGTACTTCTTGTGCGATGGCGTGATCTGCTGCTTTATGCCGAGCCCGAACGACGAAATTAAGATAAACTTTCCTTGACAATTGATTCCACTCGGATGATTACTCTTAGCATCCCGAGATGAGGGCCAGAGAAAAACAATTTAGGAGTAGCTTCGTCTAGAAATCGAACCCAGACCTTCTGTGCGGCAGCTTATCTCACCAACCATAGCGTCACCAATCTCCAGATCAAAGAGCCTTCCAGGAAATTGACCATATTGCCATAGACAAGAGGAACGCATCCAGACTTTTTGATGTCCGAACATTCCGAGGGAATATCATAAACTCGGACCACTACCTTTTTGCAGCCAAGGCAAGGATGCAGAGATCTGACACGCCACAACAAACCAGAAACACTGTGAAAAAATTTAATGTCGAAAGACTGCAATCGTCAAGATCTTCGCGCAACGCATTTTTTTTAAGCCTCTCGATTAATACCATACCACCAGCATCGCGTGTGCGCAACCCTTAACCTCTCGAATAATATCATACCACCAGCATCGAGTGTCAAAGAACAATGGCAACGATGCCAACAAGCCATTAGATCAGCCGCAAGTGCTAGGTTTCTCGCGCCCTCCAGCAAGAAACCCCTGTTTTGATGAGGCATGCCGACATATGCCCGCGGCCAAGAACGAGGCGTACAAGGCTAAGCTACAGGTGAAGACGAGAGGTCGACAGGCAAAGAAGAAAGGAAGAACGCCGGTTATTCAGAAAGAAGAAAAAAGCGCAAGAAAAGCACTTGATCGACGTTATAGAGATTTGACACTCCAGGAACAATGTTCGGAAATTTTACAAACGTGTAAAATATCAAAGACGGGGATACGCGACGCGAGCAAAATCCTGTCAAGATGAACAACGAAAGATCGTTAATGAGATAAAGTCGATGACAAAGACTGTTAAACCGCAATAACTGACAACATTAAGCTGTCAGGCTGATCGAACCATTCAATATTGCCGACGACAGCAAAATCTTCCAACCACCCGATCTAAGTGAAGTGAAGATAGAAATATCTTAACTCAAGCCTAACAAGGCTGAGATGACTTGGTAAAAAATATTCACCCATCTATAAACAAAATTTTATCGGATGAAGGTATGCCTTCTGAACAGACCCTTAACATCGTTGTCCAATCCACAAAAAAGGAGACACTTCTGAACCTCGCCATCTGCAAAGGCAAAATACAAATGTAGAGGATACAAATGAGAGGATTGTGCAGAGCTCCCATTCCAAAATTCCCAGAGCCAAAATCTTCCATAAATCGGCGCAACTAATCGTATGACATCATTGGCCGAACTCAACATGATGTCAAAGCTACTTTTCCTAGTATAGGAATGGAATTAATGAATCGACGAATTAGACAGAACGTCACCATTGAAAGATATAACTTTGGGGTAGTACGGGATTTTGTCTACCAGGGCTCCGCTATTAACTTGACAACAACATCTCATCAGAAATTAAACGGAGAATTACTCCTGCTAACCGCTGTTTTTTTACGGGTTAAAAAGGCAATTTAATGGTAAATCACTCACTCGAACTACTAAGCAGATCCTATATTAGACCCTGGTCATCCTAGTCCTGCTCTACGGCGCTGAAACATGGATCGTATTAAGATTTGATGAGGAAATCCTTGTGAGAGAATAATTTTTCGAGACGGGCTTCGGAGATGAAGATTCGACATTGCACCTTGGACGGGGATGTGCACCATTCCTCCGGCTCGCAGGGTCTTCGACTCCCAGCTAAATGTCGGACGCAGTTGAGGAAGACCTCGCCTTGAGTGGCGCGTCCAATTGGAAACCATACTCAGCGAACTTGATATGCTCATCTGAAGGCAATTAGCTAAGGACCGGGTTAATTGGAGTGTCATGTTGGTTGAGGCCAATGTTCGTTCCGAAATGTAGTGCTAATTAAGTATGTCAGTAAGTTTATCGGCCAAGTAACCAACTCACTGCAGCTGATGGCACCACCGCTCCACAACATGGTTCTTCTTGAACTTCTGTTGGGTACATCATTTCGTTGATTGATAACAAGGGAAACGTAACAATTAATTTAGACTGGTTGAACAAAGTAGCTCCTTGTACAAGGGTAAATTTTGAAACATCCCGTATAAATGGGGCTCATCCACAACAAGTCT
The DNA here is from genome assembly GCA_949824845.1 of Rhingia rostrata. NCBI lineage: Eukaryota > Metazoa > Arthropoda > Insecta > Diptera > Syrphidae > Rhingia > Rhingia rostrata. The sequence goes on along the minus strand of OX463757.1, from coordinate 6,226,583 downwards.
TCCTCGATATGGGACATACCCTATATTGACATAAGGAAACGAATCGTAACCGTCATTTTTAATAAAACGAATGCATCCTTGTACCCAAAATGAATAGGGACGTGTTTTATATCCATTAAGACTTAGGTCCCTAGCGGTTCGGAGTCGTCATAACATAGGGATTCCCAAAATCGTTCAAGAAATACACACGCACACATGAATGGTTAAGAGAAAGATCGGCCCTGGGAACTTCCAAGCATGTTGGGCCAAAAAAGTTTAGTCATGCGTGACTTAGTTTATCTGTTAGAAGTTCTCCACTGATCTCTTTCTATCACCAGTCCATTTTCTGCAAGTCTTCTAGTAAAGTATTTTCCAAAGGATAATTCCATCTCACCCATAGCCATCGCTACTCCCTTCCTTTTTTGATATCCATCCATACAAATACGTAAAATTTGTCCACCTTTTTGCATCCCCTTCACTGACAAATGCACCATTTAACTGCAAAAAATACCCCTCTCTCCACAATAGGTCCTTTCCATATGCTGACCACCGCCATAAATTCGAAAACATTTTATCGCACATTTATCGCAAGCCCCCCGCTAGGTCCAATCAACCACACCCATTCGATAATTTCTGGGAATAAAATTGATTTGTCCATTTTACGCATTAATTGCGGCCAGCCTTTCAATATAAACACACATGCAAAACGTCAGAAAACGTCCCTCGACAGGCTCGATAATCACACCAAATGGCAGCTTTATTATGAGCCTTTAAATTTACGAGACGCCATATTTCGTATTCGAGTGCAGGCTGTAATTAATTTTTTTTTTTTACAATTAATGTACAGGACGATGAATCCCGAACTCTATTTGTTTGTGTATAACCATAGGGACACAATACAGTTGGAAGTCAATAGCTCTGCAAACAAACCGAGGCGTTTGGGGGGATCAGTGAGATTTTATTTACTCCGGCATTGGTACATCACATTTTATGATTTCAATTTCAACTTGCAATCCTTGAACGATTTCACAAATACACCGCCCCCAGCATATTGGGTGGCAAGGGATTGTGGCAAAGGGCTAAGAAGGCGCTTGAACACAACGACGAAGCAAGGAGTTTCTTTGATTTGAAAGTTTCTATTTTTATTGCGCTATTGTAGTTGCACGAGGCGAGGAGCTGGAGGATATCCATCGAGTTACGATTATTTCCGCACAGATAGTTGCCAAGGAGATGGAACTGGAGACTGAATATGGAACGGAAGACCTGGTGTGGCAGTGGTGCTGGTTTGGGGCACATAGGTAAAAGGAGGAAAGTGAAAGAGTTTCATCCATCTGGCGCTCGCTTGTTTGCTCGCTGTGTACACGAGTGTGTACGTTGTGTGTGTCCCCCCCATATCCAGGAGGTGGATTATGCCTTCGCTTTGAAGTGGTATTTATTGTTTTGAGGACTCTTAAATTGTCAAGGATCAAATGGGAGATGAGCTTATGGGATGTGCTCATGTTTTCATTTTTCCCAAGGATTACGTGAGTGAGGCCTTCGATTCATGGGTTTAAAAATAATTTCTCTACGAGTAGATAGTACGAGAAGGATACCCTGTATAAAGTTGGACGGATAAATCTTCTGGGATATATCGGTAGGGAGTATTAGTGAAACATTACTATCAGCTTTTTCGTGAGTCAGGCATGACAACTTGGACAATATAAATTAAGGGAGTTTAATGGACGCTTTTTCTGGTGAATTGTCGAGGGGTTGTGAGATGGGGAAGGTTTTCTAACTGGAAAGATGTATTCGCGGAGAATTAGATTTTGCTGAAAAGTTTTATTTTAACAGGAACATTAGGATTTGACTGAGTCTTTGGCAGATCATGCAGTCCAGACACTCTACGGTGCCGCCGTATGAAGAAATTCTTGAGCGTTTTGACCGGAAAACTAGTCGGTCCTTGAGTCGCGCTTGTGTTGACAGGCTATATGTGCTGTACGTTGACATATACCTTGTCATAACATGTACATCGAATGAACCTTAAATGGACCGACATATGCTTGTTGATCTTCTCTTCAACAAGAACTGTCTCATTGAATGCCAAAACTTACTCCCGAATCGAAAAAAATCTTTAAAAGTGCACGCCTTGGGAGGAATGATTTGAAGACAAAACTGGTAGATCTTCACACTGTTGTTTGGGATCAAGTACGTTAATCCTTTAACAACTACACTGATGTGGCCTCTTTCTGTAATAATGGTGTTAGGCACACCAAAACAGTGAATACAGTCCTGTCGGATTGCAAAACTTTCAACCTTGATGTCTAACATCGGAATTGACTTAGGCCACCAAATGTATCCATCCATAAGAGTTAAGCAACAGCGCTTATTCTCCAAAGTAGGTGTTGGGCCTACAATATCCATGTGAATAATGTCGAAACATTTTGCGGGTGCTGAGAACTTCCCTACATCACTGAGATATTGTCTAATAATCTACTAGCTTTGATACTGAATGCAACCTGTAGCTCATGGCCAACATCCTTATTGATGGATCGTCAAATGTATTTACTGCGCCTAACCTTGACCGTCACCCACATCCGGGTGGCTTCAGTCGCTGTTTTTCGAAAAGGGTGTGGAATAAGTGAACGCTCCTTCTTGGTGTACATTTCACAAAACAAAGATCTTTTGGACAAATAAATGGAAAATACTTTGACCTGAGTGCATCTGTTTGAATATCGCAAACACTGGACTTAGACGTCACTCTGCTGAGCTTTTGCGATTTACTATTCAGTCAATGTCCACTGACCATTCAATAATTCTGGAGAATGCATCCACGACAACGTTTTGCTCATCTGGTAGATGTCGAATGTCTTTCGTAAGTTGAGATATAAAGGGTTAGGAGTCAGAATATACCGGATGTAAGTCATGATTGTCGTAGAAGGTGACTAAAATCCACTCCCAGTATACCGAATGTGAGGCAACAAACCAAAAAAAATGCAATAAGTACAACAAAAAAAAATGAATAACCCCGGTGATAATTCAGTTCCACAGGAAAATCCACCGTCATCGGAGGTCGGCTCTACGGATTATGGAAAGAGCCAATAATTGCAATTATGTAACCCTTTCGGAAGTGTCGGCCCACGTAAAACGAGCTCATCAGCATCATCGCATCACATGACAGTCAGAGCCAGCCCCAACCAACAGCATCTTGGTAGTCAGCTAACATCAACAACATTATGAGCGTTTTTTTTATGGCATGTCCCGTCTTCGTCTGCATAGCCCGACAACGCAAACCGGACCGAAGATTTTTCGAAGAACTTTTCTCTCACATCGAAGAAGGACTTCTTCATTCACTTTTGATATGGTCCATGCTTCAGTGCCGTAGAGCAGGACTGGGATGATCAGAGTATTCTATAGGATCACCTTGTGATTCGAGTGTGGGTTTTACCACTAAATTGCATTATCAGCCCGAAGAAACAGCAATTGGAAGGAGTAATTCTTCGTTTAATTTCTGATGAGATATTGTTGTCAAACTTTCGCCTGGTCCTGATGAACATGATGACAGAAGATGAGAGTTTACCTACTGGTTTTTGCCAATGTGCAAGAACTCTACCTCAGAATTATCTGGGAGATACCATCTGGACCAGATGATTTATGTATTTTAGGATCAAAAAATGACGGGCTCAGTGGAACGATGGCTATAGCGATGAACTGCAGCTCAGAAGGTCTTGGCTCGATTACTAGTCACTGCAACACCTAAATGATTTTTCACTGGCCCTCCTCTCATGATGATCTGACAAATCATTCGATTAGTATCAAATTTCAAGAAAATCTTATCTCAAATTCGCCGTCCGGAGTAGGCATAAAACAGGATTTCCCGGCCACATGCAAGAAGTACACACGCACACATGAATGGTTGTGAGAAATCTCGGTCCTGGGTACTAATGAGCCTGTTGTGCCAAAAATTTGTTTTCTTAGATCAAATAATACCCTTGCGTCTGTATGAGTATGAAAGTGGATTCTCAATTACAGGAGTCGCATCACTATCTTGCAACGTGGAATAGGCTGCGTAATAAGCAGCAGGCAGATTGGCTTTGTCTAGAGAGGTGACAGCTGGAGTGTGTCATTGTAAATGGGCGTCAGGATAGACGATGAGGTGGACTCTCATCGGAACATTGGGCATTTTTTGCCTTAGCTTCTGCTCGTGGGAGAATTTGGCACACTTACAATCGGTTCTGGCTTTTTTGAACTTTAGTCGATTTTCCTCGGTAGGATTGGCCTTAAATGACCGAAAACATAACTTTTTTAACCTAACAGCCTCTTCGCAGCACGAGTCGTACCACATGTTTATTGGTACTCTTTACCCAGAAAGGGATATGGAACTTCATAACCACGAGAAGAGTGTTCGTTATCGTATAAGCAGTAACATTCACGACACTTTCAAAGAAGCCTACTGACCAGTTAAAATGCTTAAAAAAACCGTTTAGAGCTTCCCAGTTGGCTCTCTTATATTACCATACGGTTCATTTGGGAATCCCCTCCCCAAACATAGATCCTGTTTTTTTCAATAAGAAGAAGTCAACGCCTATACTAGTGGCATCTTTTGCTTTTACAAAAGAAACTAATTGCCACCCAATTTGTTGAACCCTAAACCAATTGTGGAGTACGGTGCACTGCACGCACAACACACAACACAAGTACTTGTGCGTACTTACAGCTCCAACTCGCACAACTGGCAAGTGTGTAAACTTCCTTCCATTACGTAATCTCATTCACTTTATCGCATGACGTAACTTTTGCGAGCAGCTTTACACTGCACTACACAGTCTACAAGCCCCCTTTGGCGCCTCTCACCTTCGCGCAACTTAACTTAATCCATACCCTACTCAGCCGTCCATTGTTGCGACAAGCGAAAGAGCTACAACTGGAATAGAACTCTTCAGCAGAGCAACCAGGTGGTAAGGACCTCTCCAACATCATGACGAGAAAGATTCCCCCTTTGCAATTACAACCAACCTAGCTCGGAGTTCACTGCGAATCACTGATGCACGAGGTCATTAAGGGCTTACCAACACCTGTGTGTGTGTGTGTTTGTGTGTCTGCCTGTTTGCGGATGGAATGGTGAGTCCATTCCAGACGCGATACGAATGTCGTCACACTTTATGAATCGAAGCACACGCTCAAGCCGCCTAGCGCTATAATTAGCTGATAATCAAAGAGTACTATCACCATTACCATCGCTATATAGTGCGTCCTCATCACCATCATTATCATCATCACTAGCGCATCAGCATCATCGCATCACATCACAGTCATAGTCAGCCCCAACCAACAGCGGCTTGGTAGTCAGCTAACATCAACAACATTATGACCGTTAATTAGGAAGTTTTGCATTCACTTCCGTGTATGCGAACGGAGCGACGCGTCACTGCTCCAGATGCAATTTTCCAGTCGAGCGTCTTGTAATGGTGCTGCAATTAAGCACTTGCGCCTTGTGCGAACCGTAATGTGGTTCCCGAACGAGTACAGAGCTTAGAGTGCGGTCTTAAAGCGGCATTTAGAACAACAGAGAACGGAACCCATAGAAAGAGGATAATGCGCTAACAGCAGGACTTCAGATGTGCATTTATGGCACACAACGACCAGGTAGCGATGGTTTAATTAGCGTAGGCACGAGCTACGCTTGCCGATGGCAGCGTTTACATTCGGACACTGTAGGGGCCGGGTACAAGTGGTAGTGAGTATGTGATTTCTTGGTGCAAACGAGGTTTGACCATTTTTCATACTGCCAATGGCTCTCATTCATCCCCTATGTGGCTGGCTGGCTGATGGCGGTAGGTCAGTGCGTGTGATGAGTGATCTGTCATTGTGTGTAACCACACGCAAAGGATCCTAATGGATCTATTAATTTCACAAAATGGGTTCTTGGTCGTAAGTCACACTGCCGCAGGCCCTGTAAACGGATTACGTTGATTAATGATGAAATCCTAGTACACTTTGCCTATACGCCAAAGGCGGCAGGAGGCGTTCCAATTTGTCGGTGTGTGTATGTGTGTGTGCTCCAAGCTATTTGTTTTCCTGGCTGTGCGGTGATGTGAACTCGTAAGTGCGAGTGTAGTTAAGGTAGAGGCTTTTAGACGTGACCATTATAGATTGGAGTTCATTAATAAGGAAATAGAACCACCGCATGGAATATGTTGGCCACAATAAGGAGTCGATGTCGTTCCTATGAAATGAAATTTATATGTTGGAAATCTAATAGAGGTGGTTAGGGAGAACTTTGAGATTTATGGCACAAGGGAGGCGCGGAATCCTATTAAAGTTTCATTTGTGGTGCAAGCTATTGGAGTTTATTGAGTTGTCTGAACTAAATAATGGAAGTTTGTCAAAAAGTTGACTTCAAGAAGGTGTAAGAAAGGCTTTGAGTTTGAAATAAAGGGTGATCCATTTCGACTTTCTACTTTTTTAAAGAAAAAAACACAGAAAATTCAAATTTAATGGAGAATGTTTATTATCATTTGAAAGAACATTCCTTGGCATTTATTTTTTGAAGATTATGTCTATCAAATGTTGGCCGTTGCTACGTCGCAGATGGTCCATCCGTTGAATCCTATTTTCGATCACTCGTTCGAGCATTTCGACTGGTAACTGGCGAATGACACGCGTGATATTTTCCTCTAAGGCCTGAATCGAAGCGGGTTTGTCGGCATAAGCTTTTGACTTTACATATCCCCACAGGAAAAAGTCTAACGGTGTGATATCACACGATCTTGGCGGCCAATCGACCGGCCCAAAACGTGAAATTATGTGCTCACCGAAATGTTCTCTCAATAAGTCCATTGATTGATGCGATGTGTGGGAAGTGGCGCCGTCTTGCTGAAACCAAATGTCGCCGAGATCACGAGCTTCAATTTCAGGCATCAAATAGTCGGTTATCATGGCACGATAACGGTCGCCATTGACGGTTACGTTCGCACCGGCATAATTTTTAAAGAAATATGGACCGATGATTCCACCGGCCCACAAGCCACACCAAACCGTTGTTTTTTCTGGATGAAGTGGCAGTTCTTCAATCTCTTCAGGTTGCTCTTCGTCCCAAATGCGGCAATTTTGTTTGTTTACATACCCATTGAGCCAGAAATGGGCATCATCGCTAAACAAAATTTGCCTCGAAAATGTCGGATCTTCTTGGAATTTTTCAAGAGCCCATAGAGCGAAGCGATGTCGCTTGGGAAGATCGAGCGGCTTCAGTTGTTGCACAAGCTGTATTTTGTACGCTTTCAATTTAAGATCTTGACATAAAATGCGCCAAGTCGTTCCATACGTCAGTCCGAGTTGCTGCGAACGGCGCCGAATCGACTCTCTACGGTCTTCGTGTACACTCTCAGATACGGCCGCTATATTTTCTTCACAGCGTGCTGGACGTGGTCTATTCGGTCGAATATGGGTCTCAAAATGGGTGATGGTGTTGCAAATAGTACGCTCAGTAGGCCGATTATGTTGACCATAAGTTGAGCGAAGTGCACGAAACACATTCCTCACAGAACGTGAATTTTCATAATAAAGTTGAACAATTTGTAAACGTTGTTCACGCGTAAGTCTTTCCATTATGAAATGCCAAACAATACTTAACAAAAATAACATGACAGCATGACACGGCCTATACAGAATCTATACAAAATCTATACAGAATCATGTCTAGTTTTGGTGCACCGCCCACATTTATCCGTTTGTATGTGTAGGGGATGAAATGGGGAACTCTCGCTGCTTCATCAGGGTCGGCAAAGTCATCACCACAATATTAAATCTGAGAACAACCCCTCGTCAGAAGTAAAACGGAGAATTAATCTTGTCAACCACACTGTTAGTTAAGAAGAAAATTTTGCAGTAAAGCTCTCACTTGAACTATTAAGGAGATCCTATGCGGGACCCTGATCATCCGAGTACAGTCCTACGGCGCTGAGCCATAGATATGGATGTAAAATTTTTGATCGTTTTGAGCTAACAATTCCTTGAAAATTCATCGTTCGTATTTGCCTCGACAGGCTATAAGCCTAAGATTAAGTCAAAAAGTTTGTGGGTTTTACGACGACATCGACCTGTTCGAAAAACTTCGTATTGGATATTTGTTCGAAAACGAAAATAGGACAACGGCGTTCGTATCTGTTCCTGGAATGTGAGAACATTAAAAAGGAGAGGTGCAAGCGAACCACCAGCGGAAGCCCTAATTTGCAACAAAGCAGACATTACTGCCATCCAAGAAATGCGATGGGATGGGCTGGGCAAAACGAGGATGAAATTATAACCGCCAGACTTAGGCAAGAAATCTTATGTTTAAAAGACATTGGCAAACGCAATGAAACAATCGACATCAAGGCCAAATTCGTCAACATAAGCCTTATATGCGCTCACGCCTCAACGGAGGAAAAAGATGATATAGCTAAGGATTGCTTCTACGAGCTCCTTGACAAAACCTATGAGCGACTACCAAATTACGATGTTAAAATCTTGCTGGGAGATTTTAACGCGAAGGAAGAAAGAAAAGACATCTTTGGCAGAATTGTCGGAAAACATAGCCTACACGAAAACACGTCTGGTAACGGACTTAGACTAATTGACTTCGCTACGGAACGAAATGCCACTGTAGCCTGCATACGGATTCCTCATTTCGATATCCATAAGGAAACATGGCGGTCTCCAGATCAACGAACGGTCAATGAAATTGATAAAATGCGATAGACAAGAGGCACGCATCCAGTATTTTTGATGTCCGAAAGTTAGGAGGAACTAACATCGAATCGGACCACTACCCTGTTGCACCCAAAGCAAGAATGCGGATATCAACAATGACACAACAATCCAGAAACACTGTGCAAAATTTTAATGCCGAAGGACTGCAATTGCAAGATACCGCGAATACCTTCTCGCAACGCGTATCTCTTAACCTCTAAACGAAAACCATACCACCAGCACCGAATTTCGTAGAACAACGGCAACGATGCCAGCAAGCCATTATATCAGCCGCAACTTATGTGCTAGGTTTCTCGTTCCCACCAGCAAGAAGCCCTGGTTTGATAAGGAATGCCGACAGATGCTCGCTGCCAAGAACGAAGCTAATTAGCTGGTAAGGACGAGAGCTGCCATTGAGCTCTATAAGCAGAGAAGAAGGGAAGAATACCGGCTTTTCAGAAAGAGGCCAAAAGAGCAAGATAAAAGCGCGATTGAGGATACAGAGTGGTGCCACTCCAGGAACGATGTTAGCAAATTTTACAGAAGTGTAAGACGTCAAAGCCAAGGATACAAGGCTCGAACAGAATCCTGCCGAGATGAACAAGGAAAAAATCGTAGGTGAGGCACAGTCAATGCTAAGGATATGGAAGAATCACTTCTGCAGACTGTTAAAAGGCGATGACGAATAACATTCCGCTGTCAGGCAGAACGAACCATTCAATGTTGGCAACGACAGCGAAAACTACCAATCACCCGACCTGAATGAAGTGAGGATAGCAATATCTAAACTGAAGCTTAATAAGGCTGCCGGAAATGACGGCCTTCCCTCCGAGCTTTATAAGGCCTGCGGAGATGACTTGGTAAGTAACATCCACCAACTAATAAGCCGAATCTGGTCGGAAGAAAGTATGGCTGAAGAATGGAACCTCAGCATCGTTTGCCCGATCCACAAAAAATGAGACCAACTACAGAGGCATAAGTCTCATCAACATTGGCTACAAGATCTTATCTGTCGTAATATGTGAACGCCTGAAACCATTTACCAACAACCTCATCGGCCCTTATCAGTGTGGCTTTAGGCCAGGAAAGTCCACAACCGATCACACTTCGGCAGATCCTGGAAAAAACTCAAGAAGTCAAAATCGATACCCACCACCTATTCATCGATTTCAAATCCGCATACGACAGCATTTATAGAGACGAACTATACAGAGCCATGTCTAGTTTTGGTATACCGCCCAAACTCGTCCGTTTGTGTAGGATGACGATGGAGAATTCTCGCTGCCCCATCAGGGTCGGAAACGACCTCACGACACATTCGATACCAAAGAAGGATTTAGGCAAGGCGATGCGCTGTCATGTGACTTTTTCAATCTGATTCTTGAGAGGATTGTGCAAAACTCACGAGCCAACACTAGAGGCATGATTTTCCAAAAATCTGTACAACTACTAGCATACGCCGACGATGTTGACATCATTGGTAGGTTCCAACGTGATGTCATAGCCACGTTCGCTAGTATAGAGAAGGAAGCCGAAAAAATGGGTTTAGCAGGGCAAGACGAAGTATATGCCGTCAACACGAAAGGACACCCAACATCGACGAATTAGACAGAACGTCACCATTGACAGATAAAACTTTGAGGTAGTACGGGACTATGTCTATCTCGGCTCCGCTATTAACTCTGGCAACAACATCTGGTCAATAATTAATCGAAGAATCACTCTTGCCAACCGCTGTTTTTTCGGACTAAGAAGGCAATTCAGTAGTAAAGCCCTCACTCGACCTACTAAGGAGATCCTTTATAAGACCCTGATCATCCCAGTCCTGTTTTACGGCGCTGAAGCATGGACCGTATCAAAAGCGGATGAAAAAAAAAATTCTTCGAAAAATCTTCAGTCCCGTTTGCGGTGATGGGCTATGGAGACAGAGATTCAACCAAGAACTATACGAGCTGTACATAGATTGCCATGGTCAAAAAAAAAACTCCGCATTAGACATTTAAGATTTCTAGGACATGTAGAACGAATGGATTCCCGCAGTAGAGGGAGACCTCGCCTTAAGTGGCGCGCATAAGTAGAAACCAACCTCAACTAACTTGGAGTGCGCAAATGGAGGCAGTTAGCTAAGGACCGATCTAATTTGAAAGGCATGTTGGTTGAGGCCCAGGTTCATCCCGGACTCTAGCGTCACTTAAGTAAGTAAGTAACAGGATTGTTAGGGACAGAGCGTGAGACGTGTTCCGGTAAATTTAACGTAACAGTGCGATGGCAAATGAATCGCTTAAAATTTTCTTTTCTTATTTTCAGTATGTCGCAGCTCTTAATGGGTGCTCAAAAAAAAAATCCACACTTTAAAAAAAAGGACCATCCACTGTACATTATATGACATGGTTCATCATTATGTCTATCGAAGTCGCGACTCAGCATTTGGGAGCCATAGTGATAGGCGATGATCCTTGATGATAAATTGATTGTAATTTTCTGCATTTGTACCAAAATCATTATAATAGACTTAACGTGTTTTTTATAGGACACCAATTACGGTGTTTTTCAGATTTTTTTTATGGAGTATCATAGACCTTTTAAAAGGTTAAGCTGAATGTAAAATACAACAAGGCTACACATATGTGAGTAAATATTTTCGTAATTTCATATGATTCTGATTTAATTTCAGAATAAGTGGATACTCAGAGGGAAAAATTCTTTTAAATCTTTTTAAGTTCAGGCTACCCTTATGCATTTAATTTGTTCATTTAACAATCAAATATCCCACCCCCAAAGCTGTCGAATGCGTCATTCCTATTAAATCATTCAGCACCTCTTATTGAAACCCAACTGCCCTAATTCATCAAAGACTTATAAAATGCATTTTCGTACCCGAAATAATTGGTCTAAATTACTCGCTGTCACTGGCCCACATACAAAATGGTATTGGATTTCATTCATTGTCCCGTTTTATTCCCAAAGTACCCTTAGATCGCTTGAGGGCTGGGGATGCAGATGTATTCAGCGTACATGCGATTATTTTTAAGTCTTCCGAAGTATTTAGTCGAGTGGCAAAATTTATGGGGTGAAAATTGCAGAAAATCCCAGAAAATACAAATACAACATGACGTTGACCGATAATTTCCAATTCGTTATTCGATATCTTTGCATAGCACAATGGTGCGCATAAATTCTCGTAAATTTTTCGTAATTAATCCGATTCTGATAGAGTTCTGCACGAATGCAGAAAATGCTGGATACGCTGGAAATGCACCATGCCACCATTACCATTACCATTACCATCAACATGAGCACCCGCACCAGCACTGTTTTGAATGGAGCAGCACCACTTTAGAAGAAAGCGGTCCTGGGCAAAAAGTCAATAAATGTAAATGCGGTTATTTGTTAGACTGGTACATATAATCCGAAGGAATGGTAATAGAGTAGAGTACTAGAGTGCGGAAGTAAGATTAGAATATCTGGTTGGTTGGGTCAGAGCCGATGTTTAGGGAGTCTATTAGCTTTGGTGTAGTGGTGAACTGCCGTTGGGTATTTTAAAAATCGATTTAGAAGAAACGTGTTTTTGAAAAGTTCTAATATGTCCTTTTTGAAGGCTGCAGAGATTGTTTTATTTCTCGGCTTAAGAAGAAATCCTTTTAAGTGGGAAAAATCAGTTGTGTATTGTAAATAAAGAGTGGTTAAATTTTAAGGGCCAATGTTGACATTGAATAAAACAGAAAATATTTAGGAAATTATTGTCATTTCTTTTTATTATGATATTATTGGTGTGGTTCAATTATGTATGGAACAAAATATCAGCCAAATGGCCGCCGCGACCTCTGCGGCACACCTCCTTCCGATAGTCCAAATTTTCGATGACGCTGAGGGGTAGTTGAGGTTCTATGCCGTTAATGTGTCGAATTATCCCATCCTTTAGCTCTTGAATTGTTGCTGGCTTATCGACGTACACCTTTCTTTTCAAATAACCCCAAAGAAAGAAGTCCAACGGTGTCAAATCACATGATCTTGGCGGCCAATTGACATCGCCACTACGCGAGATAACATGGCCAATGAATTTGTCGCCCAAATGAGCCATTGTTTCGTTAGCTATGTGGCAAGTGGCTGCTTCCTGTTGAAACCACATATCATCCGCATCTTCCAATTCGGGCCATAAAAAGTTCGTTATCATCTCACGACAGCGAACACCATTCACAGTAACTGCCTGACCGGCCTCATATAGAAAAAATACGGCCCGATGATGCCGCCAACCAATAATCCGCACCAAACAGTCGCTTTTTGTAAGTGCATTGGTTTTTCAACAACAAATCTTGGATGAGCATTCGCCCAAATGCGGCAATTCGGCTTATGGACCAATCCACTGAGGTGAAAATGTGTCTGATTTTCTTCGAAAATTTTTCATCCACTGTTGCTATTTCTAGCCACCTTTCTGACCACTGACGACGCTTGAAATGGTCAAGAGGCTTAAGTTCTTAGTTCTCAAGAGGCTTGCACCTTGTAAGCATGTTAATGCAAGTCTTTATGCATAACGTTCCTCAACGACGAGCGTGAGAGGTGCCATTGTTGGGCACGACGACGAGTTGAGGTGGACGGCTCTTCAACCACACTATCGCGAACAGCTTTCTGAAGTACGAGCTGTACGAGCATGCACAGGTGTTTTCACATCTCAGACCCGGCTTACTTCATTTTTTGCACAATTTGTACGCACATTTGACGATTAAATTGACCGAAAAAATCACGAAGTGCACGATATGCAATTTGTTTTGAAAGCCCATTTTCATAATAAGCCTGAATAACTTTAACGCGTTGCTTGATTGTGTATCTTTCCATGGTTCGAATTGAGTGAGTCTGAAAGTGAGAAATGTCCAATGAAATGCAGGAAAAAAATTGAAGATTGGGTGTGGTTCACATTCTACATCGGCCCTTAAAATCAACCTTAACCACCCTTTATAAGTAAGAAAATATCTGGATTGGGGGGTTCATGTGGTCTTGTTTTCATGAAAAAGTTAAATGACACGTTTACCCAAAGGTTAGGTATATCCCTTCTCAAAGTCACAGTTAGGTGACTCGATGCAAAATAATATCTTCATTGAGATATCGAATGGAATCGTTGAATATTACTCCCGGTGTGGCATGAGTGAGCTCATTTAAATCGTGATTTACTAGAAACACTGCTATGGATTGATTGACATGACGGTCTTTTCTTTTTAAAAGGCGCTCCAATACGGGAATAATCTGGGCCTCAAAGAGCCTTTCTAATTGGGTTTTTACCTAGCTGCCTCCAATTTAGCATTTCAAGTTGGTTGAGTTCGGTTTTTATTTATGCAGCCCACTATAGATGACTTCTTCCTCTTCTTGTGGGTGGCCGTGGTGCAGTAGTAATGTGTTGATCCGATTTGAGTGGAGGGTTGCGAGTTCAATCCCAGCCAAAATCCATGAAACTTAATTCAAAGACTTGAACAATCGGTAGTTAAACCTAAAAGTATACGTCAACTTGAAAGTTCTGCGAATATTACGAACACAAAAAACAGTGACTTCCCGAGGTTATTTCAGACACCACCCTTGGAGTAAGTGTCCACTACTTGGATGCAGGTCACAGAGCTAAAGGCTCTATGTAACCAGAATAAGGTGTAAATTTTCTGGTTGCCAGGACACAATAACATTCCAGGAAATGAGAAAGCAGACGAGCTAGCCAGACTAGGATCGATGAGCTTTATCTCCTTGTTCGACAGTAGAGTTTGACCCCAACTAAATACACGCAAAGTGTAAAATCAGGGTGGCAGAACACTAACACTTGCAAACACACCAAAAACCTTTGGCCAGAATTAAGCGGAAGCAAATCAAATAAGCTTACAGCTCCAAACATAGAGCTTCTATTTCTATGGCGGTAAGAGTTATAACAGGTCACAATCAATTGGGTAAGCACCCCAAAAGAATTAGACTAACTGACTCACACCAACTATGCCAGAAATGCGGTGATCCAGACGTGTAGGAGGACATCACCCACCTACTTTGTCACTGCCCCGCGATCAGCAACAGCCGTAACAAGCTCCTTGGTAACTATTACTAAGAGGACTTGACGGAGCTAGCAAAGATCCCTATAGCACAGATCGTCCGTTTCTGCTGCAAATCGGGATGCGAATGAAGTAACAGAAATCACTTAAGTATCACCAAATATTATTAAGCCATACAGATGACGCATTGCAAAAAAAAAAAAAAAAAACAGAAACTTTTGCTCACAAGCTTCATGGTACAGGCAGAAATGAGAAACGAGATCCAAATATATGGCGGGTTGTGGCAGTATGACCCGCCATAGAACAATTTTTCGCAATGCGTCATCTGTATGACTTTATAATCTTTGATACTGTAAAATGTATTTCCTGAATCGCGGTAATGCCTGCCCTGTACCGCATGAGGACAGATTTATGTATAGCTTGCGAATGTTCCAGGTGCATACTCTTAAGTCGTTGTCCATGGTACGACCTGCTATAGAACAATTTTTCGTATATACGGTGCTTCATCTGCATGGCTTCATAATCTTTGGTATCACTCTATTCAATAACGCAACATTCTTTGCAGGTACGACAATATAAAGGTATCGCTATGGGCCCACGTAGGCATATGCCGGTTTGAATGCTCACCTAAGAGTCAACAGCCCATTGAACCGAACCTAACCTAAGTATCCCTTACATCCAAAATCATTCCTATCACTTTCTTCTTCCTCTACTCTAAGGCCCGCAGTGTGGTAAAACATTTAAAGGGTTTTCATAACGCCTTAAGTGCGCGCAAGTTATAAAAAAAAGCACCAACGTCTATCAGTTCGAATGCAATCTACCTGACCTTTTCATATCTAAAATCTGTAAGCTGAACACGGTCATCTCGATAATACTGTGAAATGAGGCCGCCGAGCTGTCAGACGAAAAAAGGGGGGGAAAGAGTAAAGAACGACGAGCTGAGGTTGACGGTTCTTCAGCCACACTATCGTGAACAGCAGCAATATTTTCTGCAGGACGAGTTGTACGAGCATGCACTGGTGTTTTCACATCATTTTGCTCAAATTTTTGCACGACTTTTCCGATTGTACGCACATTTGGACGGTTAAATTGACCGAAAAAGTCACGAAGTCCACGATATGCATTTTGATTTGAACGCCAATTTTCATTATAAGCCTGAATAACTTTAACGCGTTGCTTGATTGCGTATCTTTCCACGGTTCGAATTGAGTTAATCTGAAATTCAGAAATGTCGAATGAAATCCAGAAAAAAAGTTGAACTTTAGGTGTGGTTCACATTCAACTTCGGGCCTTAAATTTTAACCACCCGTTATTTCAACCATCTTTTATACACTTCAGAATCAGAAAAGGTGTGATGCAGATCCAATGACCGGGATGTTATGGTTAGGTATACAGAGTTCAGGAACTTCATTTTCATTTTCAAAACGCAATAAAACACTTTTAAAAAAATTTATATGTAGGTACATTTGTGAGTTTTGTTGAACATAGTTCTTCAAATCGTAGTTCCTACAATCAATCAGTTAGTTGGGTGAAGCTTCCGATTCCCGTCAAAGTAAGGACAAATTGGTGCGTCACCTGCTGTATATGATTTCTAGCTTTGTCATGGTAATGGCATATACCAGCATACAAACTGGTATGTTGACATTTTTTCCCCGTATATTAGCCTTCGGGTCTTGTAGGGTAGTTTGAAGGTTAACATACCTAAACATTGTATTCCAAAAAATTCAGCACAACAAAAATGTCGATGAAGAGCTCCGGAAAGTCTTTCCTCAAAACAGCAATCGATGTCAACGAAGTATGAGCCGTTGCTCCGTCCTGTTCAAACCAAATGTGCACAGCAACGTTAGGCGATTGCAAAGCATTTGATGCAGTTCTCCGAAATTGTTGTCCGTCCAATAGCTTGCACTGAAGAGGAAATCTCTTTCATCAATGAAAAAATAATTGGGTCCATTGGAACGTTTTCGAGAAGCGGCCCACATGCGTTCTTCAGAGAATTCAAGACATTTTCGGAAGAGCTCCTGCACAATGGTGATGGGTTTCATCATGAAAAAAATCCAATCCACTGAACAATCGATTGCATGATGGAAGCTCTCACTCAATGCTCTGGTGTGATCTGACGGGCTGAGGGACTACAGTTCATCTTTTTGTCAAACTCGTGATTTGCTTTAATGTAGTGACCCATGAGGTCATGATCAATGTTTGTATGAAAATCGCATTAAAATGTGAATTCCTGTGAATATTTTTAATACAACACTACACTCAATTAGGTGCTTATTTTCGTGATGATGGTTCCAATTATGTTCTGGACACCCCATTAGTCAAGGACTGCAGTAATCTTTCATGGACGAAAACAATGCCATATCAGTTTTACGCACTCTATACCAACTAGGTTTGGTTGAACCCCAATAGGTAAGAACGTAGTTAACCGTAAAACATTTCAGATGGATTTCGCAGTCTTTTAGAGGAATCCAAAATGAACGAATTCATAAAATTTTTGATCCGAAACGACGTTTCAAAAATGTTTAAACTTGTATCAAACAGTATAGAACTATTTACAAGGTGGGAGAAAAGGAGACATCCGATGTTGTTTGGCCTTCAGAATATCGGTTGTGGCTCGCGCAGAGTGTACCTTTGCTCCGTCCTGTTGGAACCACATGTCCTCCAGTCCTAATTCGTCCAATTGCGGCAAAAATGGCCTTATTGCCTTATAGCTAACATGGCCTTATAGCGCTCACCGTCCACTGTTGTCGCTTGAACAGCGCCGTTCCCCAAAAAAAAAAAAATGGCCCGATGACTCCTCCAGCGTGAACAGCGCACCATGCAGTAAACTTTGAACGGGTGTAATGGCTCCTCGTACATTACTCGTGGATTTTCGTTGCCCCAGAAGCGATAGTTTTGCTTGTTCACGTACCCGCTGCTGATTTGGAAATGAACCTCATCGCTCATTATGATTTGGTCGAAAAATCGTCCACTTCGATTATTCCGCGTTCTTGGGAGTGTATCGCTCCATGTATTGTTGACTTGTATTCTACATCTGCCTAGTCCTCATATGTCATTGGAAATTGGCGGCCACTTGCAAAATTAAGAGCATCTTCCAATAGGGTGATCTTTTCGGCCCACCTTGCACAAAGAGTACTTATCACAGCTAAAAACTTTGAAACCGTTTCAGACTCATGCTGTGGTTTGATGCTGGTGTAGCAATGTGAACACAGGGGTACCAATATCAGTACCCCACACACAAAATTTGTATTACCTTTATGAGATGCACACACTCTGTAGTTCTATACTAATTGCTTGAATATTAAAAATTTCGCTATTCTATCAATATCTTGTAGTTCAGGCACTACAAACTGGGTTATCAAGTCACGACTACGAATACCAATAGTTGCGACTGCTTGACAAACCGCATTTTTGAAGAACAATGGCCCGTTTATGCCTCCAGCCGAAAGGCGCAACAGTCCAGGATAAACCTGGGCCTCAACCAACATGCCTCTCCAATTAGCCCGGTCCTTAGCTAACTGCTTCCAGTTAAGGGCCCATCAGGTTGTTGTTAAACAGTTTCAGGCGTTCACGTATTACGGAATATAGGATTTTGGAGGCGATGTTGAGGAGACTAACGCCATTGTAGTTGGAGCAGTTTATATGGTCTGATTTTTTGTGGATCAGACAAATGATGCTGAGGTTCCATTCTTCGGGCATACTTTCATCCGACCAGATTTGGCTTATGAGTGCCCGCCGGCTTTATAAAGCTCAGTGGGAAGGCCGTCATTTCTGGCAGCTTTATTAAGCTTGAGTTTAGATATTGCTGTCCTCACTACATTCAGTTCGGGTGGTTGGCAGTTTTCGCTATCGTTGCCAATATTGGTTGGTTGGTTCTTCCTGACCTGAATGTTGTTCGTCGTCGCTGTTTAACAGTCTGCAGAAGTAATTCGTCCATATCCACAGCATCGACTGTGTCTCAACTACGTTATGTCCTTGTTCATCTAGACAGAATTCTGTACGTGCCTTGTATCCTTGGCTTTGGCGTTTTACCCTTTTTAAAACTTGCGAACATCGTTCCTGGAGTGGCACCTCTCTATATCCTCGATCGCGCGCTTTTCTTGCCCTTTTTTCTTCTTTCTGAAAAGCCGGTGTTGTTTCCTTTTCCTTGCCTATGGAGATCAATGGCAGTCCTTACCTTCAACTCCTCATCAAACCAGGGGTTTCTTGCAGGTGGGCGCGAGAAACATGTGTTTGGTTTCTTGCGCCCACCTACAAGAAACCCCTGGTTGGTCAGTTTCTGCGGATCTAATGGCTTGTTGGCAACGTTGTCCTAGTTCTTCCACATTCAACGCTGGTGGTACGGTACTGCTCGTGAGGTTAAGGGATATGCGTTGCGCTAAGGTCGTGGTGGCCTTTTGCGAATGCAGTCTTTCAATATTAATTTTTTTCACTTGATTTTTTGATTGTTCTGGCATGACGGATATCCGCATTCCTATCTTGGCTGCAACAAGGTGGTGGTCCGAGTCAAAGTTCGCTCCTCTGAATGTGCGGACATCCAAAAAACTTGATACGTGTCTCTTGTCTAACCCAATATGCTCAATTTAGTTGATCGTTCGTTTGTCTGGAGACCGCTATGTCCCCTTATGGATATCGAGCGAGGAAACCGTGTGCTAGCTATAGTGACATTTGGTTCCGGAGCGAAGTCAATTAGCCTAAATCCGTTACCAGACGTGTTGTCGTGTAGGCTATGTTTTCCGACAATACTGCTTAAGATGCCTTCTCTTCCTACCTCCCAACACGATTTCAACATCGTACTTCGGTACTCGCTCATAGGTTTTGTCAAGGAACTCATAGAAGCAATCCTTAGCTATTACAACTTTTTCCCCCTTCGGGGCGTGAGCGCTTTTAAGGGTTATGTTGGCGACCTTGGCCTTAATGCGGATTGTTACAATGCGTTCGCTAATGTCTTGGTAATTTAAAACTTCTTGCCAGATTCTGGCAATTATAACAAATATGCATCCGAATAGTCGTTGTTTCTGCTCACGATAGCATAATGTCTGCTTTGTTGCAGTTAAGGGGCTTCCGCTATTTGTTTACTTGCACCTCTCCTAATTAATATCCTCACATTCCAGGTGCAGATACGAACGTCGTTGTATTTTTGTAATTTAGCAGGGTTGTCAACAATAAAATCGGTCCTTTCCGAGGCTATTGGTTGCTTCGTATCAACAATTATTTTCCATTGTTAGGTAGTTAACCAAAAGCAAAACCCTCAACCTGGAGGGCGAGTTCCAATTTATTAGATACCCCTAGGACACGGGGCCATCAATATCCACTACGGGATTGAGCGCTACCTTTGGCCTTTCGGTTCATCCGCCACCATCTCTGTTCAAGCTGCCTGACTAACCCTTGAAGCTGCCTGACTAAACCTTGAACCACGGAACCACGTAGAGTCAATGAAAATAAAAACGCAAAACTTCTTGACACTTGAGATTATGTTAGCAAAGCCATAAAAATTCTAGAAAACAATAACACGGCCGGTATTGTTGGAATAGCGTTAAAATTCATCACTTACGGAGGTTTTGCTATCGAAGCAAGCATGAACCAAACCACCGACAAATTCTGGATAACCACCCAATGACCTAATTATAAACTCCCTATGTGATCCCTGTATGATCCCATTACTAGCACTACCTTCTGAATCATATCCCTGGCAACTATTGCGTTGAAAATCCTATCCAATGTTATGTGTGAGCGTCGTAAGCCTGCCTTCGACATAATTATAGGCACAGTATAGCTTTCTGTCCGGCGGGTCAACCAAAGATCAAATGTTGGTACTAAAGCAAATCTTGGAAAATGCCAACGAATTTCAAGTCGAGGCACATGAACTATTATCGAATTTTTCAAGGACCCGTTTGATACGATCCATCGCGTAGAGCTCTAGAGAGTGATGACTGTATTCATAAATCCGTCAAAATTAAAACGGAAAGCATCTGATCTGAACCTTGCCATTCATATACCGCATTTCGACAATGAGATACATTATCATCCAATATATTCAGACCTGTGCTGGAACAGATAGTGCGTAGGTTATGAGTAGATATGGAACCCATTTTGCTGCAGGGATACACAGACGATATTTACATCATTTGTCACTCCCATCGTGTCGTTGTAGAATAATTTACCGCAATTGATGACAAGACAAACGTTAGTTGGTTCAAGGCCAAGCATATATTATCAACTAACAAAGTACTGTGAACTCTCAATCTTTTACAAAATGTTACTTTTGATAGCAACAACTTTAAGATGAAGAATTCATGTACCATGGAGTAAACGTCAATTCCACGAATGGCGCGTTAGTGAAGACACGACAGAAGTAAACCCTAGGAAACCGATCCAACTTCGGTCTAGTGATTCAAATGGGATCAAAACTTCTAACTCGAAAGTCCAAATGTTTGCTCGTAGGGACCGTAATCAAACTACCAGTCCTATTTACCCTGCAATATTCTACTAGAGATACGAATAGGGAACTTGTAAACCTTCAGAATTAGGTTCCTATTCGTGTCGCACCGGGCCAAACTCGGAAGCGTCGATATAACTATTTCATGGAGTCTATAGCATATCTGCAATACGATGTTTATGCCTGAAACTGTTCCCCAAGTAGCATCTTATCACTCCTTAAGACTTGAAGATTATTCCATTCTCAAGAATGTCATAGAATGTCAAGAAAGTCATGTCCACTAGGGCAGTGAAGCTGGTTGTTTCTCTTCATGAGAATTCATGGTTCTTATAGAAATCTACGATCGAAATAACGCACAAGCGTTATTCCTGCAGGGATGCCCTCGAGAGATATGTGTGTATATGAAAACAGAAAACATTTGCACGTATATTGCATACCCAAAGATCCCGCTTTATTTCGGTGACTGCCTATCGTAACGGATATAATTACCATTCCCACTTTGCACTTATTAACTTCCTCCTCAAGTGCACGTACACCAAGTACGGAACCGTTTCGCTTCACAAGATTTATTAATCCTTTTTGGCAGGAGTTCATACAGAATATACAGACGTGCCAACCATAGCTGGCATACAAATGACCCAGGTCCCTCAGAAACCCGAGCAGTATTCTTATCGCTGCGCCTTCGTTTGTTGGAACCCCCTTCTCAGCGTAGGCCGTATCTATTTCAGGTGCGGTCAGCGTTCCATTCATTTGATAAAGAATTCAGAAATGAATTTATTTGGAATCCTCCATTGCCCATAGCGTCCATTGTAGGACTACCACACCACCCACCGCTGGTTACATGACTTCGTACGTCCTTCCAACAGGAAGTGGAAAATTTCCTCCAGAGGAATGGAGACGATGCACAAAGATTTTGAATTCTCAACTCCTGCTCTTCCTTGCACCGCATCGCAGTCAGAAGCATAAATTAATTAAATTTTAATGAAACACACGACAGTACCACCGTACATACAGAAACACATACAGCAAGACTCCAAGCTTAAATGATTTTATATTAGACAGTGGGGATTATTGCAAGGACGACCATGATGACGATGATGATGATGACGATAATGTAGATGACGATGACGACGACTATGACTACTGTCGTTAGGTGGTAGTTAAAATATGCGAGATTAAATGGATTCTCTTGTGATCAGATAAACATTATGTCCATGTCCAGGCAAGCGATACTAGAACGAGGGAAGTTCCTTTACACTTTCAGAAAGTATATGGCTGCGCGTCCATCAAGACCGCTCGCCAGGAACTCTTCAAACTGAGTAGATAACTCGTTATTATGGAAATCGAAAGTTGAGGCAAAAAAAGATACACTCCAACCGAACGGGACAGAGATACGCTTTTTTAGGACGTGAAGCGTATCCTTTGACGGAGCTGTCCTCTTGTGTGGATTATTTTAAATGTTTTTTTCTGACTTAACCGTTATTTTAATTAAACTAAAAGTTAAGGTAAATAACTGCAAGCATTGCGGTGAATGTTAAATGAGTACGTTGTGGTTTACGAATCTGTAACATATACTTGCGTCTGACTGGAATTGAGATAACCATGCTTTTGACTGAAAGGATCCCATTGAATACGTCTGGCTTTATCACTTGATTTTGATTATGTAAGTCAGACAGTGGTTGAGCTCCTGAAGGTTGCAGTGCTCTCAGACACTTCGCCTTTAGGGGTGATGGATAGTCTCCGTGATTTTGTGTTCCGAAAATGCTTGCAAATGTTGCCCAAGCGATGATAATCAGGTATTTATACACAGTTGCACCAAATGGTATATCCTTTGCTAATTCACTTTACATTCATCCATCCATTCATCATCCATACTGCCTGCCTGCCCCCTTTCTATTTTTGCTTTCAGTAGTCCTTGATGGATAAGATACAAAAAAAAAGTTGCTTTCGATTGCTTAGAAATTAACTATCTTCACAAGAACCTATACTTAGTGACATCAGAAGTTGCGCACAATTAAGAAAATTTTTAAGAATTCATTATTTTTCAAACAGATGGCTTTAAGGATCTATATCCCGCTTTGCATATGTCCTATGAACGTACACTTACTACCGTTCGAAATATGAAAAAGTTACGTCATTTTTTATAGTTATGCTATGAAATGCAAGCCAGTAAGCTAAAAATGGGAAAAGTGTTTTTGGGCCTGATACATACAATCAGACTCTGCTTGGTTTTACCGATTCCGTTCACTTAATTTATCTGTCAAAGGTAAACCACGCCAATTGTTAAAAAATCGAACAAAATCATGAAAATCATCGAGTCTTACCATCATGTAAGATTTCATTGCCCCGGAGCTAAGCATTTTACAAAAAACCTTTTGGAACCATTTAAATAAGGGTCCATACAATATGAAGCTCAATGTATGTGTGCCACATGGATTATCACAAGATAACCTCACGGAATCGCTGCTAAATCGTAACAAAGTCGACGCGTTTCTGAAGCGGACGATGACTTGTGAATAGCGGATCAACTACGATAACATGAAACGAAAACGGTCTTAATCGATTCGAGATGAGCCGCCGCGAACAGGATTGACAAGGGAAGTCTTGTTGTCAAGTAAGTGGGATTGGCTGGGAATATTGACATTGACATCACAGTACTTCGCACATGAATGCAACGAACTACAGACACATACCAGCACTGGCAACTGAAAAAGAGCAAAACATCAATACAATAGAGAGAGAGAGAGACAGATAGACACATAGAAGGAAAGCCATATAACATAAACCTACATGGCACAAAAGATTATCTCATATTATCGCAAAGGTAGCCTCAGATAAGCCTCCGATTTTTTGTAGAAAAATAATGCTGCCAAAGCTGAGGCTTGAACTCGTAGCGTTTGGCTTAGCAGTCAACTATGCATTCCTCAGAGCCATGGCAACCTGCTGGCTGGGAATAACCAATGTACTATCAGCTATTTTTTTACGGCGAAATTCTTGTCTGTTCTGCCAACAATTAGGCCGTCTGAATGAAGGCTGAATTTTGTTTCATCAGCACATTGCAAGGAAACAATCTTTGTAAGTGACTAGCCAGAACCTTCAAGAGCGTGTTTCTGATTTTTCTTATGCATCCACCTTATACCACCAGGTACGGAATTCTCACCAGTTGCATACCACCAGTTCGTGTCCATGTGCGAACGGTTTTTCTGGCAACAAATTAGCCTCAACAGAGGTTCTGAGAAAGGCCTGCCTAATTTTGTTGACAATATAGACGAGAGATTCAATGAAAGAGGCGTAAAGGAATTCTCTTCAGACTCCCAACATGCTATCAAACATAACGGTGCATAAATTGAATCATGCAGACTAGTGTTGTTTTATCCCGTTTTAAAGCGATATTTCCTTGTTCATCTCGACAGGATTCTAAACAAGCCTTGCTCCGTGCAAGCTTTTCACTTAATTAGAATCTGCAAAAACAATCCTTGAGAGCCACCTCTCTATATCCATGATAGTGCGCTTTTCTTCCTTTTTTTTTCTTCTTCTCTGCTTTTAGAGCTCCAAATTGGTTGAGGTTGGTTTCTACTTGTGCGCGCCACTTAAGGTGAGGTGTTCCTCTACTGCGTCCGAAACGATGACACTGCGAGCCGGAGTATTGCTGTCCATTCGTTCTACATGTCGTAGCCATCTTAAACGTCCAATGCGGAGATTTTTTTTGACCAGGGGCATGTCGCTGTACAGGTCGTATAGTTCTTGGTTGAATCTGCGTCTCCATACCCCATCAACGCAAACGGCATTGAAGATTTTTCCTCTCAAAACGACTACGATTTCTTCATCCGCTTTTGATACGGTCCATGATTCAGCGCGCGTCGTAGAGCAGGAATGCGATAATCAGGATCTTATACACGATCTCCTCAGTAGTTTGTGTAAGGGCTTTACTACAAAACTGGATTTTTAGACTGAAGAAGTCACATGATAGCGCATCGCCTTGACTAAATCCCCTGATGGTATTGAATGTGTCGGTGAGGTCGTTTCCGACCCTGATGGAACAGCGAGAATTCTCCATCGTCATCCTACACAATCGGAAGAGTTTGAGCGGTATACCAAAACTAGACATGGCTCTGTATAGTTCGTCTCTATAAATGCTGTCATAAGCGGCTTTAAAATCGATGAATAAGTGTTGGATATCGATTTCATGGGTTTTTTTCAGGATCTGTCGAAGTGTGAATATTTGATCGGTTGTGGACTTTCCTGGCCTAAAACCACACTGATAAGGGCCGATCAGGTTGTTGGTAAACGGTTTCAGGCGTTCACATATTATGAAAGATAGGACTTTGTAGGCGATGTTGAGGAGACTTATGTCTCTTTAGTTGGCGCAGTTCAGAGGGTCTTCTTTCTTGTGGATCGGGCAACCGATGCTGAGGTTCCATTCTTCAGACATACTTTCTTCCGACATGATTCGGCTTATGAGTTGGTGGATGTTACTTACCAAGTCATCTCCACCGGCTCGATAAAGCTCGTCGGGAAGACCGTCATTTCCGGCAGCTTGAATTTAGATATTGCTATCTAACATCGTACTTCGGTAGTCGCTCACAGGTTTTGTCAAGGAGTTCATAGAAGCAGTCCTTAGCCATATTTTTCCTCCGTTGGGGCGTGAGCGCATATAAGGCTTATGTTGGCGAATTTGTCCTTGATGCGGATTGTTACAATGCTTTCGCTAATGTCTTGGAAACATAAGACTTCTTACCTAAGTCTGGCACTTATCCTGGTCCGTAGTAGATGTCACAGTTTTTCATCCTTTTTTTTCCCAGCCCATCCCATAGTATTTCCAGGATGGCAGTAATATCTGCTTTGTAGCTTTATAGGCTTCCGCTAGTTGTTCACTTGAACCGCTCGTGTTTAATGTTCTCACATTCCAGGTACAGATACGAAGGTCGTTGTCCTTTTTTCGTTTAGCCGTGTCGCCAACAATAAAATCAACGAACGAAATGTTCAGACATCTGAATTTCTGGATGCGCACCTCTTGTCTATCGCAATATGATAAAGCTGGTACCAATATCATATTTTTCCTCCCACCGTATTTCCTGGATGGAAGTAATGTCTTCTTTTAATCAGCACATTTAAGTTCTCGAATATTAGGTGTTGATACGAATGATAAAATTAATCGCTTACGAGACTCTTGGTTGCGTAACAACAATTTGTTCCGTGAGTGTATTGTCAATGCGAATCACAACCCCAAATCTGGTGTGCCAGCTCCAATTTATAAGATACCCCTAACAAACGGGGTCATCGGTATCCACTACGGGATTGACCGCTGCATTTTTCTCTCAGCTATTATCCTCCTTCACTATTCAAGTGGCCTGACTAGCCCTTGGGATTCCTAGATAACTTATTGTCCGAATATGTCGGAGCATCTCAAATAGGTTATAAAGTTTGTCCTTCCTAACTGGGACTTTAGATGCTACTATTGAATCTATCTTGCGAATTCTTCCGCTGCCGTCTGAGAAGTTTTTTGTTTATTGACATAGGACCTTATTCCGAGTTAGTTTTGATCCTCGTGTTGTATTTTATTTCCCACCTACACAAAACATACATATTTGTCGAAATTAAAAATTCAAATTTTCGCGCAATAGCAAAATTTCTAGGCAACGCATAGAGTGAAAGTTAAAATCTATAGACTACCGGACAGAAGGTCTGGGTTCGACACCTATCCGAAGCCATACCTAAATGTATTTTCACTGAACCTTCTTCCGCGACGACCTAACAAATTTAGTATCAAGTGAGATGAAAAGCTTAGGCCTTAAAATTCGGTATAAAACATTAGTTCTCACTATGGCCGGTTGTTGAAACAGACCTAGGTTTTTGGTCGTTATGAACCGCTTCCTTCAATTTGTTTTCATTTATATGCTCCTTCTGCACACTTATACGCTTAAAGCTTACTACAAGTCCAAAAGAGATCAACCTATTGGAAGATGCTCTTATTTTTGCAAATGGCCGCAAATGTGAAATCTGTTTTGACATATGTGGACTAGACAGATGTAGAATACAAGTGAACAATCCATGGAGCGATACACTCCCCAAGAACGCGGAATAATCTTGTCTATTTTTTACCGTTACAATTCGTTTGTAGTATCTGCGCATCGTGAATTCCGTCGCCGATTCCCCGTCCGTCCGAGACCAACTGCGCAAACACTGCGCCGTTTGGCCACCAGTCTTGAAGAGTATGGTACCACACGAGACGTTGGCAAGAGTTGCCGGCCGCGGAGCGCCTGTTGTGCCGAGAATATCGCAGCTGTTGCCGAGGATGTCGAGCTGTCGCCGGAAACATCGACCAGACGCCGTGCTTCGCAATTAGCCATCAGTCGGTAGTCCCTAAGGTGAATTTTGGTCAAACGCTTGCGCATATTCCCGTACAAAGTTTAGTCAGTGCATCAGCTGCTGCCTGTCGATCGCCAAACGCGTGTAACCTACACCTACGCCCAAGCCATCCTCAATCTGGAGGACGAAGTGGACGATTTTTCGACCAAAATCATAATGAGCGATGAGGCTCATTTCCACCTTAGCGGGTACGTGAACAATCAAAAAATCCACGAGTAATGCACAAGGAGCCATAACACCTGCCAAAAGTTATTGGAGGGTTCACGCTCGAGGAGTCATCGGGTAATTTTTTTTTGAACGCCGCTGGTCAAACGACAACATTGGACGGTTTGTGCTATAGGGCCATGTTAACTGAGTTTTTTCTGCCGCAATCGAACGAATTAGGACTTGAGGACATGTGGTTCCAACAGGACGGAGCAAGGGCAAACATTGCGCGAGCCACAACCGATATTCTTAATGCCAAAAAACATCGGACGACTTCTTGTGGCCCACCTATTGTATATTGATGCGGCCAATTTCCATTGAATCGAGTTGGTCGCTATGATTATATCGTCCTGCAATCCAATACAAGTCTTGTTATCTTAATGCTCTTGTTGTGCCATAAAACATAGTCAACCTACCTATATCTCCATCCGAAAAATTTAAAAATTCGAAGATAATACGATTTCAAATGATCACCACCTTAGTACACCGACACATTGTTGCCATAATGACACCAATCAGCTGCGAGCATGTAAATTTACTTCTCTGAGCACAACTTTCTTGTAAGGACAATATTTTTGTGGTCGTTTCTACCCAACTCAAGGGATACCGTTCATTTTTCTTTGTATACCAGCAACATTCGGTAAAGTGTGTTGTGTGGTGTGGAAATTGTCCTTAGACATCATACTTCCCTGGGCAGGCAATTCACTCTAAAAGATGGAAAATATTAAGAAAAACTTTGCAAATTACTTTTTCAGTGCGCATATAAAATGTCTTTTAATATAAAACGGTAACAGGTACCCGTACCAAGGGAGTACTGTTAGAGTGCTTTGTTATTATGTCTGTGGCGTTTTCTTGCAGTACACGCTAATAGGTAGTTAGGGACACCAGGTACTTGACAGGGCTGGGACTAGCATCTATTTCCGAATAATAGCACCCTTGTACAACATCCTAGAACCATTTTTTTTTAAAGATAGTGAGGGTTTAAAATGTGTTACAAGAAGGAGGGTGGGTTATAGTGTTGAGAAACCATGGTTGCTCATAGCAACTTTTAAAAGCGTGAAGACTTTTCATTTGAAAATCATCTACTGGTAGATTTCTTAGAAGAGTTTCCGAATTCAGTGCGAATGTTATTTATGAGTATGAGGGTATGCGATGAGACCTTCAAATATTTGAGGGCGAGATCAATCATAGGTTGTTACCAAATACAAATTTTTGGTGCAACAGGATTGTTACTCGTTAGTACCCAGAGCCGAGGTTTCTCACAAACATTGATGTGTGCGTGGGTACTTCGTGCACGATGACGGGACCTCCTTTTTTATTCCGACTCCGAATGGCGAACTCGAGATAAGCTTTTCTAGACAACTGATACTACTCGGATGATTTGTCAGATCATCATTAGAGGAGGGCCAGTGAAAAATCATTTAGTTGTTACTACGCCTGGGGATCGAACCCAGACCTGCTGCGTGGCAGTTCATCGAACTCAACGCGCCACTGAGCCCTGACTGTAGCGCTACTTAATCACAAATATTTGTTTAATATCCTTAAAGTTCCTAAAAATTGTCACTAAATAATGGTGTGTGTAGAGGTTAGACGTAAATTAACTAAATTTTTTGAAAACAACTTATTTGTTGGAATCTTTTGTAAATTTTGCTTTCAGTGTTTCACTTTATATTTTATAAAAAAAAGTGTAAACAGAACTTTTAGCGAAAGGGTATTTTTTTCATAGATTGACATTGACATCACGGTAATTCGCACATGAATGCATCGAACTACAGACACATAACAGCACTGGCGACTGAGGCCATCGGCTGGGACAGATCAAGACATTAATACAACAGAGAGAGACAGATAGATACATAGAAGGAAAGACATATAACATAAAACTACGTGGCACAGAGGAAGAGACATAGATACATATTGTCTCATAGTATCGCACAGGTGGCCTCAGATAAGCTGGCAGTTTTCGTAGAAAACAAATGCTGCCGAAGCTGGGGCTTGAACCCGCAGCGTTTGGCTAAGCAGTCAACTACGCATTCCTCTGAGCCATGGCCACCTGCAAATATGTTTGCGTTCTGTCATCTAGATGCAAAAGCCGCCGCTTAAGTTCAAGATATAATTTTTCATCGGCCTTTCCTGACAACATATTCAAAGTTGAAGGCAGTGGTGATAAAGCGATTAAATCCATCACAGAAGACAAGGCTAATTCAATTCCTAGAAAAATAAATTTAGGTTATCTGTAAACCTTCTCAGTTTTTGCGTGAAACAAAAGGCCTCGTAGTAAATCGGCCAATAATATCAACAAAGTGGCTTAGCAGACTGCCACTAGCGGTTTAGACGATCCTCTCAAAGTAGCAAGACACAACATTGGAACAATTTGCAACGCTGGGGGACCGTAAACCATCTCAGTTTTAGCGGGAACTACAAGGCCTCGTGGAAAACGTGCCCAATAATATCAGCAAAGTGGCTAAGCAGACTACCACTAGCGGCTAAGGCGATCGTCGCAACGTAGCAAGATATAGCATTTGAAAAATTTGCAACGCTCCCCGATCACATAATGGAGACTTCGTCTTCCGCCTATACGAGATAATTGGTAGTTATAGGTGTTTCTTGGGGGTGGAGATGTTTTACCACTGGAAACCTGTCTATCATTACTTAAACCCTTAATCATGGAGCTGGTAAGTTTCTTAAAAAACTCAACCCATGAACGTTCCCATATGCTTAAATGCCCCACTATCTCAATCACGATCACGTCCGCAAACTCATCTCTTAATGGCTACTCCTGGTATCTTACGACATAATGGAGACCTGGCTAGGAGGTACCATAATTATTGCAGTTTTTTGATAAATGGGACAGGAAGTCGCTAGCAGTGGTTTTGCCTTAAATCAAACTGCCTCCACGCTTCCTCGTGGACGCTGAAGACTGACTGATCATTTCGTTTATCCTTAGTAGCTAACAACTAGTTTTCAAGAAGAAATAGGTTGCTGTATCTACGCTGCTAATGTATCTACGATCAAAAATCAAAATGTTTCATTCTCCTTGTGCTTAACCTAGACTAGCGATGAAACCACACTCGGAGCTTTATGGTGGCTAACATCGAAAATGCGATTATTGGTGTTGACTTTCTTGTCCATTGTGATCTACTTCCGAACTTGAAGAATACAGATGACGCACTGCATACAAGAATTTGAAACACAATGCTTCTCTTCATTGTTGTTGAAGTTTTTCCTAGTCGTGTTGCATCTGAAATTCAGTTAATTTTTCGGGCACTCTTTAACAAACACACACCCCATAGCCCGGGGTCGTTATGCAGTAGTCCTTTGTTCTACCAATTCATACCTATCCACGTGTATTTTATTTATTTTGTTATCCTTTCAAATATTTATTGTTTAAACTCGCATTGTCATTACGCAACCATGTGACAAATATTTGCTTTTGTCAACAAAAAAAAAAATTAAATTTTGCAATTGACAAACAAAACCACACCACCACACTGACAGGTTGGACAGATCTCAGTTTTTTTTTTGTACATTTCTGTTGTTTTAATTGAAACTTGAAAATGGTTTGACATCCCTGTTGTCAACACAAAGGAGGGGGCGGCTAGCTACTAGCACATCATCATCATAAATGCACGACATAACATCAAACCACCAGGTGAACGCGTGCGGTAATGGCCAGGACAACAGCATTTTATCGAGTTAAAGCATTTCCGCACGTACTTACCGCGAAATAAATGATTCTGCAATCCTCACATTATGTGGTTTATGCAAAATTCATGTCCTGTGATAATTACAACGGTAATTTACCCATTTGCCGTGGTATTTCCTTTTTGTTTAACTTGTTTAAATAATTAAATTCGCTTGCACCCGGGGAGCTATAGCATAACCACACAGAGCCGCCATTTTAGTCGCTTGTCCAACTCCCACTATGGAGTGCGGAACCTATATAGATCTCCAATGGATTGAACAGCTCATTTTCAATGAAACGAGTCCACAGGGAGGGGTGGTGAACAAGTATCAAAATAGGTTTGGTATACCACCGCCGACACCAGAGAGTTGGACAATAGGGGCATGTCCTTATGGTCTGTGTGGCATTCACTGATTGGAACAGACCGGTAGGCGTTAGATTGGTATAAGGTATCGGTATATCAGTGTTTCTGGGAATTGGTGGCGGAAATTGTCCCCACGCGGATGTAGCCCAGTGTTTAATCGGGGAAATTTATTTGCATTATGGCCGACTATAAACTAGGGACTCAAATTGCTGGCTAGGAAACTTCCAAATGATGATTTATCACAATTGCGAGATCCCAAATTGGCAAAATGGATTTGTACGTTATCACACCGTGGTGGTGAAAGTTCTGATTCCACAAAAACATTTAAACGATATCGTTGTGCCACCATTTGGATATCACCTCAGACCTACACTCTAAAAGTAGTGATTATGGCGAAGGTACCTTTTGTGGGGGGGCAGGAACTCTGGTAGTGCGGGATTTCACTGAAATGTGGTCTGGCGTGATTTAATATTTTCGGCGTCAAGTTTTACTGTAGGAAACCCTCAAAGGTTACGAAATTATAAACGATTGCTATTGAATAGGAGGAATGCACCTGCCTATTTTTTTTACCATTGGCAGTTAGAATAGAGCGTAAAACATGGTAAGGCAGGAGATATTTCGACGATGTTCGAGAGAAACAAAAGAGTTCGCTGTTCCTATGTCTCCAATAAGTTTTTTGGCACGCGTTTGAATTCTATCTTGACGATGCATTATTGTTTTTGATGCACCTGACCAAACGTGGGCGTTGAACTCAAGTTTTGGGGCGTAAATTTGATCTCTATATTGCCGCTAGATCTGAAGTGGTGACACTTCCTTACATCGATTATGGAAACCTAGAAATGTCTCTGCGTTTTAACGACTTTAAATGTGTGGTCGTTTGACACAAACCGAGCATACAAAGCTTTTCGGTTCCTTCCTAGCAAGTGATTAGATAAGATTATCGAACTCCCGGCCAGTGAAGAGCCTGAGACTCTGCAGACTTCCATGCTCAGTGGTCTTTGGTGTATCAACCGAGGGTTTTCAGTTTTCAGCCTTAAAGCTAGCCAAGTCGAAATGTGCTTCGTCGCTCATAAGATTTTTTTTTTTTTTTGCCAAAAATGGCCTTCGTCTGAAATGAGATGGAAAACTCGAGCACTTCAATCTCGCCGACAAGTTGATGGAATCAAACCCAAACCTTCTCTGCGGCAGTTCATCGCACTAACCATTGCAGCCCCTAGATGATAGGCTATCTGAAAATGTTTGTCAATTGGATTTAATAGCATTGCAGGTATACGGACATCGGAATAAGTCGCCTGGATGACCCAAAAAGACAACAAATGAAATAATTCAGTCTAGGGTGGTCCAGTCCATCATTTGGGATGTTACCAGAGATAGCGAGTAACACAAGATGTACTATCCAGACCCGAGTTGCATTAAAATATATCGAGCTGACAAAAAAAACAGCGAAGTTGCAGAGCATATGAAAGGAGAAATGGAACCAATCTTCATAACGAAGATGAGCACCTATGGCTCCATAAAAGCGGGAAACGGAGATATAGATTTCTACCTAAGCCATTTGCTAACTTGACCCGGCTGCTTTGGGGAAAATTTATACAAATATGGGCTCAAGAAATCCCCTGACTTTTTAAACTGAGGAGAGGTCCAAGAATATGTGCAACACGTATTTTTCCAGTGCGCTCCTTTTCATATGGAGCGAAAAGAACTAGGTAGGGTCATACATCGGAGAAAAACCAATTCCCGACAACATTCTGGACCACATATTCACCCTTATCGATAAATCCGTTCGGAAGAATATTTTCTACCAAGGCATATGCTCCGAATAGATATTCCGACGAAATCTAACACGCATCGGCGATATGCGTTTAGTAAACACTTTTTGACAGCTACGCACTAAATTTCCTCCGAAGATTAATAGCTAAGGAATCCATCTCACACGATTGTATGCTTTTTTATTTTGTTCTGCAGCGGATATTTCAAAAGCAATCTGAGTTACGATTGAGACTGACTTTCGTTTTGGAAATTGTTCCGATTGGATACCCAAACTAAACTCAATGATAATCACCCCTTATCATCGAGCTTAGTTTGGGACACAGTGGAACAATTTGCCGCCATAATCCTGATAGAATTAAAACGGTTGGAAAGAGTTCGAGAAAGAAACCAGGGAGAGTGGTTGATGTGTTCAGGGTGTGGTTTAGTACTTACTTACTTATCAGGCTCCCAACCCGCGAAGAGTTTCTGACTGAGACACTGCAGACTTCCATCCTCTGCGATCGTTCGTTGCTTCCAGCTGTCTAGACCAAGCTTTCTGGCATCCGCGATGGCTTGGTCTTTAAAACGGATGTTCGGTCTTCCTTGACTTCTCGAACTTCTCGTTGCTTCCAGCTGTCTAGACCAAGCGCTCTGCGATCCGCGATGGCTTGGTCTTTAAAACGGAGGTTCGGTCTTCCTTGACTTCTCGAACTTTTGGACTGGGATTCGAAGACCACCTTAGCTGGAGCATTAACATCCATTCGCTCCATGTGGCCGAGCCAATATAGTTGACGTGTTTTAGCTTTTTGGACTACATCCACATCTTGGTACCTACAGCTCATAGAGTTGTACGCACGTTCGAGTATCTTGCGAATAACACGGGCGATGTTAGCCTTCGATGCTTCAATCGTAGCTGGTTTATCCACAATCACCTTCAATTTTTCGTGGCTCCAAAGGAAGTAGTCTAACGGTATGATATCTTGCTGGCCAATTCACTATTCTGAAACGTAAAATTAATTGTTCACCGAAGTGGTCTCTCAATAGGTCCATTGTTTCACGGGCTGTGTGGCAAATAGCTTCGTAGTGTTGCAACAAAATCTTCCGACAGC
Organism: Rhingia rostrata; assembly: GCA_949824845.1. Taxonomy (NCBI): domain Eukaryota; kingdom Metazoa; phylum Arthropoda; class Insecta; order Diptera; family Syrphidae; genus Rhingia; species Rhingia rostrata. The sequence continues at coordinate 6,191,962 of OX463757.1, read as the reverse complement.
GGAATAATTTCCAAGATGGAATAAACCGTGACGTCTACAGTCATGGACAAAGGATGGACAAAGTAAAAAAGATGTCAATTAGGAATCTCAATGTTTGAAAGCTTAGTAAGCCCCCTTGAATAGAGAATTGTTGCGAATGAGGTGAACTCAGTAGGGAGCTTTGTTAACTGCTGCCATTTTAGACATGATTGGTTAATCAATCACTGGCCATGTAGGCTTCCAGAACTCGTCTCCTGGAGGCTAAGAACAAGTGCTTGTAGGTTTCAGATAGATGCAAATTCATATGTTATATACAAGGTATTAGACATTTGGTGGCACAGAAGAGGGTGTCCTGTCTGTTCTTCCTCTGGATCCTAGTGGCTTACAAGCTGCTAGTAAATCTAGAATGAGAGGAATGCAAAGTGATTGCTTACGCGGATGACGTGGCAATAGCTGTGTCAGGGAAATACCTTAATATCCTTAGAGATCTATTACAAAATGGAAGAAAATAAAAAGTTCCGCACATTGACCCTCCCAAACTTAATGCGTCTGTCTCAAGTTCGCACAATCAGCCCAATACCTGGGTCTGGTTTTGGATAGGATAAGAAACTTGAAAGCCAACAACCAAGAAAGTGTTAAGACAGCCACCGTAGCCTTATACTCTTGTAAAAAGGCAATCGGAAAGAAATCGGGTATGCAACCATTTATCTCTTTCTGGCCTTAGGTGTCTTAGTCTGGTGGACGGCTCTGGAAACAGCCTCCAACCGCAAACTACTAGGTAAAGTTAAAAGATCAGCTTGCAAGCGGAAATCATGACAATCAAAAAAATGAATTGCAAGACAGATGAGCTTGCCAGACAGGGTACAACCCTCAATATTCTACCGCCAGTAGAGATGATAGGTATGCTCATCGCTACAGGTAAAGATTAAACTGGATGCGATCAACAAAGAAAATCGCAGATGGATAAACTCCACATCGTGTCCTTACTGGACACTACCCGATTGGCCTACATGCAACAAGACTAGGCCTCTTCAGGAATGGCTTCTGCAGAAGTTGCTTAGACGAAGAAGAGGAGGAAAGTATTACTCACCTTCTATGCTCTTGTCCTGCTCTCTCAGTAAAAAGGAATCTTCAACTGGAAGAGTACTCCTTCGATAATCTAGCTGAGCTGGCTAGCATCAATGTCAGAAACCTCCCTGCTACATAGTTAGCTCTGAATGGCGAACGAATATAGGAAAACTCGACAGATCTACGTGGTAACACAACGGACCTTTATGGTCTAAGTGTGCACGCGCATTGCGTGCAGGCACTACATCCTAATCTAACCTAAGGCTGTAGAATAAAATACGTAGGGTCTAAGCTTTAGATAAGGACCTAGCCAGTGGTGATACTCACACTTATTTACAACATAACATCAGCCAAAGTGTGCTCAATGTAATCAGTTTCATATGAATATATTAAATCCGGTGCTCTGATTTGGTTGTAAAGCCACTAACCATCAAGATCATCCTTTCAAAAAAAAAATGTTTAGCAAGACGTAAAAAACACGTTTTCCCAATTTCATGATAAACCTCAACATATCAGGTTTATCTATAGATAAACCGCAAAAACGAGTCATACATCACACAAAAAATTATATTTTCCTCCGCTCCAAAAACTAGAAACTCCATAACTCATATCGCAAAACTTTTATTAGCGGTCTTCCTTAAAATACAATATCCATCCGACTGTCGTCTGCATTTTGGTATATAAATCCAAAGAATTCACAAAAGAACTGCATGCTCAGCCAGAGCGTGACAACTAATTCCAGTTGATTAGTTCCGAAAATCCTTTTCCAATTAAGCCAACGACTTCATTTTTTGCAATCTGTGCCATATTTTATGCTCCTAAATTGCTTTTTATTTCCCATAGCTGTGTGTCCCGTTGCACAACTCAAATGGAAATGAATATGAAAACCTCCAAAACAAGGGTGACGACAACGACGACACAGTGCAACTTTTTCCAGAGCTCCCGTTGATATTTATTTGAATTTATTCCCTCCCTCGTGGCCCATTCCAAAGCGAAATGTCATTATGACCGCAATCTGCAAAAACAAAATGAGCATGACAGCAGCAACTTGAATCGTCCTTGTTTCACACCCCCGAACCAAACCAAACCCTCACCCGACCTCGATCCGGGCTTATTTCATATTCAACGGAACCAGAACCAGAACCAGCTAATAAGTCAATTACAGCCACGAACTATTGATTTCCTGTCATCGGATCCAATCAATTTGCCACACACATTCACATATGTCGCTGGGTCAGGCAAACATTTCAATTAAGGACCAGGACATTCGGTAAATACTAATAGCCACCGCCTTACATATTAATAGAAATTGTGTCCCGGTGACGGTATTGTGACAGGGTAATGACATTGTCACCTAACCTCATGCCGTATACCGTATGAGTGCACAATGGACAACATGATAAATCGACAGTCGCCCACCTCCGATCGGAAGACGAGGACGACGACGCCAAGGACGATGACGACAAATTCCCAGTTAATTAATTAATTTTAAGCCAGTTCCGATCCGTGATAAATTACTAAAGCAATTTCGGACTACTTGGCCTTTGGTTGGTAACCCCTCATTCACATTCACACTCAGACCAGAGCCCACGCTTATGCTCACGCCCACGCCGAATCATCGTCCAGCAGAACATCATGAAAAATCGCATACAATTAGAGCGGCATGTCAACCCGACCACAAAATCACTCCTTCTTCAGGGAGTTCCTTCTCACGATGACATGGCCATGGCATGGCTGTGGAGGAAGTTTGAATTTTTAATCAACGACGACCAAGTGCCATGACGGAGCTATAATTGAGATTTACTTGGGCAACACACATCTGGGAGTTATCAGGATCAGCAGGACGATAGAGAAAAGAGAAAAAAAAAAATTCAAATCCTTTAACCCGTACCGATGGACTTCATCGTCGTCGTCTCCGCTTTGACCAGATGTGTGTGCATTCATTCATATTCATCGTCATCGTCATCGTCGTCGTCGTCGTCGTAGTCGTAGTCTTCGGAGCACTACACCATCGTGACATTCTAAATTTAGAGGTTAGATAGTCAAGCATTTGCATGGTGCTCGACATGTCAGCTGTGTGTAGATTGGGTCACTCGGAAGAGGAAGGTTTTTGTTTTGTGTGCCACTTGAGACTTGGTCTGCATATATCTAAGCGGTGTGCAGAGGAATTCCTTTCGATTAGGAGTTCCTTTTCAGGATTTTTTTTTTTTGTTGTTCCTGTCAGTTGGTGACCGACCGACCCCTGGTAGTAATTTGATGCCTTTCGTGATGGAATTGTCGTGTGCCGCCGGGTGTTAGGTCTCATGTTGTGTTGTCCTTAATCCTCGTCTAATTTTTCTCTTCGTATCGAAGGATTGCTTTTGCTTCTAGAACTGCAGTGCAAGTGGTGGTGAAGGAAGAAGACTGATGGACTATTTGTCGTCGAGAGCCGGCGGCTGAATATTGAAATTGAAAGGGATGTCACTTTCAATTAGAATGAGATTCGACAGGAAGACTATGCGGAGGTGTGCTGATGATGGCAGATGGACAGATTATGGGTGATCGCGTTGGCGGTATTTTTTGCATTCCAATGCAAATGGTGTTCAAAGCTTTGTAGGAGGTGACGTTAATAAATATTTTCTTGAATTTCCTTCCTTTTGCGTTTTCCTTCGCTGGGATTCAAATTAAAAATATTTTTAGAAAATGCGTTAATAAAGGGTTATTGCGATGTATGCAAACAAGTTGAGAGGATTTTTTCAAAATAGAATGTCGTACTGGCGAAGGCGTTCCAATAAATAAATTATAATGGGGATTACTTGGAACTTGCAATTTTTTATGTTATTTGTGAAGTTGATGAGTGTATACATACTTTTTGGACTACCAGTATCGAAATTGCCATAAATTTTGTCGTCGAATTTTAGGGGGTCGAAGCTGATGATTTTCCAAAATGAAGACAATGGTGCTATCTAGAGTCCAAATAAGTCTGGACAACACGAAGTATTTGGACAATAGGTGGTCGTCAATAATTATGTATGTCAGGTCCCTTCTTAAGTCTTACAACAACGCTGAATATGTAGTGGAGTCCATAACTCTTTGTATCCTGGGTAATACCAAGACAAGCCCTTCAAGATATTACTAATTTTTGTTACCAAAGCCATTATTACAAAGCAAGAAGTCGAGAATCTCCAAAGAAAGCAAGTTTTGTCTCAATGTAGCGTGGGACTCTACTTACTTACAAACTTTCAAGTTTCGCTATAGTCCGGAATGACCCTGGGCCTCAACCAACATGCCTCTGCAATTTGCCCGGTCCTTAGCTAACTGTCATCAGTTGCGCACTCCAAGTTTGTTGAGGTCGGTTAATTATTGTGCGGGCTACCTAAGACGAGGTCTTCCTTTACTGCGTCCGTCGTATGGCTGGGAATCAAAGACTCTGCGAGCCGTAGTATTAGTGTTAATTCGTTCTTCACGTCCTAGCCATATTAAACGTCCAATTCGGAGTTTTTTGACCAGGGGCATATCACTGTACTCGTTCTTGGTTGACTCATAGTCCGTCAACGCAAACGGGACCGAAGATTTTTCGAAGAATTTTTCTCTCAAATCGACCAAGGATTCCTTCATCCGCTTTTGAGACGGTCCATGCTTCAGCGCCGTAGAGCAGGACTGGGAAGATCAGGGTCTTATATAGGATCTCCTTAGTAGTTCGAGTGAGGGCTTTACTACTAAATTGCCTTCTTAGCCCGAAGAAACTGCGGTTGGCAAGAGTAATTCTTCGTTTGATTTCTAACGAGATGTTGTGTCAGAGTAAATAGCCGAGATAGACAAAGTCCCGTACTAGCTCAAACTTATATCTGTCAATGGTGACGTTCTGTGCCATTCGTCGATGTTGTGTGTCCTTTCGTGTTGACAGCATATACTTGGTCTTGCCCTCATTTACTGCCAAACCGATCTTTGTGGCTTCCTTCTCTATACTAGCAAACGTGGCTATGACATTACGTTGGGTCCTACCAATGATGTCAATATCGTCGGCGTACGCTAGTAGTTGTACCGATTTTTGGAAAATTGTGACTCTGGTGTTGGTTCGGCAGTTTTGTACAATCCTCTCAAGAATCAAATTGAAGAAGTCAAATGGCATTGCAAAGCCTTGCTTAAATCCATTTTTGGTCTCAAATGTGTCGATGAGGACGTTTTCGACCCTGATGGAGCAGCGAGAATTCTCCATCGCCATTCTACGCAACGGACAAGCTTGAGCAGTAAACCAAAACAAGACATGGCTCTGTATAGTTCGTCTCTATAAATGCTGTCGTATGTGGCTTTGAAATCGATGAATAGGTGTAGGGTTTCGATTTGGACTTCTTGGGTTTTTTTTTCCAGGATCTGCAGAAGTGTAAAAATTCGATCGGTCGTGGATCGCAGGTTGTTGGTAAACGGTTTCAGGCGTTCACGTATTACGGCAGATAGGATCTTGTAGGCGATGTTGAGGAGACTTATGCCTCTGTAATTGGCGCAGTTCAGAGGGTCTGATTTTTTAAAGATCGGGCAAACGAGGCTGTGCTTCCATTTTTAAGGCATGCTTTCATTAGACCAGATTTGGCTTATGAGTTGGTGGATGTTACTTACCAAGTCATCTCCGCCGGCTTTATAAAAGACAGCGAATCCTCACGATCCTCACTTCATTCAGGTCGGGTGGTTGGCAGATTTCGCTGTCGTTGCCAATATTGAATGGGTCGTTCTGCCTTCGGAATGTCATCGCCGCTGACGTTTATGGTTTTTCCAAATCCTCAGCATCGACTGTGTCTCAACTTCGTTATTTCTCGACAAGATTTTGTTCGAGCCTTGTATACTTAGACGTTTTAAGCTTTTGTGATACTTGCGAACATCGTTTCTTGAGTGGCACCTCTCTATATCCTCGATCGCCCGCTTTTCTTGCTCATTTTTCTTCTTTCTGAAAGGCGGAATTCTTCCATCCTTCTTCGTCTATAGCGATCTCTTCCTATCCCACTGCTTAGCTTTCTTCTTTCTGAAAGGCGGAATTCTTCCATCCTTCTTCGTCTATAGCGATCTCTTCCTCTCCCACTGCTTAGCTTTGTAGGAATCATTCTTTCTGCGACCATCTGTCGCCACTCTTCATCATTCAATGGGGTTCTTGCTGTTGGGTTCAGAATCCATAGCACATCAGATGCGGCTGATCTAATGGCTTGTTGACATCGGTAAGATCGATATAAGATGCTGATTGCATGGTGCTAATCGAGAGGTTAAGGGATACATGCTCTGCACTCTTCCAGTTGCAGATTTGAAAGTCGTTGTCCTTTTTTCGTTTAGCACTATTGCCAAGAATAAAACCAGTGCGTTCCAAAGCTCTTGGTTGCTTCGTTATACCACTATTTGCCGTGAGGATGTTAACCCAAAACACAACTTTTAACCTGGAATGCCAGCTACAATTTATTAGATACCTCTAGAACACGGCACTGCAGGATTAGATAGCGCCCATTCCGCCAGCATCTCTTTTCAACGGGCCTGACTAACCTAGATAAATTGTTATCCGAATATGTTCGAGCAGCTCAAATATGTTGTTTACTTTGCCCATATTATCTGGGACTGTAGACGCCACCGTTGACTCCATCTTCTTCCGCTGCCGTCTAGAGATGTTTGTTTTTCATAGGATGCCTTAATCTTACCAGTATAGGAATTTTCGGTCCACAATTGGCATTTTATTTCCCACCTTTACCGCATATCTACAGAGGATTTTTTTAATGTTAGATTTATTTAAGACATTCAAATCTTTTTTAAGGCGCTTATATGTTATCTTTAACATATTATACGAATGTTTTTTTTTCCTGTTATTTTAATTACCTTACAACCTTACAAAGACTTTGTCGATTCCGCATACACCGGAAGCGTTCTCAATGCTTTTGTTTGAGACTTCACGTCTAAAGTCGAAATGTGCACTCCTATAAATCTGCATTCAGGCTCTGAGACCTTTTCTCTCAAATAATCGAAGTTTTTCCATATATGATTGGTTAATGCTCCACTGTACTCGTAGTCAAAATTAAACAAACGAATGCTTGGTAACAAATGATCTTCACCCCCTTCTGAACTCGTTATTTTGAAATTTCTTCACAAACGTCTTAAATCTTGATTACTAATTCTTATTGGGGTGTGAAACCTTATTGTTTCACATTTCCTTTAATTTGTTTAAGCTTCCATTCAGAGCAGAGAGCTTGAAACCAATCAAGCTTGTTTGGAAGTTGGGTTGGAATTTCTTCAATTTTTGAACCACTTGCATACAGTAAAGCATCCTCGGACGTTGCTAATGAATTATCGAGTTCCCTTCATAGGTATTTTTGATATGTACAAGGTGGCGCAAAAATAACCCTCCAATGTTTTTTGGCTGTAATTTAAAAAAAAATGAAAAACTTTGAGTCTTCTTGTGGATTATTTTTATTTGGTCTTTTAATTTTTTTTTACATCAAGTCGAGAATATGATGTCATGTAAATGGCCGCCGCCACAGTTAATTGTCATTTGAGCCCTTTTTATGGCATTTTCCATCACTTTGGCCAAAACTTCCGGCGATAGGTCCTCACATTCTTGACGGATATTGTCTTTAAGAGCTGCAAGAGTCTGAGGCTGGTTGACATAAGCCCGCGACTTCAAAAAGCCCCACAAAAAGAAGTCTGGAGCGGTCAAATCAGGCGATCTTGCTGGCCAGTGCAAATCGCCAAAACGGGAGATTAGGCGCCCGGGCAATGCATCTTTCAGCATATGGGTTGTGGCACGTGCAGTGTGTGCCGTTGCACCGTCCTGTTGGAACCACATGTTTTCCAATCCCAATTCATCAAGTTGCGGCAAAAAGAACTCGTGGATCATTGCTCTGTAGCGCTCACCATTCACAGTAACCGTTTGGCCCGCGACGTCTTCGAAGAAAAAAGGTCCGATGAATCCTCCAGCGAAAACAGCACACCATACAGTGACTTTGAGCGGGTGTAATGGCTCTTCGTGGGTTACACGCGGATTTTCAGTGCCCCAGAAGCGTAAATTTTGCTTATTTACGTACCCGCTAAGATGGGAATGGGCCTCATCACTCATGACTGTTTTTGATGAAAAATCATCTTCCTCTTGGTGGTGATTAAGGATGGCTTGAGCGTATGTTAGACGCGATTGGCGGTCAGCAGCTAACAGCTGATGCACCGTCTGGATTTTGTACGGAAACATCTTCAAATCGTGTACCAAAATTCGCTGTTAAGACCGTCGACTGATACCCATTTGCGTGGCACGTCGTCTGGTCGATGTCGACGGCGCTTCCATGACATCTTCGGCTACAGCAGCAATATTCTCTGCAGAACGGCTACTCCGGGTTCTGCCACGCCTGGCAGCATCTCGTGTTGTGCCAGTCTCTTCGATGCGAGCGGCTAAACGTAGCAGTGTTTCACCAGTAGGCGTTGGACGGCTAGGAAATCTGCGACGAAATTCACGTTGTTCCAAAGTCACCGACCGATTATTGCTCAAATAAATAGTCACCAATATTCCGCGTTCTGGAGCAGTGTAGCGTAACATTGTTTATTAACGTGTATGTCGCATGTGTTTACTACACAAATGTCAAAACAGAACTAACATTAGGGGCCAATCGCAAAATTTATAGCATTTTCTGATAGGAGGATTACTTTTGCGCCACCTTAGATGTTAAAATGCTGTGGGGCGTTTAATCCGCCTAACAAGAGACCATAAGGGGATTTAAAACTTCGATATCCACTTGGCTGACAGCTGAACATCTTTTAGCATTACAATTCCAGTTAATACCTGAAATCAGTTTTCATAACAAACGAACAAAATAGGCTTACTAACAACTTCCTCAGAGAACTTCCTTATATAAGGCAGGATACTTATAGGTCTACAGTTCAAATAATTAAAAGGAGTAACCATTACTAACCATAAACTCTGTCATCTGTTTGTTTATTTTTTTGTTGTCAATACCAACCCTACCGAACAGAAAACGGCTTATGAAATCTTTCGTGAATTTTTGGACACTCTTTACGCTGAAATAAACTGAGCTGTAATCCCAGCTCTTGAAATTTTATATATTCCAGTCAGAGTTACTCTTTTGCATTGCAACTACATCAAGAGGAAATCATAAATCCTATCGATGACCATTGAACATTTTGTTTTTCAAACTCATGTGGTAATCTTTTTTCAAGCACCCATATACCCTCGAAAACTGTTCAACATCAACTTTGGTCATTTTCGCGGAATCGTTAAATAAACGCAGATACTGGCAGCTCAATCAATTGTTTTTTTTTCTGCGGTATTTTTATTTTTGTTTAATCCCAATTCATATTTTACTCACGAATCATGAAGAATGCGTTGTTTTTCCCAATTCCCAATTCCCAATTCTTGATTTAAACGAACCACACAACTCCCATCTCCCCATTCATCGGATATCCAATAATTAACAACCTATGCCACTTCGCACCTCTTGATTTCAACCCCACGCGTTGCGTGGATTAAAAAAGAAAAAAAAATTTAATTTCCAATTTCCAGTTTTTGTTGTTGTGGCCATAGATGCAACGCGGGTGTTTTTTTTTTAATGGTGCACATGTTTTGCGTGTGAATAAAAGTTGTAAACAAGAGCGTACGTACGTAGATACATCGTGCACCAGAATGCCCCAAAATATCTGACATCCGACATACGAATCCGAATATTCATTCATGTATGCGGACTCGCCAGATTCGGTTTCGGAGGGTTACCCATTGCCCCGCTTATTTGCTTAATTTGTTGTATTTGTTTTTTTTAACATTTCGTTCGTTATAAGGAGAAATTGATTTATGGAGTTTTATTTACGAAACATTTAAAATTTTATTCACCCACCCGAAGAACAACTGTATGAGGTAAGTTTTGTTGTTGTTATTTTTCGAGGTGTTTTTGAAAAAAAAATAAACTATTCGACAGATTGATGTGGGCGGACAGGAGGACTGAATTAAATTTTTATATGCCATCGGCGAAAGAGAGCAATGCAATGTGGCTATTTTCAGCGGAAGAAGTTTGAAGGATTTATTGCGGGGTGTTGATGTGGTGCGAACTTCTAGGAACTTCTGCAAGCTTAGTATCTTTGGTATGGAGGTGGTTTTTTTTTTGTTGGCAGGTAGACTAATTCAGGAAGGGATTTCTGTTATTCTTATGAAATAGCTGGATATTTTAAAATAAATAAATTTTAGCTATTTACAACGCATGGAGGACCATGAAGCTAACGGTTGTCTTTTTTAGAGGTTGGGTTTTCGAATAGAGAAAAAACTTGACATTTTGTGGTCAAATCGGGCAATTCTAATGTCATTTATGTTCAGTTTGGCTTTCTATTTTATCACGAACAGGTTGACGAATGAACAACGCTTGCAAATCGTGCAAATTTATTTCGAAAATAATGGTTCAGTTCGTGAAGATTACTGTAAGCTCCGTTCATTTTATGGTCCACAAAATCGTTTTGGATCGTTTTCGCACTACGTTTCGCACTATGTGATAATGCGCATCCGAAGAGACGTCGAACACTGCGCACCGAAGAAACAATTGCCGCTGTAGATCAAAGTGTTGAAGAGGACCCGAATGGATCGATTCGCCACCGTGCAAAGCAATTTGAACTTTGTCCATCAACTTTATGGAAGATTTTGGGCAAAGATTTTGGCTTAAGGCATTACAAGATCCAGTTTGTGCAAGAATTAAAGCCACGAGGCCATGCAATGCCTGGTGATTTTGGTGTATTGGCCGAAAATGGTGATATCGGTGCTGATTTTCATCGCAAAATTTAGTTCAGCGATGAGGCTTATTTTTGGTTGAATGGCTACGTCAACAAGCAAAATTGCCGCATTTGGAGTGAAGAGAATCCGCACGAGACCCTTGAGACGCCAAGACATCCAAAAAACCTGACTCTTTGGTGTGCTCTATGAGCTAGTGGAGTCATTGGGCCACACTTCTTCCGAAATGATGCTGGAAAGTCAGTAACCGTTATTGGAGACCGGTATAGAGCCATGATAATCGACTATTTTGTTCCCGAATCGGGTGGCATGAATATGGATGAGATGTGGTTCCAAAAAGACAGCGCTACATGCCACATAGCGCCCGTCACAATCGATTTATTGAAGGAAACATTCAATGAGCGCATAATTTCGCAGAATGGACCTGTCAATTTGCCACAAGGATCGTGTGATTTGACACCAATATATTATTTTTTTTTTTTGGGGATATGTAAAGTCGCTCGCTAACAAACCAGAAACGTTGGAGAACTTGGAAGCCAACCTTCGTGGCGTTATTGCCGACGGGCCGTATGTCGGCAATAAATGCTCGAAAAAGTGGTTGAAAATTGGACCTGTAAACTTGGCTTTATTCGAACCAAATTCACAGGCCACATGCCCGAAATCATATTTTAACATCAATGGCACAATTTTATCCTTTCAGTAAAGCCAAATTGATGGACATTTTCTTGTGTTTTATTTCAATTCAAAGTTCTACACTTCCAAAAAAAACGCCCCTTACGATGGTGGGAAAAACTATTTTGACAAAATACAAATTACGCATTTTTTCTCTACAACTCTTTATAATGATAAAAAAAATTATAAGCTTTAAAAAAATAAATCATTAGTGTAATTCAATATTATGGAATAGAAATTAAAAATAAAAAATATTTATAAAAGTATGGGGAAACAATATTTTGACAAATTATGATTAATTCGAAAAAAAACGCTAGTAACAAAAAATTTAAAAATTAAAGCATCGCCTTATAGAAAATGAACCCTCCTTCGACCTCAGCGATTGTCTCCTCTCGTGTTTTTGTGAAACATGGACCTCTGTTTGTTTTTATAACGTGGGATTTTTTAAGAGTTAAGTTTTTCAGGTTGGCAGCACTGGTTATTAATGGCGTCCAAACGTCATCTGTCAAAGTGAAATGTTTCCAGCAAACTCTGCCATTTAATCTTGGAATGACTTACAAACGAGCAACGATTGCAAATTATTGAAATTTATTATAAAAATTAGTGCTCTGTGAAAAATGTGCAACGTTTGTTAAGACAATATTATGGTCGTCATAATTGACCTGATGAATCAACAATTCGTGCTGCTATCACCAAATTTCGCACCAAAAATACTTTGTTGGACATGAAGCCATCGACTCGCATGCGTACAGTGCGTACCGAATAGAATATTGCAGTCGTAGCTTCCAATTTTTACGAAGATCGTGAAATGTCATGGATGGACATGTGTTACTAAACCACCATGGAAAATTTTACGTGTCGATTTGGGTTTGAAAGCCAATAAAATTTAACTTGTGCAAGAATGACCTACCACAACGTCTTATTTTTAATGAATTGGCCTTAGAACAGCTCCATGAAAATCTACGGTTTTTCGAAAAATTGTGTTCAGCGATGAGGCTTATTCCTGACGCAACGGATACGTAAATAAGCAAAACTTTCGGATCTGGAGTGATGAACAGCCACATGCCATACAAGAATTACCAATGCATCCCGAAAAACGACAGTTTGGTGTGGTTTATGGGCTGGTGGCATCATCGGTCCATTTTTCTTTAAAGACGACGGAAAGTGTTCGAAAAATGTCGCAAAATTGGACCTTCCGAATGTATCATTTGAAACGGAGCCGCGGACAACATCATCTTTTTAGAACATAAATGGCAAAGGCCTATTTATGGAAAACAATAAAAATTTTGAAAATTTGATGCAAATTTGAGTGTTTTATTCGATTTTAAAAAAACCTACACTTGAAAAATCACCCAAGCTCACACATTCTCAATTATATCGTGATTAGCACGGTCGCATGCTTTAGAGAAGTCTGTGTGGATAACTTCGTATTGTAAGCGTCTCTCAAAGCCATTCGGAATATTGTGACAAGAAATTAAGCGATTGGTATTCGAAGTAGACCTACAATTGATAAAATCATGTTTGATGGGAGAGATAAAACTTTTTAACAAAAGTTTTGGTTTATCACAGACTTTTTGTGCAAAAACCTTCGGTATTGCCGGTATTTTACATTTAGGACGATAGTTATTAAAATCATGTCTTGACTTGGACTTATGAACAGGTGTTAAGAAGGAATATTTCCACGCTTTCAAAAAATGTCCGATTCGTAGAGATAAGTTAAACACTAAACGGAGAAGTACAGAAAGCGCAATGGAACACTTTTGTAGTAAAATTGGCGGGATCGGCACTTTTAATTTTAATGTGGAAAGGGCTGATTTGAACTCAGTAACAGAACTCTCAAGGTTATCAACAAATTATTATTAATTCGAAAAAAAACACGCTTATAACAAAAAATTGAAAAATTAAAGAATCGCCTAATAGAAAATGAATCCGCCTTCGACCTCAGCGGTTGCCTCCTCTCGCGTTTTTGTCAAACATGCGACATTTATATAGTAGGTGTCAGATGTAACTTCTGAATTGGGGTTACTACAAGTATAGACAGAGTGAAAGTGATTAGCGAAAATATTACAAATACTCAAAAGATTTAAAGAAGTTGTATGACTTTTGCTAGCGATAAAGCTTCAAAAACATTTAGTATTTGACTTAAACTTAAATTCGGCAGAATTGGACATATTGTCTGTAAAGGAACTTTTTTGAGATATCGAATTGTTTTCTAGATATTAGATACTGATTCAGTAATTCTGGATCGTTAATGCTCTTACGAAATTGTTTATGGATTTTTGTATTTTGGATGTCCAACAACACCATACCACCAGCTTCGAATGTCAAAGAACAATACAACGATGCAAACAAGCCATTAGATCAGCCGCAACTGATGTGCTTGGTTTCTCGCGCCCACCAGCAAGAAACCCCTGATTTTATGAGGAATATCGATAGATGCTGGCAGCCACGAACAAGGCCTAAGCTGCAGGTGAAAACGAGAGCTGTAGCTGAGCTCTATAGGCAGAGAAGAAGGAAAAAACACCGGCTTTTCAGAAAGAAAGAAAAAAAAAGCAAGAAAAGCGAGCGATAGAGGATATAGAGAGGTGCCACTCCAGGAACGATGTTCCAAAGTTTTACCAAAGTGTAAAACGTCAAAGCCAATGGTACAAGGCTCGAACAGAATCCTGTCGAGATGAACTTGGAAATATCGTAGTTGACACAAAGTCGATGCTGAGGATATGGAAGAACCACTTCTGCAGACTGTTAAACAGCGATGACGAACAACATTCCGCTGTCAGGCAGAACGAACCATTCAATATTGGCAATGACAGCGAAAACTGCCAACCACCCGACCTCAGTGAAGTGAGGGTAGTAATATCTAAGCTCAAGCTTAAAAAGGCCGGAATTGAAGGATTTTCCCGCTGAGCTCTATAAAGCCGGCGGAGATGACTTGGCACGTAACATCCACCAACTCTTAAGTCAGATCTAGTCGGAAGAAAGTATGGCTGAAAAATGGAACTTCATCATCGTTTGCCCGATCTACAAAAAAGGAGACCCTCTGGACTGCACCAACTACAGACTAATAAGTCCCCTCACCATCGTCTACAAGATCATATCTTTCGTAATATGTGAACGCCTGAAATTTTTTACCAACAACCTGATCGGCTCTTATCAGTGTGGTTTTAAGCCAAGAAAGTCCACAACCGATCAAATTTTCACACTTTGACAGATCCTGGAAAAAACCCAAGAAGTCCAAATCGACACCCAGCACCTATTCATCGATTTCAAAGCCGCATACGACAGCATTTCTAGAGACAAACCATACAGAGCCCTGACTAGGTTTGGTAAGCCGCCCAAACTCATCCGTTTGTGTAGGATGACGTTGGAGAATTCTATCTGCTCCAGGAGGGTTAGAAACGATCTCACCGACACATTCGATACCAAAAAAGGATTGAGGCAAGTCGATGCGCTGTCATGTGACTTCTACAACTTGATTCCTGAGAGTATTGTGCAAAACCCCTGAGCCAACACCAAAGGCACAATTTTCCAAAATTTGGTGAAACTACTAGCATACGCCGACGGTATTGACATCATTGGTAGGTGATGTCATAGCCACGTTTGCTAGTATACAAAAAAAAACCTTAAAAATGGGTTTAGCAGTAAATGAGGGTAAGACTAAGTAACGACTGGTTAAGTTTTAAGGGCCGATGTTGAATGTGAACCACACCTTTACGTCAAAAATTTTTTCAGCATTTCGTTTGACATTTCTCAATTTCAGAGAAATTCAATTCAATCCATGGAAAGATACACAGTCGAGCAACGCGTTAAGGTTATTCAGGCTTATAATGAAAATGGGCGTTCAAATCAAAAAAGCATAAAACCAAGTGGGCGTACATTCGGAAATATCGTGCAAAAATTTGAGCAAACCGAGTTGACACCGTTGGATTTCTTTCTTTGTGATTATTTGAAAGAAAACGTATACGTCGATAAGCCAGCAACAATTCAAGAGCTAAAGGCTAAGATAATTCTGCACATTAACGGGATAGAACCTCAATTATGCCTCAGAGTCATCGAAAATTTGGACCATTGGACCATTTGGCCAATATTTTGTTCCATACATAATTGAAACATACCAGTATTATCATAATTAAAAGAAATGATAATAGTTTCTCAAACAATTTGTGTTTTATTTAAAATAAATATCGGCCCTTTAAATTTAACCTTAATATGCCGTGAACACGAAAAGACATACAACGTCGACGAATTATACGTTTTCCTTCATGTCTGGAGCCGACAGATCAGGCAATCGCTAGAGGGACGAAAGAGACTTTTGGGCCATACATAATGTCACCCTTTTATAAATCCTCACCCCAAAGGACTCAAATTCTGCTCACTGTATCACGGGACGAAGTTTATGCCACACCGTCGTTATCCACGGCCCAGTAAATAAAATTTCCTGGGTAGCAGTGAGGTCACCTTGGAGCTTTGTGCATCCACTAATTGTTTTATTAATGCATTTTCCCTAAAGGTCCACTTTTGTTAGCTTATCGTAAAATCTGATAAAACTATAATGTTTATCCTTTCTTGAAGCTAAAATATCCATTCAATCTACATTTTGTAATACAAAAAAAAAACTTTTAAATAATTAAATACGGTACATGCAAATTGCATACTATTCGTGCATCCTACAAACTGCACAAATATTCAGATATCCCCAATGCAATATTGGATACTAAAACAAAAAACTCGATCACCATTCAGTATGCAAATGAGCAACAAAAAAATATCCTGGGATATGGAAATATGAATGCGGATTCAGTGCCACTGACGTGTAAACTCATTAGCAGACAACCTATTAATCGATTTTTTTCGTCAACAGTTTACCTCTATTATTTAATCATGAACTGCAATCAATATGAGATTCTATTGTCCTCATAGTTTATTCATTTTTGTAGGTTATAATTTTAAAGGAATAAATTTCAAACTAATTGTTATCCTTTTTTAAAATTAGATTCAGCGGAAACACCTTGTGATTGGTACATGTGTCTACATCTGCCCTTTTAGGTCGTGATTTACTTGGGGGTCTCTACAAAATGAATTCAGCTTGAACGACATGCGACATCCTTGGTGCGTGGTCCCAAGTGGACCGTAATAAAATTTCAACTAACACGCCTAAGTAAGGTTAAGTAGGATCCTAAATTGTATCCTATCGGTTCGCAATCCATAATTTATAGTTCAACCGAATCGAATCCGAACGCGCATTCCTTGCTGCTGTTGTCGTCGGGCCGGGTGCTGCGCGCATACAACACGTGCTGCCTGACACCACCGGTGACACATGACTTTGTTGACACACACAGCAAATTGAGAAAGTCCTACCGGGCAAAGGACAACAACGACGGGCGTGCTCTTCGACTCAAGGATTAAGTTACATAAATAACCCAACGAAAAACAAGTCTGTTACGAAATTTATATTCCTTGTGGGTTCCTGAAAATTATCCTCCAAAAACGGATATTTACCATACCTACGAAGAGTAGCTGTGTTGGCTAATGACATATTAACATCCCATTTCCAAACGAGTGCACCAGGATGTTGAGTCAAGGTGCACACTCTTCGGGTAAGTGTTGAGTCGTTCGAGGATAATGCAATTAGTGGCACTGTGATGGAGGACTCATTGGCTCGGAAGGAGGAGGAATATATTTCTTGATTCTCCTGTTTGGTGACCGTGTGTGTTTTTTTTGGTGACATATTAAACGTGAATATCCTTTTTGAAGGTGATTGTGGGCTGTTATGGCACGATTTTGGCAATGTTTTCCTGAATTGATGCGAATGGAATTGGATATCAGCGGAACAGCAGGGGGAAATGAATCGTTTCACCTCCGGAAACGTTGACTTGGTTTGTCCTCGTAGAGGAATGTATCGAGTTTCAGGAGTTTACGGTCAACGGGAATTGTAAGGGTATCCTTTGGAGTATCAATGTACCTTCACCAGTAAATTGTAGTTTAGCTCATGTTTTGCAATTGGATAGCTCTTTGGGCCTTTGAAAAGTGTGGACTATAGAAGTTTTTGATCCTTTGGAAGATTTAAGTATCCCGTCATGTAACTGAGGGATAACATAAGCAGCGGCCAACTCTCGTCAGAAATTAAACGAAAAATTACTCTTGCCAATCGCTGTTTCTTCGGGCTAAGCAGGTAATTCAGTAGTAAAGCCCGCACTCGAACTACTAAGGAGAGAGTTTATAAGACCCTGATCATCTCAGTCCTGCTCTACGGCATGGACTGTCTCAACAGCGGATGAAGAAATCCTTGATCGATTCGAGAGGAAAATTCTTGAAAAAAACCTTCGGTCCGGTTTGTGTTAATGTGCTATAGAGACGAAGATTCAACCAAGAACTATGCGAGCTGTACAGTGTACAGCGACATGCCCCTGGTTAAAAAAACTAAGCATTGGACGTTTAAGATGGCTAGGACATGTAGAACGAATGGACACGAATGGAGAGGAAGACCTCTCCTTAAGTGGCGATCACAAGTAGAAACCAACCTCAACCAACTTGTAGTGAGCATCCAGAGGCAGTTACCTAAGGACCGGGCTAATTGGAGAGGCTTGTTGGTTGAGGCCCAGGTTCATTCCGGATTGTAGCGCCACTTAAGTAAGTAAGTAACTAAGCATACTCTGCGATGTTAGTGTTTAGTAGTAGTTTGGTTGTTGAATCTTTACTATCATCCACATGATAGACCCAAGCGGATTGGGCCTCTACTGCCGCGTCTTCGGGTAGTGGATAGAGGACGTCGCAGAAAGCTTAGTATCCTGTCGTTCGGTACTAAGGCGATATGAGGCGAATAGTGTTCTAGCAGGTGATCCGTGAAGGCCCATTGTAAACCAACCAAAACCAGCTTCATGATGGTCGGGTCCATATTGAAAAGGACTGCTAACATTTTCTGTAACAAAAAGGCTATCAAACTGGATACGACAAGGGCATTCCTTTAATCATGGCTTTAATATTCAATGAAGCAATCTAGTCATTTGTAGAAAACTAAGTATGTGCTCCTGAAGTTAGAAAGGTTGCTAGTGCTGGTGCTGATCACTGACCTCTTTAAGAAGCGGTGCTGAGTCACTTAGAGATTCTGGACTGGGTTGTAAGGGAATCATAAAGAGGATCGTGTGGAGCTTGACCAAAAGCTAAAGTCTGGTGCCACGGGTATCAGGAGCCCATAAGAAATGTCCTCTGACTGTATTGCTGAGTCTGATCAAGAGATTGGCCCCTTGTGGAAGTATCGTGGTGCTTGTGGTTATCCAACTTCTCGGGAACGTACGATATTTTGAGGTCTATGGAGTAATAGACTTTGGAATCCAAGAGTTGTTAGATGGACATCGATCCTTAACAAGAATGTAGCTCGTGCCTTGCAGATGATTTTCAAAATCGTACCAACGCAATGTAATGTGTCCTGCATCGGGGTGGTAACAAACACTAAGAAATAAGATCTGTAATGGCTAGGTGTTCACTATAAGCACAGCCTACCCTCTATACTAAGGTGGCAAGAAATTATGACGTTTATGATAAAAGAATGCTGGGTTGTCGTTAGTTGTTTGCTACTGGAAAAGAGAACTTTCATCAAACGTGTCAAAAATGGAGTCTATGTTGGGGTAGAAGGTTTGGGCAAACAGTTCCAAGAAGAAAAATTTGTCTTCAATAAAATATACGGCTTACCCAGCACCGTTTATTCAGCATGTGGGGCAAACGGACTCTAGGCTGTGAGTAAAAGCTTTCAACAGAGATATAGGTGATACCACAGTGGTAACATCCTTTTAATACCAAAGTGGTAAGGGAGGACTTCCTTAACAGGGCCTCATATGCAGAATTTAGGATGAAAAAGTTTCATGGCTGCAATAGCAAGATGACTCTCAATTTTTTGATAAGCAACGCGCTAGTATGTAGAGGATCAACGACAATACGTTCACCAAGAGACAGGAATATTCTAAAACGATGAATATCCCCAGATTCGAGTAAGAGCCTGTGAAGGTGAAGACAAGAGCTGTACTAGTCAAGTTATGACAAGTTATGAAGACTATTCTTCAAACCCTGGAATTCAAGCCCGCACATAACAATCCGCAAAAAAAAATGTGTGGCTGTAAAATTTCTGTTATGTTGAGTTATTTAGAGTAGACAGCAAACTATGCAGCGCCCTTAAACGCAAAATTTGTCAGTTAACTTATCGTTAACTTAACAGAGGTATAAATTTATCCATGTTGACTCTTGAAGCAACATTTTACACCACGTGCTTGAGATTTCGGAGCGCAGAAGGTAAGATGAAATTTATGGTCAATATCTCTGCACCGCTCGTATAGTTCCTCGTCGAATCTTCGTCTCCATAGCCAGTCAACGCAAACGCGCCGAAGATTTTTTGAAGAATTTCGCGGTCAAAACGACCAAGGATTCCTTTATCCGCTTTTGGTACGGTTCATGCGTAGTACTTCGGATGAGGGATTAACCACTGCATTGCCTTCGTAGCCGGAAAAAATAGCGGCGGACAAGAGTAATTCTTCGTTTCACTTCAGCACCGAGGTAGAAAAAGTCCAGTACTACCTCTTTTATCTGAGATCTTACAATCATTTACTTCTTGACCCATTTTGGAATCTTTCCGCTTTCGTGGCTATGACATCATGTTAAGTCCGACCTGGATAGTAGTTGCACCGATTGATGGAAGATTGTGACTCTGGAGTTGGCTCGGGAGTCTTGCAAAGTCCTCTCAAGAGTGAGATTAAAGAAATCACATGACAGTGCGTCGTGTCGCCTTGCCTAAATCCCTTTTAAGTATCGAAAGTGTCGCTGAAGTCGTTGCCAACCTTGATGGAGAATTCTCCATGCTCCACAGACAACAAAGTCTAGGCGGTTTACCAAAACTGACAAGAAATGGCGCTATACAGATGCTGTCGTATGCGGCATTGAAATTGATGAAAAGGTGATGGAAAGCGATTTGGAATTTTTTTGATTTTTCTAGGACCTGCCGAAGTGTGAAGATTTGATCTGTTGTGGACTCTCGTGGACTAAGCCAACACTGATAAGGCATCAAGTTGTTGGTATACGGTTTCAGGCGACCACCAAATTTAGCTTTTGAGTTGATGACTATTCCTTACAAAATCATCTCACAAGCTTTTTAGGGCTCAACAGGAAAGCAGTCATATCCTCACATTTAGGTCGGGTGGTTGGTAGTTTTTGCTGTCGTCGCCAATATCGAATGGTTGTCCTGCCTGACAGCGGGAGATTGTTCATCATCGCCGGCCGTTTAATAGTCGACAGATGCGGATCTTCCATATTCTCAGCATCGACTGTATCTCGTCTATGATATATCCCGACGGGCTCAGTCACGCGATGGTTAGTGCGGTAAACTACTGTCCCGTAGAAGGTCTGGGTTCGATTCGCAACCGTTGCAACACCTAAATGATTTTCATTGGCTCTCCTCTCGTGATAATCTGACAAATCACCCGAGTAGTATCAATTGTCAAGAGAAGCTTAGCTCAACCTCACCGTTCGAAGTCGGCATAAAACAGGAGGTCCCGCCACCTTGCAAGAAGTACACACGCAGGTATGAATGGTTGTGAGAAAGAACATCCCTGGATACTAACGAGTCTGTTGCGCCAAAAATCTGTCAAACAAATTTTCATTGATATTTTCCAATTCGTCTCGACAGGATAAACATTTTACACTTAAGTAAAACTTGCAAGTATCATTCCTTGAGTTGTAACTCTCGATATCCTCGATCGCGCGCTTTTCTTGATTTTGTTGCACTTTACGAAAAGCCAGTGTTCCTCCCTACTTGTTTACCTTTACAGCCAATGGCAGCTACTGACTTCACCTGCAGCTTAGCTTTGTTTCTGGCGACGAGCATCTGTGAGCAATCTTCATCAAAGCAAGAGTTTCTTGCTTGTTGGCGCGAAAAACCTAGCGGCTGATCCAATTCTGCCCTAGCAAGGTGTCCGTCGGAGCGGACAAATAAATTCCACGAAGAATTTGTGTCGGATGAAATCGAAAGAAGAATAACTATTAGCTGTCAAAAATTGCACGAAAAATGCGCCTGAACGCACTTCAACGCAACTCGCCGAAATGCGTTACAAAATGTCGGAGAAATATTCCGAAAAAAATCGGAGGATTTTCCGCTCCGACGGATAACTCGCTAGGGCTGTTTGTTCTTCTTGTTGTTGATCTCTTGCGATTGCAGTCTTAAGACACGAAATTTTGACACAGCATTTCTAAATTGTTATGGCGTGGTGGATATCCGCAATCTTAGCTTGGCTGCGACAAGGTCGTGGTCCGAGTTGATTTTAGCTCCTCGGAATGTCCGAACATCGAAAATACCAAATGCGTGCCACTTGTCTGTCGCAATGAGATGAATTTGGAACGTGTGTTGATCTGGAGACTTCTATGTCCATTTATGGATAAAATAAAAAAAAAAAAAACAAATCTACAGCTGTTTTTGTTCACTATAACATCGTCCGCAGGAGACGTCACTGTGTTTTATCTCCTTTCTGCAAGCGGGTCATCCCATCCTATTTCCTGGATGGAAGTAATGTCTGCTTAGGGATTTAGCTTATTGTACTGCTGCACCTCTCTTGTTCATGTTCTCACATTTCAGGTGCAGACACGATGGTCCTTTTTACTTTTTTTTTTTAACATTATGGTCAAAATTATTATCAATCCTTTCCGTGGCTCTTGGTTGCTTCATTACAATATTGATGGTGAGTCTAGTGCTAAAAAAATGTTCTGGAACCCAGTCTCATCAAATACCAGGCCTTGACAAACTAGTGCTGGTGCTAAAAAAATGTTCTGGAGCACAATCTCATCAAATGTCAGGCCTTGACATACTACCGTAAGCTACGACCACCAGTTTCCAGATCCCATTTAATCTGTGGCGATGCCGTACCTACTATCCTGATTTAGGTATCTGTGTCAGGGAACTAAATTTTCGCTTTCATGTTGGTAAAATCATCAGCCGAACCATCCCTGCACTTGATGTTGTAGAACGCTGATCTAAGGAATTCTCCAACCCCTATGAAGTCTTTCTTATTCACATTTGTTAGACCTATCCCTTTGTATGGTCGCCTTATTATTATTTCCTCCGAATTAAGTGTGTCAAACGCAGATTCACCCGTTTCGCTCAACGCGGTTTACCCTGGGTGGACCGTTTTAATTTTCCCGTGTTGTTACTTGATTACTTAAGTGACGCTACAGTCCGGAATGAACCTGGGCCTCAACCAACATGAATCTCCAATTAACCCGGTCCTTAGCTAACTGCCTCCAGTTGCGCACACCTTAAGGCGAGGTCTTCCTCTACTGCGTCTGACGTCTGGCTGGGAATCGAAGACTCTGCGAGCCGGTGTATTCGTGTCCATTCGTTCTACATGTCGTAGCCATCTTTAACGTATAATGCGGAGTTTTTTGACCAGGGGCATGTCGCTGTATAGCTCGTATAGTTCTTGGTTGAATGTTCATCTCCACAGCCCGTTAACGCCCCTTCCCTTTCATTTCCTTCTTCTGATTAACTTCAACCAAATCAACTATATCGTTATAACGAGCCCATAACTAGAATACTGCGGATGGCTAATGCGCATAACTCTTGATTTTCATGCAGCACTCTTCGAAGTTTCGTCATGTCCACCTCTAATCCACCCCTCCTTAACCCTTTTTTAATCTTGAGTTCACAGTTGAATAAAAAAAAAACAACAATAAAATGACAGTAGGTAAATTTAGTCTCAAGTCCAGCTTGTACTATGCTGAAATAAATAAAAGTCCTGAAAAAAGGACATCGCACTGCCGACCATCCAGACGTTCATAATTTTTTTTAATGATTCTGTAGACCACCCAATTAATCTTCAGCCTGATATACCATCTCCATATCAGCATCCGACAAAAAAGGACCTCCAGCATTCTTTGATCCCTATTAGCACCAACTTGCACTTTAAATATCGCTATCTGACCAGTTGCTTGCAGCAATTTTTTTTTCATAAGGATAACACACCAGCAACCAACAAAAAAAATTCACCTCTCCATCATATTGCGCCATGAGTGTACAACGATCATATTTCACATTCATCTGGATCACGCACGTTAACATGGATTATTAGCTTGCTGTCGACTTCGTCCCTGCGAAGCTAATCGTTATCTATCACCTGTGGCCATCACATAAGAAACGAAGATGAAGACCATCCGAAGATCGGTTACGGGGGCAGAACAGAAGAAAAAAAATCACCTCCACCATCAATCCCCGCATCCCTTGCCCAACAAACCGTAGACGGACAATGACTTAACATCTGAGGAGGGCATGGTAATTTGATCGTTTGATCGCGTGGCCAGCGTCGATATTTCACCTTCTGCTTCTGGACGGAGTAGTCCGATGGCAGGTGTGATGTGTGTGTGGTAGTCTAAGGCTTCTTCGTTTTTCACCTCGCGACCATCTGATGCTCGCAAATATACTCTACCTGGGCTTCACTTGAGCCTCGTATTATAATATGATTGAGTGGAATTGAAATAGACAAATTAATCGTAGGTATCCCTAAATGGCCATTGGGCCTGGACAGGCACATGGCAAGGATACACTGTTCCTCCTTTCATTCGAAGATAAAAAAAAGATACTTTCCAATTTGCGATTTTTTTTCCCTCATTGTTGGCGTGTTTATATCCATTTTTGCATCCTGAATGAGATGTATATCTGTAGAGACTGCACATACGCTATACGGAAGGATGCAACATCTTTGCTTCTCATTTTTTGTTGTCTACACTGATGTACGTTTCGAACACCTGGTGTCACTATGGAGGATGCTTTTTGTTGTAATTTTGTTTTTTGTTATCCTCTTCATCGTCTGTTTGCATACGTGTATCCTTGTCAATTCGTTTGATCCTTGTTGATTTTTCTGCCAATATTTGTTTGAATGATAAGACTGGTTGTAGCGTGTATCTTGTTCCATTCAAGTCTTGTGTGTACACGCAGTACTTCCTATTTCGGTACCTATATTGATTTTCGTTGCTTTTGATGTGAATATTCGAAAGTAGAACAGTTCGATGGTTGAAAAGAACCGCAGAATGTAAATTTTCAGGGAACCCACCTCGCCAGGGAACTGATAACCTGTGCAAATATTTGTTGAAAATGAAGAAGAAAAGGATCCATACACTGGCATGCAAATGAAAGGATACCGACAATTATGGGTCAATTAATTGGTTTCGGCGGTAAGTTTATGGTCTAGTTATCACACCTGTGGGTCGACACAATGTAAATAGGGAGAGAGCGCTTGGTCAAGGACCTGCGCATTATTTTCAAAAGGCAAATGTTTGCATTGGTTGACCGTCGACTTCACAATGCGGTGTGTGTTGGATGGATTTGTAAATATAGAATTTATAGGCACCGAATGTAGGTTAAGCTGGGCTTGGAGGAAATTTGTTTAAGCCCGGAAATTTGTTTTAAAAAATGCGACAAAGGATGAAAGTTTGGGAATTCAAGAAACCGGAACTACAATCAGGAAAAAAGAAATTCGTAGATTTGCATTAAAAAAATAACGTTGGTACCAAAATTCAAAAATATATTCGGAGAATGATGGCCGGTTCAAAGGCTTAGAGATGCTGGTACCAATGTCTGAAAATACGCGTTGCGCGAAGGCCTTGGCGGTCTCTTGGCGGTCTTTCGACATTAAATTTTTTCACAGTATTTCTGGATTGTTGTGGCGTAGTGGATATCCGCATTCTAACCTTGGCTGCAACAAGGTAATGGTCCGAGTCGATGTTAGCTCCTCGGAATGTTCGGATATCCAAAATACTGGATGCGTGCCTCTAGTCCATCGCTATGTGTTCAATTTGGTTGATTCTTCGTTGATCTGGAGACCGCCATGTCCCCTCATGGACATGGCATTTCGTTCCGTTGCGAAGTCAGTTAGCCTAAGTCCGTTACCAGACGTGTTGTCGTGTAGGCTATGTTTTCCGACAATTCTGCCAAAGATGTCTTCTCTTCCTACCTTCGCGTTAAAATCTCCCAGCACGATTTTAACATCGTACTTCGGTAGTCGCTCATTGGTTTTGTCAAGGAGCTCGTAGAAGCAATCCTTAGCTATATCATCTTTTTCCTCCGTTAGGGCATTGATGCAGATTGTTACAATGCGTTTGACAATGTCTTGGAAACATAAGACTTCTTGCCTAGGTTCGGCGCATATAACAAACCCGCATCCGAATAGTCGCTGTTTCACTATTATATTACTGAATTCAATTCGTGTTGGACGGGATCATTCAAGTATCCCCACCTTATCTGAACTCTTATCTCTCGAACATAAAAAAATTTATTGGAGGAGACTATACAGCACGATGTGAGTGTTCAAAAGGTAAACATTTTTCAACTACCCAATAAGTATTGGTCCAGCGAAAGGATCTTTGAATGCCAGCCTTATTTCCCCAGATAACAAAGAAGTAAGAACTGCAGTGCATAGATTCAAGGATTGAGGATACCAGGATACTTCATCATAAATAATCACCATGTTCTTGATGAAAAAAGGCTTCCTTTTCTCATGCAAAGATAAAAAAAGGGGGTCGATAAAAATATGACATGACATCCAGAACGTTAATGAGGTAATCACGGAAAATGGTCAACGGTTAGGAAAAATGGAAACACATTTTCACTAACCCAACGAGATACCAAAAAACTCATGGACAAAACATCGCCTAAATGGGATAACAAGACGCAGCCTTCCCATCAAGTATCTCATTTCCGCAAGTGCTAACAGCAGCCCTAACCCCTTTAAACCAATTCATCAACTAAACACCTTCACACTTACCCTTCCGATAATGGTGAGTCAACATTTATTTCCATACGTATTTATATCAACCGCAATCTAAATCATGTTGTCCCAACATATACCAACCATCAGTATGCCTTCATCAAAACGCACACATTACCATAGCAAACGCCCCCGTTCCAAGCCTTAACCCGGACATACGCTCAACCAGCTCGAGAAACTCACATTACGTCTTCCTCAATGAAAAGACCCAAATGAGCATAAACATGAACTATGCTGCGGTACGCATTGTGTACATTATACGGACAACACTTGCAAATTGGCATGGTTCCGGCCGTAGTCCCAGTTCCAGAAATATTCAACCCCCATCACACATTTATCCTGTCCCGCAAATAGCATATGAGATGTCGGCCTAATGTCGGTCCTTCTTGGACCCTATTGTCTGGTTCAGAAAATCACTCGTTTCTCGACTGATTAATTGGAACATTAGTAGGTTCCGTTCGACTGAACATCAGACAAATGTTGTCCTATGTCGTATTCGCATCCTTTCTGCAGAATCTGGCCAACTATCCAACCAGTGGCGGATGGGTCAACAACATCATGCCATTGTAACATCATACCAGTACATCATTTCATTTATATCCTTTTAGGCTAATTGCCATGTCTTAGGCTGGGACATCGCCTCATCGACTTGGCAATGGCGACAACTATTCCAATGTTGTGTGTGGATTTTGCTACCATTAACGTCTAAATGGAGCGTGTTCGACGGTGATTACAGTAGTTCCACGGACAAAGTTTCCACGCGCAGTCTGGTTAGGAGGGGTCCAATAGGATAATAGAGGAAGGACGAAATTTTGCAAACACATTGGAGAATTTAAGAAAATAAATTTGCTGACGCGACGTTTGTGATTTTGCACAACGGAAAGGACTCTCCTATTTTTTGCAAGGAGAGTCATCCTTTTTTTCGCTTGTCTCTGACGGTTGATGTTTCGCCTTTTTTGCATCCGGGGTGGAGAGAATGTGTCTGCTGTGTAAGGTGCAGCCCCATGAAACACTCCCAGTGTTTCCTTCTACGAGGATATGTAGAGAAATTTTCGTAGAGGTGTACTGTGTCGTTATTTTTGCATACCTCTGCAGAATTCAAGGAAAGACTTAAGCAGCAAGTAGGTGGATGGGCAGTGTCATGCAATTATTTCTTGTGTTGCCAGCTTAATGCTTGGATTTATGAATAAACTTGTGAGGTTTTCATCGTACTCTGTGATATTGCAATTGAGAAAATACATTCGAAACAGGAGTTATGACATTGCAAAGGATACGCTCTTGTCTGTTGGAATATATTTGATTACACAAAAGCCAGAGAGATGAATGTCAGGGATTAGGATTTGCCAGCACAGTTGTCTGTCTCTGATTTAAGGAATGAATATGAACTAACAAAGGTAAGTCGAATTTCACTTAAGTCCTTCATAGTTTACCCATGCAATTTTGCTGATTGCATTTAGTGCAAGTAACCACTTGGTACGAGAGCTATTTAGGATAGATTTGCTATTCCATGAAGGGATTTTGGTCAAAATATTTCCCATAGACATTTCAATTTATTGGGTCTTTTGGAAAATACGGATTTGAAATGCTCATTTTAAGCTGAGTATCCGATCAGGCATTTTCAATATCAATCACATTGCTGCAAAGTGTTTAAAGGATAATTTCAAAGTGGTCTATAGAGGATCATAGTGATTGCATTCTGAAAATCTAGGAATACCTGGTTTAAATCCCCGAAACCAATAGATCTCACATTTTGAAAAAGTCTGACAAACATGCAAGAGTCTGTAGCTGCAAAGAGAAGTTTCTCAAGCTTGCCGTTCAGAATATGCGTTAGGTTAGGCCGCACATGCGATTTTCCGTTGAAGTGATAGAAAAATCGAAGTCGAAAAGAAGTATGTAATGTGCACACTTGTCGTTTTCTGTCGCACGATTATTTAGTCGCAAAAAATAGAACACCCAGCGTTCAATGAAAATACAGACATATAGGACCATCGCAACGGCTTAGGAACTGGACCCATAAGGATGAGCATAAGCCATCATACGCACATGCGACTCATTTGTTGACAAAAATAAATCGTCTACAGATTAGAGCTTGTATTTTTCAATCACAGCGATTATTAAGCGGCATATGTGTGCGATAAAATAATTATGCCGAGCTACACTTGATAGTCAAATGGTAACGATTATATGAGACATTGAGCTGATACCTACCAATTCCGACCCACAGCCTTCTCTAAATCACCTTGACCGAAGACAGGGTCTCAATACCTGTGTAAAGTCTTTGAGGCAGCGAGACTTTACCCCCGTGTCGTCGGGGTATCTATTAAATTGTAGCTGGCCCCTTCACGTTTGGGGTTGGGGCATTTTCCCACTTACGGAATAATTGTTGTTACCAACCAACCAAGAACCTCGGATATGACTGAATTTATTGCTGACGAGCTCTATTGACGGGCTTTGTGGCGAGATGGATATTGCGATGAACTGCAGCGTAGAAGGTCTGGGTTCGATTCCCAGTTGTCGCAACACCTAAATGATTTTTCACTGACCCTCCTCTTGGACTAACTGACAAATTACCCGAGTAGTATCAATTGTCAAAAAAATCTTTTCTCAATTTCGCTGTTCGAAGTCCGCATAAAACAGGAGGTCCCGCCATCATGTAAGAAGTAAACACATGATGGTTGTGAGAAAACTCGGCCCTGGGTACAAACGACTTTGTTGTGCCAAAAATTTGTATTTATTGTATTAACAAAAAACTGACCAACATGTGAGTGCCTGCTCCTGGAAGGTAAAATCATTAAACAGAAGAAGTGCAGCCGAAAAAACTAGCGGAAGCCTTAAGCTGATACAAAGCAGACATTACAGCAATCCAGGAAATACGAATGTATGAGCCGGGTATGAAGGAGATGAAAAACTGTGACACCTTATATGGACTAAAGCTGTGAATGTCTTATAAGTGACTAGGGAAGAAGTATTGTGTTTTCAACACATAAGCGAATGCATTATAAGAACCCACATCAAGCCATAATTCCCCAACATAATTCTTATATGCGCACACAATCCGACAGAGGATTATGATGATGTAGATTAAAATTGCTTCTATGAGCTCTTTGACAAAATTTATGAGCTTGGAGATTTAAGCGCAAAGATAGGAAGAGAAGACATCTTTAGCATTATTTTCAGAAATTGCATACACTTCGCTGTGGTACCAAATGCACACAATTTTCACACCTCAATTTCCATAAGGGTCTCCAGATCAACGAACGGTCAATCAAATTGATCAATTTTGGGATATGATCCGAGGGGCTAACATCGACTCGAACCAATACTTTATTGTAGCCATGGTAAGAATGCAGATATCCACCATGCTACAACAAACCAGAAATACTGTGAACAAATTTAACATCGAAAGACTGCAATAGCAAGAGACCGACGAGTATTTCGCAGATTGTGTATCCATAAAACACTCGAAGGACAATGGCACCGATCCACAAATTAATAAGATCTTTAGGAGGAAAGGTCATAACGAACAACTGACAACGCTAACATACTTTTGACAGCAGGAATTGATCCGGGGGAAGCCGTCTTCGATGACGATTTCTATGTTATTGAAGATCCTCAGAAGAAAGTGGTGGCAGTGGGGGCTGTCTTTCGGGAAGTGTATAAGGTGAATGATAGCATTCGCCCGAACCGCGTACTAAAAAACTATGCCCTGCTCCACCATTTCTATCTCCGAAATGACATAACGCAATGGCGATCTGAGAACCGTGGTTTCACCCGGTTTGATGACGAAAACTTAGCAAACGCCATAGTCGCCGAGCGAAGTGGGGTCTAGTCCCCTGTTAATCTCGAAGGTGGAACTCCAGATCATCTTCGATTCCATAAAGAAAAAGAAGTCGGCGGGAGTCGATGGTACATCCAACATTATACTGCGACACTTACCCCCTGAAGCTGTGGACATTTACGCCACGCTGTTCAACGCGCTGAATAATGCATATTATCCAGTGCGTTGGAAGACGGCGGTGGTTCATCCAATCCCGAAAAAGGAAAAGGACAACTCCAATCCGGCGAATTTCCGGTCGATAAGTCTCCTTCCGAGTATCAGCAAGGTTTCTGAAAAGATTCTCAATCGAGCTCTGTTCAAGTGGTCTGAGGAAAATAATATTATACCAGGGAACCAGTTTGGTTTTAAGGCTGGACATGACTGTATTCATGCCGCCTCCAAACTCGTCTCTAATATACAAAGGAACAAAGCCAAAAAAACAGTGCACGGGTGCATGTCTGGTTGATTTAGAGAAGGCTTTTGACACCGTATGGTTAGAGGGCCTCTATCTAAAGCTGACGAGACTTGGCATAAGTAAACCACTGCTATATATGCTTCATGACATGCTGACTGGTAGAACGTTTGTTGTCAAAAGTGGCAATGTAACTTCTACCACAGAATTTTGCATTAAGAATGGTCTGCAACAGGGAGTGGTAATCTCGCCTATTCTCTTCAGCATTAACACCAGTGATATGATAGGTAGTCTTACTCAGGCAATTGCGTAAGCGGACGATCTTATCGCGTACAGAACAGCCCCTACTGTCGAAGTCATTCGAACTCTTTTGCAGCGGGACTTCGACAAGATCCAGAGATATTGTGATGACTGGAAGTTGAAAATCAACTTTCAGAAATCAGAAACTATCGTCTTTAGGACACCGTTGCCTAGGGCCTCTAGGGATACGAGAAAGAACTGGCGAAAGCTGGTGATCGTTGGACCAAACGGACAGCCACTCGCGAGTAAAAGTGTAGTAAAGTACCTTGGCATCTGGTAAGATCAGTGTCTATATTTCGGAAGACATGTAGATGCTGCTCTGGCTAGAGCTAGGGGAGCATTTGCCTGACAAGACAATTGTTTTATAGCAGTCGTCTTGACAGCAGGGTGGAGGTGATTTGCTACATGGCCCTCATTAGGCCGATGATTGCCTATGGGTGCCCGGTGTGGTTCAACGTTGCCCCATCTCAAATGGAAAAGATACGGGTGTTTGAGAGGCAGTGTCTGAGGAGCTGCCTTGGACTTCACAGAACACCAGTATCTGACTATACAAAATATTATTCCAACTAAGTCCTATACAACGGGGCCAACATAACAGAATATCTAGAGAATTTTCTGGTGAAACTCATTCAGTTTCACGCTGCAAGAGCAATGGCATCGAACATTGGACATTGGACATCACAGTACTTCGCACATGAATGCAACGAACTACAGACACGTAACAGCACTGGCGACTGAGGCCATCGGCTGAACAATAGTCTCATCTTTGGGGTCTTCTACCCCAATGATGAATATTTTGAAAGTGCGCGTTTAAGCGGCTTTATTCCACCCGAAGCTTTCCTATGTTTGGATAGTCGAGGGCTGATACAGGATAGATCGGCGGTTCCGCTAATCTACCACGTCTTCCGACGAACTGTGGACAGGCGGCTCCTATACGACCGAGACGTCGTCACTCAGGGCGGAGGAGAGCGCCTGCGGTTCAGCAGGAGTGTGTCCGATTGGGACCGACGGAGTAGGTTGCAACAGGAAAACCTGTTGTGGTATCTAAAGTAGATACAGAGAGTTGATTTATAAATTGTATGGTCGACTTCCATAGTTTAAGGTTTTAAGGTTTTAAAGTCTAGGTTAGGAACAACAACATGAACGAAACACAATGAAAAAAAAAACAATGGCACCGATGTCAACACCATTTTATCAGCAGCAAGAAACCCTGGTTTAATGAGGAATGGCGGCAGAAATTCGCAGCAAAGGACCACGTCTACAAGGCTAAGCTGTAGAAAAGCGCGCTAAATAGGAAATAGAAAGCTGCTACTCCATAAATGATGTTCGAAAGTTTTACCAAAGTTTAAATCGTCAAAGCCAGGAATACAAGTCGCGAACAAAATTCTGTCAATAAGTAAGGAGACCTTCTGAACTATGCCAACTAAGGAGGCATAAGTCTCCTTAACATCGCTTACAAAATCCTATCTGCGTAATATGTGAACGCTTGAAACCGTTTATCAACAACCTGATCGGCGTGTGGTTATAGGCAAAAAAATTCGATAACTGAAAAGAAAAAAAACAGCCGATGTCCTCAGTCGCCACTGTTACGTGTCTGTAATTTGTTGCATTCATGTGCGAAGTACTGTAATGTCAATGTCAATGTCAACTGAAAAAATCTTCACCAACTGCAAATCCTGGGAAAAAAAACCCAAAAAGTCCAAATCAATACTATGATACGATACCATATTTATAGAGACGATCTATACAGTTACAGACCCATTTCAGCCCAAACTCGTCCGCCTGTGCAAGATGGCAATGGATACTCGCTGCACTGTCAAGGTCTAAAACGACCTCACTCAGGCGCTCGATACCAAAATAGCATTTAGTCAAGGCGACGTGACTTCTTTAACATAATTCTTGAGAGGATTTTGCAAAACTACTGACCCGATACCAGATGCACAATCTTCCATAAACCAGCGCAGCTACTAGTATACGACGACGTCGGACTCAACCACGTCATGGACTAAACCACGGGACTTGGACTCAACCATGTCATAGCCACTTTTTTTTAGTATAGAGAAGGAAGCGTCACCATGGGTTTGGCAGCAAATGAGGGTAAGACTTAGTATATGATGTCAACTCGAAAGTACATACAAAGTCGACGAATTAGACAGAACGCCATCATTGAAAGATATAACATTAGGGTAGGACGGTACTTTGTCTATCTCGGCTCCGCTGTTAACTCTGACAACCACATCTCGTCAGAAATTAAACGAAGAATTACTCTTGGCAATCGCTGTTTCTTCGGACTAAGAAGGTAATTCAATAGTGAAGCCCTGACTCGAACTACTGAGAAGATCTTATAAAATACCCTGATCATCTCAGTCCTGCTCTATGGTGCTGAAGCATGGCCGCATTAAAAGTGAATGAAGAAATCCATGATCGATTTGAGAGAAAAATTCTTTGGAATATCTTCGATCCCGTTGGCTTTGACGGACTATAAAGACGAAGATTCAATCATGAACTATATGGGCTGTGCAGTGACATAGACCTGGTTAAAAAACTCGGCGTTGGACATTTAAGACCAAAATGTTCTAGATCCCAGAGCCTTCAGGCGTCAGACTCAATAGATCAGTCAGTCGTCAGACTCAATAGGGGTACCCCTTGCCTAAAGTGTTGCACACAAGTAGAAACCTATCTAAACCAACTTGAAATTCAAACCTGGAGGCAGTGACTAAAGCATTTGTTTGTAAAGGTTCAAAGGTATAAATCTCAAATTAATTGACTTACAGATGACTTTGCAGCTAAAAACGCATCACACCTCAAAGAAGCTGGTAACCTCTGTGTCAAACCCTTTGGTCACAACACAATATTGAATTACGCAGCATATGAGGGTATCCCACGCCACGATTTTGATATTAAACACTCAATCAGATATCCTAGCTATACTCGAAACTGCCGAATCGGCTGGAGTATTGGACTAATCATATGAGGAAATCTCCATTTACGTAGATAGACAAGCGGCCATTAAAGCTCTTACATACAATATACTAAAACTAAAGGCTCTATGCAATCAGAATAAGGTGCAAATTATCTGGGTGCCAGGACACAATAGCATTCCTGGAAATGAGAAGGCAGACGAGCATCTTCGTATGTGACAGTGTAGAGTTAGACCGCAACAAGCTTTGAAAAAAAAAAAACAGCCAATAACCAATTAGCTCTGAACAGAACTTTCATTTATATACTGGTGAGAGTTATAAAAGTTTGCAATCTGCTGGGTAAACACTTCCATAGAATTTATCGAACTGACACGCACCAACTATGCAGGAAAATCGGAGACCCAGAAACCCGGAGGACAGCGTCCACCTACTGTGTCACTGCCCCGTGATCAGCAACAGCCGTAACAAGCTCCTTGGCAACTGTTACTAATGGGACTTGATGGAGGTAGCAAAGATCCCTATAGCCCAGATCGTCCGGTTCTGCTGCAAATCTGCTGCAAATCGGGATATCTCTTTGAAGCTGATGGATCATCGCAAGTGAGGTAAGTATACGATATTTGTATCTAATATAACAATCTTTTCAGGTACAAATATTTTTGTATGAGAGGGCTATCGCTATGGGCTAACGTTGTCCTATGCTATTTTGAATGCTCAACTGAGGGTCAGTAGTCCATCAAACCTAGCAAAAATTCATTTTGCCGTCCACGAGGTACGAATACTTTGGACTTGTCGAAATATGAAAAAGGGATAACTGAACCCAAATTGCGTAACATGCCGGATCTTTCAATGGAAAACAGCCTGCCAAAAGTTTTAAATTCGTGATTGAAAAATTGCTTGATAAGATTTATTTTAGTTGCAGTGACGGGCTCAGTGGCACGATGGTTAGAGTGATGAACTGCCGCACAGAAATTCTGGGTTCGATACTAAGTCGTAGCAGCACTTAAATTATTTTTCACTGGCCCTCCTCACGTTATGATCTGCCAAATCATTCGAGTAGTAGCAATTGTCAAGAGGAGCTTATTTCAAGTTAGCTGATCGGGGTCAGCATAAAACGGAAGGTCCCGGTACAGACGCACAAATGAATGGTTTTGAGAAAGCAGGTCAGGGGAACTAACGAGCATATTGCGGCAAAAATTTTCTTTAGTGCAGTTCCAACCAATAAATATGGAAGGGAGGTACGTTAAGAATCTGACACCACTCTCATACTGTCTATGAAAAATGTTCACCTACCATCGAAAAATAAATTTCTTTGTGAGAAAAATATGACTTTGCATACGCAACTGTATCGAGAGAATGATTGTAAGGACCATTATGGGTCGTTAAAAATGTTTTCGAGCTCAGCGATCGTAATCCGTATGGCCATCCACAAAACAACAAAAAGTCGTAAGACCCACTGGAAGGACTCTGTGTAGAGTACTCTCTTTATTTGTAAGACTGTTTGGTAAGCGCTCCATACCTGAAAGTTATCGGACAACTTAATCTCTAGTCTGGAGATACTCAGTTCTTAAAACAAGCTAGAGCGCTGCTAAGAAATATTATTCCATACGGCATACCTGAGCATTGGAGTTCTAAAGAAGTTAATAAATCAAAACATGAATTCCCCAGACTACTAACTGATTGGCCCAGATGCCGTTGGTTTTTCTTCTTGGCTTGATTTGCTTCGACTCTATTCTTTTTCAAAAGGGGAGATTCAGTAATGAAGTACTTGCCCTAAGTTTGTATCAAAGTAACTTGAAGAAACAAGTTCTACGGCCAGCTTTACCTTTTTACCAGGTTTACCAGCTTTACCAGCTTTACCAATTGCATAAGCCATTCATTAGCGGTGAGGATTTCCCAATGGATGAATCAATTACATCCCATATGTCTCTGAAGACTTGTAAAAACGTGTTGCTTATCAGATTGAAAAATATAAACCCTGGTATGCATACAAAGTACCACTAGGCCTGATCAAACTAAACCCGGCTGCTCTTCATATTGCAACTGACTTGTTGAATTGTCAGCAAATCACAAGCCACCTTCCCTTTTGTAAAATCATATTGCAGCATGTACCTACCAATATCATTACAAATGAAAGCTCATAGCCCCAGTGATGCATCCTGGACGTATCTCCTTCCGATGACTATCATTCTCATTGTTTCCTTAATCGAACGTCCATTTTCGATTCCCTAAGAGTTAATTACCAATGCAGATAAATATTGAACATCCTGATGATGAAATTCCCATTGAACTCTCCATCTCAATCGAATGGTTTCGACTACGACGACTTCCTGAAATACTGGACCATGCATGACGAACGATTCGCTCCTCCGAGAGTGCTTGAGTCCCTGAATTATTAAAATTTCATCATTGTTACTGAATAAGTAACAATGTATCCAGCCAACTTGATTGTCATGCTGGAGGGCATCCTAACAGGATACGAGCATCGTCACAGAAGATCCACTCTAATGTCGTTACCAGCCGAAAGCTGAATCCGTACGCGTCTCTTGAGCTTTTTGGGAAACCTTTCGAATCCGAATTTCCATCAAACAAAACTTGATTGCATCGGTAACATCGCCATCGCAGACGAGTGTTGTTCCGAAGTTCAGTTCCGCATGGTCGGTCGGTGTTGGCCTTGAGATGATACGGCATTCCTCAATGCACTCGTTTGCCATTGCAAGTCAATCGTAATTCATGACATCCCAGCCGGTATCTTGTACATGGAAAAACAATTACAACATCATTTCGCATTCCGAAGTGCAATCACATTGGCGAAATCCAGCGATTGCTGTGGTGCCCCCAGAAGGGCAATGGAACGGGTCGAGCAGTGTGTCCACCTAGTGCTGGCGGATGGGATGAATCGATGTTTTCCATCTTTAATGGTCTCCTATTATTATTTTATTAACGACAAAGTACGGTGATAACATGACAGAATGCCTCGGACCCGGTGGTACCGTGAAGCGTATATATGCAAACGAAGGAGAATCGCCAAGCGCACAGCCCACGCATTAAGTGCAATCTTCTAGGCCTGCCAGTCCATGGTCATGTTCCTCTCATATGCGATGAGTTGTTTAATTGATAGAGCGCAGCGTTGTCGATTGTTACAGTTCGAGGACATGTTTGTTTTTTTTTTGTTTTTTGTTGAACGATTGCAAGAGTCGGGTATCGTCCATGCGAGCGATTTCATTATTGTCCGTGCAGCAGGAGGTATTCCTATGAATGGATGTGTACCTGTTATTGTCGTCATGTTGCGTCAGGTTGAGATATTTTTTTTCGCTGAAATCTAAGATATCCTTGTGGCATGAGAGATGGGTTGGCAGTGATATGGTAATGTCCTTGTGTGGTGATTTTAAGGAATAACTGGTCTTGAAGTGGACCATCAAAAGGGTTTTGTATTTGGGGTTGGGTGTAATGGAGAGTGTGATATTTTACAAAACCAAGCATGCTCTGTCGCAGCATCGAGAATCGTGGTTGAATACGGGCTTATTCGAGAAAAATGTTTTTCACATAATTTTGAGTGAGTCTTTCGACGATTACCCGCCTTGACGTAGTGGAAGGGGTAAAGTTATTTCCAATACACCAAGGAGTGAGACCTGAGGATTCTGTTTAGGGTCACTCCATCTCATAATCTGTCCGAGCTAGCCATGACGGTTGGTCAGAGGCGAGGGAACGATAACCAAGAGGTGGTTTCCAAGGCCCGCCGATACCTGCATAGCTAAGAGAGTGCCCAGTCGCTAGCATTAACTCTAGATACCAGGAGACCTCTAGTTTTAATCGAATTTACCTTTTTATGTATATCGGTGAGTACAGGATGACATCCTTTTTCTCTTGGTTCCCTCGTGGTTCCAAAATCGACATTCCAAATCCAAACAACAAAGTGACGAGTTCAAAGAAATCGGGCATTCCCAATCCTATCAACACCGATTTTCAAGTTCTCAACGACAACTGACGAAGGAGGAGAAAAGCCTCTTACTCCGGGTTTCGTCAAACTCAAAGATAATTTCAGATGAGGAAAGGGAAGTAGCAATCGATATCCAAATGGAGAAACTACTTCTTGATGAGGATGAGACCTGCTCTAAGGCCAGCTCATCTAAATTTTCCATTTTGTCAACTGCATTCAGCCGTAGTAGCGTCAAATCCTGCAAGTTGACGATCAGTAGACTAGGAAAATTGAAACTCTAGAAGAGTAAGTTCACCTAAGACTTAGGAAAGCTCAAGGTTTTTTTTTAACAAAGATTGGGATTAGCAGAGAATGAGGCGTTCGCTCGTACCTACGCAATGCACGGACCGAGTACCTCTAGCATGAAGGAACTAATGGAGGGCGCTAGCCAAATATGACAGAAAATGGTATCCTTATATCCTGCGAAAGTCGAAGTCAAAATCATGGCTGATGATCCCGTGCTTACCCCACAGCATATGAC
Organism: Rhingia rostrata; assembly: GCA_949824845.1. Classification (NCBI taxonomy): domain Eukaryota; kingdom Metazoa; phylum Arthropoda; class Insecta; order Diptera; family Syrphidae; genus Rhingia; species Rhingia rostrata. Next base: position 6,153,826 of record OX463757.1, on the reverse strand, counting down.
GAGCCGCTAGCTCGGTGCTCGGTGAGAAGAGATGCAGGAATTGAAGTTAATAAAGAGCTGAAAGGATGCTCACCAGGAGATGACATGATCCTTTCAGACCACGGAATAGCGAACTTGGTTAAAATCATCCCAACTCTAAATTATCTGACTACAGAAGAGAACGAGCAGCTTTGTCGTACATTCACCGGTGGGATAACAAAGGTTAAAGGTATTTGTGAGCTGAAAAGATTTCCTCCAGTCACGAGTGAGCTTGGCCAATCCAGCAATTTTTCCAGACCAAATGAAAAAGATGACAAAACTGATACAAGCATCAATCAAAGCAAAGCGGATCGGTCAACCTCCACCCCACCAGAGGCCTGTGAGACTCTGACACTAGGGCAAGGAGAGTCTGACTCAATCAAAAATAAACAAATAGGTAAATATAGTGCTTGTGTTATCGCATCGCTTTCTCGCACCGAATCACCATGACGCGTAGGTCAATTCCAAATGATTTTACTTAATAAATGTGCAAGCTACATGCAACGCAGAAGAAAAATCCAGCAATAGTTAGGATTGTTGCCCAGGATCCGTTCAATAATTTGGTACCCTAAGCCGTCAATGGACTTAGAACTCAAGCTCTGTTTCAGGATTTGCTAGAGCGATTATTTTTATCTGTTTTATGCTTCATTGTTGTAAAAATAGTTTACCAAGATCTTATATATGATCTCCTTAGGAGCTAAAAGTAGCTTACCTACTAACATAAGGGCCGTTTCACTCCGGAATGATCCTGTGTCTCAACCAACATGCCACTCAAATTAGCGCTGTCGTTTGCTAACTAACTGTCTCGCATGAAGGAACTAATGGAGGGCGCTAGCCAAATAGGACAGAAAATGGTATCCTTATATCCTGCGAAAGTCGCTCGCTCGGTGCTCGGTGAGAGGAGATGCAGGAATTGAAGTTAATTGTCTGAAGAATTGTCTCCAGTAGCGCACTTTAAAGTGGTTGAGATAGGTTTCGAATTGTGGGCTCCGCAAAAGGCGAGATCTTTCGCCACTGAGTCCGAGGTCTGGCTGGGAATCGTAGAATCTGCTAGTCGGAGTATAAGTGTCTATTCCCTCTAAATATACAAGTTATCTCAAATGTCCAATGCAGAGATTTTTGACTCGTGGTTAAACCTTCGCCTCCATAGACCCCCCAAAGCAAACGGAACCGACATTTTTTCGAAAAAAAAATTCTCTCAAAACAAACAAACGACGGTCAATGCTCAGCGCTTTAGTGTAGGACCAGGGTGCGGCATAGGATTTTATTAGTAAATCGAGTGAGGACTTTAGTTTGCTTCTAGTACAAAAAGCAGACATTGGCAAGAGCAATTCTACGTCTAATTTTTGACGAGATGTTGTTGTCAGAGTTAATTTCGGAGTCCATGTAGACAAATTATATCTGTCAATGGTGTCGTGTTGAAAACATATACTAGGACTTACCCTCCCTACAGGCTTAACCCATTTTTGCCGCTTCCTTATCTATACCAGCCATCGTGGCTATGATGTCTAATTGATTCCGACCAATGAAGTCAATATTGTCGGCGTATGCTAACAGTGGCACCGATTTATGGAAGATTGTGCCTCTGGTGTTGGCTCGGGAGTTTTGCACAGTCCTCTCAAGAATAAAATTCAAGAAGTCAAACTACATCGGATCGCCTTGCCTAATCGAATGGTACTGAATGTATCGTTTTGAACCCAATGGAGCGGCGAGAGTTCTCTATCCTCATGCACAAGAGGACGAGTTTGGGCTGTTTACCAACACTAGACATGGCTCTGTATGACTCGTCTCTAAAAATGATTTCGCATTCGGCTTTGAATTCTATGAGGAGGTGCTTCCGTGGTGGGTATCAGTTTGGACTTTTTGGTTTCTTTTTTACTGAAGTGTTAAAGATTTTATCAGTTGTGGGCTTTCCTGGCCTAAAACTGCACCGATAAGGGCTGTTCAGGTTGTTGGTAAACGGTTCCGTTGTAAGCGGTTGTTGAAAAACGCGTTCATGTGTTAGTGCAGATAGGATATTGAAGCCGATGTTGAGTGGAACTATGCCTCTGTATTTGCCGCAGTTCAGAGTGTCTCCGTTTGTGTGGATCGGGCCAACTATGCTGAGATTCCGTTTTTAGTCATACTTTCATCAGACAAAGTTTAGCTTATGAGTTGGAGGATGTTATTTACCAAATCATATTACCGGCTCTATAAAGATCGCCAGAATGACGTCATTTACTGTTGCCTTTAGATATTGCTATCCTCACTTCATGTAGTTTGTTTGTTTGTTGTTTTATCTCTAGTCGCCAAAATTGAATGATTTTTCTGTCTTACAGCAGGAGATTATTCGTCATCGATGCTTAACAGTTTGCAGAAGTGGTTCTTCCATATTCTCAGCAACAAATATGTCTCAACAATGATAGCACCTTGTTCATCTCGACAGGAATCTTGTCGCATCTTCAGTTCCCGTCTTTGACGTTTTGCAGTTTAAGTTTTACAAAATTCGGAAATCTTTCCTGGGGTGGCACCTTTTTATGGTCCGATCAGGCGTTTTTCTTACTCCTTTTTCTAATTTACGAAAAGACGGTGTTCTTTTCTGTTTCTTTGCCTATAAGTCTCAAAGGCGACACATGTCTTTACCTGCGGGTTTTCCTTGTTAGCCTCATTTTTGTCTGTGAGCATCCGTCGTCATTCGTCATCAGAGTCAAGAAGGTATTCATCTTTTAGATAAGCTATGGTTAGGTTTGATCCGTTGTTGACGCCCTAGTTAGTCGTCAAACCGGCAAAGGCCTACATGGGCCCATAGCGGGATAAGCTATAGTCTCCATGATTTTAAAAAACATGATCACCATTTTACCGATATATTTCAACCCTTAGCTAAGTTTGTCAGTAACTTCTTTAAGAATAGGGTTTTCTTAAGCATCTTAATGATTTGAGATTCAGATTCAAATACTATACCCGCTTGGTGCTCCTTGAATTTTTAGACTTTTGATCATATGCAATCGCGATGTCTAGCTTCTAATTTAATTCCATTTTTTGGCTGGCAAAAGTGAGCAAGCATGGAATGAATAAGTTCCAGATTTCAAGAATTCTTTAGTTTATTTATCGGAGACCGACTTCAAGCTTAAACTTTCCATATATCCATTATCATTCCCACACATTCGTTCAACGGGTCATGGTCAAGGTGTTTTCAGAGGTGTCCTTAATGAACTTCAATCCTTCACCGTCTAGCCTTAAACATCAGTAGGAAATCCCAGGCATATGTCATGAATTTGGTTCAGCCGCTTAAGCTATGGTCTTATCCAAAGATATTGACGCGATATAACGTTCACCAAATTTTTTTGATTCAAACACTAGGATGCACTTGAACTGTATTGCATTTTCCACACCCACTTTTAATAGATATGTGCAGTAGGTCATCCCCGTTTAGAGGAACTGTTACTTCTGCATACCCAAACATTTTCGTTCAGACACACTACCAAACATAGTTTTACTACATCAAGGTTGCAGAAGGATACCCATTCCCATCGACGATAAATTATGCCACGATGAGAGCGTTTATTTTCCAGATGGTTAGCACGCAACCATTACCTTCGTCCTAATTGTATTTCTCACCCCATTACACCCATCCCAATAAACTCAATCAAAAGCAACTTCACCGAACATCCTGCGCTAACCGTCGGAATGTGTTGAGCACCACCTACTTCTTGACCCCAGCACCGCAGGACTATGTTGCAAATGCGATCGAATCAATATCTTCCAAGCCCATAACGATGTGATAATTATTTGATGATGCTAAGATAGCTGCGATTCATTAAATCCGCAAGCAATCGCATTAAACCAGTTGGTCGACTACGATGCACTGCCACAAGAGACGACGTGCCGCCGCCATTGCCACCACTGACGTCTACGATGGGTAGCTCCAAATGACCAAGACCCAAGTCACGACTATGTCTGAGCTAAGTGCCTACGCGCTGGCTGTTTCATGCTCGTAACGAGGTATCGTTTGCACGGTAATCGATAATGCAAACGCGTTCCTCCGCAGCATCTCACGTGTGTGTGTTGGGGTTTGGCGTGGTACTGCAATTGCGAGCGTGCCAATTAACAGCAGTATGCATGCGTAAGCCGATCTGAAGATTGGTTTTCGAAATCGCCGCAGTTGGCATTGATTGTGGCGCCAGCTAATTAGATGTGCCGCTGACACTCCCAGCAATTAATTAATAATACTTAGCACCTAGTTGAGGGCTTAGGGGTCTTTTGTGATCACGTCCAAACGCCCATCATGCCCCACGGGCTCTTTAATAATGAAGTGACAAATTCCAATACAATGGCCACGTTGAGGCAGATGCTCTGAGATATAGGCGCCCGTATCCCGATGGAATGTGACGTGTGTTGCAAGGGAATGCATTCATTCGACATATACTCAGCAGCAGTACCTACATCCATCCTAAGCCTGCAATCGCTGATGCATCTAAATCTCATCCATTAAGTGATTGTTTGCAGTCTTTTCCGTGTTGAAACTCTTTGTCAGCATAGATAGACTGACATTCCTATAAATGAGTGTACAGTTACATTTGGAAGAGGAGTGTGCCAGCGGAATTTGAATGATTTCGCAAAACACACTTACAGGGGTGTCATGAATCCTTTTTTCGAAAAGGATGATTATGCGTGTCGCACATGTTGACAGCAATATTGACGCCTTTGGCACCTAAAAACAGTTTTGCACCTGCATTCCACATGCCAGATGTTTCCTACCGTTAGAGGCATGATGCTTAACTGTCGAAGGGCTTGATTGAATTTCTGAATAAACCAAATTAAATCACAGTGGCGTCGCAGGATCTCAATGGGGATTCAGGATTCAGCACGAGTGCTCTTTGAATGAAATTGAATTTCTATGCAGGTAAGGATGTGTTAATGCGATTAGAAAAGGTGTGTTGAGTTGAAGTTTCGAAAGGAATTGAATTAATTGAGAGGACACAGCATGCATGCGGGAATCTTTGGTGACACATTTTTTTTTTTGTGTTTGTAAACATTGGAAAGAGGAAAAAGTGACCAACGGAATGTATTAGAGTCCCCACTTTTCGAGAAAAAAAATTGCTTTACATACGCCGAGAGTTGTTTTATGCATTTAAACCATTTAGGAAGGATTAGTCAGCTCTCGTCAACGTTATTGTCCGGAGGCTTAGTAGAGTTAGTAGAGGTTTTGGCAAAAACTAAGACGGAAAGCTACATAGCTTAGCAGAAAGCCTTGGCCATTGACATTAGGATAGGTTAGTTTGGTGGGTTGATGAGGTAGGTAGGTAGGTAGAAGTGTCTGTTCTGCATGAACGCAGGTAGCACTTATGTGCCTTTTTGTGACCATGACTCGTGTGACCTTTATTATGATTGTTATTGTGCATGTGATATGGGCGGTCTCTAGATCCAGCCTGTGAGGCTTGGAAGGCGGATAAGATCCTGTAACCTTTACCCGAGATGTCGCTGTGGATGGCCTAACGCACGCAATCTGGCTCTTGTTAGTGCCGGATAGTTGCAGCTGAAAGGGGAGAGGGTTCCTCTCATTTGTGTTCCCGCAGCTACGGAATTGGGGCTTGTATGGGTTCCCTAGTTTGGCCGCATGGTCTCCAATTGGCCAGTGCCCCGTGCCTATCGCCGTAATTCTTACGATATCTGGGCGGGTCTTATTTAGTAGATCGCTTGTTCTGTTTCTTTTGGCAGGAGGGCCCTATCATCCTCGATAAGACGCAATTTGTTAACCTTCTCCATTTGGAGTCGGCCTTTTCAAGAAGGATGAGTGTATTTGTCCCTTAACCGCACCTAGCAGGACATGGATCATTGCCGCAATTGAGCCGTGAAGAGCTGAGCCTTGCCTGGCCAGCTCGTCCGCACGCTCGTTTCCTTCAATGTCACAGTGCCCTGGAACCCAGAGAAGTGTGACCCTAAGGCTTTCGCTAAGGTAGGGAAGTTCGTTCCGGCATTCCTGTACCAGTTTGGAGGATATGGTAGCCGAGTTCATGGCCTTTATGGCCGCTTGGCTATCTTTGAGAACGCCAAATTTGAGAAGCTTCTCTGACGGTTTTACACTCACGGATGCTTGCCAGAATTTTGCAAAAGGCAGAGCAGTTATAAGAAAGACGCAGGTGTTGTTGTACCATCGTCCCCATCCTGACAAGGAAAAGATCAAAATTCGAGAATCTTCTCTGACAGTTTGATAATCTCGGTTGCAATTATAAAAAAGACGCAGGTGCTGTTCCTATCAGGATTTTTACCAAAATGTACCCATTTTGGTGAGTAAAGGATCTGTCACCAGCATTGATCAGACAGATCAGTCTGTCAAACCTCCGCTATGTGATCTCAAATCTCGAATGGGGTAGAAAATACTTGATATCTCCAAAATTAGGTGGAGCTCCCCACCTGTGAAGCATCCGAAAGGAACAGGAAATCTGTTTTGACACGAGTAGGGATAATTACTGGACACAATTTACTCAAAGGCCACAAACTGAAAATGCATCTTATATAGATGATAACCTTTGTAAAGGCTGCGATGATGAAGAAATGCAGGAGGATATCCTTCACACTCCGTGCTACTGCCCCCGCCTTAGTCAATTATGGACAACTTTAGGAAAATATTGTTTTTTGACTTCACGCATCTTTGAGAAATCCCTCTGGATAATCTCTTCAGGTTTGCAACTATATGTGGATGAAGGGATAGGGAGTACAACAATAGATACTAAGGGAACAAGTGAAGCATCCACTCAAACACGTGGACCCACAACCGGCATAACAATGGACCTATATTGACCTGATGAGGAAAGAAGGGTATCGTCTACCTCATCAACCAGCCAACCTAAACCCGTGCTTTCAAAACTAACGACTAGGGTACGGTAACCTCTGAAACCAGTCTTGCGAATAAGTTGCCCCTTTACTGTTGGTAATAATGTTAAAACGGTTTTTATTTTTGAAAGCTTCTAAAACCTTATCTTCCTAATATTTTGGAAACTTAGTCTGACTGCTGTCAGTCCGATGTTATATGCTGAATTCATCTCCCAATGGCAATCAAAAATGTTATGCACTCGAACAACAAAGATTTGAATACTTAATTACAATGGCGGGTAGCAGGAAAGACCTGGTATTTCGCTAAGGCATTCCATAATATCGAACCAAACAACATGACTAAGGATATTAATTATTGAAATTCATAAAGTTGTCATACCTAGACATATACGACAGCTATATGCCCAATCATACAGAACCTCAAGTGCAAAATATTTCGTAATTAGTTTGGGTGGCTTCAACAAATCCTGCATTCGATCCTATGACCAAACCTACTGCAATCGACAAGTATTGGTATAAAGTCCTTAGAAGTGTCAAAAACCCCAAAATCTCAAAATCCTCATAGAACTGACTCCTGACAAAGTTGCAATTTTGATTAATAAAGTTCTGCCCTCCAGTCAAAGAGCAGCCTTTCCCCCCCTTTAAGAACAACATTCCAATTCTTCCCATAAAATTATATTTATGTGTCACATCAGTATGCGAGGTTTTAAGGGACGACTATACACTCATTTCCTCGGAATCCACCTAGTTGACAACACAATACCGTTCCCTCTTCTGAATAAAAAAAAAAAAGAAAAAAAAAACTCTACCTCCTGAGAAAAATCTCATAAATTTGCACTCATTTACAGCTTTTTCATTCTTTCGGCGATTTCATTCCAAAGTTGTCATCACTGGAGATTTATAACTTTTCCCGCTATCCAGGCTCATCCTGCTGCCTCCAGTGCCAGTCGTCTCTTCATATTCAGTAAAAATTTGTTGAATTGTGTTGAGCAATGTTGTCCGGTGAAATGGTAGAGCTGGTGTCCTGTATAGTCATCGGAAGCCAGGTGTACCACCTGCATTGTGATTCGGTGAGGTGGAGCTGTTGGGTCATTTGTTGGGCACTCTCATACACGGATTAACAGAAATGCGAGGGAAACAAAAAAAATACAGCGGAGGTGACATATCCAAGTGCATTTTTATGAACTCCTTTGTGCAGGATAACACTGGGGTATTCTCGGAAATTTATTGAAACATGAAGTATCGGGAACTTATTAATGGAACCTTGCTGAGGGAAGTTCTGTCTGATTGGCTTTTATTATTGAAATCAGAAACTTGATGATGTGTATGAAGGAAGGTCTCTACATAGGGATAACAAGGTGAATGGGATTTAATTGCACATTCAATATGAAAGTCGAATCGGTATGTTGTCATTGAAATTGAAGAAACACTGCAACTGATCATTGGTCTGCTATTATCTGCTTGACTTCATTTACTTAAAAAAAAGAAAAGAATAACCAAAACCTCTAAGAGCTGGCGCCTAATCTGTCTTTTGAACTGTTAAAGCGTTTCAAAAAGCCAATTGTCTAAATTCCACCCTCATAAATCATCAATCCCATAAGGATGACGCGGAACAACAAATCTCCCACTTCATGCAATTCCTTATGGCTGCCTCGCCAAAAACATAAACACAAACACTCCGTAAATTACAAACTGGCTGCTGCTCCTAAATGTGTGCCTCCGGCCAGGCAAATATTGTTTTAGCAAAAATTGCCGTAAAAGGACACAAAAGCATTTGTGCCCACACTCACACATACCTATCCACACAGCCTCCGTCAGCGAATTCGCAGAATAGCCAGATTAAAAATTCGCCTCTACAGAACCCTTGAAGTCATGATGAGATGCCGCCACCCGGTCCGCCGCACGCGGTCAAACAAAAGTCGTATTCCAAAGCCGCGCTAAAAATCACAATAAAAAAAATAATTTGTGGCGCCACGTCGAATTATCTTTGTCTTGCGTCTACGTTAATGGTGTTGATGTTGTGGCATAACATCGCACAAGTGAATTGCCAGAGACACGGCTCTATACACGCCGCTCCTGCACACACAGTGGAGAGATTGAACGCGAGGTGAGAACTGGCAGAAATACCTGAGAGTATCCTTTGGAAGATACGTACGTAAATATTCACACAAAAAAGGAAGAACAACACATAGGAAGTTGATGGTCTGCCGAGTTGGTCGGGCATAGTACCCTAAGTCTTTGTTTTACTATCCGAGTGGTGAATATATCCTTGATAGATAGTATTACGGGAAGTATGGGTATGTTCTGAATTATGAATGGATTCCTTAATTCCTGTATCCGATGGGTCTAAATTTTACGGCATTTTAGGGGACACAAATTGAGCTCTGCTCGATTTTGTTTATTCCTAAGGGCAACAAACCTCGACGATCCCCATAATCCTATCGGCCATCGTATCCAAAAGGGCTTATGAGGAACCTCTTGGACGCGATGGGCAAAATCACATCTACTGTGACCAATGGCAATAGCTGAAGAACGGGTCGCAGAATTAAACCACCTGTTTGGATTCATAAAAGCTCATTCCATACGCCCTTATACTGGTTGTCAATACAGCTGTAACAGCCATCGAGTTAAAACGATGGCGATTTGGAACAAAGTAGTACTGCTCAGTGCTCAGTTGTCACCTGACCCTAGGCATCAAAAATGCCTTCAATACCTGGAACTTGTTCTGCATCTTGAGCCCTTTAGTCAAATTGAACGTCTCGAGCTATTATCTTTGGATACTCTTCAGCTACTTGAAGAACAAAACGGTTTGCTATGACAGCGCAATAGGCATAGAGTACTCCCAAGTGTGGCGCTCCACAGGGATCAGTTCTAGGTCCCGTTATGTGAAAAATTATATACAATACGGCTTGACGGCTGCCAATTACTTAAAGGATGAAGTTTGTAGGCTATGCGGAAGATATATGTATAAATGATATATCCGCGCCACTAAGCCACTTGTTTGATGCTTGTAGCATAATGGTGCCTCAAAACTCCAATCAAATGTCACCGTCAAAAACTCCCGGAATAGAGTCATGACCAACGACTTTTTTTTCCGAAATAATCTTCTTACCAAACTGCATCAAGTGGTCAACTTTACTTCGGTTTAGGTATGTTAAGTCTTTTGCGAGACACATAAAACAAAGTCTACGCGCTTTAGGTTGGTTAAGGTCGGGTGCGCGCCAATAATGGCGTGACTTTTCCCTACTCCGTCTGACATCTGGCTGTTAATTGAAGACTCTGCAAGCCGTAGTATTGGTTTTAATTCTCAAATTTCTTTGTTGAATCTTCTTCTCCATATCCCGTACACTAACTCAGAACTGAAGAATTCAAAGAATTTTTCTCCCAAATAAGGATTTTTTCATCAACTTTCAGTCCATTATTCGCCCCGGCAGAGCAGGATTGGAATGATCAGGGTCTTGTGTAGAATCGTCTTGGTAGTTCGAGTGAGGGTTTTGGTTACTCATTTCATTTCAAACGACATGTCGTGTCAGAGTTAAAAGCGGAACCAAAGTAGACAAAGTCGCATACTACATCAAAGTCATATTTGTGTATGTATGTCCTTCTTGTTGCCTTCAATCACATTTAATGCTAAACCCATATTTGATGCGTCCTTCTCTATAATAGCAAAAGTGGTTGTGACATCTCGATGAGTCTGACCAATGTTGTCAATTACGTCGATGTATCCAAGATTCATTATCCTTGGTATTGGCTGGGGATTTTTGAACAAGAATGGGATCAAGAAATCACATGAAAAAGCGGCGCCTTTCATAAGTCTATTTTGGTATCTTGAATCGTTCGTTTCCGACCCAGATGTTACAGCACGAATTGAATACAGTCGTCTTGCACTGACGGATTAGTATGGGTGTTATACCAACAACAGGACGTGGGAAGTAATCGTCCTTAAAATATTGTCGTAAGTGGCTTTCAAATCGATGAATAGGCGTTTGATATCGATTTGGAATTCTTGTTTTGTTTTTCTACGATCTGCCGAAGTGCCGATTCGGTTGTTAGCGAAAGGATTTTGGAGGTGATGAGGAGGACGCTTTAAGGTAGTTGGCACTTATTGGAAGTTGGAGCAGTTTGTGGAACATGCAAGCAATATTGAGGTTCCATTCTTCACGCACACTGTTATCAGACCGATTTTACTCATGAGTTGTCACCGGCGGCTATAGTAGCTCGGCAAGAAGGCCGTTCTTTGCCTTGATCATCATAATTTTAGATATTTCTACCCTTATTTCTCTTAGATCTGGTGGTTGTCAGTTTTGACTGTCGTTGCTAGTTTTTCAAGGTTCGTTCTACCGGACATCTGAAGAGTGTTCGTCATCATCGTTTGACAGTCTGGAGTAGTCGTTGTTCCATGTGCTCTGCATCGAAAGAATCTCAACTGCTTTGTTTCCTTGTTCAGCTCGACAGGATTCACAAGATTCTGGTCGAGCATTATATTCCTCGCATTGACATTTTACACTTTGATAAAATTTGCAAGTGGGGCGATGGTTAGTACGAGGAACTGCAGTGCAGACGGTCTGGGTTCGACTACTTCTGCTGGGAAGTAGCAACTCCTTAATGGTTTTGCACTGGCTCTCTGGTAATGATCTGACAAATCAATTGCCAAGAAAAAAATTATCTGCATATACTTGCACGCCATAGTACAAGAAGTTCACACGCACAAATGAATGATTGTGAGAAAGCTAGGACTTGGGTACTAACAAGCCTGATGCGCCAAAAAGATGATTTTGTGTAAAACTTGTGAACATCATTTGAGAGGCCCCTCTCAGTATTCGAGCGCACACTTTTTTTTGCTCCGCTATGTTTTTTCTTGAAAGCCGGTGTTTCTCATTCCTTTTTACCCAAAGAGCGCAATGGCAGCTCTCGTCTTCACCTGCTGTTTAGCCTTGTAATCCTTGTTCATGACTGGGATCATCTGTTGGCATTCTTCTGGTCATGACTGGGATCATCTGTTGGCATTCTTCATCTAAAGGATTTATTGCTGGTGGGCGTGAGAAACCTAGCACATGAGTCGCGACTAAACTAATGGCTTGTTGGCATCGTTGCCATTTTTCTTCGACATAGATGCTGTTGGTATGGTGCTAATCGAGACGTTAAGGAATACGAGTTCTGGAGGGACTAGGCGGTCTCTTGCGATTGCAGTCTGTCGATATTACATTTCTTCACCATATATCACATTTGTACTGGCGTAGCTGATATCCGTCTTATTACCTTGGCTGCAAGAAGGTGTAGGTGTAGATTTTAGCCCCTCAGAATTTTCGGAAATCCAAAATACTGTATGCGTGCCTCTTGTCTATATGGAAACGTAATCAATGTGGTTGACCGTTCATTGTTCAGGAGATTGCCATTTCCCCTTATAGATATCGTGGTTGTGCTGGCAATAAAGGAATTTCGTTCCGCAGTAAAGTCAATTAGCCTAAGTCCAGTGTCAGTCGTGTTGTTGTGTAAGCTTCGTATTCGGTAGTCGCTCATGTGTTTTGTCAAGGAGCTCGTGGAAGCAGTCTTTCGTTATATCATATTTTGCTCTGTTTTACCCTGACCGCATATAAAGGTTCTTACTGGCGAACTGATGCATTCGCTAATGTCTTGAAAACATAAGACTTCTTGCCGAAGTTTAGCACTTAATATAAGTCGACATCCGAATAGACGGCGTTTCTGCTCACTTTAACGCGGTCCGTAGTAGATATCACAGTTTTTCATCCTCTTTTTACCCGGCCCACGCCATTGTATTTCTTGGATCGTAGTAATGCCTGTAGATGTTCGCTTGTCCCTTTCCTCTTGAATGGTCTCACATTCCAGATATAGATATGAACGTCTCCGCAGGTAAATCTGTCATTTCCTAGGCTCTTGGTTGCCTCGTTCATACATTTTTTGCCTTGAGTGGGTAGCTAACCCAAGTCACAACCCACTTTCTGGAGGACCAGTTTCTATTGATTAGCTATCTCTAGGACACCGGTACATCTGTATCCACTACGGGCTTAGCGCTCCTGTTGGTCTCTCAGCTCTTCAGTCACCATCTCTGTTCAAGCTGGCTGACTAACCTTTAAGATTCCTAGATGGCCTGTTGAATATGCCGGAGCAGTTCAAAAAGGTTGCTTACTTGCGATCCTAATTGCGACAGAGGTAGCGTCAACTCCACACTGGGACTTACCACCGCTACCGTCGGTGGAGATTTTTGATATGGGCCACTTTGCAGATAATTTGACGCCAGTATTCCTCAAAAATATCCAGACCTATTTGCTAAGACATTCCCATACATCATTGAAAGTCATAAGATTAGTTGTTGCGGCTGCAACATATCTTGGTTTAAACGGAGGTCGTTATCGAATAAATAACCTACATAGGTCCTGGTCCTAAGATATGAACAAACTTTTCAGATATTTTGAATTCCAGTGTGGCCCAAACATCACAATAGACTAAGACTGTTCTCTCAGCCGACCTTCTCCAAAGAGTTGTCTGGTGTTTTCACATTATACGGTTGTGCAGGACATTTGAGAACCATGGATAGGTCGCAACCCATTCTTACCTTTCGTACCCTTCATATTTTCTGAGCAATATAATGCATGGCTAGCGTAGACTTTAAATTAAAGACAGAGGCATGCAAAACCTGCAAATTTTTCGCGTCTTAGCCAGAAACCGTCGGTGCATACATCAATGGCTAACTCTACGCATGTGGGGCTATGGTTATCAGCTATTCCACATCAGCATCTTTTCGAGTCATCTCTGCATTATTTGGGATGCGAGTTTGCAGGGATCCTATATTTATAGGACTATGGTGAAGCTCCTATGCATTTTTTTACGAAACCCTAGTTATATGATTCGTAGGACAACATCTTTCCAATTTCTTTGAATTTACAACGATTTGCGCCTTTTTAGGGATGCTTTCAACCAAAGTACACAAATCTACCCTATTTCTCGAAACACCACCCATAAACCGAAACAAAAGCACCATACAATCCACTTTTACGCTCTATGAGGTTATACGCGATCATAAAGTCTATCCTCCGAAGTCATTCGACAAAAAAAGGAAACAAAAAACGCAATAATCACATTCTGTCGTCCTAGATGGACGACGCGACGCGGCGGCGGAACCGTGACATAAAAAGTCACCTTTTGAGTGGGCACTGTTCAAGGACTACGATTTCCAATTTCATCTAATTGGATTACAGATGTCCTCTTTCATCTCTTCGAGAACACAACTGGTCTGTGGGCTATGTCACAGGAGCAAAGGAGCAAATTGACACTCTGTGTGTTCAGTGGATGTGTCGCGTTCTCAAGCAGTACCCGTAACCATTGCCACGGACGGATGCAGTGTATGTAGGTGTGCGCCTATATACTGTGATTTTCGGTCCGTAACATCAACTGAGAGTCCATCTCTCACTCGGAGTAAGGTGCATAGTAAGGTCCTTGATCCAAAGTACACGACAATTAAATGGACTTTCTGCGTTCCCGAGTGGGAATGTGTTTATTTTATGCTGCAAACCATCACTCTAAGAGAATCTTCCCTGATCAGAGCTTTCCTTTGTCGAATTGATTGGTGCGGTCGACTAACAGAAATTCCACGCGTCATCAATGTCCGCCTTGCAGTAACCATTGCCAATGGCAGCGGCTTCGAGTCGTAGGAGAACTGATACAATCGGAACGGTTGTGTTTGTTGAGTATTCCGCAAATTGATTCCATGTCACGTGGTGTAGTTTGATTAGATGCGGCAGCTCACTTGTCCTTTGGCCTGGATAGCGTGAGCATCAGAATGGAATTTGAACGGGGGATTCGACCTGATTCGACACAAAAGGATAATGGAGACAAACCCTCTGGCAATTATTTGATTCCAGCGTAATTAAGATGGTCGTGATGTTGCATGGATGTGCTTGTGTAAGGAACATTCCCCAAGTGAATGGTTATATCGATTGAATTGCATTCACCGCTAAATTGGGCTTCCTTGTGTCGCCTCAAGTGGACGTTGTCATTCTTGAAATTTGTCAATCGACAGCAGTGTTACATGTCTTGAGAAAGCCGACAGTTGGCTTTGATCTGCATGGGATACGTTTCGGAAGTTCCTTTGATGGGTTCGGTATGTCTTTGACTTTCGAAAGGAGTTATGAAGAGCTGAGTTGTTACTTACCGCTCATTTAAGTGACAACATTTTGCGGCTTGTGTGACCCTTTAACGCCAATATGCTAAGAGATATTTTTTTAACTCTGCTCTGGAAGAAAATTCCAAACTTTCCTTGTCCTGAATAAAAAATGAATTATCGCAATGTTTTGTTTTTGTAGTTGTAAGCTGAACTGATGTCGAAGTTATTCGGATTCAGTTGTCTGGCTTGTTGGTCGTCCAAATGATTGACTTTTTGGGATAAATTCCTTATGCTTCATGTATTTTAGGAAACAGGGTCTATAATAAAGAGAATTTCTTTCATGAAAAATTAAGAAATCACATCTAGGTATCAAAACATTCAGATAAACGATTAGCATCATTCAAATCTTCCACAAGTTCATGCATATCCTTAAGTTAAAACAACTTAAAATGGTTGGGTGTTGTAGAACGAGGGTAGACTCTGATTGGCTTTAACTTGGCAAGTGGTTGTAACTCTGACTACACATCAAGTGCTTATTTTTACCCTCCAAGTGGTAACCATCGGGTACTGATCCAATTAAACCGGATTTGACTGGCTAAACGATAGGTGCGAGTGTTGATAACAAGACGAAGAACACTAACACTATTAACAGCATGGTGAGCATGACTCGGAATGAATACTCGTCTAGGAATCTCAAGGGTAAGTCAGGCACCTTTAACAGAGATGGTGGCGGATAAACCGAAGGGCAACGGTAGCGCGCAATCCCATGGTGGATACTGATGGCCATTCTTTCTAGGAGTTTCTAATAACTTGGAACAGCCCCTCCAGGTTTGGGAGGTTGTGCTTGGGGGTAAGTACCCACATATGGAAAAAACTATGATCAAAAACTGCACAAGCTACTACGGACCTTGTTATAGTGAGCAGAAACAGCGACTATTCGGATGCTTATTTTTTATAAGTGACAGACCTAGGCAAGAAGTCTTATGTTTCCAAGGCATTAGCGAACGTATTGTAACAATCCACATCAAGCAAAATTCTCCTGTCGAGATGAACATAGTTGAGACACAGTCAATGCTGATGGCATAGAAGAACCAATTCTGCAGACTGTAAAACGGCGATGACGAACAACATTAGGCTGTCGGGCAGCACGAACCATTCAACATTGGCAACGACAGTGAAAACTGCAAACCACCCGACCTGAGTGATTTCAGGATAGCAATATCTAAACTGAAGCTTAATTAGGCTGCCGGAAATGATGGCCTTCCCGCCGAGCTTCATAAAGCCAGCGGAGATGACTCCACCACCTAATAAGCCAAATCTGGTCGGAAGAAAGTATGCCTGAAGAATGGAACCTCAGCATCGTTTGCCCGATCCACAAAAAAGGAGACCCTATAGCCAACTACAGAGGCATAAGTCTCCTCAACATCGCCTACAAGATCCTATCTGCCGTAAAATGTGAACGCCTGAAACCTTTTACCAACAACCTGATTGGCCCTTATCAGTGTGGTTTTATGCCAGGAAACTCCACAACCGATCATATTTTCACACATCGGCAGATCTTGGAAAAAACCCAAAAAGTCCAAATCGATACCAACCACCTATTCATCGATTTCAAAGCCGCATACGACAACACTTATAGAGACGAACTATACAGAGCCATGTCTAGTTTTGGTATACTGCCCAAACTCGTCTGTTTGTGTAGGATGACGATGGAGAATTCTCGGTGGTCCAACGGGGTCGCAAACGATCTCACCGACACATTCGATACCAAAAAAGGATTTAGGCAAGGCGAAGCGCAGTCATGTGACTTCTTCAATTCGATTCTTGAGAGGATTGTGGCGTACTCTCGAGCCAACACCACAGGCACAATGTTCCAAAAATCGGTACAACTACTAGCATACGCAGACACTATTGATATCATTGCCTCTACTCAACGTGAACTCACAGCCACGTTTGTTGATATAGAGAAGGAAGCTGCAAAAATGGGTGTATAGCATGAAATGAGGTTAAGACCGAGTATATGCTTACTTACTTACTTAAGTGGATCTTCAGTCCAAAATGAACCTGGGCCTCAACCGTCATGCCTCTTCAATTATTTGGTCCTAAGCTAACTGCCTCCAGTTGCGCACTTCAAGTTGGTTGAGGTCGGTTTCTACTTATGCGCGCCACTTAAGGCGAGGTCTTCCTCTACTGCGTCCGACGTCTGGCTAGGAATCGAAGACTCTGCGAGCCGGATTATTGGTGTCCATTCGTTCTACATGTCCTAGCAATCTCAAACGTCCAATGCGGAGTTTTTTGACCAGCGGCCTGTCACTGTACAGCTCTTAAAGTTCTTGGTTGAATCATCGTCTATATAGCCGGTCAACGAAAACGGAACCGAAGATTTTCCGAAGAAGTTTCCTCTCAAATCAAGCAAGGATTTCCTCATCCGCTTTTGAGACGGTCCATGCTTCAGATCGGGAATGGGATGATCTATGACCCTGATCATCCCTTTCCTGCTGCAATACGATCTTCTTAGTAGTTCGAGTAAGAACTTTGCTAGTAAATTGCCTTCTTAGCCGAAAGAAACAGCGGTTGGCATCAGTAAAGCTTCGTTTAACTTCTGACAAGATGTTGTTGTGAGAATTAATAACGGAGACGAGGTAGGCAAAGTCCCGTACTACTTCAAAGTTATATCTGTCAATGGTGATGTTCTGTCCAATTCGTCGATAATGTGTTTCTTCTTCTGTTAGACTGATTTACTCAGTCGGAGAGAATTAAGGCCGAATATTATTTTCCGGCGCAATCTGACCACTAGGTCCTGTCATTCCAAAGCATGCGATTTCAAAATCTTAAGTTTGGTGGAGCCTCTGAAATTGTTTTGAAACAAAGACTTGTAAGACGTATATGGTAAGTTGATAATGTGTCTAGCATTGGTAAAGGACTGGCATAATTGTTAGGCATGTAATTTCGATTATTAACAACCTAATGTAATGCAACCTGCTTACGACAAGAACCTGAGATATGTTGAGTAGGACGAATTAAATCACGTATTTCAAATGCTCATTCAATTTATAGGAGCACAGTCTGGCTTTCCAAAATTCCAAATAGCTTATTCAATAAAACATGAAATGAAACCTAGTTAGGTACACATAAACGCAAAACACTTTAATCTTAGTATATATAGATACAGATAGATAATTAGCTCTTGTAGGTACACATCTGCTACATTACAAAGGATGCATCTTCATCGATAAATCGGTTCGCCTGTGTGCTATTAATTCACCAGCTAAACCAGGCCCTAAATTCCCACAAGTATCCCGATTTTCCTTGTCGCTTCATAAGACACCGATTAGCTTACCACATGTAACTATCACCCAAATACAAGCACCTTATCTCAAAGGCCCAATTACCTAATCTAACGCTCAATTTAGCTCCGCATGTAGGACTCTTGTTAATTTCTGCTCCATTTGCAGCTTTACAACTGTTTCGAATCTACTGCCAACCATTATCCTGTGAGCGTCACACTATCAAAACGAATTTTATTACTTGTGTATCGGTATTGTGTTAGCATGTGTTAACAGCGACAGCCACACATGACACATGCCTAGCGCCATATCATTCCAACGTCATCGTTCTCGGCAATCCGATAACTGATTTCATTCGCTTCCTGGCCAGAGATCCAAAATGAAATCCTTTTTACCCATAACTCATGCCAACAGTCAAAACATTATTAAGCAATTTTTATGAACGTTGTAAACAGTCATAAATCGAATCCTCTGTCATCGATCTTCCTCACCGGATGGTTGTCG
Organism: Rhingia rostrata; assembly: GCA_949824845.1. Taxonomy (NCBI): domain Eukaryota; kingdom Metazoa; phylum Arthropoda; class Insecta; order Diptera; family Syrphidae; genus Rhingia; species Rhingia rostrata. Next base: position 6,135,082 of record OX463757.1, on the reverse strand, counting down.
TTGATGGACCTCAAGTCCCCCTCCATCTCGCACAGCCATAAAATGAAAGAAAATTAAGGAAACGAAAGGGAATTTGTCTTTGGATGATTAATCGACATCCTTGGCGATTCAAAGTGTGGCGCACATGTACCAGAATGCACTTTCGAGATAAATTACACACGTTTCACCCTTTTTTTTGCCCGTGCTCGTAGCACCCCGGCCCGACCCCGGACCACCGAAGCAGGAAAGGTTGCCATATAGCCATTGCTCTCTCTCCCCATAAATTGACCCATAAAAATGATTTATCCTTGCTTGTGGGATCAGCACTTTTGATTTTTATTCTTAGCCTTCTTTATCTCCCTCCCCCCAGCGATAGTGGTGATAAAGGGGATAAAGGGATGTCGGATACGGAATCTAGCCAACAAGAGAAAAAAAATGCTACGCAGGAATTGGTTAGGTCTCCTTATGTTGCCATTTCACGGAAGACCGACTCGGATTCGATGACAGTTCATCTTGGTCGTAAATCCATGGACTGGATCCGACTCGTAAAATGTAATGAGATACTGACGGATTGATTGGATACACGAAACAATTTGGGGATAGGGTGTCATAAAATTGCATATTTATGATGTACGAACGTATTGACACGCTGGCTGTTGCTGTTGCTGTTTCGCTGCGGCACACTCTAGGATCAGAGTAGACCGCAATTGGTGGCGGTCTACTCAACGATGCATGCAGCTGTTGCTGAACCCAATGCTCAGGTTGAACCTCAGTAATTTTCGATTTTTATTATCCTTTCAGAATTGGTGACAACAAATTGGATAACCGACAAACATATGTTTCGGTTTCGTAACGAGAGGACGCCAGGACACCGGGACGAAAGTGAAAATTCTCAATTCGGGTTGGGTCGACGTCACTTTCTAATCACTTTCCGAGATGTCGATACCAATCGCTTGTGGGTGCACGCGAACAGTTGGTCAATGGGTCTGCTTGGTCAGCGCGAGAGTGATGTCCTTCTTTTCAGTTTCAATTTATCAATGACACTGATGCGTGGCATCGATAAGGACAATTTGGTGGGATCAAATTGGTTTCTGGAAGGTGGACAAATTTTGTTTACGGAAGTTCACGATGTTTGTGGATTGTTGGAGATAAATCGTCGCTTTATTGGTGGTACTTAAGCTGTTTGAGCTATCTTGTGAAATGAAGACCACCGTCATGGGAAGATGATTGCATATTATCCCGGTCCCTATGGATTCGGTTCACATAGTTTGTGACGTCTGGGAAAATAAACTTTGATGGTACTGCAAAGTGATAAATGTTCTGTCACAGGGGACTTTCATAGTTCAGAGAAGACATCTAGATCAGGGTACGAATTAAGGTTAATAGATGAAGGAGACTAGTGACACCAAAGTGAAGTGTTTCCGTTTCAAAGGAAATCATCCCAAGCATACTTCGTAAAGCATTTGAATCCCTGGTCCGTTGCTATAGCTTTCAGATCGTGATATATTATACCTGAAACATTTTTGAAAAGAACACTTCAGGGACAAGATAAGCTTTCTTAAGATTGTCATTTCAATCGAGAGTGTTTCGATATGATTTTGGGATAATTCCGCTTTTTTTAGCTTTTGTATTGACACAGCAGACCACGGTATTGCATTTAGCCTTCTTAAATGTCCAATGTGGAGATTTTTGACCAGGGGCATGTCGCTGTACAGCCCGTATAGTTCATGGCTGAATCTTCGTCTCCATAGCCCGTCAACGCAAACGAGACCGAAGATTTTTTGAAAAATGTTCATCTCAAATCGAGTAAGGATTTCCTCATCTGCTTTTGAGACGGTCCATGCATCAGCGACGTAGAGCAGAACAGGGTCTTATATAGGTTCTTCTTAAAAGTTAGAGCGAGGACTTTACTACTGAATCGCCTTCTTAGCTCGAAGAAACAGCGATTGGCAAGAGTAATTCTTCGCTTAATTTCTGAGGAGATGTTGTTGTCAGAGTTAATCGTGGAGCCGAGATAGACAAAGTCCTGTACCACCTCAAAGTTATATCAGTCAATGGGGACGTTCTGCCCAATTCGTCGATGTTGTGTGATCCTCAATTACTGCTAAACACATTTTTGCCGCTTCCTTCTCTATACTAGCAAACGTGGCTATGGCATCAAGTTCAGTCCTACCAGTGATGTCAATATCGTAGGCGTATGCTAGTAGTTGCAACGATTTTTGGAAAATTGTGCCTCTGGTGTTGGCTCGGGAGTTTTGCGCAATCCTCTCAAGAATCGAATTGAAGAAATCACATGACTGCGCATCGCCTTGCCTAAATCCTTTTTTGGCATCAAATGTCTCGGTGAGATCGTTTGCGACCCCGTTGGACCACCGAGAATTCTCCATCGTCATCCTACACAAACAGACGAGTTTGGGCAGTATACCAAAACTAGACATGGCTCTGTATAGTTCGTCTCTATAAATGCTGTCGTATGCGGATTTGAAATCGATGAATAAGTGGTGGGTATCGATTTGGACTTCTTGAGTTTTTTCCAGGATCTGCCGAAGTGTGATCGGTTGTGGACTTTCCTGGCCTAAAACCACACTGATAAGGGCCGATCAGGTTGTTGGTAAACGGTTTCAGGTGATCACATATTACGGCAGATAAGATCTTGTAGGCAATGTTGAGGAGACTTATGCCTCTGTAGTTGGTCTCATTTTTTGTGGATCGGACAAACGATGCTGAGGTTCCATTCTTCAGGCATACTTTCTTCCGACCAGATTTGGCTTATGAGTTGGGGCATGTTACTTACCAAGTCATCTCCGCCGGCCTTATAAAGCTCAGTGGGAAGGACGTCATTTCCAGCAGCCTTAGCAGCTTCAGTTTAGATATTGCTATCCTCACTTCACTCAGGTCGGGTGGTCGGCAGTTCTCGCTGTCGTTGCCAATATTGAGTGTTTCGTTCTGCCTGACAGCTGAATGTTGTTCGTCATTGCCGTTCAACAGTCGGCAGAAGTGGTTCTTCCATATCCTCAGCATCGACTGTGTCTCAACTACGATATTTCCTTGTTCATCTCGACAGGATTCTGTTCGAGGATTGTATCCTTGGCTTTGACTTTTTACATTTTGGTAAAACCTGCAAACATCGTTCCTGGAGTAGCACTTCTCTATATCCTCGATCGCTCGCTTTTTTTGTACCCTATCACATATTGGTATATTAGTTTTGATACATAAGTTGTAACATAGACAAATAATTTTGCTAGATATACCATAAAATATATGGATCGACCTAGATTCGTTAGTTGAATCGATTTAGCCATGTTTGTCCGTCCATCCGTCCAGTCACCAGTTTTTTGGGCCTTAAATTTTGAGCTAGAATGATGAAAAAGTGTAAACATATTTGAAATTCCCCCACAGCTACGCCCTCTTTTAAGAAAAACGTGGTCTTTGGATAAACTGTAAGCAATTTTTAAAGAAAGTCTGAAAAACATATTTAGACAATCACAAAATCTGTATTTTGTCTATTCAAAGTTTTAGGCGAGGCTTACTTTTTCTGTTTTTTTTTTTTTAGTAAAAAACATTTTTTCGGTAAAAATTCAAAACTTTCAAAAAAAATTTAGATGCTTAGTCATTGGTTTTGATAATGTTAATATTTCGTCTTTATATCGTTTTAACGCACGCCCACTTTTTGGAGGCGTTTTCATACAAAAACCATTTGTATACCCTACGCCATCCCATATGCAGGAGAAAAACGTTATTTTTTGTCGAACCAAAAAAGATTTTGATAAACTGTCGGACTTATATCTTGCGGCAAAGCATTTTCTATATTTCATCGCAGTAAAACCCACATCTTGAAGATATTAATTTTTAAGATGGGATGGGAAAGGGTATTAAACAATCCGCTCAGTGGATTGTAACCTTCTCATTTTTTTTCTTATATTCCGTCCGCAAAACCGACGGCAACGATTGATTTTGTCCCAAAAACTGATTGTTGAATCCGACGAGTCCTTATATAGGACGACGTTATATCCGACGGTAGAATGGCTTAAAATATACCTACCATCCAAATGAAAGTAATGTGGACGTTATAAGCGACTGGTCCTTATAAACGATTGGTCGTTATAAGTATTATCTCACAGGCGACTTCCACTGTATAAGGATTTGTGGAAAAAAAAAACGAAATGGAAATTCATGGGTTTTTTACGCATGCGCAACACACACATACGTTTTCCGATTTCGACAAAACTTAAAAAAAAAATATATAGACCAACACGAAAAATGTTTGAAAGTTTGGTTAAAACCGGTAAATGCATTAAGGAGTGAATCGGCCTTGGAATATTTTTTGTGACTAAGACAACACTATTCAAGAATTCACAAGCTCGTCAGAATTCCTCCAGCAATTCTATTGGCTTGAACGTCATTTTCCAAACCCTGCAAAATTATTATTTTCCAAATATCGTCTCAATGCTGTCTTCGACACTCAACCATTGAAATCACCAACAAAAATGATTAATGAACCATTTCCCCGTTAACATCAAATTTCTTTTAAAAACCCATCCACCGTACCATATTAGGACGTCATTTTCGCAACAGCAACACTTAATTAATTGTCCATGACTCTGTGTATCGTCCCCATAACGCTTTGTATATTAACACTACAAAAAAATATTTTTTAAATGCATCGAAGCGATAAAAACGTCACTCTGACGTTTACTAATTACAACCGTGCGATACAATCTTTAATTGCGAAAATGTCTGCAAGCGAAATGTACAACAAAAAAAATTAATTCATTCCACCTTACGGTTGCAATTTATTACCTGTCATCCTTGATAAAAAGAAAAAATTCTTATGGACAAAATTTCAGTTTAGCTTGAAGGCTTCCACTGAGGGCGGCAGAGAAAGACCACCCTCACTTGGTGCTTCATTAAAACGCATACATACCCCGCACAGAAAAAAAAACGGGACCTCAAAAATCCTCAGGTGACATATTGTGAGTACGCTTCGGTGCATCCGATGTGCATCGCAAGGACTTCTTTCATTCGGCCGTCTTTTTCTTGCTAATTTGGTTCTTGCAATAAATTTTGCGAACAAGAACAAGGACCCCTGTACTGATGGGGTGGTTAGTGGTAACATGTGGTCAAATCGGCATCGATCATCTTCACACAAAATTGGCCAATTCGGTCGACGACGTCGTCGCCATTCCCGTTGCCGTTGCCAAATTTGTACATTTCTTCAGCGAGACATGGGGCACATGGGCGCACCAGTTGTTCAACGTCTTGGTGGCAACCCTTGTGTTCCGTTTTTTTTTTGTCTGCCCGATCTTTCGGCATATCTCTGCAGTTTTATCGCATCATGTGTTACCGTTTGAATGCGTTTTTTTGTGAGTTTATTTTTAAATTCGATATTCGGTGCAACTGGATACCGATCACGGGTGCCACGTGCCGTCTGACCGAATTACCAAACGGTTGAGTTCATTTATCTGAAATTTCATCGAGGTGCAGCCCTTTTTTGTTATGTGGGCCAATTATTATTACGGGCCACACTCGCACTTGAGACGCATCCTGCGGCGATATATCTACCTGTGTGGTAGAACTGCAGCGCACCGCAACAGCGGTGGATTGCATCTACATATGGCTCACCGATAGTGATAGCGGCACTCTGTGAGCTCTGTTTGTATTTAACCCATTTGTGTGTGAATTTTACTGTTTAGGAATTAATGGTGAGGTTTTGTTTTTGTTTCTGTGGTTTGTGTCAAGATTGTAGATTATGGCTTTCGAAGGAGACCAATGTCAGCGCGGCAGGAGTGCATGGACTGTTATAGCTTCTGGAAAATCTCATAAATGACATTAATTGCTATATTGGGAGGAGTGTAGAGCAGGTGTTCCACTGTGGTGATAGTAAAGGATCTAGGATTAGGATTAGATGAAGAGTTACTGTTTAGTTGAGTATCTATGCATTTATTTGGCAAACATCATGAACTAACTAAATTTTACTTTTAGAACATACAAATAGACAGAAATGTCCGCTGTGCTTGGATTTATGGATTTATGGTTCAATTACCTTTAATCATTTCGTCCGGCTATCTTAGCTATCCCTAGATTCATATGAAGTGGTGTCAGCTAGCTATGTGCAAATTTTAAGGCTGTCAAACCATATGTCTCACAGGAAAGTTTTACTTTTATTTGAGAGCGATTAGTGTGGCCTGCTTTTTGAGAAATCAGATGAGCTGAGTCCAATGACGAGCTGCCAACAGCTATAAATGCCGCGATGTTACAGGAAAATTGACACCGGCCCCCAACAGCTGCGGAAATCTAAACTGCGATCAACCTCTCGAAAGTCAATAAAGCAGCTGGACTTAAAGCCATACAAGCCAAGTTCCTGAAAGCCGATCCCGACTCAACCATCTGTATACTGCTACCACTAATACAGACTATATGGGAAGACGAAAAATATCCCAGGGACTGGAAGGATGAAGCTATTGTTAAGATACCAAAGAAGTGAAACCTTAAGAACCGCAATAACTGGCATGGTATTTCCGTTTTGTCTGTTTTCCCGAAAATACTGGCAAACATCATCAATCGAGTTGACGGGCTCAGTAATGCGATGGTTGGTGCGATTGTAATGCCGGGCAGAAGGTCTGGGTTGGATTCCCAGCCGTAGCAACACCTAAAGATTGTTCACTGGCCTCCTCCCGTGATGATCTGACAAATCATCCGAGTAGTATCAATTGTCACAGGAGGTCCCTCAATCGTGCTAAGAAGTACACACGTACACATGGCTGGTTGTTAGAAAAAAAGCTAGGCACTGGACACTAACGAGTCTGTTCCGCCATAATTTTTTTTTTATCATCAGTCGAGTATACCCCCGAAGATTGTTGCTGTTATAAAGGAGTCCTATCACGTCGCCAGATGATTCGTTCTACACAATGGACAGCTTTCCGACTCTTTCGAATCGTGACAGGAACATATTCTGTCGCTAATCCTGTTTTCACTGGCGATAGATGATGTACTGACTGCCACTGTAGGTACAACCAAAGATTATAAAGTCATACAGACACTGCATACAAGAAAAATAGTTCTATGGCGGGTCGTACTGGCACAGCCCGCCATATGTTTGGATCTCGTTTCTCATGTGTGCACGTAAACACCGCCCTCCCGTACTATGAAGTTGGTGAGCAAAAGTTTTTGTTTTTTGTTCTCAATGCATCATCTGAAGGACTTTATAACCTTTGGTACAACTGAAAGACATGGTATCCAATGGAGACCGTTTGTGAGGCTAAGCCACCTAAATTATACCGACGATATCTGTTTGCCATCAAGTACCAATAACAGGATGAACGAGATGTGCCATTCACAAGTGAATGGAGTGATAGTTGGTCTTAACATTAACTGCAACACGGCCAAGATTATGCACACTGTACGCTCAGCACATTAGCCGATTATTACAGTACAGACGCCCATTGAAGAGGGCAAACAATTTAACTATCTTGGTAGTTTTGTATCGTCCGATGGAGGAACGAATCTGGATGTTAATAGAAGAATAAGTAAAGCCGACAGCGCCTTTAGAACGTTGTCTGCAGTATGAAGCTCCAGTCAAATATCTATACGCACCAAGCTAAGGCTCTTTGAATCCAATGTCAAATCCGTACTGCTGTGAATTCCTGTGAAATCTGGAAAGACTGTTCCTCTATCTTGAGAACAGCTGTAACAGCTGTAACAGCTGCCTCCGATATATTCTTAAGATCCAGTGGCCGCAAACTACATCAAACCGAGAATTGTGGCGCATAACGAGTCAGAGCGTTTTAATGTTCAATTTATGCAGCGGAAATGGCGCTGGATTGGCCACACGCTGAGGATACCAAACGACAACATCGCAAAGGAGACCTTCGAATGCAAACCTCAAGTAACATTGCGATTTGAGAGACCAGGAACTACTTGAAAATCGACAGTATCGACCGAAGCAGCAACACAGCGTAAAACTTGGCCACAGCTACAGAATCTGGCCGCAGCTAGTGAAGGATGGGGAAAGTTTGGCCTTTTTTAGGAAGTATGAGTGTATTCGTCCCTTAACCGCACCTAGCGGGATACGGACCCTTGCCGTAAGTGAGCCGTGAAGAGCTGAGCCTTGCCTGGCCAGCTCGTCTGCAAGTTGGTTTCCTTCAAAGGCATTGGGCCCTGGAACCCAGAGAAGTGTGACCCCGAAGCGTTCGCCAAATTGTGAAAGTTCATTCCGGCATTCCTATACCAGTTTGGATGATATGGTAGCCCAGTTGATGGCCTTTATGGCTGCTTGGCCCCAGCAGCGTACAAGCCTCTCGGCTAGCCA